>OY740802.1:37373228-37973228 GCA_963514005.1 Raja brachyura | reverse complement strand
TGCTGAGGTTTCGTGAATGATAATGATGATGATACATTATTGTCACATGTACCCATGAACCTAGGCACAGTAAAAATCTTTGGTTTGCATTCAATCCAGTAAAATCATATTTATAGATGAGCACAATCATAACAAGTACAGAAGTGCAATGATTGTAGTGCAATAGTGTTCTTCACCGAGACGGTACACAAACAGTCGCCATGTTTCTGGCACCAACAGAGTGCAGTGTTATGTTGGCCTTAAAGGCCCGTTGGCCTAGCGCCACTGTTGCTCTCCTTCGCCCGCCGCCCTCTTGAAATCAGCCCTTTGTCCATCATCCATGGTTGGCAGATATAGGCTGGCTCAAGAATGGGCCTGTGTCCAACTCCTTCTACTCTCGGCGTGTGCGAGCCGCGCTTTCCTGGGGGGTTCCCAGTCTGCAGCCCGGGTCCTCCATCCATTCCAGGCGAAGCGGGCAAGCTGAACCTTCCAGGCCTGTGGCCAGCGAGTCCCCAGTGGCCAATTCCGGCTGGGTCTGCTGCCTCGGCAGGCGAGCCAGGCCTGCTGGTGGGTCTGCCACTGCTTGCTGGGAGTTATGTTGAATACCATGCAATGATCAGCAAATTCCTCACTGCCTAAATTATAGACGAATAAAACGTAGCGCTAATACTGATCAGGCAACGTACAACACAGATAACAGAGCGCAAAGGATATTCAAGTGCCACTTTAAGTCATTTGGTCTCAGAGGTTTTTTTAGTCACGATGCCTCCTTCTCTGCTACGCCAAACTAACACGCCAAACTCCCTTTCCCAGCCTTGGCAAAAGGAATCTTAAATATTAACTCTTTGTCCTCCCACAGATGCTGCCTGACCTGCTGAGTGTTTCCAGCATTTGCTGCTTTTAATGCAGATTTCCACCATCTACAATTCACAGCTAGATGTGTCAGGACAGCACTCTTCTAAACTGATCTCCTGGTTGTGAGGTAGCTTAGCTGCCCATGCATATCATTTCCCTTTTTGCAGCTTCTCGTCACTTTGGGCAGTCCGGGTGCTGTCCGTGGGATGCCCTTTGCTTTCCTCATTGAATACAACTTGATCCCCCAAGGGATGTGCTGGGTCATCAGGCTGCTGCTGCCGAGGACTAATGGATGCCAAGTTTTGAGCTGCCAGATCGGATCAGAGTTTATCCCGTTCATGGAACATGGAACAGTACAGCACAGGAACAGGTCCTTTGGCCCACAATATCTGTGCCAAACATGATGCAAGGACCAACTCTTAGTTGCCTGCACATAGTCCAGATCTCCCCATTCACTGCATATCCATGTGCCTATCTAAAAGTTTCTTCAATGCCACTATTGCATCTGCCTCCACCACCACTCCCAGCAACACGTCCCACCCTCTGATAAAAACATCGCTTTTAAACTTTGCCCCTCTAACCTCAAAGCTATGCCCTCTATTATTTGATATTTCCATCCTGGGAGAAATATTTTGACTACCTCATCTCTGACTCTTATAATTGTATATATTTTATTACTTCTATCCTTAACCTCCAACTTTCCAGAGAAAACAATTCAAATCTGACCAACCTCTCCCGGCAACTAATGCCCCCTAAACCAGGCATCATTTGTATCAATCTCCTCGGCACCCTCTCCAAACCTCCACATCCTTCCTGTATTGAGGCAACCAGGCCTTGCACGACACTAGGGATGGCACTGTGGCGTAGCGGTAGAGCTACTGCCTTACAGCGCCAGAGACCCAGGCTCGATCCAGAGTGTCTGTACGGAGTTTGTACATTCTCCACATGTCCTGCATGGATTTTCTCAGAGATCTTCGGTTTCCTCCCACACTCCAAAGACGTACAGGTTTACAAGTTAATTGGCTTGGCATAAATGTAAAATTGTCCTTAGTGTGTGTAGGGTAGTGTTAATGTGCGGGGATCGCTGGTCGGTACGGACTGAAAGGGCCGAAGAGCTTGTTTCCACGCTGTATCTCCAAACTAAACACTGGATAGGATTGTCATGGCAAACTCATTGGAAGGTGGGAAAGGGCCCTGACCCGAAACGTCACCCAATCATGTTCTCCAGGGATGTTGAAAGGCCCGCTGAGTTACTCCAGCCCTTCCTTGGTAAATCAGCATCCACATCTCCTAGTTTCTACAATGGAGGCTGTGCCTGGTTTGAAGGCTTGACAGTTCCTTCCCAAAGACTACAGTGACCACTTCTGTCACAGATAGATTAGCGAGGTTGTGCTCGGGCAGGGTTATCCCTGGTGTCAGTACAAAAAGGAAATTACTACCGTTCATCTTTCAGGCATAGTTCAACAAGGAGCATTGCGTCATCAGCTGAGGGATCACTTCACAAGTCATAGGAGTAGAATTAGGCCATTCGTCCCATCGAGTCTGCTTCGCCATTCAATCATGGCTGATCTCTGCCTCCTAATCCCATTTTCCTGCCTTCTCCCCATAACCCTTGACACCCGTTCTATTCAAGAACACTTGCCAAACTCATCAAAACACTTGCCGGTGTTTTATCTTCCCACCATAAATCTTGATTGGACCTGAAGTCAACGTTGTAAACTCCATGGGCCACTCCCTCCCCTCTGTATCTCCATTTCAGGTCAATCCATCCTGTCAGTGTGACGGAACGATGAAGCATTTGCAATGACTGAGTGGGCTACACCCACGGTATAGCCTAGAGTCATAGAGTGACACAGTGTGGATACTGGCCCTTCGGCCCAACTTGCCCACACCAGCCAACATGTCCCAGCTACACTGGTCCCACCTGCCTGTGCTTGATCCGTATTCCTCCAAACCCGTCCTGCCCATGTACCCGCTTAACTGTTTCTTAAACGTTGGGATAGTCCCTGCCTCAACTACCTCCTCTCGCAGCTCGCTCCATACACCCACCACCCTTTGTGTGAAAGAGTTACCCTTCAGACTGCTATTAAACCTTTTCCCCTTCACCTTGAACCTATGCCCTCTGGTCCTCAATTCCTCTACTCTGGGCAAGAGATTCTGTGCATCTACCTGATCTATTCCTCTCAAGATTTTATACACCTCTATAAGATCAGATTAGAAGATCAGATCACATATATTACGAGTATACCTGCACCACGTGTTGCTCGACTAGTCTGTGAAACACCTCTCCCGATTTAGACACAAGTCCCCGAAGGTTTGTGTGAACGACTTTGCAAGGAGATCTTTGGGTCAATTTTCCAGATTTGGGTCGACACAGTTTGTCCTGTCCAGTTTCATCCTTCTCTTTTTAAGACACTTAGTGGTAAAGATAATGCTATTAAACCCTTTCAGAAAGCACTTAAGAATGGGTCTGGAGTCAGTCAACCACAGGGGATATATCGGTCACCCATCTTACAGGGCAACTGAGGAGGAAATTGTTGGGAATATCAATGGCTCGAGAAGATTGATGAGATATCTATTTAAGGATGAGTTTAATTTTAAATGAATCGTTTTGCAAAAAATGAAATTAAAGATATATAATACGCTGACGAGCCCTTGAATTTACTGGTTTGGCGCAGTAAGCCACTTAAATGACCTGCCTTCCCACTGATGGTAGTGACGCAGAAGACTTTAAAAGTTTTCAGCTAAGCATCACGCCCCAACTCCAGACTGCCTGTGAAGAACTCCACTGGAGATCCACTTCAAACAAAAACAATATTACAGCATTAGGAAAAATCAATAGCAAAAGGGACAGAATTAAGCAACCCCTGTTTAAAGGTATCAGAATCCTTTCAGTTGAATGCGCTTAATGGCTTTTCTTTCGAAAGATTAACCCGCCTGATTTTAAATGACTTAACAAAACAAGAAAGGCACTTTTAAACAAAAGGCTGCATCAAAATCTCTTCAATAAACATTGAATAATACATGAACAGAATATTCTGGGAATATAAAGTCACTTAAGCCAATCTCTGGAGAGAAAAGACAAGCTACCTGAATCCCGTATTAAAAAGCAGACGTTTCACTAAAGTTAGGATAAGAGAGGGAAAGAAATTCAGACGGAAAACTGTGTGGGAATTACCAGCGGAATGTAACATTTTAAATGAGTTGCAAACTGTTGAATACATGGATTCTGTAAAAGATGAGCGATGTACGAGGAACAAATGAACAGTTAACAGGGTGACGGCAAACAGCAGATGATCACGAAGAGTCCAAGGCAAAAAATCAAACCAATAAACATAAAGACTGTACAAACTAAAACCATTCTTGGTAAAACAGGTGAAGATCTTGGCACCAGCCAACATACTAGAGTCATAGTCACAGCATGGAAACACACCCTTAAGACCAACTTGCTCATGCTAACCAAGAGGCCCATTAAATGCCTGAAGAAGGCTCTCGACCCAAAACGTCACCCATTCCTTCTATCCAGAGATGTTGCCTGCCCCGCTGAATTATTCCACCATTTTGTACCCACCAGGTTTGCTCCATTTGCCCATGCCTGGCCAATATCCCTCTAAACTCTAAATCTGTATACCTGTCTAAATATCTTTTGAAGATATATCTACTGTACCTGCCTCAACTACTTTATCCGACAGCTCATTCCATATGCCCATACCCTCTGTGTGAAAAAGGTTTACGCTCAGATTCCCATTAAATCGTTTCCCTCTCATCTTAAACATATGCCCTCTAGTTTTTGATTTCCCCCATCCTGGAAAAAAAATAATGCTGTGCCTTCATTCTTTCTATTCCCCTCACGATTTTATACATCCCTGGAAGATCATTCCGGAGGCTGCCTTCCCAACCTTTCTCTATAGTTCAAACCCCTTGTGTCATTGTAACATCCCTATAAATCTTCTTTACACTCTGGATGCAAGGATCTAACCTTCCAGAGCAGCCAACCATGTGGAATCTTTCAAAGGCCTTGCTGAGTCCATATAGACTATGTTTAAAGGCCTGTCCCACGAGCATGTGACCTGCATGCGGCAAGCGCGACCAAACCGGAAGCGGGGGCCGCGCGGAGATCGAGTGATCCCCGTACAGGGCCGGTCCCACCAGCATGCGGCGAGCGCGACCAAACCGGAAGCAGGGGCCACGCGGAGGTCGAGTGAGTGACGTGAAGTTCGAGCGAAGTCCGCGGGAAGTTCGTTCATGCCGCACGGCGTCAAGATGCTGCGTACGGCATCGAGACGCTGCATACGACGTCGAGGCGGCTGCGGGCTGACAGGCCGTTGCCGCGCGGAATTTTTTAACACGGTAAGTTTTTTGGAGCCCCGCGCGATGTCGGGACCAGCTTCGCACAATTCCATATGGCTCCGGCGATCGAAGTGGGACCGGCCCCGCGAGGCCGTACGGTTCAAGCGACCACGTTAGGTCGCGCTTGTCGCATGGAGTCGCATGCTCGTGGGACAGTTCCATCCCTCATTAACCTTCTTGGCTACTTTTAGCTTAGCTTAGTTTCTGAGATACAGCGTGGAAACAGGCGCTTCAACCCACCGAGTCTGCGCCAGCGATCACCTGTACACTAATTCTATCCTACACATTCGGAAATAATTTACAATTTTTACCAAAGCCAATTAACGTACAAACCTGTACCTCTTTGGGATGTGGGAGGAAACCAGAGAAAACCAACATGGTCACAGGGAAAATGCAAGACAGCACCCGCAGTCGGGATCGAACTAGGGTCCCTGGTGCTGTAAGGCAGCAGCTCTACCGTTGCCAAATAACCTACAGACCTGCATGTATTTAGAGAGTGGGAGGGAACCGGAGCACCCGGAGAAAACCCACATGGTCACGGGGAGAATGTACAAACTACTTTTCAGGCAGCACCCATAGTCAGGATCGAACCCGGGTCTCTGGCGCTGTAAGGCAACAACTCTGTCGCTGTGCCACCGCACGCAAATTCTTGAGACACCATCTCCCACGCACAAAACCCTGCTGACTATCCATAATCCACCACTGTCTGTGCAAATGTATATCTTGTGCCTCAGAATCCACTCCAGAATCCAATCCTTCTTAAATAGAGGCACAACATGAACACTCTAGTTCAGTTTAATTTAGAGAAAGAGCACGGAAACGCACCCTTCAGCCCACCAGGTCAACACCTATTCACATTATTTTTGTCTCGCACCGTCTCATCTACTCTTTATAAACTAGGGACAATTTGCAGAGGACACTATAACCTGCAATCCCACAGGTATTTTGGGATGTCTGCAGAAACTGGAGCACCCGGAGGAAACTCACGCAGTCACAGGGAGAACGTGCATCCAAGACAGCGTTCAAGGTTAGGATGGAACCCAGACCTATGGGAGGCTGCTGTCCTCCAGCAGCTCCCCTGTGTCAACCGATTATGCATCACAACCAGGGCTTGTGCAATTTCTTTCCTGGGTTTCCAGTGTCGTTGGATATGCCTAAACAGGCCCCGGAGATTATACGTTTTAGTACATCCACTGTTCTCAAGACATCGCCATTAACTTTCCCCAAGTTCTCTAATCTTTATGTCTTCCTCCACAGTAAAAATAGAGGGGAAATATTAATTGAGGATGCTGCATTTTTGACTGCCCCACACATCGATTGCCTCTTTGGTTTCTGAAGGGCTCTATATAAAATCTCCAAGACCAAGAACATCCTCACAGACATTTCCTCGACTCACTCTAATATCACAGCCATTTCATGCTGGACAGTGGAAGCAGGAAGGTACAGTCTCCCCCTCTCAACTTCTCCTCTTAGCTGTCCCCACACTTTAGTCTTGCCTTAAACATAAAACACACTTGCACTTGTAATAAAACCGGACTGGAAGTGAGAGCAGCCCATCTATTTCACCATTGAGTAATTTGAGGGTAAAGCTGTAGTTAGAATTACAGGCCTTTCATTAGCTGCCAAATACAGCATTTCCTCTGGAAAGGTGCCGGGTGACTGATGTGTTTGCAACATATTGATCAACACTATGAAAGCTGCATTTACTTCCCATTACTAGTTGACAAAGTGGAGATTGGCAGAGCATAGTGTCTGTTCTGCAGATGGCATTACATGACGTGCCGAGGGATTTGAGAGGTTTTGACACAAGAGCATCGTCAGACTAGTAATGAATGTCTAAGTTGCAACTGCATGTTACGGCGGCCAGTGAAAAAAATAGGAGGGGCTGTTAAGCAAATATAATATATTGCAGTGAGTGCAATGATCCTATGGATAGTGCAAGCAGTTAGATGGAGCACTTGGATGAAACAAAAGAAAAGAGACTTTGGCCACCTTTTGCTGCCAACATCACAAGGTCTACATCCTGGAGGTTGCCCCCAAACACTCACGTGGCAACAGTTTCACCAGAACTGCAGTGGTTCAAATAGTTCACCATTATCTTCGAGAGCAATTAGGGATAGGCAACAAATGCTGACTAAATGATAAGAAAACACAATTACGAAATCCAGACGATTTTTAGCACAAGGTTGGACGCTCTCAGACCTGCAGTGAGTAATCCAACACAGTCCTTATTGAACCTTGGATAAAGGAGAAGATTTTGAGTCAAGAGAGGAGCCATTTAGCGACATGCATCCATCCTCTGTTCTTGGAGTCATTTTGTTGCTTGGTTAGTTGAGCTAGCTGCACGGGGTGGCACAGTGGTAGAGTTGCTGCCTAACAGTGCCAGGGACCCTAGTTCGTTCCTGACTATGGGCGGTGTCTGTACGCAGTTTGTATGTTTTCCCTGTGACCACATGGGTTTTCTCCAGCTACACAGGTTTCCTCCCACATCCCAAAGACGTATAGGTTTGTAGGTTCATTGGCATCGGTAAGATTGTAAATTATCCCTAGCATGGAAGATAGTGCTGATGTACCGAGTGATTGCTGGTCAGGCGGACTCGGTGGGGCAAAGGGCCTAGTTCCAGAGCTGTATCTCTAAAATAAGAGTAAAGTTCTGGTCAATGGCTCGATAAATGTTGATGTTGGGATGTTATTATCTTGGAATTTAGGTGAATTAATTGTTATCATCATTCATCAGGCATACTGCACACATTACTGCATCTTCCATGTCGTACTGGTGGGATGTCATTGACAGCTTCATTGTTAGGGAAGGAGTTACAAATCAATGTGATAACTGCAGAATCAGCAGCAGATGCCTAGTTCTGATCTTACACTGGAGAGGATGTCACTGGTGGAGCAGGTGGGGACGGTGGGTTGAGCCCTGTGGAACCCCTAGTGGTATTGCTGGGTAATACAAGAACCATCCGTTGTATCAAATATGCCAGTCCCTCTTTCCTTCAGCATAAGCAGTTTTCTGAGATTTATTGAGCACGAGCCAAATGCCAGAACATATGTAATCAGCATATCATCTTTTTTCTCTCCCACACATTTGTACTTTGAACATTTATTTTAAAAACCAGCAGTGTAAAATTTTAAATAATACAATTTTGGAAGCTTGGCTTGTTGGCAAATATTTCTGAAATCTAACTGCTCAGAAAGCAGTGGCAGCTTATAATCATGCCCCAGTGACTTAGTTAACTAAACTGGCCTATTTTGAGATTCACATTAAAAAAAAAATTCTGGACAATCAGTTCAAATCTGTGGTCAGGTGTTCATCAGTTGTGGCTCAGGTATAGAACACTGAGCCCCAAGCCACATGGTTAAAAGTTCAGATTGATCTCCAGACATCCAACTGTGTGGAGTAACTCAGCAGGACAGGCAGCATCTCTGGATAGAAGGAATGGGTGACGTTTCGGATCGAGATCCTTCTTCAGACTGACTTAGGGGAGAGGGAGATACAGAGATATGGAAGGGCAAGGTGTGAAAACAAGATATTAAAGGAGACGAAGTTCAAGGAAAATGTAGACTAAAACATTGTTAGCAAGGGGAAGATGACAATGAGGCATATAAAGATTAAATTTAATCAGGACAGTCAGACTGGTCGGAGAAATAGGATGAGGGAGGGACGGAGAGTGAGGGAAAGCAAGGGTTATTTGAAGTTAGAGACATCAATATTCATACTGCTGGGTTGTAAGCTGCCCAAGCTTTGTGTCTATCTTTGGTGTAAACCAGCATCTGCAGTTCCTTCCTACACATCTAACTGTGAGGTCTCGATTGACACTCCAATGCAGGAGTCAGGAGGAAGGGTATGTTGCAGGCGTCAGCTTTAACATCAGACATTACACCCATCAGGTCAGTCAAGCATAAATGGACAAATTGACTTGTTCAAAGAGAATAGGTAGGGGTTCTTCCCATTATTATTGTCATTATTTATTTCTCAACCAACATCAAAATAATCACAAATTAAAAAAGAAAATGCTAGAAACACTCAGCAGCTCAGACTATATCTATGGAAAGAGAAACAGTGAATGTTTCAGGTCTCCAGCATGTGTAAATATACAAGGGAGTCAGTAACACCAGCAATAGGAAATAATGAATTTAGAAGAAACTCCTTTACTTAGAGAGTGATTCGAATCAGAAACTGTACTGGATGGAGTTTGAGACATTGAAGCTGGATCAACATTGGGAGAGATCGAGTGCAGTCAGGAATAAAGTAAAAATAGCAGTGTGGACCTTTAGAAATGGAAATACTAACATGGACCTAATCTCTCACGTTCTCCATGAGAATGATCCCAGGAATGATTGGTTTAACATATCATGAGCTTTGGAAGGCACTGGGCATGTAACCTCCAGGGTTTAGAAGGGTGAAGAAAACCTCATTGAAACTTACCGAATAGTGAAAGGCCTGGATAGAGTGAACGTGGAGAGAATGTTTCCACTAGTGGGAGAGTCTAAGACCTGAGGCCATAGGTTCAGGAAAAAAAGGACGTATCTTTAGAAAGGAGATGAGGAGGAACTTCTTTAGTCAGAGGGTGCTGAATCTGTGGAACGCATCGCTATGGAAGGCTGCGGAAGCCAATACAACATATTTTTTAGGCGGATCTTGACAAATTATTTTCCAGTAAGGGCGTCGTGGTTATGGGGAGAAGACAGGAGAATGGGGTTGAAAGGGGAAGATAGATCAGCCATGATTGAATGTGCAATTATTTTCTTTATCAGAATAAATATTGTGGATATTACAAGTTTTGAGTATAGGGGGAATAATGGTCAGGTCAAAATGATTAACAAAATATGAAATGATTCATGATTAAAGAGTAATGGCCTAAATTCTCCTGGAATGCAACAGGATGTCGCGCTTCTGCTGTTGGAATAACTAAAGCCCCTGTCCCACTTAGGAAACCTGAACGGAAACCTCTGGAGACCTTGCGCCCCACCCAAGGTTTCCGTGAGGTTCCCGGAAGTTCTGGTCACCAGAGGTTTCTGCTGTGGCGCAAGGTAACCAGAGGTTTCCGTTTAGGTTTCCAAAGTGGGACGGGGCATTAGGTTACACACAGTGATTAAGATCCAAAGACTTTATTAGCATTACAGCATAGGTAACTTCATCTTAATACGTAACTCAAGGGAGAAAGGGCTGAGAAGCTTTCTGTTAAACTAGTTGGCGTAGCTCCTAGTACGACTCGTAACATGAGTGACACTGATCTACATCCGCCCTCTTAAAGAATTAAATGTCAGTACAAAACCATTGACTAAATAAGGCATGCAAAGCAATTGATAATAAGCTGAAGGAAAGTCAAACATAGCCCGGGTACTTCACCGTGGGCTTGCAAACACGACCAGCACGTGTGCGATAAAAAACATCTCCGGTTTACCCCACCGAGGACAGAGCCAGTGGCTTCACGGGTGATGGAGATTGAACAGGGACTGCAGCGCAGGCAGAGGGGGCATCGCCACTGGCAAAGCAACCGCTCCTGAAGTGGGTTGTTGTGCTGGTGTAGGCGGATCAATGCCGCTGGGCACGAACGGCAGTACACTTGTACGGTCTGGAAAATACAGAGGTGGAGTCTGCGCATTCACAGGCAGGCTATGTTGTCTGTTACGCCTGTAGGTGCCATGATCGGCACTGACCGGATAGGAGTGTGGCTCAGAAGCAGTTCCAGAAATGACACTGATTTTCTTAGCAGCCCCACTTCTCGACCATGACCGTATCAATGTCAAACCATCCAGAATATAAATTAACAAGTACCAGGTACTGCTTGCCATGCCATTCAATTATGACAGTTGCCACTGTAGACCACGGGAACACAGATGCCGGATGCGAAAGAAGTGGTTACTTTTGTTGATGAGGTGCCAAGCTGTTACACACTGCACAGGACGCTACATTCCCGGTAAAGTATTCGGCCATGCCAGGCCAGTTAAACATGCTTCTTGCCCGTAAGACGGTGGTTCATATTTGAGGAAGATTTCTCAATTTACATTGAAGCAGCTCACCCGACTGCTGCTCCCGGTGTTTGAGCGTCAATTCTATTTAATCTAGCAGGCACAGAAGTTGCCCGACATGCCAGAAAATGTCATAATGAACCAGCTAGGTTTGACCCGGCTGGTGTCCAGATTGCTCCCGTTGAATCTATCCGTGACCCTGGTTGCCTACTAGGCAAATTCCGACAGTTACGCGAGTTACACACTAACTTGGTCATGGAGAGGAATTTGTTATTTTCCCAATGCCAGAGACAGGGTGAACCTGTGGAAATGTATGTCAGTGCCTTGCCAGTCGATGTGATTTCAGGGATATATGTGATAGCTTAGTCCGTGACCATTTGATCTATGGTGTCCACAATGATAAATTACGCGACGAGTTACTGCGGGATGCTGAGCTTACTCTAGAGATTGCTGAAAACCGCTGTCGCATTGCTGAAATGGCTGACGCTCATACAAATGTTTTAGGGCACTCTGCTGGTCGTGAAATTAATGTTGCCGGCATGTCTTATCAAATCTCTCACCATTCTCCTCAAGTGCCGGACAACTCTATCGTGAGGCTAATAGACAATAAACGTTTATCTGAAAGTTGACACAGGGGCCAGATGTAATGTGATCTGTCTAGCTTTGTTGAAAAAGTTACGAAAAACAGAGACTGTCACTCCTGCGGCTGCCTCCCTTCTCCCATTTGTAGGAGGACCAGTGCACCCCATCGGTCAAGTCGAGTTATGCTGCTGTCTTAACTCACGTGTACACAACCTGAATTTCTATGTTGCTCGTGAGGATGTGCCGTCTCTGCTGCGTGCCAACGTTTGTCACGACCTGGGACTTATCTCTTTCAGCCCTTCTGTTTGTCATCTGACTACAACCTGTGACTTTAGCCAACAATTCCTGACACAATACAAAACTTTGTTTGACGACAAGCTGGGCTGGTTGCCTGTTAAGTACACAATTGCCATTAACCCTGAGATAATCCCAGTTGTCCGTCCAGCACACAAGAGTCCCCATGCTATGCGGAATTGTGCTCAAAGTGAACTCAACAGAAGGGAGTCACTAGGTGTGATTGCTCCCGTTGCTGACCCCTAGGATTGGGTCTCCACCATGGCTGTGGCAACGATGGAGAATAAAGACGAAACACGGATTTGTATCAACCCTAAGGATTTAAACGCAGCCATTAAACAACCTCACTATCCCATGCACACTGTGGACGAGATTGCAGCGCAGATGGCTGAGGCAACTGTATTCACTGCACTAGATGCCAAGAGTTCATTCTGGCAGATTTCACTGGAACACAACTCCTCCAAGTTAACCACCTTCAGCACACCGTTCGGACGATACAGATTTCTGTGCATGCCTTTTGGCATAAGCTCTGCCAGTGAAGTATTTAAATAAGCTACGGAGCAGTTGCGTGCGGGTTACCCATACTCCATTGTAGTGGATGACATCCTCGTTGCTGGACGAACTGTCAAAGAACACGATGCTAATCTGAAAAAAGTCCTGGATCTCGTCAAGGCCATTAACCTGAAGCTAAACTCTCAAAAATGCAAATTCAGGATAAGCGAGGTGAAATACATAGGCCATGTGTTCACTAAGGACAGCCTAAAAACAGATCCTGCGAATACCAGTGCCATCAACCAGCTCCCAGCAACCACAGACGTGCTCAGTCTACAAAGATTCCTTGGCATAGTGAACTATTCGAGCAAATTTATTCCGGACTTCAGTGAAATATCAGCCCCATTGCGCCAGCTAACACACAAAGACACTGCTTGGACCTGGCTCGAGCAACAGCAGAGGGCGTTCAACACTCTTAAGCAGCAGATGTCTCGTGTTCCTACTCTCGCTTATTTTGATCCCACTTCTGACACCATGTCGAGCTTCTGCTGTTGGAAAAACTTAGGTCACACACAGTGATTAACATCCAAAGATTTTATTAGTGTTACAGCATAGGTAACTTCATCTTAATACGTAGCTCAAGACTGAGGGAGAAAGGGCTGAGAAGCTTTCTGTTAAACGAGTGGGCGTAGTACGACTCATCAAAGTATGACTCATAACATGAGTAACACTGATCTACACAGGGTCTTCAGTATCAGTAATGTAACAGCAAGTTCAGGCAAAGAGTCGTCACCAGTTCCTCTAATGGATACATGCCACCCGGCTGTTCAGTTTTGTGCTGACTGATTAAGCTGCCAGATTTGCATTTTGAATAAGTAAGCCTACCACAAAATGCTTCCTACTCAACAGCAAAGTCACAAGGTGGCAAGTGGCAGTGTCATTCCAATCAGAAAACAAATTATTTTATTCAAAAGAGACACAAAGTGCTAGAGTAACTTAGTGAGTCAGGCAGCATCTCCAACAAGGAGGTGACATTTTGGTTGAGACCCTTCATCACATTATCTCCACATGTTCTCCAGAAATGTTGCCTGACCCACTGAGTTACTCCAGCACTTTGTGTCTTTTAAAAAAAATATTGGTATGCATCTGCAGTCTCTGGTATCTAAATGAATTTATTCAGTTTCATTGTTTCAAGCATTAACATAGAAACATAGAAATTAGGTGCAGGAGTAGGCCATTAAGTAGATATTAGCAATGTTATTACTTCACCCACAGCAACTGCAATTTGCTGCTTTTGACATCGATTCAACCTTCTCCTTCAATCATTTTTCAATATGCAAAGCTAAAGACTACCAGCGCAACACTTAATAAGGTCCCATCTACCCGACTTCACGGCAGCATTGCAAACCTCCAGGCTATGCTTTCGGAACACACAGAGGCCAGGAGCAAGTTGTGGAAGGGCCAGACCACCTCCCAAACTGACCACCTACCTTCTACGCTATCTTTACTTCCCATATTGACCGCATCAGCCACCATAGAACCAACATAAATAAGATTGGAAGCAAGTAATCCTTGATCCCAAAAGGATTGCACGAGATGACAAAAGATCTGTATTTGTAGGGATCAATATCCAAGCTGATGTATGCAGGAAAGGCTAATTAATATTGTGCGCTTCAGCAAAATTGGTGGCTGGACTGCGAGCCACTATCACTTTACAATAAGGCAGTCTCATGGTCTGACGGGAAATGGTAACAGTAAAGAGTTTAAACACCATCAAAACTCATTGTATTGTAGAACAGATTAGATAACTGCTTCATTATTGTATGGCCAAGAACAATTTATTCAAAGATAGACGGAATAATTCAGCAGGTCAGACAGAATATCAAGAGAAAAGGAATAGGTGACGTTTCACGTCAAGACCCTTCTACAATCTCCAGTCTGACCCGCTGAGTTACTCCAGCTTTTTGTATTCTTACAACATTCCGATTGAGTCTAATGAAGGAGGAGCGTATGCTTTTAATACTGTTTGACCATGATCTAAGAAATAGATGGAAAAATTGTGATTTTATTTGGTAGATATGCTTGACGTTGCAATGTAACCCAGAGGTGGCTTCACGTAGCTCCATAACAAGAGAAAGGGATGTTATCAATGTGGATACAGCATTAGATTTATCTGGCGGCAATGCTGATGATCATGTGCCCAAAGATATCTCTCACCAGTACAGTGCCAGAAAGAAATTATGAAGAGAGCTCCCAACATAAGCTACAGTAGAATACATCCTTTAATAAACGACCAAACAATGATGAAACTAAATCACAGATTCCAATTTCCTCCGAATCATATGGGCATTGTGTACACATGGTTGGACAGGAAGTGGAGAAGGTATCAAAAAGATATTTAAAAACCCTGAATGCAAGCTCTTCCAAATACCATTGCAAAGAAGACTGGTCATGACTTTTCTGAATCGTAAAATGGTTCACTGTGACGAGTAATAAATCATGTTTCTCTCAAATGAGCGTACATTTAGTGATGCGGACTTCAATATTTAAAAAAAGTTAAATTTGAACATCCTAAATGCCTTAGAAGTTTTCCAAAAAGAAAACACCTGCCAAAACGTTCAAGGCAACAGACTTAGAAGTAATAGTTTGGATTGTGCACATTTCTCTTGTCAGGCTGTAACAGTTGCTACCTAGCAAAGAATCCTAGTGCCTATAATCTGTTAATATCCAACCCTCATACATCATGCACTGCCCTGTTATCAAAAGCTGGTCAGGGAGTCAAGAATGTTTGGGGGTACACAAAAGGCTGGAGAAACTCAGCGGGTGCAGCAGCATCTAAGGAGCGAAGGAGATGGGCGACGTTTTGGGGTCGAGACCCTGAAGAAGGGTCTCGACCCGAAACGTCGCCCATCTCCTTCGCTCCTTAGATGCTGCTGCACCCGCCGAGTTTCCCCAGCCTTTTGTGTACCCTCGATTCTCCAGCATCTGCAGTTCCTTCTTTAACACAACAGTCAAGAATGTTTAATTGACATATGTATCAAAATGAAACATTGGAATTCTAGGCATAACTTCGAGGAAGTTATGGGCATAAAAAGGGGCAAGGCCTTTTAGAAAACAAGGGCAGAAGTTTATACAGCATAAGTCAAAGTAGGATTGGACATATAACATGGAGTATAAAAAAGAAACCTATATGATGCTGACGCAAAACTAGACACAAAAAGCTGGAGTTACTCAGCAGGTTAGGCAATACCTCTGGATAAAAGGAACAGGTGAAGTTTTGGGTCGAGACCCATCTTCAGACTCTGAGGAAAAGATGACCGATTGTTCTCGAGTCATCATGTCATCAACCTGAAACATTAATTCTGTTTCTCTCTCCACAGACACTACCTGCCCTGTTGGGCATTTCCAACAATTCTGTTTTAATTCGGGTTGAACACAAATGCAATTTTTTTCAGATTTTCAATTATGGATGGGATTTGGATGCTCATGGAGGATGCAAGATGTTTAGACAAGGTGGAATCATTTGAGCCCGAAACTTGGTTTGGATTTTACCAACAGGCAGGCACGGAGCAGGTCAATATATGTGGAACTAGGCGATTTCTGTGTCTGAAAGGATCAGAGTTAGAACTTCAGCAGACATTGGGGTTAAAGTGACTTCTTAATCAAATGTTCACTGATGGATTTACACTGCAAACGCCCCTGCTATGGTGATACTGAGAGGACTTTGTGTATGGCATTAATACACTTCAATTGCTCCGAATATCATGATTACTCCTCATTTACTGAGCTGCTTTATTTATTTTTTAATTTAAAAAAAATATATATATTTTTATTAGAATATACATTATAGTATAAGCCAAAAATAACATAATACATTTCATGTACTACTTTTTGTTTTAAACTTTAAGAAAAATAGAGATAGATAAGATAGTAAGTGCGTGAAAAAGTGAAAAGAACCCGTAGAGACGTAGAACATAAGAATAAAAAAACACAAAAAAAAGAGAAAAATAGAAAAAATAAAATATAAGAAAATGAGCTAAGATAAAAGGGATGTACCTACTTCGTATCTTTACACACCCCTCACCAGGTCATGAAACCATTTATTTTCAAAGTTGTGTTGCACCCTATTCTTGTAATAAGTCGATAAATGGAGACCAAATCTTTTGTAATTGGTCTGATTTCCCTGCTAGGACGAATCTCATATCTTCGAGGTGTAACATTTCGGACCTACTGAGCTTTTT
Organism: Raja brachyura; assembly: GCA_963514005.1. Next base: position 37,956,459 of record OY740802.1, on the reverse strand, counting down.
AGTGCTCATTTCCACCTTATCTTTAAATGTTGATGATTTTTTTGGTACCCTCCCTTTTATATGAAAGTCATTTACAATTACCACTGTATTTTCCACCTCTGCCTTCAAGGGGTTTTCAATACAGACGCTCCCAGGGTTACAAATTCCCAACCTACGGACACCCAGTACACACAAACGAGTTCTCATGATTATTACTGAACTGAAACGAGAACCCTATCCTGCAAAAAAAGGACACATTTCCATGTAATCTTTCCACATAAATCAGGCACCATTGCAGCTTGAGAACACAGGCTGCCAGTTTCACTGCGGGAGGCCATTGAAGTGAGTTTCTCTGGAAGCTGATATTTGTGCAACAACACTCTATCAAACAATGCGACAGCCACTGGTCATCAAAAGCAGCCATTGAGCATGGGGCGTCCCGATTCTGTACCATTGAACAGTAAATGAACATTGATGTCAATTGACCTTCATCAATATTGTGAAGGTATGATTATCATATCCATTGATTTTGTGTATTTTACAACTTATGCACAAAATTGATTTATGGATGTTTGCAAAACTTGAACTGGTTCGTAACCCGAAAACGGTTTGTATTTTAATTACAGTCCATGGAATTTTCCACCTACAATTAAAACAGACCTCTCCACCATTCAATAAGATCATGACTGATCTTCCACCTCAGCACCAGCATCCTGCACCAAATGTAGATTGAGAGAGAGCCCAACAAACCTCCCCCCCACCCCTTCAGTACTTCCCGTCCTGGTTTCATTACCTAACTTTAATTTCACTTTAAAGAGGACATTCTGATTCTTTTCTGTGGAGATTCAGAGACTGCGTTGCCAGCAGTTTTTGTGACTGATGCTTAAACAGAGAGAGAGAAAAAAATGACCGCTTGCAACCTTAGATGCCCATTGGATTAATTGGAGGAAGGAGGAACTCTGAACCAAAGATCTAAAGAACCAAAGGCACAACGCCAAGAAGAGGCTGCTGGTGGCCTTCTACCGGGCGACCATAGAGAGTTACACAAAAGACTGGAGAAACTCAGCGGGTGCAGCAGCATCTAAGGAGCGAAGGAGATAGGCAGCGTTTCGGGTCGAGACCCTTCTTCAGACCATTGAGAGTCAACTGACATATCGCATGTCAGTGTGGTATGCAGGTTGCTCTGCTGCAGATAAGAAAGCACTCCAGAGAGTGGTAAAAACAGCAGAGAGAATCACCGGCTGCCCACTGGCCCTCTCTGGAGGATATTGCCACCTAGCGCTACCTCAGCAGAGCCACTAAAATCATCAAAGATTCCACACACCCAGGTCACCACCTTTTTGATCTGTTTCCCTCTGGCAGGTGTTACAGGTCAGCCAAAACACGCACCTCCAGACTCAGAGACAGTTTCTTCCTAAAAGCAATCTTCACACTCAACATGAAAAAAACAGAGTATTATCCATGCTGCACTCTCCCATGTTGCTATCCGCCTTGAACCTTACTATCACCATGGTACTGGTCACTTACTTATCTTGATACCTAGTTTTTACAACAGATAGTCCTCCGCCAGTTTCGCCACCTCCAACGTGACCCCTCCACTCGCCACATCTTCCCATCTCCCCCCCTATCTGCCTTCCGCAAAGACCACTCCCTCCGCAACTCCCTCGTCAATTCTTCCCTTCCCTCCTGCTCCACTCCTTCCCCGGGCACTTTCCCTTGCAACCGCAAGAGATGCTACACTTGTTCCTTCACCTCCCCCATCCACTCCTTTCAGGGACCCAAGCAGTCATTCCAAGTCCGACAGAGGTTCACCTGCACCTCCTCCAACCTCGTCTACTGCATCCGTTGCTCCAGATGCCAGCTAATCTACATCGGTGAGACCAAGCGGAGGCTAGGCGATCGTTTCGCCGAACACCTCCGCTCGGTCCGCAATAACCAACCCGACCTCCCGGTGGCTCAGCACTTCAACTCCCCCTCCCACTCCGTATCCGACCTCTCGGTCCTGGGCCTCCTCCATGGCCAGAGTGAACAACACCGCAAGTTTGAGGAACAACATCTCATATTCCGCTTGGGGAGTCTGCATCCTCTGGGCTTAAACATTGAATTTTCTCAATTCTGTTAACCCAGACTGCTCCTTTCCCCCCACCCCCCCACCTCTCCCTCAGCCCTCGGGCCCTGACATTCCTTCTCCATCTCCCCCCCCCCCCCCCCCCCCAAGTCGCACTAGCTTCCCATTTTCACACCAGAAACAGCTTACAATGGCCTGCTTTCCTTATCTCCAATACTTTTTTGCATATCTTTCACTCATTGTTCTTGCTTTATCTCTCCATATCACTGTTTATATCTCTCGTTTCCCTGATCCCTGACCAGTCTGAAGAAGGGTCTCGACCCAAAACGTCGCCTATCTCCTTCACTCCTTAGATGCTGCTGCACCCGCTGAGTTTCTCCAGCTTTTTGTGTAACCCTCGATTCTCCAGCATCTGCAGTTCCTTCTTTAACACCTAGTTTTTAAATTGTGTCCCGTGTTTTTATGTTTGTATATTATGCACCAATGTAGTGGCAACAACAATTTCGTTGTATGCAGTGCTTACAATGACAAATAAAGACATTTCATTCATTTTCTATGATCTTTGCTGTGAAAAACTGGCAATGTTCACAAACCTGTTGGGGACCAGGGTCAACGCTGCCTCTTGGGATGATACAATTTCCAGTTCATGCCCCGATTGTCCCTTTCCACCAGGCCCATGGGACATTCTTGAGCGGCCCTGCCATGTAGGCTTCACATTACAACAGGGGGGAGGGTGTGTGTGTGTGGAGGGGCGCAGTGTTTTCCCAGAGTTTGGAATATTTCCACCGTCAAGCGACGCCGTGGTCAGAACCTCGTCTGCCAAGGTGATCCCGCACGGTGATCTATCCATTACCCATTCTATCATCTATCATGGGGCGAATGGCCTTGTCTCACTCTGCATAGCTTGTCACAGATCCGTCGACGGTAAACCTTCCCAATCAAACCGGCCCAGAGCAACAACCCGACCGTGTCAACGAGCCTGTAGATAGATGCGCTTGGGGCAACCGCTCCCAACCCAACTAATGGGGAACTCGGCTCAACTTTATACACTGTATCTCGAAAGGGGGTCGAGCAGTAACACGAACATTAAGGACATAGGTTTCCCCTTTCGCTCAGTCTAAAGAAGGGTCTCGGCCCGAAACATCACCTATTCCTTCTCTCCAGAGATGCTGCCTGACCCACTGAGTTACTCCAGCTTTTCGATCCGTCTCTCCTTCCCACACAAGCTCGACCCTTGCAGTCTCGGACTTCACTTTCACGTTATAAACAGACAAGTGGACTTCACAGCCCGCTGCATTAGATCTAACCATTAGATTGAGAAGGTGGTTACACACTCACCTGTTAGTAGACAGAGAGGGAGCAGGAGCCTGAAGATTAAACCGCAGCCGAGGTGAGCAGCCATCGCCAGTTTCGAGACATGTTACGGGAGCAGCGGTGCGTCGGTGGGGTCCCGGGTTACAGGCTCGGCCACAGTCCCAGCAACACACGGGATCCCGTCCCACAGCCCCGTCCGTCCAGGCGCGGGCTGCCCCGGGGCTCGGCGCTTTCACGGGGGTTGCGAGTCCGTTTCAGCCCGTCTGTCTGTCTGCCGGTTCCCGAGGGCGCCGTTTGTCCGTGCGAGGAAGCGGAGTCTCCGGTCACCTCTCCCACACGGAGCAGGGGCTAAAATGTATATCTCAGCCGCTGCAAGACAACCAACTGTGGGCGAGGGGGTTGAAGCCAACTTCTGCGAGGCGAGGTAGCGCTGAGTTAGGAGCACCTAGACCTAATCCCAACTCTCACGGGACGGGGTGTGATGTTGGCCCGGTTTTATTGAAACCTCTCCCGCGCTTTCAGGAGCCGGTGACCCTGTGACCGGGAAACCTCGGGCTGTGGGAGGGAGGGAGGAGCGGACAGATTGCAATCACCTCACCTGCGCCTTCAACATCCAGTTGCTGCCAAGATTTCAACCGCCGCCTCTCCTCATCATCGAGAAACTCACATTTATCTCTGACTGAACCTAATAAAATGAAGTCTGAAGAAGGGTCTCGACCCGAAACGTCGCCTATCTCCTTCGCTCCTTAGATGCTGCTGCACCCGCTGAGTTTCTCCAGCTTTTTGTGTAACCCCCTAATAAAATGAATGCCTTGTTGTCCGCTGCAGCTCGGAGCTTTCAACAACCCGCTTATAGTTCAGCTGTTGTGGCAGTTTTGAAGCGTGTTCACGATGATGTGGGCAGAAAGATGTGTAAGCGCAAGACAATGCTATGACGGAGGACTTATAATACTCTGGTTAAAATTAAGAGGTCGGCGACACAAAAGAGTTTGGAAGTTGAGTTCTTAGCATCCACTCAAGGCAGAGTGTGTTGGTGTTTGTTGGTTGCATGTCCCCGTTATGAAGCAGAACGATGAGATTCTTACTTGCATCTTACAGGCACATTAGCCACAATCACAACAAGAAATAATCTAACAATTATCATTTAATGGAAGTAAACTAGACCACGATAGTTCAAAAACCAAAATGCATCGAGCAGCCATGGTAGTGCAAAGTCCATAGTGGCTTGAGGCATGAGCTACGACTGTTGTTGTTGAGCAGGGTGGTTGATGGCAGGAAGCTGTTCTTGAATCTAGAGGTAATGGTTTTCAGGCTCTTGAACCTTATTCTTGATGGTAGCAGCCAGAAGAGAATGTGTCCAGCAGGCTGGGTGTGGGAGTATGATGACAATAACAGCTGCCATCTTGAGGGAGCCTTTCTTGTAGTTGGTTTGATGGTGTGGTGATCAATACGTATCAGACCAGGCAATGTCCACCACTTTCTGCGGCCTCCTTCGTTCTCAAGTGTTCAAGTTTTTGAACAAAATCCCGATGCAACCAGTCAGTAAGCTCTCCACCATACACTTGTGGATGTCTAACAGAGTATTCGGCAGCATGGGTGAATCTCCTCATACTTCTGGGCACATCAAGGCATTGGTGAGCTTCCATTGTGATGGCATCAATGTGCTGAGCCCAGGACTGGCCATCAGGGATTGTACACACAGGAACCTGAGGCTCTTGCCTCCCTCCACCACCATCTACCAATGAAGGCCATGCACAGTCCCTCAGGCCTCCCTTCTTTGAGCAAAGTCCAAGCCTCTGTATAAATGGGAGCAATATTTGGCAACTTGCAGGAACGTGCCATATTAAATAATCTTTATATCTACTTGCAAGGTTAATGATTAATCGCATTGCAAGAATTCCTTGAGGAAAGATTGATCATACTATGAAAACGTTTTTGTTTTGGACTGGAGAGTGATGGACTAGAACTACGTCTTAAACTAACTAAAGCAATTATTTAGCTGCAGTAGATTAGGTTTTATATTAAGAGGTGATAAATAACAGTAAACATCTGCAATTAACCAAAGCAATTAAGAGGTTTGTCGGAAGGAACTGCATATGCTGGTTTAATCCGAAGAAGGGCACAAAAAGCTGGAATAACTTAGTGGGTCAGACAGTATCTCTGGAGAAAAGAAATAGTCCTTTTCTGCAGAGATGCTGTCTGACCTGCTGTGTTACTCCAAGGCTTTTTGTGTCTATCTCCAATTGGAGATTTGGTTGAAAACTGCCACAATACCATCACAGCATTAAACAAACAAAAACATTTGGACAAATACATGGATGGGAAAGGTTTAGTGAGATATGGGCCAAATGCAGGAAGGTGGTACTAGTGTAGATGGGACATGTTGGTCGGCGTGGGCAAGTTGGGCTGACGGATCTGTTTCCACACTCTGTCACTCTACAACTCTATAAGAAATAAACCTGAACATTGAGAGAGTTCATCCAAACAGCAAAAGCTGGTAAAATAATTGAGTCGTGAAGTAATGTGACATGGAAACTGACTCTTTAGTTCATGCGGATCACCAAGCACCCATTTATACTAGTTATACATCCATCCTATTTAACTTTACACAAATTCCTATCAACTGGATGGATAGGACAAGTTTGGAGGGATATGGACCAAACGCAGGCAGGTGGGACTAGTGTAGCTGGGGCATATTGGCCAGTGTGGGCAAGTTGGGCCGAACGGCCTGTTTCCACGCTGCATCATTCTATGACTGTATGACTCTAACCCCTATGGGACAATTCACAACAGCCAATTATCCTAGCAATCCTTAAGTCTTTGAGATATGACAGCAAGCCAGTGCAATCTAACCGCCTGAGGACAAGATTGAACCTGGTTAGCTGGAACTGAGGCAGCGGCTCTACCACTGTTAATGAAGAGGAAGAACATATAATGAGAATTAACTAACAAGAAACTGCGCGTAAGATTTCCAGTAGATTTGCAAAAAAAGTAGAGAAAGGAAATTCAAGTTCTTTGGAGGATGTGATGGAAGGTGAGAAATACCTCTGCCACGAGGTGTGTTGATGGGATCAGTGTAGATTCAGTGGTAATGAGTGCTTGATATGTAGGAAGGAACTGCAAATGCTGGTTTAAACCAAAGATGGACACAAAAACTGGAGTAACTCAGCAGGTCAGACAGCATCTCTGAAGAAAAGGGTAGGTAACGGTCCAGGTCCAGACCCTTCATCAGATCAGAATGATTACTTGATGGACTCAGTGGGGGGTCGGTTTCTCCGCAGTATGAACCTATGACTATGACATATCCTGCAAAATATTTTCCTCACTCAGATTCCAGTTGGAATAAGAATCACTGTCTGCTCTCCCTCCACAGGGCATGACTGAGTTATCATCTCATTTCAAGAAGCAAGGTGAAGTACATGCCCCAGTCTGCATCACTGGTGTGAGGTGGTTGAGAGTTTCAAGTTCCTTGGCATAAATATCACCAACACTTAAAGGGTGACACAGCAATAGACTTGCAGCCTTACAGCGCCAGAGACTAGGGTTCGATCCTGACAATGGGCGTTGTCTGTATGGAGTTTGTATGTTCTCCCCATCACCTGCATGGGTTTTTGCCAGGGTGCTCCAGTTTCCTCGCACACTCCAAAAACATACAAGTTTGTAAGTTAATTGGCTTGGTAAAATTGTAAATTGTCCCCAGTGTGTGTAGGATTGTGTTAGTGTACGGGGATCGCTGGTTGCAGACTCAATGGGCCGAAGGGCCTGTTTCCGTGCTGTATCTCTAAACTAAACACTTTGTCTTGGACTAAACACATTGATACCATGGCCAAGAAAGCACAGCATTGCCTCTACTGCCTAAGAAGACAAAGGCAATTTGGCATGTCTCTCATACAGTAACTCTTAACAATTTCAACAGATACATAATGGAAAGCATCCTGTCAGGATATCACAGCTTGGCCTGACAACCGCATGGCCCATTTCTTTGCCCACAAGTAATTACAGAGTTGTGGATGAAGCCCAGTCCATCACATAAACCAGCTACTAGTCCATCAATTCCATCTACACTTCACACTGCCTCAGGAGAGAACCCAACATAATTAAGGACCACTCGGACCCTGGTCATTTTCTCCTCTCCCTTCTTCCGTTGGGCAGAAGAAACATAAAATTGAAACCAGGCCCCACCAGATTCAACAACACCAACCTCTTCTCCACTGTTATCAGATGCTTGAACAGACCTCTCAGAAGCTAATAATGTTATCCCAAACTGCAAATCTGCCTCATTGCAGCACTTACACTTTCTTTTTATCTGCTCTTTCGTAGCAGCAGCACGTTATTACACACTCTGTTTCCTTTCACTTTTGGTAATTGCTGTTGTAAGTCATGTATGGCAACGACCAGAAACAAAACTTTTTACTGTACCTTGATAAACATGACGGTAATAAATCAACACCAATATATGAATGTTGTGAATGACTCAAAGGTACGTAATCGCACCTGGCTACTCAGTAAAGCTGTCCGTGGACATGTTGAATTGAGGTCCCAGCTAGCCATGGTGTACTGAGGTTCGGAGAGAACATACAGTCCAACTTGTGGAGGAAGGAACTGCAGATGCTGGTTTACACGGAAATTAGACACAAAATGCTGGAGAGTCTCGACCCGAAACATTACGCATTCCTTCCATCCAGAGATGCTGCCTGAATTACTCCAGCATTTTGTGCCTATATTCAATACCACACGTGCAGCTGATTAACTCTTCATACTACAATGGACAATGAAAGCACAAGAATATGCATGGTTGCTGAGTTCCTCTTGGCTTCTTGGGTCCCCAAGTACAAATTGATGTGAAGAATCTGACTGGCTCCAGATGAGAGTGAACTGGCAGCACCCTCGGGATGCACTGCATAATGTACTTTGGTTTAACTCTCCTCCTCTCCTGTAACTACATATCTATAAAGGGCAGTCTGCCACAAATCCATTAGTAATCCATTTAACTGCCCTTTTATCTTGGTTTTTATCTATGTTCATCACCTTTCTCTCCAGAGAAAATGTTGAACAAAGTGCTCAGATCCTAGCGATCTTTCCCATTTCCTCCCCTCTGTGCTGCAGACTTGCAGTTGCACCTTTGTTCATCCTCATTTGAAAACAGCCCGTCCTCTAAATCTGGGGGCCCGGAAAATGTTTCCTCCCCCTGGAGATGTATCACTTGCAACGTTACATCTTAAATTGGTTCACGCTCACAAATACTTCATTTCTAGAAGTCTATTTGGTGGTCCTGCTTTTTTCTGCATCCAATGGCAGATGTAACAACCCTGTATTTGCACTCATTGGCAATCAGTAGGTCTTGCTCAGGATTAGGTTTTGTAATAAAGTCTACTTGCATGTGCATTGCTATTCTAACTCTCAATCTCTGCTTAATTACATCTTGCCAGAAAGAGCTGGTAAGATGTAATGAAGCAGGTTGGACAAATTGGTTCCACTTATTTTCATACTTTCTTACAACACAACAGTAAGCTATTCTGCCCATCAAGTCTATGGCAGCTCTCAAACCAACCCCACCAATTCCATCCCCTCACTTCTTTCTCTGTAACCTATTCCCTCTCATATGTCATTAATTCCAGCCTAATTCTCCAACTACCATCCTATGTTGGAGATCATTTACAGTAGCCAATGAACTGCCAACACATTTTGAGTTTGTAAGTACCAGTATTCAGTGGTTCGAGCTCTGGTCTTATTGTTCTTCACAGCAGCAGAGCACTTTAGCTAAATATGATTGGCAATAATAGAAAGAGACTTATATCACTAAGAGGATTCGATATGAGATTTGTGTGCAATATACAGGAAGCAGATTTTATACACCTCTATAAGATCACTCCTCATCCCCCAAATGCAGGAAGATGAGGGTTATCTTATGGAGGTGTATAAAATCATGATGAACAGATTGGGTAAATGCACAGAGTGCTTTACCCAGAGTGGGGGAATCGAGAACCAGAGGATATAGGTTTAAGGTGGGATGGGAAAGGTTTAATAGGAACCCGAGAAGCAACCTATTTTTACACAAGGGATGGTAGTCAGGGGCGGATCGACTATGAAACTGCTTCAGGGCCCCTAATCATGGACGGGCCCCAGAAGCGACTTTGGAAATTCCAGATATTCTTCCGATTTAAATCGGAATTCCGATTTTTGTTTTCCTAGAAATGAATCTGATTTTTCACCTCGACCAAACCCCTTGTCTCGACTACACTTCACCTCACACTTAAACCTCAATTCATTAAACCTCGCCCAGACTAAACCTCCCACCTCACACATAATCCCCGCGTCGCCTAATCACCGCCTCTAAATAGCGGAAGCGGGAGAGAGGCGGCGAGTAGTTGAGGTGCGGATTAGGTGTGAGGTGGAGTTTAGTCGAGAGGTGTGAGGTTTAGTTAAGTTGAGGTGGGGTTAAGGTGTGGGGTTTATTTGAGGGGCGAGGTTTGGTGAGGTACGGTTTCGTCGAGGCGAGGTTTAGGTGTGAGGAGAAGTTTGGTAGTGAGGTATCGTCAAGGCAAGGGGTTTAGTGAGGCGAGGGGAAGTGAGCGTAGGTGAGGCGAGGAGAAGTGGGTGTCTGAGCTCAGGAAGGGAGACAGAGGTGTTGCTGAAGGAAATGTATCCACTGCCTTCCACAAATTCACAACTCTGGGTGAAAACGTTTTTTCTCATCTCAGTACTAGGCAAAGAGACACTTCAGGAAACATATTTTTGTGAAGATTTTTTTAGCTGTATGAGGCCATTTATTGAAACATATAAGATTATTAAGGGTTTGGACATGCTAGACGCAGGAAACATGTTACCAATGCTGGGAGTCCAGAACCAGGGACCGCAGTTTAAGAATAAGGGGTAGGTCATTTAGAACAGAGATGAGGAAATACTTTTTCACTCAGTGAGTTGTGAATCTGCGGAATTCTCTGCCACAGAAGGCAGTGGAGGCCAATTCTCTGGATGCTTTCAAGAGAGAGATAGATAGAGCTCTTAAAGATAGCAGAGTCAAGGGATATGGGGAGAAGGCAGGAACGGGGTACTGATTGTGGATGATCAGCCATAATCACAGTGAATGTGATCACAGCTGGCTTGAAGCGCCGAATGGAGTACTCCTGCACCTATTGTCTATTTCATGAAAATATATATCTTTTGGGGGTTATTTTACTGATTATGTGTTCGAAACATTCTAAGCTTCTGTTATGTAAACTACCAGCAGAAAGCTTGAGAATCACTTTCAATTTATTTTGAATGCAGGAGCTGCAGAGGGCGTTGTCCCCTGAACCCCCACCGGGGGCATAGTCAGCCTGTCGTGGAACAACCCCATTAAAGAAGATAACAGCGGTTACCCAGACCTCGTTGCTGGCTGCGAAGGTTTCAAGCTTCAAGGCCTCACCAATTAGTTCCGCCACTGGTGATATGTTACAAGCTGCCGGAGGAGGTAGTTGAGGCAGATGCTGTCACAACATCTAACAGACATTTGGACAGGTTCTTGGATAGGATAGGTTTAGAGGGAGATGGGCCAAATGTAGGTAGGTGGGACTAGTGTAGATGGGGCATGTTGGTCAGCGTGGGTCCGTTGGGCCTGTTTCCATGCTGTTTGACTCGTAAGGTCAATTCACCATGTCCCATTTCCAGGCTCCTGCTAACGATTCTGCAGGATTTGCTGTTCCATACAAGCACCTCATACGAGTTCAATTCTTGTGTTACAACGTAATCATCTTTGACAGATAGCAATTAGAAAATGTTCAAAGTAATGCGAGGGTGATTGAAGCTTAGGTAAATTGTTCCACCCTTGTCTCGACCCGAAACGTCACCCATTCCTTCTATCCGGAGATGCTGCCTGTCCTGCTGAGCTACTCCAGCATTTTGCGTCTATCAAAAATGACGTTGGAGTTGACTGGGGGCATGAAGCAAATGCAGCACAGGGTGATGGGAACATGATTGGAACGAAACTGGAGATGGAAGCAGAATTAAAACAAGTTCACAGAGAGAAGTTGACAGGGAGACTGAAAGGAAATGGAATTAAAATGCAAAAAATATTTTTAACATTATCCCCAAATTGTTCAACTGCTGAGTACAACCTCTGTTGGCAGATCACTTTGCTTATCCTTATTTATATCTTACATCCCTCCAGTGTACTGGAAAATCAATGCCTCTGGATTTGTCGGATCTCATGCCCAACACTGTGCATTGCACTCTCTCATTTTCTCCCGTCACTTTGGGTAATGTGTGCCACATATGGAGAAAGATGCATCAGTCAGGGCCGGAGCAGAAGGACAGTTAATTCAACGGCGTGACTGACTACTTTAGGGAGAGAATAATTACTTGAAAATTGATGTATTGAGAACGCATTCCTTAACATTTTTGTTGCACCAAAAATTGTCATTTTCCATGGGTGTGTGCATCAAGGTTCAGCAAAATAGCCACCAAATAAGTTAGAGAACTCATGATAGCAACTGTGAACATGTTCGGCTACATTCTCCTTGAGCCATAGGAATTTACTGGTGTCAAATAGGTTTGCCAAGCCATTGCTAAAATCTCCGCTGGATAACCTCACATTGGTATATGTGTCAACAGAAGGGTTACCAATTATGCAACTATCATGCAGGAGTAGCCATTCAATGTCTATCACTGAATAGTCTGTATGATGGGCAAAACACATAGTGCTGGAGGGTCTCAACTGGCCTGGCAGCGTGGAGGGAATGAACAAAGGATTTGGATCTGGTTGGAACCCTTCTGGATTCTGAATCTTCAACAATCCTTTCCCTTAACTGATGCTGCCTGAGCCGCCGAGTTCCTCCAGCACTTTGTGTTTTGCTCAAGACTCCAGCATCTGCGGTTCCTTTTGTATCTATTCTGTATGCTGACCTTTGCCAGTGTGCTGAGGATCATTTTAAGCCACAATCATATTTGGCCATTGTATATCAGTGTCATACAAGTACTACGATATGATCATTTTCAACAAGTCTAATTATCATTCCTTGGTATTCTGCAGCATTATCATTGCTGAATTCAGCAATGGACCAAAGACCAATATACAACAGTCAGAGTAAAAGCAATATCTGATGAGTAACTCACCATTAACTTCCAAAAGCCTTTCCACCATCTACAAATGGATATGGAGTAGAATACTCGCCACTCACTTAAAGACCATAGCTCCCAGAATACTCAAGTAACATGACTCTATTCAAGATAAATGATGAAACAAAGTACAGAAAGAAGATTGAGAACTTTATAACCTGGTGCCAAGACAATAACCTCTTCCTCAACATCAGCGAGACAAGGAGATTGCCATTGAGTTCAGGAAGCCAAGCAGCACACAAACCCCAGTATACACTGATGGTGCCAAAGTAGAGTTGGTCAGAAGTTTCAAGTTCCTGGGAATAAATATCAATTAACGTATATATAAAAATATCTCTTAGCAGCTTCTTTCCGAGCTCCGAGAACTGGCAAGAACCAACATCCAGGATAAAGCAACCACCAGATCAGCACCTGTTAGCATTCACATTCCACCCAACGTCACAACAATACTTGGATCCTTAAGAATTGTGTGGGGGGTGGGGGTGGGGGGGGTGCAGCGGTAGATTTGCTGCCTTATAGTGCCAGACACCGGGGACCAGTCCTGACTACAGGTGCTGTCTGTACGGAATTTGTACGTTCTCCCGCAGAATGCGCGGTTTTCCGCAGGTGATCAGGTTTCCTCCCACACTCCAAAGACGTACAGGTTTGTAGGTAAATTTGGCTTTGACAAAAATTGTAAATTGTCCCCAGTGTGGTGGATAGTGCAGTGTACGGGGATCACTGGTCGGTGCGGACCCGCAGTCCAAAGGAACTGTTTCCGCGCTGTATCTCTAAACTAAATTCTGGGCGGAGTGCATCAAGAGTGCATCCCTGCCCCTTCTTCAGAGCTTCATCCAAGCCCTAGGGATAAGACAGCAAGCAAGCTGAATGTCTCCAGTCTTTCTTTATGATAGACTCTCCAATTCCAAAGGCTTGATGTTTTAAAAAGTTAGAATTTTAATTTTCTGACAAATCTCTCACCAAAAGATTCAAACACACATTTCAGAGCCAGAGAACAGATGGCTTCATCGTGTAGTCATTCATCTCAGCAATGCCACTTAAGAGATTTAATTGCAAAATCCAGACAAACCTGGAATTTTAAATGAGCCATTAAACAGGCATCTCTAATAGACGTAAAAAGTTATTGCATAATTTGAATGGCTGGGGAGCTCTTCACAGTGACATGGTCAATATTCGAAGTCACAAAAATTATCCGGACATTAGTGAATAAGATCGTTAATCGTCAAATTGGCTGCCAATTTTCCAGTATCATTGCACTTCAAAGTAGCTCACCAGAAAGTACTTTGGAACGTTCTGAAGTTGTGAAAGAGTTGCGAAGTTCAAACAAGACATGCTTTGCGTTTGAACAAAAACATTTTCAGCAAAGATAATTTTCTTAAATTAATGCCTTTGTTGTCAAACCTGGCACATCTGAGGAAACCAGTTTACGGAGCCATGTTTACAAATCACTTGGTGATCCTACTAGTGATCCACTGTCAGATCCTACTGCACTGAGGGACGTTGCCATGGTCCACCAGTATATCCTTCAGTACATCCTTCAAGTGGAGGAAAATTACATTAGATGTGTAGGAAGGAACTGCAGACGCTACACTGAAGATAGACACAACATTCTGGAGTATCTCAGCGGGACAGGTAGCATCTCTGGAAAGAAGGAATGGGTGACGTTTCGGGTCGAGACAAGGGGTCTTGACACAAAATGTCACCTATTCCTTCTATCCAGAGATGCTGCCTGTCGCACTGAGTTACTCCAGCATTTTGTGTCTATCGAAAATTCCCATCACCCTGGCATATGAATGGAAAGAAACAAATGGAAGCAAAATTAAAACAGGTACACAGACAGATGGTGACGGGGACTGAAAGGAAAGGCAAAGAGTATGAGTAAACGGGTCATTTTCAGAATGGCAGGCAGTGACTAGTGGGGTACCGCAAGGCTCAGTGCTGGGACCCCAGCTATTTACAATATATACTAATGATCTGGATGAGGGAATTGAATGCAACATCTCCAAATTTGCGGATGACACGAAGCTGGGGGGCAGTGAGGAGGATGCTAGGAGGCTGCAAGGTGACTTGGATAGGTTGGGTGACTGGGCAAATGCATGGCAGATGCAGTATAATGTGGATAAATGTGAGGTTATTCACTTTGGTTGCAAGAACATAAAAGTATCTGAATGGTGGCCGATTAGAAAAAGGGGAGATGCAACGAGACCTGGGTCATGGTACACCAGTCATTGAAAGTAGGCATGCAGGTGCAGCAGGCTGTGAAGAAAGCGAATGGTATGTTGGCATTCATAGCAAAAGGATTTGAGTACAAGAGCAGGGAGGTTCTACTGCAGTTGTACAGGGTCTTGGTGAGACCACACCTGGAGTATTGCATACAGTTTTGGTTTCCTAATCTGAGGAAAGACATTCTTGCCATAGAGGGAGTACAGAGAATGTCCACCAGATTGATTTCTGGGATGGCAGGACGTCCATATGAAGAAAGACTGGATAGACTCGGCTTGTACCCAATGGAATTTAGAAGATTTAGGGGGGATCTTATAGAAACTTTCAAAATTCTTAAGGGGTTGGACAGGATAGATGCAGGAAGATTGTTCCCGATGTTGAGGAACTCCAGAACAAGGGGTCACAGTTTAAGGATAAGGGGGAAGTCTTTTAGGACCGAGATCAGAAAATTATTTTTCACACAGAGAATGGTGAATCTGTGGAATTCGCTGCCACAGAAGGTAGTTGAGGCCAGTTCATTGGCTATATTTAAGAGGGAGTTAGATGTGGCCCTTGTGGCTAAAGGGATCAGGGGGTATGGAGAGAAGGCAGGTACAGGATACTGAGTTGGATGATCAGCCATGATCATATTGAATGGCGGTGCAGGCTCGAAGGGCCGAATGGCCTACTCCTGCACCTATTTTCTATGTTTCTATGAAAAGGGAAAAGTACAAAAATGTAAAAACTACATTTTTTTTAAATCACCTTAAAAAAACAATCATCTCCAATAACAAATTGTGACCTGCAGGAGCGAAGCTCCAAAATGTTGTTGTTCTTTCTCTGGTTCATGAAAGATTGTATAATCCTCCTTTAATATAGAATCATTGATATTTCACCACCAGGTGGCGCCCGTGATGATCGCCTCGCCAACAGTCTGTCTCGTCCCTTCTCTGTTTTTATTATTTAAGTATGTCTTAAATGTATGTTTCAATGTTTCTTGGACTGTTTTATATGGGGGGGTGGGTGGGGGATTGGGGGAAACTTTTTCAGTCACTTACCTCGACGGAGATGCGATTTTGCAGCTCTCCTGCGGCCTAACAGCGTGGAGTGGTGCGGCCTTTCCTGAAGACCGGCCCGGAGCTTCAAGCCGCAGAGCGGTGCGGACTTACAATCTCGGAGCCTGCAATCCTTTGCCAAGGATCGGCAGCGAAAGCGCTCCGACCACGGGGCCCGCGGTCTCCGTTAAGAAGAGGCAGACTCAGAATCTCCATGCTATGGAGTGTTCCGATCTGTTCTGACGTCGGTGTTTCATCATCCCGACGCAAGGGCTTGAACAGCGGACCGTCAGCAGCGGCAGTTGCTGAGGGTTCAAAGGCCCTGACCACAGGTGAAGAAAGGAGGAAGATGACTGAACTTTATTGCCTTCCATCACAGTGAGGAATGTTGATTCCACTGTGGTGGATGTTTATGTTAAATTTTATTTTATGTGACGTGTGTATTGTTGCTTTTCACTTAGTATGGCTGCATGGTAACTCAAATATCACTACCTTAATTGGTGCATGTGACAATAAACACAAACTTGAACTCAAGTCACACAGTAAAGGACACACCCTTCAGCCCACCATGCCCATGCCGACCATTAGTACCATCCATACTAATGCCATTAGCCAACACTTGATCCGTAGCCACATGTTGTCATACAGGCTGTTTAAGAAGGAACTGCAGATGCTGGAAAATCAAGGGTAGACAAAAATGCTGGAGAATCTCAGCGGGTGAGGCAGTATCTATGGAGCGAAGGAAATAGGCAACATTTCGGGTCGAAGAAGGGTTTGACTATTTTCTTCGCTCCATAGATGCTGCCTCACCTGCTGAGTTTCTCCAGCTTTTTTGTCTATCTTTGTAATAAAGGCTACCGGTTTGGCTTTAGTAGCAGTGCAGACTTCCTGTGGTGAGTGGAATGGATGACTAGTGTGCATCTTCTTCAAAATAAGAGGGGAGATGAGGAAAATATTACCTTTTATCAAAGCAATGGAGCAATGGAAGCCATGCAGCAATCCCTGAGGGTTCATGCCTCACCTTCTACCTTGCCGGCCAATCATCCGTGTGCAGTTAACTCTCTTAGCAGGCTCCTGGAAAGGGTGAGTAATGCCCTTGTTTATGTTGAATCTACAACTAAAATGTCAGTCAAATATTTAAAGCATATGTATTACCTTAGCTGATGTAACATTCTAGGAAGTGATTGCTATTTAAGCAAACAGTTTTTTCAATTGTGCACAGAAAAAAAGATAGAGAATTGCACGAGGCTACCACCTACAATAAACAGACCATCTAAACACCCGCACACTATAACAAACAGTACTCGCATCTGCTCTCTAGTCAGTGCCTATGCCACACTGACTATGATTATAGTTAAACTCTACTTTGGATTTATTGGAATCAGCGATGCAGAAAGAGGGATTCTTTGGTTCCCTGGGGTGAATCTCCAATTCAAAACACAGAATTGATCGCCGTTACTCATGTGGGCTACTTTGACAGAACCAGAGATATTAATTGCACCAGCGAAGCACCAACACTGCATTCAACCATGTCCGATGGAGCGGTTGATGCTAGTGTAAGCTGATGCCAATATTTTTCATTGGTAATGGAGTGCCCAGTGGCGAGGGCCCCCACAAAACATTCCCACTGACATTCCTTTAAATTAAATGAGATCGATGCATGGCTTTGTAACCACCTCTTTCGTTAGGCGCTTTCAGTCGTATACATTCCCTTCTGTGCAGTTACTGCTTTCAGGAGAGGGATTGTGACCTTCCTGTTTGTTCTTCTTCCTGATCTTCTCCTTCCCATCATCAAGAGGTGAACCAGCAGCAGGGAAGGCTGAGTGAGCAGAATTAGCTGAATTATGGGCGGAGTTGCTGCCTTACAGTGCCAGAGACCCAGGTTCGATCCTAACTATGAGCGCTTGACTCTACGGAGTTTGCATGTTCTCCCCATGACCTGCGTGGGTTTTCTCAGGTTTCCTCCCACAACTCCATGGACATACATGTTTGTAGGTTAATTGGCTTGGTATAAATGTAAATTGTCCCTAGTGCGCGTAGGTTAGTGTTAGTGAGCAGGGATTGCTAGCCTGCACGGACTCGGCGGGCTGAAGGGCCTGTTTTCCACGCTGTATCTCTAAACTAAACTCCTGCTTATATATTATGTCAAGAAATATGTTCACGTGCACACGTACAACATGGAAGGAGGCCATTCAACCCATTAACTTCCTGCCAGCTCCCTGTGTCAATCCTCTTCCCGTCTCATTATTCTCTACTACCAACTTTAGTACAGATAGTTTAATTTAGTGACACAGTGCAAAAACAGGCCCTTCAGTGCACGAAGTCCACACCAACCAGCGATCCCCGTACACTAGCACTATCCTACACACTAGCACTATCCTACACACTAGCACTATCCTACACACCAAAGCCAATTAACCTACAAACCTGTATCTATATCTGTCATGATTTTGTACACCTCTATAAGAACACCCCTCATCCTCGCACTCCAAGGAATCAAGTCCCAGCCTGCTCAACCTCTTCCTATAGCTCAGGTCCTCAAATCCTGGAAACATCCTTATGAAACTTCACTGCACCTTTCCAGCTCAACAACATCAGCTGGTGCAGCTGAGGGATCAGATGTAGAGTGTATCCAGTCCCTCAGCTCAGGGTATTCCATATACTGCTCGGCTCAAAGGTCAATCCAAGAACCAAGCTGGAGGCCATTCGCACTCTATAACCAGGTCTGTAGGTGGGGAAGTCCGGCATATGCCCAGCGAGCTGCTTTCAGACCAATGCTTCAAATTGATGGTATGGCATCAGGACTGGGAAAGGTTGGGCGTTTTATGATGCAAATGAAAATGTAAATGGAGAATAGTACACAAGGTGGTGTTTGCTGAAAGGTCGGGCGTTGAGAAGGGGATTTGAGAAGGCGGTTGGTAGTGGCAGACAGTGGGTATCACGACCATTCTACAGATGGTGTGAAACACAGTAAGCAAGTACGTACGTAAATTGTAATTATAAAACACATTTAAATCATTGCAGTGAAACCAAAGCGCTTTACATAGAAGAAATTAGGTTTCCATACATCCGTATAAAATAAAAAAGAGAAAAGACACAACACTGTAGAATTTAACATGAGTGTTCCCCCCACAGCAGAATCAGCATTTTCCACTCAGAGGCAAGGCACTAAAATGTTCAGTCCTCTTCCTCTGTGTTTACCCGAGGTCGGGGCCTATTTGAGGCCTTCGCAGTCGCCGCGACGGCGGCCCGACGTTTCAGGCCCTCTCGCCGGATGATGGAGCTCCGGCATCGGGAGAACACTCTTCAGCGGCTTGGAGTGTCTGGAACGGCCGCTTCCTCCCCGGAGACCGCGGCTCCCGAAGTCCACGGGCCGCGCTGGTCGAAGTTCCGACACTGGCGAACTCAGCGAGAGATCCCAGGCTCCGCGCTGTTTTAAAGTCAGCACCACCCGCGGCTGGGCGCTCCATGTTGGATTTGGCGGTCTCAGCACTCCGGAGCTCACCACACGACGGTCCTCGGTAAGGCATCGCCTGCTCCGTGATGGTGCTTCTGCGCTGTGTCGCCGCTGAAGCTGGCGTTCTGGCCGGTCCCGCCAGGAAACGCCGCTCCACTCCTGATGGTAGGCCGTGAGGAAGGGGTGAAGATGCGGCCTGGAGGAAAGCCGCCTCTCCGACCAGGTAGGGACTGAGAAATACAGATTCCCCCTTCCCCTCCCCCCACATAAAAGAGCTAGAAAACCTCCAAACTAAAGTTTTTTAACCCACTGAATAAAAGGGTGAAAGGACAGACTGCAGGCAGAGCAGCCATGCACAATGGCGCCCCACTCCTGCAGTACTGAAAATAAAAAAGGGTGAAAAGACAGAGAGATAGGATAACTTTCCAATTAGGTAGAACAAAACATGTCCGTTCAGATAATATCAAATACTAATACCCTTTAAAAAATAATAATTTTGAACTCTGTGGAAACTGGAAGTCTAATGTAGACAGTCAGAGGAACAGGTGTTGGTCCTTCAAGCTTATGTTGAGCTTCTGGGAACAGTTCAGGAAGCAGAGATTCAGGGGTCAGAGTGAGAACGGGATGGAGGGAGTGTTGAAGGATGGGGTAACCTCATTTTGCATCTTGTTTGTGTTATTGAAGCTCTGGGCTGAAATGCTGGCGGACAATTAAATAATTAGCATGATGCTCTGAGAACATTCCCATCCTCAAGATTGGTGGAGAAGCCCAGAATGAAAAAGCCAAACAAAAGACTTTTCCAAAGCCTTTGCCTCCACTTTTGGCCAGAAGTCCCTGGTAGATAATCCAGCTCCACCTTGGTCCGAGACTTACACTGTCACAGGGAGTACAAGCTGTGCTGATTGATCATGTTTTCCCAGAGTATAAACCAACCTCAGCTGGTGTTGTCAGTGGTCCCCGCCTGAATCTGCTCCGCCAGCAACTTGCAAAGAGGGCAGGAAGAACACTAACATATTGCACCCCTATTGAGTGGTGACAACTATCATTATTTTATCTCTGTTTATTGTTTTGTACAAAAAAACCCATAACCACCATCACAAATGACATCCATTTCATTAAAGAACTCAAGTGCTTCCAGTACAAGTAAATGCTGGGAATCTGCAATAAAATTAAAAGCTGCTGGAAACACTCAGCAGCTCCATCAGTGCCGTGGAGAGAATATTTATCGAGACCGTTCCGATGAAAAGTTATTACTTTGAAATGTTACTCCTGTCGTTTTCCTCCACATATAAAAACAGAAAATTGGTGCAGTTGGTAGAGCTGCTGCCTCACAGCACCAGAGACCCGGGTTCAATCCTGACCCCGGTTACTTTCTGTGTGGAGTTTGCTTGTTCACCCTGTGACTCTGTTATAGTTTCCTCCGGGTGCTCCAGTTTCCTCCCACATCCCAAAGACATGCGGGTTGGTAGGTTAGTTGACCTCTGTAAATTGCCCCTAGTGTGTAGGGAGAGGGTGTGAAAGTGGGATAACATAGAACTAGTGTCAAGAGTGTTTTATTGTCATATGTAGCAATGTTACAAAATTTTGAGATTTTAAAAATCAAGTCTGCAATTTATCCCATCAGATAAAGCATAAAAAGAAGTTTAATTTGACACCTAATTCACTTTCATATCTTCAGCATTAAGAAAGTTATGACCATTTGCATACTCGGAAATTAGCATCTTGTTCCCCATTGCCTTTCAATTGACTTAACTCAAAAGCTGTGATCTAGAACCGTTAAAAGCCCATAACTTTCTTAAAAATTAAGATAACTCAATGAAATTTTCAGTTATTATAGATTGAAGCATTCTGAAACAAATATGAAACAATCTTACTTGCATGACCTGAAATTAAAGCATATAATTAGTTAGTTATCTAATTGTAGCTAATTACAAAATTCAATTACAAGATCTAAACATCTATCCATTTCTTAAGAAAATATAAACTTTTTTTTAATTGCCTAAGTGTCCAAATAACATTCACACAATAATCCACAATATAACATAATTTTTAAATCTCATTTTCATGAATTTCTGGGCCAAATGGAAGGAATTTAGTGTTTTATGCCTGTAAATTAATGGCCATTTAAATCAACTAGCGAGTGGGTTTTAGTGGAATGCGGTGGATTGGAAGGTTGCGGTTTGCGGTGAAGTCGGGAGGAAAAATACTGTTGGTCATACATACATTTTTTTGGACCCCATTTCGCAACATGAAAATATGATTAAAGCCTCCATAAAAACCAACTTTTAATATAAAAATAAACTGTGTACCTTTTTTTCTCCCCTACGCAAAATCCTTCCCGTTGTCGGCGCTCATGGCTTTTGAGAATAATTTTTTTATTAGAAGTATAAGTACAAGTGTAAGTACAAATATAAGTACATATAAGAACAACGTTCTTGTTAAAGAGATAGGTAATAATTACCATATTTTCTTATATATACTTCTAAACATTTTATTGTAGTTTTTTTAGTGAAAAGTAGGAAAGTGTGAAAAATGGTTAACATAAAAATAGTTATAAAGTAACCAAAAGAGAAAAGTAAATAAAATAACAGTGGTATATTCTACAAACAGAATTTATATAATAATATATCCGTGATCAATAATGTATTATTCTTCGTTCAATCCTTTGTTCAGGTCTCGATCAGGTCCACAAACAGAGTCATATTGGTCCCTTAAGATATTCAAGGAATGGAGACCAAATCAGATTAAATTGGTCCAACTTGCCTAAAAGTGCAAGTCTTATTCTTTCCAAGTGTAAAGTCTCAGCCATTCCTGAAATCCACAATTTGATTGTAGGGGGTATGGGGCCTTTCCAAAATTGTAAAATTAATTTTTTACCAATTATTAAACTATAATCTATGAAAGTTCTTTGTGCTGTCGTGAGTAATTGATCCCTTTCTAAAATTCCCAATATTATTAATTTTGAGTCTGGAACTAAATTCTTATTTACAACATTCGAGATTACCTTAAATATTTTCAACCAAAAATTCGTAATTTTTATACAAGTTGTAAAAGAATGTGTTAAATTAGCTTCTGGGTATTGGCATTTGTCACATATAGGAGATACATTAGAAAACATTCTATGTAATTTAGATTTTGAAAAATGCAATCTATGTAAAACTTTGAATTGTATCAGAGAGTGTCTAGAATTTAATGAACAATTATGTATATATCGTAAACTTTCCTCCCAGATATCGGGTTCGATTGTTTCACCTATTTCATTTTCCCATAGTTGTCTGTACTTTTCCGTATTGGGTATATCATTTTCTAATAAAATATTATAAATGTATGATATTAATTTTTCCGTGTTTGGGTGTTTATTCAAGCATTCATCTAGAGTTCCCGTCTTTCTCTTTTTATATTCATGTGCAGTTGTTTTAATGTAGTTAGTTATTTGTAGATATCTGAAGTAATGTTTAGAGTGTAGTCCATATATTTCCTGTATTTCTTTAAATGAAAGATACAGATTGTCCCTATAGAGGTCACTGATCTTATTAATCCCTTTATTTTTCCATTGTAAGAATCCTAAATTTTCCAGGGATGGTTTAAAACTTACATTATTAGCAATGGGAAGAACTAATGGGATATCTTCTAGTTTTAACGTTCTTTTTAACTGTCTCCAAATATTAATTTCACTATTAATTATTGGGTTTTCACGATAAATTTTCTTAGATATTTTAATTTTAGAAAATAATATGGAACTGATTTCATACGGTAAGCAGTCTTCCTTTTCCATAAGTAACCAGTTTGGATTTTCATCCAGTTCAACCCACCAAAAGTTCATATTCTTAATACTAACTGACCAGTAATAATATATAAAATTAGGTAAAGTTAAACCTCCATTAATTTTCGATTTACATAAATATTTTTTATTTATTCTATGGCTTTTATAGTCCCAAATAAAATTAGTGACTATAGAGTCAACCTTTTTAAAAAAATTCTTAGAAAGATATATCGGGATCATTTGAAATAAATATAATAATTGTGGGAGAAAAATCATTTTTATCGCATTAATTCTACCTATCATTGAGATAGGTAGTGTTCTCCAATATAAAATATTCTTAGATAATTTATTTAGTATAGGTAAAAAATTATATTTAAATAAAGAATCATATTTTTTTGTAACGTGAATTCCTAAATACTTAATCTGTTCATTAACAATTTTAAAAGGAAATTGTTTTAATGTAGTTAAATTATCTTGTGTTAATGGCATAAGTTCGCTTTTATTCCAATTGATTCTGTATCCAGAAAACAAGCCGAATTGAGTTATTAAATTCAATAAATTAGGTATGCTAATTTCTGGTTTTTTAATATATAATAATACGTCATCTGCATATAGAGAAATTTTATTTCTTGTTTCGCTAGTTTCATATCCAAAAATTTCGGGGTGTAATCTTACCCGAATGGCTAATGGCTCTATAGCCAACGCAAATAACAATGGTGATAGGGGACAACCTTGTCTGCATCCTCGAAATAAATTAAATTTGGTAGATATCATTTGGTTGGTTAAGATTTTAGCAGTTGGATTTGTATATAGTAATTTGATCCATTTTATAAACTTGTCTCCCAAATTTAACTTTTCCATAACCGCAAATAAATATGGCCATTCAACTTGGTCAAAAGCTTTCTCTGCATCTAACGATATTATTACTAAGTCTTTATTATAACTCCTTTTCGAGTATATAATATTAAACAATCGTCTCAGGTTATATGATGAGTATCGTTTAGGTATAAATCCTGTTTGATCCGGGTGTATTATTTTATTAATCACTACACTTAATCTTTTAGCTAATATTTTAGTTAATATCTTTTGATCCGTATTTAAGAGAGCAATAGCTCTATATGATCCCGGATCATCTAGGTCTTTATCCATTTTTGGTATGAGTGTTATAATGGATTCGTTTAGTGTTTCTGGTAACCTCTGTTGCGCATATATATATTCGTAAAGTGTCTTCAAATAAGGTGTTATCAGATCCGTGTATGATTTATAAAATTCCGAACCAATACCATCTGGTCCTGGAGTTTTCCCGTTTTTTAATGATATAATAGAATCCTCAATTTCTTTAACTGTTAATTCAGCATTTAATAGTTTTGCATCATCTACACCCAATCCTATTAGATTACAGTCATTTAAGAATGTATTAATTCCTATCTGATTTTCAGTCGTTTTGGAAGAATATAAATCTTTATAATATTGTAAAAATCTCTCATTAATATCTTTATTCTGTGTTAGGAATTCACCATTTTCTGATTTAATCCGATGTATTATTTTTTCTCCCTGTATTTTTCGTAATTGGCGAGCCAGTAATTTTTGTGGTTTGTCCCCAAATTCAAATTGTATTTGTTTTGTGTATTGATATAATTTAACCACTTGGTCAGCATATATCTTATTTAATTTATATTTTAATGCAGTAATTTTATTATGTGTTATCATTGTAGGGTTGAGGGCATTTTCTATATCTAATTGTTTTATCTCCGTTTCCAGAATATTTTGTTCCTTCCGCTTTTCTTTGTTGTGAAATGCTTGTGAAGATGTCATAATTCCACGAGTAAAAGCTTTAAAAGTTTCCCATAGTAGGGATGGAGATATTTCTGGTTTATCGTTTATTTCAAAAAAAGTCTTAATCTGCTTTATAATATATTCATTGGTTGACTTATCCTTCAAAATTTGTGGATTAAGTCTCCATTGTCCTCGTATTTTCATGTTATCATTAAATTTAATATTAAATGTTAATGGAGCGTGATCTGAAATAATGATACTGTGGTATTTAGAGTTATAGATGTATGGAATAAGCTTTATATCTACAAGGAAATAGTCAATTCTAGAATATGTTTTATGTACCGAGGAGTAAAATGAATAATCTCGTCCTGATGGGTGTTCCATTCTCCAAACATCTCTAACTTTACTAGTGTCAATGTATGCATTTATTAAATCACTGGAGTGTGATTTAAGTTTCCTCTGTCCTGACGATCTATCTAAATAAGGATCTAAAGTACAATTTAAATCTCCTCCAATTATTAAATTATGTTGTGCATGATCAGGAATTGTATTAAATATTTTCTTTAAAAAAATTGGACTGTCAAAATTTGGGCCATATATATTGACTAATATTACTTTTTGGGCATATAATTCACCCGTTACAATAATAAATCTTCCATCTTTATCAATTATAGTTGATGTATGTTTGAATAAAGTACCTTTACGTATCAGTATTGCTACGCCTCTAGATTTATGAGTAAAAGAGGAATGATATATTTTGTCAATCCATTTAGCCTTTAATCTATGCTCGGCATCTTTTTTTAGATGCGTCTCTTGAAGGAACGCAACGTCGATTTTAAGTGCTTGCAAATGTGCCAATACTTTACCCCTTTTAATAGGTTCATTAAGACCTTTAACATTCCAACTGCCAAAGATTATTCCCTCATTCCCCAAATTCTTTTTTAAGTCCTGCATTTTATTTAAGGTGGTCTATAATGGTTCACATGTCTCAGCTCGACATACCCGACCTTACCCCCGAACTCCGGATGGCTTTTGAAGGTGATTTTTAAATTACTCTAGTTAATAAATAATCTTGCGTAATTAAAAAATACCTTCATGAATGAAATGTCGGAGCGAATTTTCTTCCGCAACGAAATCGCCCGACGGATCGATTTTCCCTGTCTGCAGAAAAACGGCACTTTAAGCCCGCCCCCCTCTGAAAGGCGCCAAAGTCACGCACACGGGGAGCGGCAGAACTGCAGCGCTGCTCAAGGTAAGTTTTGTAACATACCTATCATATGTCCCAGATAGAACAATGACATTCTTACTTGCAGCAGCACAACAGAATATGTAAACATAGTACACTATAACCCATCTAATAAGCAAGAAGAAAAGTTCAGTGTGTGTGTATATTGTGTGAACGGGTGATCGATGAATGGTGTGGACTTGGTGGGCTGAAAGGCCTGTCTCCATGCTGCATCTTTAAAGCTAAAAGATACTGCCTGAACCCGACGAGTATTTTCATCATATTCTGTTTCTGTTTGCTTCCGATATAACTTTAACCTGACATCTCATTACAACTCTGAAAGACTCGCTGGAATTAATGGACCAAAGGAAGACCTGCTCGAAAATGGTATTCACTTTCAAGTTCTGTGCTTGTAGTTCTGGGACTAGAACAAAAATGTCAACAACTTGACCGAGTCAATCAATGTTAATGTCCCTAACTATTCTCTGTACATAATGCTGCAAATTTAAAATAATTTTTCCACTATACATGTGTTAAATCTTTTATCACAATATCACAGCAAACTGCAGTGTATATATATATATCCCATCAGCTTCAGCCTCACATAAATTGTTCTCATCCCCAAGTGATGGGGAAGGAGAAAAGACACCGGTGGTGCTGCGGTAGAGTTGCTGCCTCACAGCGCCAGAGTCCCGGGCTTGATCCCGACTACAGGTGCTGTCTGTACGGAGCTTGTGTGTTCCTTCCATGACCTGCGTGGGTTTTCTCCGAGATCTTCAGTTTCCTCCAACATTCCAGAGATGAACAGGTTTGTAGGGTGGACACAAAATGCTGGAGTACAGGCAGCATGTCTGGATAGAAAGAGTAGATTTTGGGTCGAGACCCTTCTTCAGACTGAGCGTCAGGGGATAGGGAGTTAGAGAGATAAAGAAGTGTAAGAGATCAAGATCAAGGAAAATGTATAGATTATTGTTCACAGGGGAAGGTGACAACAAAGCAAAGAGATACAATATAATCAGAGGGGCAGTCAGACTGGTGAGAGAACTGGCAAAGGGTAATGGATGGCGAGAGAGGGAAAGCAAGGTTACTTGAAGTCTGAGAAGTCAATATTCATACTGCTGTGGGGGGAGGAAGCTGCCCAAGTGAAATATGAGGTGCTGTTCTTCCACCTCATATATCGTTCCAGACACCGTTCTGTCCTGGGCCTCCTCCATTGTTAAAAGCACCTCATATTTTGCTTGGGCATCAAGGGGTACAGGATGACCAGAGAGAATGGGGCCCCTCAGGAATCAAAGCGGTCAACTCTGTGTGGAACCATGCAAGGTGGGCATGATTTTCAATTAGTATTTCCCCTCTGTTTTTAGTGTGGAGAACGATATGTGGATCAGGGAACTTGGGACAGTCACTAGAAATGTCTTGAGGGCTGAAGGTCCTGATGCGTATGAAGGTAGACTATCTCTGGAGCCTGATCAGATAAATCTGGGGTCACTGGGGAGCTAGAGAAGAAATTGCAAGTGTCCTGGCTGGGATTTATTAGCCATTAAATATGGGTGAGGTGCCGGAAGACTGGAGGGCTCTATTGCTGAGTTTTGTTTATGTTTAATAATTTTGCAGTAATTGATATTAATGACTCCATTCCTTAAAATGTTAAAGATTGACACAAAATGCTGGTGTAACTGAGCATCTGTGGAGAAAATGGATAGATGATGTTTCGGGGGGCCCAGTGATGAAGATTTCACATTTATTTTTAAATCTCTGCGATCCTGCTTTCTCCAATCTCCTTGAGCTCTAAACATTGAGGTGTTTACGCTGATCAATGCTGAATATACATAATGCTCTTAAATATTGATTGACAGGCCAGCAATAACCCCACAACATAAAGATAGAGTGAAGACTTTGAGCAGATTTCAAAATTGATTACATTGATTAGCATGCTTTGCAGATTTTTAATCTTATAGTCAAACTGCAAGAAAGGGAAAGTGCACAAGCAGGGATAGTTTGGACAGAGAGACGGCTAGACCTGTACATAAGAGTATCATTGGCCACATTGTCAGCTCCACTATTCAACAAAAGTATAGCTGATCTGATCTTGGCTTCTGCTCCTTTTCCCCCACTCTTGTGCACGAGCCTCACCTCCAACAATATTTCAGCCTGTAATACATTCAGTGATTCTGTCCCCACAAGTCTTTGAGCGGGGAATTACAAATATCTGGCAGAGAAAACAATCATCCTCCGTATCTTTCATCATTCAAAACCATCGCCCCTCACTCATCAATGGGAACAGGTGCAACCTGTTTAATTGTCCTCAGAGGTCAACATCTTCATCACATTAATGATCCCAGTGAACCTTCCCAACAACTTGGCCGTGACAGTACATATCTCCTTAAATAAGGAGACCACAGTACTCCAAGTGTTGGCTCAACAACGTTCTCCTGTCATTGTCACTATGCTACAGTATGTGTGATCTAACTTTGCTGCTTGATTTTAATATTCTCCTTATACAATCTTGCACGTGGCACTACATCAGGCTTTCAAACACCTACTTTCACACTCTAGCCTCTTTACAGTAGTTCAACATTATCAACCTGCTCTCTCTGCACGGTAAACAGTTAGTGCAAGAAGACTCCCAAATCCATGTGTTCAGCCATCGTCTGTGTCTCTCTCTCTCTCTATCTAACCACTTAAACAATATTCCGTTTTTCTATTCTTCCTACCAAAGTGAAGACCCCCACACCATCCAACATCTGCAGGTTTTGCCCACTTCCTTAATCTATCCATAAGCCTTTGCAGACTCTTCACAACTTGCTTTCCCACCAGTCTATGTATTGTGAACAAATTTGGCTGCAGCACTCTTAGCTTGTTCATCTAAATCATTAATGTAGATTGTAAATGGCTAAGACTCCAGGACTGATCTCTTTAACAATCCACTAGTTAGAGCTTGTCAACTTGAAAATGACCCATGTATCCCATTTGTTTTCTGTTCGTTAACCAATCCTCTATCTTTGCTCAGACAGAAAAGGAATAGGTGGCATTTCAGGTCGAGGCAATTTTTCAATTTCTCCAGAGATGCTGTCTGACCCATTGAGTTACGCCAGCTTTTTTCTGTCTATCTTCAGTTTAAACCAGCATCTGCAGTACCATAGCCACGTTTGCTATGAACATTGACTTCTCTAATTTCAGATAGTCCTCACTGTCTCCTCCACTTCTCAGCACTCCCTCAACCCCGCTGGCTCCTCCTCTTCCTTTCTTCTTCCCGCCCTCCCCCACCCTCACATCAGTCTGAAGAAGGGTTTCGGCCCGAAACATTGCCTATTTCCTTCGCTCCATAGATGCTGCTGCACCAGCTGAGTTTCTCCAGCATTTTTGTCTACCTTCAATTTTGCAGAACCTGCAGTTCCTTCATAAACATCTGCAGTTCCTTCCTACACACTATCTTTGGTCAAATGTCCCACCTAATGCCATGAGATCTTACCCTGTGTAGGACCCTTATATGTCATCAAATATCTTTTGGAAGTCCAAGTCAACTAAATCTACAGGTTCCATTTAATCCACTCTGCAGGTTACATCCTCAAAGAAGTACTGAAAATCTGACCAACACAATTTTCTTTTCACATAACCATACTTTCCCCATGATAAGGGGATAAAAAAAAACCAGGAGAGTATAGGTTTAAGGTGAGAAGTAAAAGTTTTAATCGGGATCCGAGGGGTAGAATTTTTACATGAAGAATAGTCAATATTTGGGACATGCTGCCAGAAGATGTGTAAACGGATACAATCATTACATTCACGAGGAATTTCAACTGACACTTAAATAGACAAGGGCAAAACGGTCGGTGGGCTGAAGAACGGTGGGCTAAAGTGCTGCATCATCACTCTGTGACTATGATATTCTGGGACCTTGGGTGATAGATGATTTGGTGATGTGCCTGCAGAATAATATGAGTAGCAATTGTTTGTGCAGAGTGCCAGCCACGAGATTGAAGCCACTTCCTCAGGCTAACAATGTCCTTTCTTCCTTTTAGCGCCAAGATTTTCTACTGTTTTTAAACAAAAATGTTTTCAACATTGAAGCCAAATATAAAATATTTGTTCAAAGTCTCTGCCATTTCCTTATTATAGTCTCATCCTTCAATGGATCAATGTTTGTCTCAGCCAATCTGTTCCAGATTGTATATGTGTACAAGCATCATCTGCTTTCCTCATATTGTTGACTAGCTTACTCTCTTAAACCATCTTCCCCCTCTTCGGTTTGAGTCGTCCTTTCCTGATTTATGAAATGCTCCCAAATCTTCTGGGCTCCACCACGATTCTCTGCGGCACTGTAAAACTCCTGGGTTGAAATCAAAAGTTCTAGATAATGAATTCCAAGGTTATTCATTGTCTGGATCTCTGCAAACCACATGGGAGGTTCCATAACATACATTTTACAATTTTTGATCACATCAACAAGGTGAACTTTGGTGTGTCGGGCAGCCCCCAGCAGGCTTCTAGATCGGCGGCGGGAGGTACTCCTGTGCGCAAATGTGGGCGAGGGGAGGGACATCGGTTCGCAGGTCAATCCACACGTTCATGGAAGGCGACGTCTGGAGGCCCTGCAGCAGCCTGGGGCTTGCCTGGACCAGTAGTCGCTCATAGGAACTATAGCGTGGACTGGAAAATTACACCAAAAGATGGCACCTCTTGCATGCGGGCTCAGTGAGCTATTTCTGCACATTTTGCTCATTGGGATGTGCTTAGCAGGCACGTGCCATCAGGGTAGGCAAGGTAGGCACTGCCTACCCCGACTAAAATTACAAAATGGTAATTTTAAATATAAATAGTAAAGGCATGGGAGAATTATGCCTATCTAAGAGATTGATCTCTTAGGTAGGCATAATTCTCCGTGCCTTTCATCCGCAGCATTTGCAACACACGAAGGTCTGTGCAGCCCATGTGCCGTCAGCACTGCTTCAAGCCGTCAATGACAAGGGCTGAAGCCAGCTGAAATTCTGCCTTTGCAGCACTGCGCATGCGCAGCAGCCTACTGCACTTTTCACAGCCTGTGGGGAAGCAGGAGTGGATCGGGGCCAGTAACCCACTTGCGACGCTCCAGTCATTGTGGCTGGGGAGTGAATTAGCTTGGGTGGCTGCGAGCAACTGCCACCTCAGCTCCTGCCGGTCGCCGCTCACCTCTGGCAGTGCTCTCCATCTGAAAACCTCTCTCCTACCGCTCGCCGGCCTCACTCATGTCAGCCGCTTCCCGCAAATCCTTAAATTCCAACAGCGCAATCATGGGACCAATTGAGGTTACTCAGCTGTCGGAATTTAAGGATTCGCGGGAAGTGGCTGACATGAGCGAAGCCGGCGAGCGGCAGGTGAGAGATGATCAGACGGAGAGCACTGCCAGAGGTGAAAGGGGACCGGCAGAAAGTGCTGAAGTGGCAGCCAGTTCTGCTGTCGGGTCCCGGCGGCCGCTCGCAGTCACACGAGAAGCTTCCCTCCCCGGAAGTGGCGGCCAGTTCTGCTGTCCGTGCATAGAGCGCTGCGGCAGCGGTGAGCGAGTTACTGACATGATCTCCGACCCCCTCCTTCTAAACACTCCTGCCCTCCCTGCATCTTTAACCCCTGGCACAGACTCTCCACACGCTGTGAAAGGAACTCTCCCTCCAATTGGTCCCTTGAACTAGTATTGTCATTTAATAAGATGACAACTGATTCACTGTCCCGGTGTGCTCCCGTATTTCCCACCATCCCATCATCTCTCCACCTGCCTTCATCCTCCGTCCCCCATCCATTCAGTAATTAAAAAATGAAGGACATTTAGAAGCCTTGGCAAATTGAATAGTTACTTATTTTTATTTTTTATGTTAACGGAGAGAACAATCTGCGCATGCGCGGTTTAAGATTTTTTTAATTTAATTTTTAAAAGCCGACTGACTGCCTACCCTGTGTAATTACTCACGGCACGTGCTTGGTGCTTAGGTATGACAGTACTCTACTGGCCGGTTGGTACAAAAAGAATGTCACTGTGCATTTGCACATTTGATAATAACGCACCGTTGAACGGGTACTTCCGCTATTCTGTTTTACTTCCAAGAAAGTATTTCCAAGCATCCAACAACCCCACAAATTTGCATTTGTGATACACACCATGTTATCAACAAGAAACTCCTCCATTCTAAAACATTCCTTAACGTTATTTGCCTTGTTCACTTTGAAGAGTCACTAAGCACCAGCTCAGTGGTTCATTCATCTTCCCAGTCTAATTTGGTGACTGGGACCAAATGCATGTCGACCATCAGTGGTGCACCTTTTATAACATTCAGTTCCCATTGAAGTCGGGGGAATTCATTAATTCTTTATAGAGCAGCCAGCAATTAAAGATAAATATCTAATACTTCCAATTTCAATCTATGGATCCAAACGCCCGTATCGTGCACGAGTCTCACTTACCACAAGACTGGCTTCAGTTGCTTGCCTCTTATTTCCGTTTCATGAACTGCCTTCAAAATTGCCATGCATCTGACCTCTGATCGCACGGATGTCAGGCTCCATGTACTCCACTCCAGGGAATGCTATCGATCATCGAGGGATGGACTTTTGAATAAGATAAAAGGAATTGGTGCCAGCAAAGAGAGAGGCAGGAAAAGGCCAGCAAGGAAAAAGACAGGACAAACCCGAATACATTTAACAATCAAACAAGAGGAAGAAACAACATAGACATTAACAAAATAGCAAAGGCAACAAAATGGAAATCCTTAGACAAGAGCTTTTATTTTGTTTTAAACAACAATGGAATTTTTTTGACGCAACCAACAATTACTTCTTTCAGTTTTTGTCCTCGTTTCTTTAAGCATTTAGGAGTAAAACAATTATCTTTAATTGTCATTGTCATGAGGGTCATTGGATCCTCCCACTACATTGGAACAGAATGTTGGGAGAATGTACAACTGGTAGCCAATATTTTAGCATCTATTTTGGTCCTGGTGACCAAATCAAGACTGTCTATTACATGTTTAGTCCCAAGTGTTGTCTAAACTCTACGGTTTACCATTCAGCTACCATTTGGTGCTGGCGACGTTCAACCTTGGCCAGATTTAGAAATTCATGAGTGACTTGGCTTGACCGAGTTAGGTGATCCTGGAGATAACGCGAGGCATGGCCTCCTTTCACTTTATGGGTCCTATCATGTGCAGATGGCTTTCCTTGCTGGATCACTACCCTGGCAGTGAAGGCACATTTTTTATTCTTGCAACTGGACTGGTTTCACAAATTGCAATTAATACAGCACCTTCAATGGTGCTCCTCATCTGGTCCTCCGGCTGGGCTTTGTGTGCAGTCCAGCACCTGGGCCAACTCATCATTCACCCAGCCACGGCCGAGTCGGTCAACGAATTGCTTTCGGGAATTTGTCCCTTATTTTGACAATGTCCCTTATTTGGGAGTGAGAAAGTTGGCAACCCTACCCATATCCCTCTAAACCTGTCCTATCCATGTAGCTGTTTAATTGTTTCGTAAACGTTGCGATAATCCCTGCCTCAATTACCTCCTTTGGCAGCTCATTCCAAACAGAAGAGGGGCATTTTTTTTATGAAGCCAACGCCAGGGTTCCCAAGGCCGAAGTCACAGCCACCATTGGCACTTTTTCAGTAGCTGGAACATGATATCCTGCACTCGGATTCCTTCCTCTTTTTGCACTGCCTGTTGTACTCATGTATTCCATACGCAATGGAAGACATTTAAAGACTGCATGGATGAACTACAAAAATTGTTCATCCCAATTTGGCAAAAGAATAGATCAGGGAAGGTAGTGCATCCGTGGATAACAAGGGAAATCAGGGATAGTATCAAAGCAAAGGATGATGCGTACAAAGTAGCCAGAAAAAGCAGCATACCAGAGGACTGGGAGAAATTCAGAGACCAGCAGAGAAGAACAAAGGGCTTGATTAGGAAAGGAAAAATAGATTATGAAAGAAAACTGGCAGGGAACATAAAAACTGACTGCAAAGGTTTTTATAGATATGTGAAGAGAAAGAGATTAGTTAAAACAAATGTAGGTCCCTTGCAGTCAGAAACAGGTGAGTTGATCATGGGGAACAAGGATATGGCGGA
The DNA here is from genome assembly GCA_963514005.1 of Raja brachyura. Next base: position 37,922,433 of record OY740802.1, on the reverse strand, counting down.
CCAATTGAATAACTACTTTGGTTCCGTCTTCACTAAGGAAGACATAAATAATCTGCCGGAAATAGCAGGGGACCGCAGGTCAAAGGAGTACTTGAGTGAAATCCAGGTTAGTCGGGAAGTGGTGTTGGGTAAATTGAATGGATTAAAGGCCGATAAATCCCCAGGGCCAGATAGGCTGCATCCCAGAGTACTTAAGGAAGTAGCTCCGGAAATAGTGGATGCATTAGTGATAATCTTTCAAAACTCTTTAGATTCTGGAGTAGTTCCTGAGGATTGGCGGGTAGCAAACGTAACCCCTCTTTTTAAGAAGGGGGGGAGAGAGAAAACGGGGAATTACAGACCAGTTAGTCTAACATCGGTAGTGGGGAAACTGCTAGAGTCAGTTATTAAAGATGGGATAGCAGCACATTTGGAAAGTGGTGAAATCATTGGACAAAGTCAGCATGGATTTATGAAAGGTAAATCATGTCTGACGAATCTTGTGGAATTTTTCGAGGATGTAACTAGTAGCGTGGATGGGGGAGAACCAGTGGATGTGCTGTATCTGGACTTCCAGAAGGCTTTCGACAAGGTCCCACATAAGCGATTAGTATATAAACTTAAAGCATATGGCATTGGGGGTTCAGTATTGATGTGGATAGAGAACTGGCTGGCAAACAGGAAGCAAAGAGTAGGAGTTAACGGGTCGTTTTCACAATGGCAGGCAGTGACTAGTGGGGTACCGCAAGGCTCAGTGCTGGGACCCCAGCTATTTACAATATGCATAAATGATCTGGATGAGGGAATTGAAGGCAATATCTCCAAGTTTGCGGATGACACTAAGCTGGGGGGGCAGTGTTAGCTGTGAGGAGGATGCTAGGAGAATGCAAGGTGACTTGGATAGGCTGGGTGAGTGGGCAAATGTTTGGCAGATGCAGTATAATGTGGATAAATGTGAGGTTATCCACTTTGGTGGCAAAAATAGGAAAACCGACTACTATCTAAATGGTGGCCGATTAGGAAAAGGGGAGATGCAGCGCGAACTGGGTGTCATGGTACACCAGTCATTGAAAGTAGGCATGCAGGTACAGCAGGCAGTGAAGAAAGCCAATGGTATGTTAGCTTTCATAGCAAAAGGATTTGAGTATAGGAGCAGGGAGGTTCTACTTCAGTTGTATAGGGTCTTGGTGAGGCCACACCTGGAGTATTGCGTACAGTTCTGGTCTCCAAATCTGAGGAAAGACATTATTGCCATAGAGGGAGTGCAGCGAAGGTTCACCAGACTGATTCCTGGGATGTCAGGACTGTCTTATGAACAAAGACGGCATAGACTCGGTTTATACTCCCTAGAATTTAGGAAATTGAGAGGGGATCTTATAGAAACTTACAAGATTCTTAAGGGGTTGGACAGGCTAGATGCAGGAAGATTGTTCCTGATGTTGGGGAGGTCCAGGACAAGGGGTCACAGCTTAAGGATAAGGGGGAAATCCTTTAGGACCGAGATGAGAAGGAATTTTTTCACACAGAGTGGTGGGTCTGTGGAACTCTCTGCCACAGAGGGTAGTTGAGGCCAGTTCATTGGATATATTTAGGAGGGAGTTAGATGTGGCCCTTGTGGCTAAGGGGATCAGAGGGTATGGAGAGAAGGCAGGTACGGGATACTGAGTTGGATGATCAGCCATGATCATATTGAATGGCGGTGCAGGCTTGAAGGGCCAAATGGCCTATTCCTGCACCTAATTTCTATGTTTCTATGTATTCATCTCAGAGTCATAGAGTGACACAGTGTGGAAACAGGCCATTCGGCCCAACTTGCCCACACCGGCCAACATGTCCCATGTACACTAGTCCCACCTGTCAGCATTTGGTCCATAACCCTCCAAACCTGTCCTATCCATGTACCTGTCTAACTGTTGAGCTAATTCCTGCCTCAACTACCTCCTCTGGCCGCTTGTTCCATACATCCACCACCTTTGTGCGAAAAAGTTACCCCTCAGATTCCTATTAAATCTTTTCCCCTTCATTTTAAAGCTATGTCCTCTAGTCTTCGATTCACCTACTATTGGCAAGAGACTGTGTACATTGAACCAATCCATTCCTCTCATGATCTTATACTCTGTGCACATGATCTATCGGACAAAACGTCTTGATAGCATGCAAGCAAAGATTTTCATAGCATCTCAGTACACATGACAACCCATAATCTAAATTATTAAAATTGGACATGAATTGAAGCCCTGAGCTGGAAGAGTGCAGAGATTTTGGAGTACCAGATCAAACAAGGCCAAGTCAAGGCAAGTTTATTCGTCACATACACATACGAGATGTGCAGTGAAATGAAAAAGTGGCAAGGCTTGCGGATTGTGCAAAAAAAAACTACAACACAGAATGGAACAGAATCACATATTACATATTTGTGGGAGAAAAAAAAGAAAAAACAGCAATTTTTAAAAGACACCACACAACAGCAAATTGGTACGGTAAAGTTAGTCCCTGGTGAGACAGGAGTTTACAGTCCTAATGGCCTCTGGGCAGAAACTCATTCTCATCCTCTCCGTTTTCACAGCATGGCAACAGAGGCGTTTGCCTGACCGTAGCAGCTGGAGCAGTCCGTTGCTAGGGTGGAAGGGGTCTCCCATGATCTTGTTGGCTCTGGAGTTGCACCTTCTGATGTATAGTTCCTGCAGGGGGGGGGTGAGTGTAGTTCCCATAGTGCGTTCGGCTGAACCCACTACTCTCTGCAGAGCCTTCTTGTCCTGGGCATGGGCATGGGCATGGGCAGAGCAGATCCCAAACCAAATCGTGATGTTTCCGGACAAGATGCTTTCCACAGCCACTGAGTAGAAGCACTGGAGGATCCTCAGAGCCACTCTGAATTTCCTCAATTGCCTGAGGTGGTAAAGGCACTGCCTTGCCTTACTCTCCAGTGCTGCAGCGTATGATGTCCATGTCTGATCCTCTGCGATGTGGAGTCCCAGGTATTTAAAGCAGCTCACCCTATCCACGGAATCCTCATTTATCTTCAATGGTGCGTACGTCCTTGGATGTTGTGCCCTCCTAAAGTGCACGATCAGCTCCTTAGTTTTTCTGACATTCAAGAGGAGGCTGTTGTCCTGACACCAGAGTGCAGGCCCACCACCACAGTGTCATCAGCAAACTTGATTTATAGAGTTGGAGCTGAACCTAGCCACACAGTCATGTGTGTACAGGGAGTACAGTAGGGGACTGAGGACGCAAACCTGGGGGGGGATCCTGTGCTCAGGGCGAGGGACTTTGATGTATTCCCTCCCATCTTGACTACCTGGGGCCTGTCGAGGGACGTGTTGTTTTGCTTTAAATTTGACCAATACATGGAAACACGTGTTTTTTTTCCAGACCAGGAACACTTTCAATGTCTTTCTAATTGACTCCAATAACTATGGCAGAAAACTATCATAAACCCTGGGCATTCACCACAACTGTCATAGAGAGAAACTGGAGTCCACATTCACTGACTGGCTACATGGAGAAAGCTCCGACTCACACACCACTGATGTTTTGCCACCAGCGATTACTGTCATTCCCATTAGTGATTACCATTACTATCACAATACCTCATAAGTTGATGCAAAAGTCATTAACATGAGCGGAAGCCAATTTTAAACTCATGAAAAGATACTGAGAGGCACATCATCCAAATTGTAATTTCAACACTTAGGCAGTCCTTTGGGATTGAGGATGACTTGCTTTCACCCCATTGTAGTGGGTTCGGAGGTGACTAGTGAGGGCATTGGAGGACTTGGGCACCGTCAGCTGAAACAATGCATCTGAATATTTCATAACTTTGCACCTTCACTTATGAGTGATGGAAAATCAGTGAGTCAATTACAGTGGATGAAAAAAAAAGTTTATGTCCATGATGTCCTCCCAGATGCAAGCTGCCCAACCCAACAGAAAGAATATTGATTTCTCCAACTTCAAGTAACCTTTGCTTTCCCCCCCCTCTTCCAGTTTCTCCCCCACCCTAGCTCTGACTAGTTTCACTGTCCTCCTCATTTTACTGTTTGCATGCCTCGTTGTCACCTTCCCCTCAGCCAACAATGAACCATTCTACATTTCCTTGATCATCGTCTGCTTTGGTCTGTCATTTTCACACCTTACATTCTCTTTGTACCCATCCGCACCTCCAATTTCCCTCTCCCCTGACTCTCAGCCTGAAGAAGGGTCTCGATCCAAAATGTCACCCATTCTTTCTCAGCATAGAGGCTGCCTGTCCCATTGAGTTACTCCAGCATTTTGCGTCTCTCTTCAGTGTAAACCAGCATCTGCAGTTCCCTCCTAAACAGGATGCAAGTCGGCCCGATTATAAAATATAGAACAATACAGCACAGGAACAAGTCCTGGGGCCCATAATGTTGAGATTTAGGTTTATTGTGCAACATTGATACAGACTAAGGTACAATAAAAAGCTTTTTGTATGCTGTCCAATCAGATACTATTATACATAACCACAATAAAAGCAAACACAAGTACAATAGGGAGAATAAAGGGAAAGATAGCGTGTGCAGAATATAATTCTCAACATTGCAGCGTTACAGTGCCAGAGAGCAAGTCCAATGTCCACAATGAGGTAGGTTGGAGAATCTGACCATACCCAAGCTTATTGAAGGACTGTTCAGAAGCCTGATTACAGAGGGGAACACATAGATGCTGAGTCTGTACTTAACACAGTGCCAAGTTAATCAAATCTCAGCTGTCTGCACACGATGCATATCCCTCCATTCCCTGGATACCCATGTACCCATCTAAAACCCTCTATCGTATCTGCCTCCACCACCATGTGGCAGCTTGTATCAAGCTCCCAGCACCTTGTAAAAATCTCCCCTTTGCACTCGGGCCATTGATGTTCCCAGCCTGGGGAAAAAGATTCCGTCTACACCATCTGAACCAATCATGACTTCACATACTTGTACCCGGTCTCCCTGCAATCTCCAGCATTCCAGAGAAACCAACCCAAATTGTCTACCGCTCATTTACTGCATTTAAGTGTTCCCAACGTAGCCTCCTTTACATCGGCAAACCCAAGCGAAGACCAGGCAACCATTTTGCTGAACGCTTGCGCTTGTCCGCCAAGGCCTGTTGGACCTCTTGGTTGCTGATCATTGCAGCTCCCGTTCCCATTCTAACCTTTGTCCTGGGCCTCTCCCATTGCCAAAGGGGCGCAACACACAAACTGGAGGAACAGTATCTGATATTCCACTTGGGTAGCTTACAAACTAACAGTATGAACATTGAATTAATTGAATTTTAGGTAACTAACAACCTCCCTTTTTTATTTAGATATCGTGATGTTTCCGGACAAGATGCTTTCCCCCCCCATCTTCCCTGTACTGCACCTGGACACTCACATTCATCCCCTTCCACCCACATGCCTTCATTTGGCTTCACAATTGGCGTCTCTCCTATCCTTAATTCACATTTTTTGGTTTTGCACCTTTGTCCAACTATCTGCCAGTGCACCCCACTTGAATCCATCGGTCATCGGTCGGCTCTGTCCAGCTCCTCTTCCACCTTTCTCCCCCACCACAATCCATCTGCAGATGGGGTCCGACCCAAAACCTCACCTATCCATGTTCTTCAGTGATGCTGCCTGACCCTCTGAGCTACTCCAGCACTTTGTGCCCTTAGCTCGTAAACCAGCATCCATATAAACCATATAAGATCCTTATATATCCATCTTTGTCCAACGAATCCAGGCAGCTGGATTATGTCTGCTCCATTCCCAAGACAATGTGATGTGAAGATTTAGTCAATGGGTGGGAGGCTGGCTTGTTTGTTGAAAGTAGTTATCAATTCAAGATACAACCATGTGTTGAAAAGGAGATTGAGCATTTTACCCTGATCTGTGCTCAGGGATTGAAAATGGTGTCCACTCTGTTAATACTTACACAGACAAAGAGCATTCCTCTGTAAAGGGAGTACAAGGGAAGGGTGGAAGTGGGGAGGGGAGGGAAGAAGGGAGAGAGAGTAGAAGAACATTGTCACTGATGCATGAAAAGTGCTTCACAAATCCATTACTTTTGAAACCAGTCATCAGATTGTTAAGGGCTTGGACACACTAGAGGGAGGAAACATGTTCCCGATGTTGGGGGAGTCCAGAACCAGGGGCCACAGTTTAAGAATAAGGAGTAAGCCATTTAGAACGGAGACAAGGAAACACTTTCTCACAGAGTGGCGAGTGTCTGCCTCAGAGGGTGGTGGAGACAGGTTCTCTGGATGCTTTCAAGAGAGCTAGATAGGGCTCTTAAAAATAGTGGAGTCAGTGGATATGGGGAGAAGGCAGGAACGGGGTACTGATTGGGGATGATCAGCCATGATCATATTGAATGGAGGTGCTGGCTCGAAGGGCCAAATGGCCTACTCCTGCACCTATTGTCTATTTGGTTTTGAAGGCAGAGTAGGAAAAAAACACCTCAGCGTTAAAGAAAAACAATCAATACAGTAATTTATTTATACTCTGTCATACCACCCAATTAAGATCCATAAAACAATATTTGTTGGCGGTGCACTGTTAATTAAATTCCCCAAGCCAGAGAATAGCATTAATGAAAGAATATTCCTTGGTCAGCTGCATCAGGCCAGCTAATGACTAATTACCCCATCTGCTGCAAGGCTACTTGTGCAAGTGTCACAGCAAATAGAAAGAGTAAAAGTAACCTTTCAAAACGCCAATGTCCGCAAGCCACAATTGATGCTTAAGCAATTATTGGAATTAAAATGTGAGATTGATAAATTGCTAACGCAAGGTATTAAGAGAAATAGGCAATAGGTGCAGGAGTAGGCCATTTGGCCCTTCGAGCCAGCACCTTCTCTTTCAGATGGGGAACATTGTTGTGTGCAGACGAGCCTGTGCCTCAGTGAATGGCAGAACAGCAACGAGGGGCTAAGATCACTGCGTTCTTTTCTCATGTCAGGGGCTGCATGTGTCCAAATGTACTGCCACATCCAGCTCCTCAAGAAGGTGATGTTGAGCCACTTTCTTGGACCTTTGCAGTTCCTCTAGAGAAGGTACCTCCAGAGTGCTATCGGGTTGAGAGTTCCAGGACTCGGCCAAGTAACAATGAAGGACCATAGAACGTACAGCAGTTCAATGGTTTAATGGTACTATATTGTCACATGTATCCAGGTACAGTAAAATTCTTTTAGGCATGCAGTTCAGTGACAATGCTACATTAGGCACAATTATACCAAATACAAGAGTGAAGATAGCAGACCACAGAGTCTGTTCACGAGCGTCGCCATGTTTCAGGCACCACCTTCCACCTTTCAAGTCTGATTTTTGTTTTAAATGTTAGAGTGTTGCCTGGTGGCAGCACCAGGTCAGATTTGCAGGGGTCACCCTGGCTAGGCAGTGTCAATGTCCTCCACCGCTGCCGCTGGCTGCATCCATTCCACACACTTAGACAATCGGGATGGGACCCGATCCAGTGAAGCTCCAGGCTGCATTAGATCAGGCTCTAGTAGCCCCCCCCCGCAAACTCGACCACTCCAAAGCCTTGACATCGGCCTATCAATGTGCCATCCCTCCAACGGCAAAATCACTTGGCCTCCATGACCCAGAGGGCATGGGAAGTTAGCCCCTAGCCTGCTCACCAGCACTGGTCTTTCCATCCATTCTCTGCTGCAATCCTGAAGACATTGTGCACAGGAACAGGCCCTTCAGCCCATGTCAGTGCAGAATATGATGCCAAGACCAACTCTTACTTTCCTGCGCAGAATCCATAACCCTCCATACCCACACGCCCAACTAAAAGTCTCTTAAATGCCACTGTCGTATCTACCTCCACCAGCGTTCCCAGCAGTGCATCCCAGGCACTCACCAGCCTCTGTGTAGAAAAACTTGTCCTGCGCATCTCCTTTAAACTTTGCTTCTCTCACCTTAAAGCGATGTCCTCTCCTATTTGATTTTTCCATCCTTTGAGAAAAGGTTCTGACTATCTACCCTATCTATGCCACTCGTAACTTTACAGACTACTATCCAGTCTCCCCAGAGAAAACAACCCAAACCTGTCCATTAGACCAGTGATCTACTTTCAAGGCAAAGGTTGGTGTGCACCTTGAAGAGTAATCTGCAGGTGGGCGAGTATCATTCCTGCTGACAGAGATTGGGTTTGAAAACTGCTGTCAGAAAAAGCTGGCCAAGTAACTGCTGTGCATTTGATTTTTTAAACAAAACGTACTGATTTTGAAGAATCCAGCTTAATTGGCAAGGCCAACATTTATCATCCAGTCCCAGATGCCCATTATTGCTGCTCCTACTTTCACTCAAACAGAAATGTCCTTCCCAAGCTGGTTTTCAGAAATGTACACATATCGTAAATAGTTTGAACGGCAACCCAGAAAAACCTACAATGAGACTACGTGGCAATATGGTCCAGGAACACTCGACCCTGAAACAGCAACAAAAATCATTGCAGTTGCATCAGTTAATAACTGATGTTGATTCAACCCAGTTTTGGTCTGTCAAATGTACTTACAATACTGGAAAATGACCCCCTAAAGCTGGTTAGAACCAAAGTGACCAATTTTAGGTTGAAATTAAGCAAAGGTACAAGACTTAAATATCAGCTTTCATTTTTTTGGTTGGGAAAGTGTCAATACTGTCTTCCACTACGTTTAAGTAAAGGTAAGGAGCCAAGTGGAACATGGAGGATGCTTGGAGGCTGCAGGGTGATTTGGATAGGCTGAGTGAATGGGCAGATGCATGGCAGATGCAGTATAATGTGGATAAATGTGAGGTTATCCACTTTGGTGGCAAAAACATGAGGGTAGACTATTATCTGAATGGTGGCAGATTAGGAAAAGGGGAGATGCGACGAGACCTGGGTGTCATGGTACACCAGTCATTGAAAGTAGGCATGCAGGTGCAGCAGGCAGTGAAGAAAGCAAATGGTATGTTAGCATTCATAGCGAAAGGATTTGAGTATAGGAGCAGGGAGGTTCTACTGCAGTTGTACCGGGTTTTGGTGAGGCCACACCTGGAGTATTGCGTACAGTTTTGGTCTCCAAATCTGAGGAAAGACATCCTTGCCATAGAGGGGGTACAAAGAAGATTCACCAGACTGATTCCTGGGATGTCAGGACTTTCATATGAGGAAAGATTGGATAGACTCGGCTTGTACTCGCTGGAATTTAGAAGATTGAGGGGGGGGGGGGATCTTATAGAAACTTACAAAATTCTTAAGGGGTTGGACAAGCTAGATGCTGGAAGATTGTTCCCGATGTTGGGGGAGTCCAGAACAAGGGGTCACAGTCTAAGGATAAGGGGGAATTCCTATAGGACCGAGATGAGGAAAACATTCTTTACACAGAGAGTGGTGGGTCTCTGGAATTCTCTGCCACAGAAGGTAGTTGAGGCCAGTTCATTGGCTATATTTAAGAGGGCGTTAGATGTGGCACTTGTGGCTAAAGGGATCAGGGGGTATGGAGAGAAGGCAGGTACGGGATACTGAGTTGGATGATCAGCCATGATCGCATTGAATGGTGGTGCAGGCTCGAAGGGCCGAATGGCTTACTCGTGCACCTATTTTTCTATGTTTCTAACATCATATTTTTGTTTCCTTACTGCAGAACCTTTCTCTCTTTCTCAAAACACATTTTGACAGGAGGTCAAGCATCCCCTTAACCAAATTGGCCCTGTTGTCAGATCTGGAACCAACAGGAGTTTTTTGGTGATCATAGGTATGGAGTCAGCTACATTAAAATTTCCCCATGGCCAAAGATTAGCAATAGTCACAATCCAAGTCTATCAGCAAAGTGGTACAAGTAGATCTCAGTCCAGGTTAATGTGCTTCAAGGTGTAACAGTAATGTGGCCTGGATAGAGTACATTTGGAGAGGAAGTTTCCACAAGTAGGCGAGTCTAGGACCCGAGGCCATAGCCTCACAATAAAGGGACATACCTTTAGAAAGGAGATGAGGATTTAAAAAAAAAATTTTTTAGTCAGAGGGCGGTGAATCTGTGGAATTCATTGGCTGTGGAGGCAAAGTCAATTGATATTTTTAAGGCAGAGATTGACAGATTCTTGATTAGGGAGGGTGTCGGGGGTTACGGGGAGAAGGCAGGAGAATGGGGCTGAGAGGGAAAGATAGATGAGCCATGATTGAATGGCCGTCGAATGGCCTTATTCTGCTCCTAGAACCTATGTTTAAGGAGGAACTGCAGATGCTGGAAAATCGAAAATGTTGGAGAAACTCAGCGGGTGAGGCAGCATCTATTGAGTGAAGGAAATAGGCTATGTTTCGGGTTGAAGAAGGGTTTCGACCCGAAACGTTGCCTAGAACTTATGTACCTGGATCTCCAGATATATTATACTTCCAAACCTGTGCCCTCATCCCACGAGAGATCATACACAATACATTCAACAGAAAGTATGAGGATTACTTAAAAAAAGATAGTAGAGAGCAGGCACAGTAAAGAATATGCTATCTACATCCCAATACAGTGTGGTCAATGATGTGGGTGGGAGGGGGGACGGGGTTAGGGGACGCCAACACAAATAGACATGGTTGACCAATGAGATGTGCTACGAAGGGAAGGATTGAGCATTAAAGATTCTTGGAAACGAGGCAGTCAGGAAGTTCTAAAGGAAAAAGGGGGTGTTGTTGAAAATACAGTGCAAGATATCATGCTGGATAGAATGCGAAAGTCAAGGAGACATCCATCCGGGTGGAGATGAACAACATTTGTGATGGTACCACTCTACTGAGGGCACTCTGTAGCCAATGTGGAGCAGCAGCAAGTCTGCAGGGAATACAGAGAAACACACGTGTACAGTAGGGACAATGGCAGACTCCAACAAATGTATTTTTTAAAATGGGAATAGTAGTGGAACAAAAGGGGAAAAAAAGGAAAAAACAGGGAAATCATTGAAGTGCACTCAATGCCTGACCTTTACAGAATTAGTCACTAGATGTGGTTGCAGATGGCAGTGGTGAGAGGGAACGCTCCCCTTCACGACATTTGAATAAATGAACAGCATCCCTGGAATTGCTTAACTGGAGAGCTACATTCAATGGGTGACAGGAGATCTGACCTGGGTTATGTGTGGAATCTGAAATCAATCCTGTGCAGGTGAAGAGCCCCAGGAGCGAGAGGCATTGCGTGGAGGGATGGTTGGGTCTCACACATGATGCCCACAACATCAGTCCTTACAGTGGAAGGGGCAGGGGGCTGGTTGACAAAGCCAGGGCAACACCAATAACCCCACATGCTGCCGGGTGAGTCCATCTACAAATTCCACTTCCCCACATTAGGACTACTTTTATGCCTTGCCTCCTCTAATGTTTCTTTAAATACCTCTTAAAAGCAGCAGTTGTATCCACTCCCATCACCTTCTTCGACAGATATTACCCCTCTAAAAAACTTTCAGATCACCTTAAACGCCATTCTCTCAACGCAAGTCTTGGACAACTTTCTTTGAAATTCCGACCATGCCAAAATAATTCACCATCTATCCTATCCTTGCCGCTCAATCTCATATACTTCTATCAGGTCGCTCCTCAACCCCTTTCATTCCAGGGAAATCAAGCCAAACCTATCCAATCTCTCCCCAAACTAACATTCGCCAAACCAGGCAGCATCCTGGTGAATCTCCTCTGTATTCACTCCAGCACAATCACATCCTTGCTATAGTATGACCACCAGAACTACACAAAATACTCAAGTGCAGCCTGACTAGCACTTAAAGTTGCAACATAATGTGCCAACTCTTAAATGCTACACTCCAGCCTATAAAGGACAAATTTGCAATAACATCTTGTGGAAAAGAATTCAAACCTTCCGTTGGGTACTTTGTGAAGAGTCACAAAGTGGAGTTACTCCAATCATTGTCGCATTCAATTCATTGTAACAATACAATGTATCTATCCAAGTCCACACAAGGCAGGGAGGCGAGGGTTGATAAACAATTGACATTCAAGTCTTGGGCAATGAACTCCAACAAGAGTTTAATAGATTCTTAACATTGAAAGTTTCAACAATATTACAACTATCACCCAGAAACTCCACTGGATTATGACACTGTTTGCTTCCCAACTCCCACAGATATCATGGAATAGTTGCTATTCATCCGGTTAAGTTTCACAGCAAATTGATGTATAAACCGATATGCTATTAATCCAAGGCAACACAATCTCAGAGACCTCGAACCAATATTTCTAACCTTTGAAGGTGGCGAATAACAATGAGAAGATGTGTACAATTCCCAGTTTTGTGGAGTAAGACAACACAATCAGGAATTTTGTGCTAATATCTAATTAGCCATCACCTGTAAGAGCATCTAGAGATCTGGGGCCTACATTTCAGGACATCAAGAGTCTGGGAAAGAATGGAGAGGAGTTTTACCAAATCTCCAGGGACTTCAGCGATCAGTCGCCGATTAGAAGCCAGTTTTCTCAAGAATAAAAGGAATATCAATGAGACATCTGGCAATTGACACTTAAAGCATTGATGAAGCAAAAAGGAGAGACATTTCCCTCTGGCAATTGGAGTTAATAACCAAAGGTCAGATAAAATAACCAACTTAAGTAAAGGGGGGGGAAATAGAAGAAAGATTTCTCAAGATTAAGTTCAGAAATTCTCAACTCGAGTGACGGAATCAGTTTCTAATAAAGAACTTTCACCATGTAATTATGCCCGTCCTTTGAGAAACAATCAGACTAAAGGAAAGGCGTGAGCGAGTGTTTCAAAGAGCCATATTACTTCCTCGGGAGAACCCACCACAGAACATGCGCCATTCACTTGCAGCCATTATACAAAAATAACCAAATATTTTATTCTGCACATTTGTTTTAGTTCCACATTAAAGAGTCAGGAGTACATCTAATATAGGCAGATCAATAAATAGAATATTACATCCTTTCCAGTTGTGAAATGACGCTGGGCTCCCTGCGAGCCCTGGGCAGCGGATCATGCTACTACAGGTAGTGTACCGCAAGGGGAACAGTGCAGTGATATTGAGCACAAGTGATTACAATTCTAATAACAGGATCTTGCTCAAAGTGCACATCAAACATAAAAATGTGTCCAATAAATAAGTGTTCAACAATTATACAATAAAATCTACGTGCTAAGATTGATAAAGGGATCCAAGATCACAACCAATTCACCCTATTAAAATAGTAGTAAAATTATTTCAAAAGAGCTCTCTCCATTTACGTCAATTCATGCCTAAATAAATCAGCATACACAAAGGCTAAATCCATAAAATATACAGCTGGGTTACAAAATAATTCTATATCAGAATACAGTCAGATTTGTGGCAGCGAGATACCCCTTTCACACGCCTCATAAAATGAATAATGTTCACCATCTAGATTAGGAAACGACAGATCCTAGAATTGAGAAGGATCGCACCCTAAACCCTTCACCTCTGATGCTCATCAGCACCCATTCCCAACTCCCAACCTGAAGAAAGCACAATTCAGATGAAGACATCAATTATACAAAATATGAATAAATGAAAACCACATTGGGCATCCTGCGTTTTCAGTGGAGCCGAGTTACATTACTGTGGGGGGGCGGGGGGTGATTGGAGAGCAAATGGTGCCCGTTCAAACCGGAGTTGGAGGGGAGATGGTTAATCATCCGTGTCAATCCAAGAAAGAGACAAGAGTGGTGAACCCTTGGAGATGTGGTGCTTTGTGAGACGGGGGTCGTAGCAGCTCCTCAGTGGAAACATTCTTGCAATGCAAAAATAGAACTGCAAACCACTTCCTAATCCAGATTGAGATTTATAATTCATTGAAGATTTTAGTCATGTCGGAGGTACTGAAATGGATCAATAGTCTCACAAGTCCAAAGTATTCCTATAGTGGAGTTTAAGGGTTCAGGCATTAAATATCAATAAAATTGCAACCCTTTTTGTTTGAAAGTACTTTTCTACAGCTGTAGTCGTAATTATAGCTTTAATTCTACACAGCGACGAGGCAGCCATTTTCTATTCCCTTTAGTTTTGCAGATATCATTGCCAGACATAGAAAGTTGAAGTGCGGATTCCAAGATAAACGTCTCATCATCATCTTACTCCATCTTCATTAGTTGAGAAAGATCCATGGTTCCAACATCAATTGCAATTTGGAAAAATGCAACAATGGATTATTAAAGTTCCATAAAGAACCTCTTAATTGATGTACAAATGCTTCAAATGGCTGGCATCCAGTACCTGTGGGGCAATTAATGTTGGCAATCACTATTCATCACCGTTTCCACCTTATCCAACAAGTTCTAAGTATGGACCCAGAGCAAGGTAATCACCCAGTTCACTCACACATCACAATCATTCACATCGCATTTTTCTTTCTTTTGGGTTGAAATGAACATGGGTTTCACTTACTTCATTTCTCACATCCAGCTCAACAGTGTTCAATCAAACGTGCCGGCTCTTGACTCTGCACCTTGGGTTTCCAACTTAAAACAAATGCAACAAAATATTACAAAATATGACACCACCATTCTGTAAGAGAAAGGCTGAATTTAGCAGCTAACAGCATCTAGGAAAGCCCATCACATTTAAAGTGCTTACAAATGTAGCAAAGACGTGGGCTAATCACCAAAACGGACAAGAAGTCACACAATCTTCCACAAAGCAATCTTTGCCCACTATTTCCAGGATTTGTAATCAGTCCCACGTCTAGGGAAGATTTCTTGCATGGCATTCACTCCAGTTTTTTCATACTTTAATTAACACTTGCAGGCAGCCCTGACCAAACTTCCATCGATCAGCAATGAGGCATTAAAATGGAGACAAACTGCAGATGCTGAGAGGCTCGAGTCCAGATGAAAGGCCCCAATCCAAAACATCCAATCCTCCCTACAGATTCTGCCTGACCTGCTGAGTTCCTGTGAGGGATAAAGTGATTAAACCCTACTATTGTAAGGATTCAGGAGAGGATTCTAACTTGTAAACAGGATTCTAGCCGATAGAGGCCAGGGAGAGGACGTTGACATAGCTGGGAGTGGGTTTATCACAACTGTCCTTGAGTGAGGATGGATGGCATAGTATAGCGTAGAAGGAGGGCGATAGATGGGACCCTTGTCAGTAGGGACTAGGGATGAAAGGGACCCTCGTCAGTAGAGACTAGCTTTAGTTTAGATATAAAAAAAACTGAGATAGGTCAGTTGGAGGTGAGAAAACTAGGCCAGGTCAATTGCAACTGGGCATGCTTAATGAAATGAATGAATATTACTTATACGCCCCTAGTCGAGAAATTGCTCATTACCATGCACATGTATGAACATGCTATGTATGATGTGGGTGGTACTGGGGGACGTACCTATAGACTGTGCACCTCAGTGCTCTGATTGGGGAGAGCCAGAAGGGGAGGTTATGCTAGCAGAATTGTGTGTATAAAGGGGCTTTACTTTTCTGACTTCGGGGTGTCTCAATTTGGAGAGGCACCCAATTCTGCAGATTCGCAAATAAAAAGCATTTCTTGTTTCCACGCTTTAGTCTCTGAGCAGTGATTGTGAGCACAAACCATATCTCACATTCCTCTAGCATGTTGCTTCTTGCTCCTTAAATCAGCAGATTTTTTTCTGCAGAAGCATTGCTAACTTTTGGAGAACATCCAGCACAATGTTTAAAGCGTGGATTTTTCAAATCAGCCAGGATCACTTCCATTTTACCTTTTCTGGGCATTGAACAGTAAACGTTTCATATTACAAATGCCTAATCGAATTCATTCACCAATTTGCATATTGCCACAGTCCTACAATGGAGAAAATCGGCAAATGTACGAATTAAAGCATTAATGATCACAATCAATGCTGTATACAGCTCCAAGCTGGAGATAGGTTCAAAGGATAATGTTAATATCTCCAACACACACGCACAGGACAAACACTAAATTGATACAGTTTCCCAACAGGCATTCAAGACTTACAAGACCAAAATGAGGTATTGGTTAATTGGTGTACTTTCCCTTAAGCACGGAATGCTCAAGATCTTCAAGTTAAAAATTCATGTTAATCCAACTGCACAGCCTAGCAAAACTAGCAGGAGGCCAATTGGCAACCTAACACCAAGTGCACAGATGCACAACCGCTTAGACCATTTGTTATTTACTCCGATTTGCAGTAATTATCTAATCTAGGTCAATTATCTAATCTAAGTCAAACTGCAAGGGAGATGTTCACAATATCCAACAATAATGACCCAAAAGTGGCAACACACTAGTTAAAGTGGTAATAGCAGCACATGGTATTCATTGGTTGAAGTACTGAGTGTAAAAGTCAGGAGGTCCTTATGCAGCTTCACAGGACCTTGGTTAGGCCACAGTGTAACCGTGGTTATTCTCCCCCCCCCCTCCACAAAGGGTGGTGGGTGCCTGGAACAAAGTGCCAGGAGTGGTGATGGAGGCATATTCCATAATAAAGTTTAGAAGACTTTTGGATAGGCACAAGGATATACAGGGAAGGGAGGGAACAGACAAACAGACAAAATGTGTAGGAAAGAACTACAGATGCTGGTTTAAATTGAAGATGGACATAAAATACTGGAGTAACTCAGCAGACAGGCAGTAGATCTGGAGAGAAGGAATGGGTGGCATTTTGGGTCTAGACCCTTGTATATGGATTATGTGGAGGCAGACAAGAGTTTGTCGTGGCAGCATTTTCAGCACAGACATTGTGGACTGAAGGACAAGTTCCTGTGCAGTTTTGTTCTATTGTCTATTTTCTAACTAGGCCAATGAATAGTAGACTATGTTTAATTTAGTGAAATATCATGCAAGTCCTTCCCTGGTTGTATTGTAATTGAATTGGGAACCATTGTAGAACAGAAAGACCTAGGAGTGAGCACTTAGTTCCCCGAAAGTAGCAACGCAGGTAGACAAGGTAGTGAACATGGCACAATTGACTTCAATGGTCACATTTTTGCTCAAGTGATTTGACTTAATTGGTCGATAGGTTCAAAGGATAATGTTAATATCTCCAACACACACGCACAGGACAAACACTAAATTGATACAGTTTCCCAACAGGCATTCAATGATCGAGTTGGGACGTCATGTATGGCTGTACAAGATGTTGCAAGGCAATGTTTGCAGTACTACATGTAGTTTTGGTTACCCTGCTTTCCAGTTTAAAGAAATTTCTCTTTAAACTGGGGTGCGCGCAACTCATTTCTGGGAATGTTACCGGGAATGAAGAGTTTGAGTTAAAGGAGAGACTATCTTTTTCCCCCCTTGAGCATAGGAAGCTGAGGAATGACCTTGGAGCGTTCTACAATCATGAGGGGCATGGATAAGATGATAGCCATAGTCTTTTCTCCAGGGTAGAGGTATCTAATACTAGAAGACATAGGTCTGAAGTGAGAGGGGAAAGATTTCAAAACGACTTGAGGGGATTTTTTTCCCCACCACTGAGGGCATGTGTGTATTAATATTGACCAAATTGAAGACACTATAAAATGGAGGATCCCCGCATTTGTAAGATTTGCTTAACCTTGGTCTGTGGAAAATTACAGGCTGTGGGTGGCGTCAGCCAGTCTGAGCCCTAGATTGATATGCAGAATGGGGAAAGATCCAGCTCTCCTCTCAATTGATAATATGTATGAGGACACTGCAAAGAAACTTCAAGGTTGATAAATGCATTGCTTTGATTGGATTGCTGCAAAGGGATTGTAAATAATGTTGCAAGACAGTTGCCCTGCTGTTTGGTGATTGGCCGAAGTGTGAAGTCCTTGCCGAATTGTTTGTACTGCCAGGGTCAATGTTGCATTATTCAGTTAATTGACTGCCTTCCGGAAGCTTCTGGAGAAACATTGTTTGGGATTCTTGGTAATTGGTTGGGGGACTGTCAATAATACTTTAATGTAATCAATATGTGTAATTGGCTTGCAAGGGGAACCACCCCTCCCTGTGTAGTTTGGCCCCTCAGAGTTGGTTGACCTATAAAAGGTAGCCCCCATTTGGATCGGTGGAAGGGCGCTTGGATCTGCATGACCTTTTGGTAGTGTCTGCTTGCTTGAGGCTGAAGGGTTTGGCCAGGCAGAGACATGGATCTAACCCGTGGTGGTTTAGGCATCGTATAGGGCAATTTGTTGTTCGTTCAAAAATAAAGTTTAGTTGTTCCAGTGCTTGACTTAGTGTTTTTACTGAACTAGACTAAGGGGTGGGGGGTAAGCGTTAGGAGCAGATTAACACGTGCGTGGAATAAGCTTCCATGGGAAATGTTAGTGATGGGTACAATTTTGATATTTAAAAACACTTGGACAGCTACATGGATATGAAAGGTTTGGAGAGTTGTTGGGCAGGTGCTGGCAAGTGGTACTAGTTCAGTTGCACAACTTGTCAACATATTCCTGTGCAATGACTATTCCAACTCCATGACTATTATATACAAGTGGGAAAACTGGACAATTTCCTATTTTGTCAACATGGTGAACTTTTTTCCTGGTTACAAAGGGACCAGGAAACATTTATTGGCTCCTAAAGGCAGTCAGTTAGTTTAAACTAAGCAATTGCCATGAAAATATTAGTATCCTAACAAAATGTACTCAGGAAAATCTCTGCACAACACTAAAGGTACAACAATAGACAATAGACATTAGGTGCAGGAGTAGGCCATTCGGCCCTTGGAGCCAGCACAGCCATTCAATGTGATAATGGCTGATCATTCCCAATCAGTACCCCGTTCCTGCCTTCTCCCCATATCCCCGACTCCGCTATTTTTAAGAGCCCTATCTAGCTCTCTCTTGAAAGCATCCAGAGAACCTGCCTCCACCTCCCTCTGAGACAGAGAATTCCACAGACTCACCACTCTCTGTGAGATAAAGTGTTTCCTCGTCTCCGTTCTAAATGGCTTACTCCTTATTCTTAAACTGTGGGCCCTGGTTCTGGACGCCCCCAACATCGGGGACACGTTTCCTGCCTCTAGCGTGTCCAAACCCTTAACAATCTTATATGTTTCAATGAGATACCCTCTCATCCTTCTAAACTCCAGAGTGTACAAGCCCAGCTGCTCCATTCTCTCAGCATATGACAGCCCCGCCATCCCGGGAATTAACCTTGTAAACCTACGCCGTACTCCCTCAATAGCAAGAATGTTCTTCCTCAAATTAGGGGACCATAACTGCACACAATACTCCAGGTGTGGTCTCACTAGGGCTCTGTACAACTGCAGAAGGACCTCTTTGCTCCTATATTTCGATTCCTCTTGTTATAAAGGCCAACATGCCATTCACTTCCTTCACTGCCTGCTGTACCTGCATGCTTACTTTCATAGACTGATGTACAAGGGCCCCCAGATCCCGTTGTACTACCCCTTTTCCCAACTTCACGCCATTTAGATAGTATGTTGATGCTGAAGTTCAACTAATGGAACTTGTGACAATACTCACTCGGACGTGTCCCACTGTTGTACCTTTTCCCATCCACATCGGCACGTCTCTACCTGGACACCAGCATCTGCAGTCGCTGCCAATGGCTTACAGATTACAGGAAGGTGCATACATGGGAGAGGATTTGCATCTACAAGATATGAATAGCTAGATGAGTTTATTCATAATATAATATTTTCACATCCATTCCTCCTTTTCTTTAATCTATGCTATTTAAAGATAATTTGTGTGGAACTAATTGAATTGAGCAGCTGCTTGTGATTCAGTGTTCTCCTCACATAGGCTTCAGCCAGTTATGGGATCAACTCTCTTTTGCTGACTGAGGCATCACCTACTTGCATTGGAAGTGCCCCATTCTCACCATTGATCCAGTGGGCAAGAGGTGCATTAATTCACTAATGTAGGATTTAGCCTATTATTAAGTTTGGATTTCAGCATCATCAGCACAAATGTTCCACATCTTTCTTGGCCACGCGATAGAATGGGGCCTATTTGAAAGGACTAACTTTTCCATGATATCAGGAATGACACAATGTCTGTATCAGAAGGCTCAGTTGGAAATGGTGTTGCCACAGCTTTAGTTCTTGCGTTGCACCAGAGAGTGGAGGATTTAGTTCCACACATATCAGCCAAACAAACGCAGCAAACCTTTGTTACTAATAGGTTACTAATACACCCACCATACATCTGCCCCAAAACCCTAGTGATGGACGGCAGTACTTGGTCAACCTGGCAAACTTGGGCACACAGTGCCAACCAAGTCTCACTTCTCTTGGGCAGCGTGGATGAACTTGGGATTGTATTCAGACAAGTGCAGGTGTGAAGCTCAAGGTTGGGGAGATAGCAACATTGACATATCCTCGGGTGTGGGCAGCACCCTTAGCTACATTGTGCAGCTAATCAGAGCTGCACATCACCCAGAGGTAAAATGCTCATTGTTTGTCCTCACTCCAGTGGAGATAAAGACCAACTTCCCCCAGAGGAAAGTAAATCAACCTCGAGAGACTGCACTTTGCATCTTCAATCAGCATGGAACCTGGAGCAAAGGGTTAGATTGATGCTTGGCCAAAGACATGGCCTGCAACGATGTCAGAAAAAGGAACAACAAACGGAAGGTCCAGGAGAATAGATCTCCATTGCAAACATCTGCACCACACATTAAAGATCAGGGCAGGTAGTGCTGAAGGGAGAAGGGCAGCATTTAGAGACGGGCAATGGCAACATGATGCGAACAAGCTGCAGAGATGGAAAGAAGTCGAGTAGCAGAGAAAAGAGCATTGAAAAATAAATAATTACATTCAAAAGATTTGGGGAGATGAAGCCAAAACTAGATCAGCAAGTACAAGGTATACAGCAAATGCTCCTCAAACTGGAACTTTAACCTTGCCTTGCTCTCCACTAATGCTGCCTGACCTGCTGAGTTTCCCCAGCTATTTTTATTTCAGAATTCCAATATCTGCAACTTTCCTAACCATACATGGCAGTGTCTTTATTCAGTCACTGGGCTGTGTCATAGATAGAGTCATAGAGTGATACAGTGTGGAAACAGACCCTTCGGCCCAACTTGCCCACACCAGCCAACATGTCCCAGCTACATTAGTCCCACCTGCCAGCATTTGGTCCATATCCCACCAAACCTGTTCTATCCATGTACATGTCTAAATGTTGGGATAGTCCCTGCCTCAACGACCTCCTCTTAACCCCCGTGGATGGGGTTAAGCGTCATTCCCAGTGGCAGAATGGAGGCACTGCCAGACAACACCTGGGAGGAGTGCATTCAAAGGCAAGCTTCAAGCACTTAAACGGAAAAGTAGAGACAAGTGTGTTTGCCAAGAGGTGTCAAAAGCACCTTGAAGGATGGATTGGTAGCAGCAGCTTTGACGAGTATAAAAGTAATGAGAATCACAGCAAGTGATAAGTTGGGAATGAGAGAAAGGGAGTTTCTAATCCAACGCTGCCCTGTTTGCCAAGGAATATTAGAGACAACATTAGAGCTATTCTTAATGCAGAACACTCTCTTAGCAGCTAGAACAGTTTCTATGGATCAAAATACAGGCATTCACAATGGAGGAACCTCTCTCATCCTCAGGCACGCAAGATTGATACATTGAGACATATCAACGTTTAAACCTACAGTGTTCAGTCAGTGAACTTTTATTTGTCTGTACATTGTTTACTGTTAAATGAATACCCCAATTTAAAATAGTTTGCATGCTAATAATCAGCCTTCAGATGCTAGAGCTTTCACAATTACAGATACATATTGTGGTGGTGGGGAATCAAGTTTGATTTGGATAATAGGAACTTTACACTTCGAGTAGTTTTGGCAATCTTACCTTCGTAGAGCACTCTGAACAGATTTATCTGTAAAATGAAACACATTTGTTATTAATTATGCAAGGAGACTGAAGCCCATAGATTGGATTAACATCAGGCAACGTTACTCAACCCAATAGTTATTTAGTACAAAGGCCTTTGGCCAAGGAAGTCTAACTTCTTGATTGGAATTATGTCAGTTGTATTCGTATTATTGCTGTAAAAGACATTGAATGCTTTTAGACTGCCTTCATCCAAGAGTCCAAAACCAAAAGATCCATATTGTCCTTGTTAAGCCCACACCCAACTTGGAATAGGCGGCTCCCCTTAACCCATTGCACCGAGTCTGCAACCTTCACCCATGGGTAGAACAATTAAATCTAGAATGTAGAACCCAAGTAGCTAAGCAAAGCGATACGTTCCTATCTGTATGGTGGAACTTAAGCTCCGTCCACAACACCACAATGTGCTGGAGTAACTCAGCAGGTCAGGCCGTCTCTCTGGAGGGAATGAATAGGTAATGATTTGGGTCAGAACTCTTCAGTCCAATTCCGAAGAAGGGTCCCGACCCAAAACCTCTCCCATCCATGTCCTCCAGAGATGTTGCCTGACCAGTGAGTTATTCCAGCACCGTATTTTATTCAAGATTCCAGCATTGGTGGTACAGTGGCACAGCTGGTAGAGCTGCCTCAGATGCCAGAGTTCAATCCTAACCTTGGGTGCTGTCTGTGCAGGGTTTACACGTCCTGTGCCTATGTGGGGATCCTCTGGATGATCTGATTTCCTACCTAAAGATGTATGGGTTGGTTGGTTAATTGCCTCTAAAATTGCCACTAGTGTTTAGGGAGTTGATGAGAAAGTGGGATAATATAGAACCAACATGAATGGGTGAACAGCATGGACTCAATGGGCCAAAGGGTCTGCTTCCATTAAAATTCCTTTAAAATTGCAGTTCTTTGTGTCTCCTTCTGTTATGTTCCTTTTGCAAATGTCTACATTTCTTTTCTGGAATAGTTATAAACTGCTGGATGTGCACAAGCCTCTACATTAACACATTGGTGAACTAAAAAAAATCTTAACAATAGTCGTACCTTTTTACAGAAGTGACAGGTGAGAGCCCAAGTGAAGAAAAACTCTCTCTGACAATAGAAACAAAACTGAAAAAAAAGGATTTTCATTTTAGTCTCCGACAACATGTGAAATGTTTTTCAGTTTAAACAGTAATAATCCCAGGCATACATTCCAATCTCCAACAGCTTCTCAATGTTGCTGAGCTCAGGACTACTCAATGCTCCCAGAGAGCAGAAAAAACACCTGTAGATTGTTGGCCAAATGTTCAAACCTACCCTCCACAAGACAGTTGCTCCTCTGCCAATTGTTCTGCGAGTAGGTGACATCAAATTATCCACTACCCAAAGTCCCAGCAGGTTATAGACTCATTCATACAACACAAATACATGCCATTCGGCCCATCAGTCATGCTCGCCCATTTTACCCATTGTGTGACTAGGTCTGCCACCTTGTGTGCCATGCCTATTGAAGTCCTGCCTCTGCGATTCTGCCCAATTCTACCACCTCCTTTGGCAGTTTGGGAGGCTGCCAAGCCCCATGGAGCCACATTCAAACCCATTCACAATAAAGATAATAATAATGAAAACTTGAATTGTTCATCCTTAAGGGCCTGTCCCACCAGCATGCGATTCCTTGCGGTGAGCGCGACCAAACCGGCAGCTGATGCTGCGCGGAGGTCGGGTGATCCCCGTACAGGGCCCGTCCCACCAGCATGCGCCTGCATGCGGCAAGCGCGACCAAACCGGCAGCAGGGGTCACGCGGAGGTCGGGTGAGTTGCGCAACACGGCGCAAAGTGAGGCGAACTTGAGTGAGGCAAAGTGAGCCACACACAGAGAGGATCACAGAGGCACCTACAGAGAAGGTCACGGAGGCACCAACAGAGAGGCTCACGGAGGCACGACGTCGAGGCGGTGTGTAATGCATCGAGGCGACAGCGAGCCGACAAGCCGTTGCCGTGCGGAATTTTTGAACATGGTCAGTTTTTCGGAGCTCCGCGCGATGTCGGGACGAACTCCGCACAATTCCGCACGGCTCCGGCGAACGAAGTGGGACCGGCCCCGCGACGCCTGACGGCTCAACCGGACCACGTTAGGTCGCACTCATCGCATGGAGTTGCATGCTGGTGGGACAGGCCCTTTAAACACCTAAGCCTTCTTGTATGGCAAGAACCATATAGCAAGAACTAAGACAGCCCAGTAATGCATGGGACCATATGAACACAGGTGTGTCTTTTCCAGATATTTGAGGTTGCGGGAAATCATTGCAGTCTAATCAGGCATTTCAGTGCTAACCTTGTCTTTCACCATTTTACGGTTTCTCACTTCTCTCTTGGCGATGGTCTGACAGACACACGCGAGTTCCTTAACGTAGAGCGATGAAGAAAAGTGGAATTCCTCCTGAACAAGAGAAAAATCAGATCGAGTTTAGCCAGAAATGCATCGGGATCATTTCACACATCCGGCTGTTAAAATGAAAAGGCCGTCATTGCAATCGTTTCAGAGCTTTAGAACGGGAAACTGTTGAAATGGTCACAAAATAGTTACCAACTTAAAATAAAGCATTCAAAAAATGTGACCTCCACATATCAGCACTAAAGGAGAGTCAGCAGAAATATCATTTTTATGTTCCTTCAATTGTAATGCATATCATCAGGATACCAAGCAACCTTTGTGTACAATTCCCAAGGTGATGCCTTCCATTTACACATTTTTACTAACTTTTCTAACTTTTCCTGTCCTGTTAATTGTTACATCTCACTACTAGTTGAAAGGCTTTTCATCTCATAACCCAGAGAGAAATATTCAAACCTGTTTATTCGGTTGCTTCCCGCAGAACCAATCCCCAGACCTGCACAACTCTCTATTTATAAGGTTCTCATTTTTGTCTGTAAAAGGTCATTAATTTGCCACCCATTTAATACTGAGAGTTGAACTTCCTTAAATTAAAACCAAAACTCTGTCTGGGAACTCTTAAACCCAAAGTGATATTATTTTAAAATCAACAAGCGAGACTCAAACTACATTTCCAATAGCAAAAAGAGAAACATCAGTGATTGGCTGGTATGTCATTCATTTCTCCCCTCGCCTATCCTGATTACTGAAGCAGATCACTTTGTTGTCAAATCAACAGAAAATCCTCCTGGAAACACTCAACCGGTCAGGCAGCATCTGTGGAAAGAGAAACAGAGCTAACATTTAATACTGGAGGATCTACAACTTGTAATGTTAACCCTGTTTTTCTTTCCACAGATGCGGCCTGACCTGCGGGGTGTTTCCAGCACTTCAAGTCTTTATTTCAGATATCCAGCAGCTGCAGTGTGGTTTTCAATAGCTGAGAATCTTGTTGAAATGTCAAAAACCATGCACATTTTGCAAACCTCAGAAGTTTACAATTCAATAAAGCAGTTTCATTAATTATTGGAAAACAGAATGCAAAGCTAACTGGAGCTTACATTTTCTACAAATTCATAACCCATGCCAAAAGGTTTGCCTGCTTGTAAAGGATATTGGAACTTATATTTGTTGATCGAATGCCTCACAAGCGTCACATCCAGCCAGGATGAAGGCTTTGTTGACTCCCTTTCTGTTGACACATCTGGAGAAGAAGCAGAAAAGATTTTTTTAAACTTTTTTTTTAAAAAAGAACATTGGACAAGAACAATAATTAACTGGAGTAACATATTAAACAAAATGAGGTCCCTGTATGGAGCACACTGTCAATGGGGACTATGGTTGCCAGCTGTCCCGTATTAACCGGGACATCCTGTATATTGGGCTAAATTGGTTTGTCCCATACGGGACCGCCCTTGTCCCATATTTGACTGCTAATACTGGGTCGAGGGGACTGTCGGGTCGGAGCGCCGCGTCCGGCCCCGCCTCACCCGCCATGACGTAGTGCAGCTGATGGAGTGCAGCAGCAGCGCCTCGCCCGTGACCCCGTTGGTCGGCAGCCCGGCCAGCTTTCCGACCTTCGGACCGTCGCTTACCACCAACACCACCACCCCTCCTTCTCATGGCCAATGATTCACGAGTTGGATGAGGTGCCGGACTTTGTGCGCGATGTCACGCAGGCAAAAACTCCTCAGCTGGCCCGCCGCCTGGGCTTTGTGTGCAGTCCGGCACCCGGGCCAACTCATCATTCACCCAGCCACGGCAGAAGAATTGCCGTCGGGAATTTGTCCCATATTTTGACCTTTTGTCCCTTATTTGGGAGTGAGAAAGTCGGCGACCCTAGTAGGGACAGGAAGAGTTTGTGTTGGAGAGGGGGCAGCAGAGAAATGGGAATTAGCCAATGGTCAAAAATCAACACTTTAATTATAGGACCTGCAAGATTCCTGCTCAGTTTCTCTTCCTCAGACTCTTATAGTTCCACATATATACAGAGTGCCTCACGGCATCTCAAACTCACTATTCCCGATCCTGCCCGAGATGATCTGTGCCCTCTTGACCCCATCCAACACCAGATGGACCCCTACCTGCATGTTTATAGACCACATCCAGTGTTTGGCCATCCCGTGCACTGTTCTGCTCCAAGCCAGAGAGATCTTCCTAGAAACACATTGTGCCATCAACATGGAGAGAACCAACCAGTAATTAACACATTTGCATCCAGAAGGGATTGAGAAAATAGACAGATATAAAAACACCAAATCTGGTTCAAATAGCAAAGCTCCATAGGGGAAGAATACCCATTTAAGTTTAATTCAAGTATGCAAAATCGTCTAATACGGCTGCTCAGATTGCACTGATGCACTGATTCCAATATAGAAGGCAACCATTCAGCCCCTCGAGTCCAAGCCAGATACAGGCAGAACAATTCCAAGAGCTTTTTTCCAACTTTCTTTCCTTTCCTACAAACACACTGACAGGATCAACCCAAAATGTCACCTATCCATTCTGTCCACAGATGCTGCCTGTCTAATCTGCTGAGTTACTCCACCACTTTGTGTTGTACGATTCCAGCATCTGCACTTCCCTGTGTCCCAACCAGTCCATTGCCCAGTGCCCGATCTCCCTGCATCTCTTCGACTTATTCCCTCTCATACGCCCGGCAACTCCCCTTTGATTTTTGCCACTCACTTACACTGGGGGACAAATTACAGTGTCTAATTAATCCAACTGATGCCATCAAGTAATGCAGCTGGATAAATCCACCACGTGTGATCAGCAATCAGTCCTTGGGTGGATGCGATTTCCCTGGCTGCATCTCGTGATTTCTGCATCTCCAGCTCTTACCTCAGTCTCCGGGTCCATGAATTGTGGCTTCCTGCATCTCCTCATCTGTTGGTGTTGACCAGCTGTCTTGTGGTCAGAATGAAGGTCCTGATACTGTAGCCTGGTTTGTACGGAACTATCCGGACTGCTCACTAGGAAGGCGGGAAATAAACACGCATTTGAAATATGGAACCGTCTGCTATTTCAACCCCAGTGTTGGCCAGAAAGCACACACTTTGGAAAGCCGAGCACTGATTCACAGGCAGCTAGTGCAGAAAATCACTTAAGCTATTTACACAGGAGAACGCCCAAACATTCAATTACATTGCCACAATGTGGAACAAATTCAATGAACACAGAGCTCAACTATTACAGTGCAAAATTACCAGGGCCCTCAGCTTTCATCTGCAATCTACAAGTCGCAAAAGGGGCAAACTATAGAACATTACATTATACGGCTAGAACTAGTTTATGGCTCTCAATCTGGCACAAACCATTGCCAGGGACAAGTGGGCCATTCTATCTTCATGCTAGTACGTTATATACACGTTTCACTTGATTAGCAACCGATCCATGGCACTGAAGATCTGCTGAAAGCAAGGTGCATTTTTGAAGAAGTCTGTTCTTAAAGCTGTGAAAGCATTATAATGTTCTTAATCACAGCTGCTTTCATGCATTGTTAAAGAAATTGGATACACCTGGTCAAGGTCTGATGAAGAGCAAGTGCAGGAGATAAAATCTTTACAATGACATTGTGTGCATGGGGTTGAGAACAGGTAGTGGTTGGTGGCAGAACGAGTGGAGCTTCTGCCTCCGTTCCCACAGCCCAGGGTTCAATATGGACCTCGGGTGCTGTCTGTATGGAGTTTGCATCACCACATGGCTTTCCCCCAGGTGATTTGGTTTCCTCCCACATCTCAAAGTTGGATGGTTCATTGATCACAATGTGTCATATATAGCGAGTGGACTGTGGGATTGGATGGGAATGTAGAACTAATCCAATGGGAATGTGTGGAGAGTAGGTGCTTGGAAAAGTTATTGGGGAATGGGATTGTTCAGTGCCCTTAGACTCAAGGCCAATTGACATTTCCATGTGATAGGAATATGTGAAAAGTAGTCACAACAATATGAATGAATTAGTAGCATCAATAGAAGTGAACGGATTTGATTAAACAGTCACTGAAAATGCAGTTGCAGATTAACTAAGATCATGGAGATTTAACTTTCAGGAGAAAGAGTTC
This sequence comes from Raja brachyura, assembly GCA_963514005.1. The sequence continues at coordinate 37,894,230 of OY740802.1, read as the reverse complement.
AGAAAATAGGGTGGTATACCAAAATAAAAGCAGGTAACACAGGAGTTTAGCTGGACAATATGTTAAACCACCATTCTTCTTCTGCCAGAATGCAAAACAAGCATTCGTCACAACTGCCTGGTGCCAATTACTTGAGCAGTTTCATATCAGTTCCCTCTACCTGCGCCATGTGTTTCGGGTTTGCTGGTGTTGAGTGGCGCCTTATCAAAAAGCTCAGAAATATCATCACCCTCAAAAGAAAATTCTTAAAGGTTGAACAGATGCATGTGCGTAATGTTTCACTGCTTGCAGAGCTGGTGGGGTGGATGGAGGATCGACCATTGAACACTTCTCCAAGTGGAACCTTCAGAATTCCCTTCCACAGTAGGGCTGTGGATGCCAAGTCATTGAGCTTATACAAGGCAGATCATTTTCTGGTACCAAAATCAAGAGGCATGGGAAGAATTAGTAGAGGTAGACGATTAACCAGACTGAACAAATGAAGAGCAAAGTGGTTGGTTACTCCTGCCTCATGACTATATATTTTTTAAATTTTTCTCTTAGTCACCAGTTGAATCTCCAAGTAAACTAGGAAAGTAGATGGTCTTGAGAGACACGCACCCTCCCCCTCCCCCCCCCCCCCCCACACACACACTTTAGAAAGGAGATCCAGAGACCAGATCCCCGCATGCCCTCGTGAACTTACATGATTGGTCTTCCCCATCAGAGGACACTGGTTGCAGCTTTTTAACGGCCGATTGTATCTCGCTCATCAGCATCTCATGCAAACAAGGGCTGGAGGGCGGCACGTCTCGGAGCTTCCTTGCAGTCGCCTGACAAAGCGCAAAATAAGCACTCAGCTTTGTAGCATCAACCATTTTAAATACAGTGGCACACGGGCAGCACAATGGCACAGCAGTAGAGTCGTTGCCTCACAGATCCAGAAACCTGGGTTCGATCCTAACCTCGAGTGCTGTGTAGTGTCCATGTAGAGTTTAGATGTTCTCCCTGAGACCATGTGGGTTCCTTCCAGGCGCTCTGGTTTCCTTCCACATCTCAAAGACGTGCACAGCAAGCCAATTGGCTTCTGTAAATTGCCACTAGTGTGTAGAGAGTGGGTGAGAAAGTGGTCCAACACAGACCAGTGTACGGGTGATCAATGGTTGGCATGGATTCGGTAGGTTGAACGGCCTGTTACCATGCTGTATCACTAAACTAAACCAACTTGAGTGTTTCCTTACATTCTGCAGTAATATCTAACTTTCATAATCAATGCAAACACTTGATAATTATATCCCAATGCATTAAATCAAGTTTGACTTTTATCACACAGCCGCCAAAAGGTAGGCCACTATAAACATCTCTGTACTTGCAATCATAAAAAATGAAAGGTTGTTGGTAAATATGCATAGAGGATTAAATATATTACAAATGGTTGTGTGATGGCGCGAGGTGTTGTATACTGACATGATAGCTAGGAGTGGTGTACATGGCCAGAGAGCCGTGCATGTTACAAGTTGCTCACTGCGGAGTCTTGACAGTTGCTGAGATATTTGGGAATATCATCAACAAGGAGACAGAGGTAGAGAATAAGAGGTCTGTCATTTAAAGCCAAGGCGTGTAGAAATGTCTTCTCTCAGAGGGGAGTGAATGGTGAATTACCTGACCTCAAGGATGGTGGAGGTTGGATCATTCGATGTATTTAAAGCGCAGACACATAAATATGTGAAAGATCCAGGAACTGAGGGCTATGTGAAAACAACTAGTTATTAACAACTAATAGCAGTTGCAATTTACTAGCAACTACTAAATTACTAGTACTGATAAACTAAATGCTTGCTAGTACTGGTAAATTACTAGAGGCGTGAAGATCTGGGGAATATTGGCTATTATCACACTGAATTGTGGGACAGGCTTGAGGGGTCTGGTAGCCTCATCTTGCTCCTGTTTTCTCATGCAAAAACATGGGGAACAAATTCTATTTAAGCATTCAGCCAAATAAATCAATTTTCTTTCATTTGTTAGGTCTTACAGTATATTAGTCATTCTAAACTATTGAGCTTTGTATATTGGTATACAGGTAAACAACTTATACGTACAGGTTTCAACAGGGACCTCAAGAGGCCCAAGTCCAGCACCGCTTTGCAAGATGCTCTCGGTTCATCATTAATGAGCTGAAAATGAACACAAGAGTGAAGTTAGATTTGAAAGAAATGTGGTCCTTTTGGCTAACTGTCTACATTAGCCTCACCGAAAGCCACACTGGGCTGTACAGGGACAGCAGTTTTAGCTAAAGGGTTCTATTAATATTTAATCACCATCATTAAAGTGGAAAGGATCTCTGGCAAGAACTTGGAATATTGCCCAAAAGCTACAAAGACATGCGACAGGAAGGTTTTTATTGGCCATTTCTGCACATCACATCCTTTGGACACTCTGCCAACTTAGTGAAGCCTTCGGACACACATTTATTGCTCAATTAAAACAGCACAAACAGAAAGAGCAATCGTCGATAAAGAGCAAACAAATTGTCGCAGAAGAAATGGCATCCAATGCAATTAAAGTGTAGCCGGAGCTATCTGCACTCATCTTATTTATGGAGAGTCATTTCAGACTTGATCCTCAACAGATATTTGCCTCCTTAAATTCTATTAATCGACAATATAGGCCCAGCACTAATATTGAATGCAAGATAATTATACGTTCAAATAACAATCAACTATATATTTTGTGAAATATAGTCAATAATTGATGGAGCTTGAAGCTCTGAAGATTATAAGAGAGACTAAAGACTTTGCTTCAGATTAAAGCATCTGCAAACTGCTGGAGGAACTCAGTGGATGAAGTAACATCTGTGTAGGCAAGGCGATGGTCAACATTTCAGATTGAGATCTGCTTCAGGACTGAGTGTAGAGGGGAGATAGAAAGAATAAAGTCGAGGAGGAGGGATGAGGCAGAGGCAGGTAGACGATGGGTGAAGGTAAATGAGAGAGGGGATGGATAGATGAAGTCCGTGGGGAAGGAGTGGGTTAGGGAGGCAGTGGCGGGTGCATGAAACTAGAGACAAAGCAGAACAAAGACAAAAAAGAGGAAAGAAGGAGCCAGGTAGGAGAGGGGGAGGATAGAGTGGCCCTTCCTTCCCCCTCTTCATCTTATTCCCCTAGCTTTCACTCACCATCTCCCACCTCACTTTGTTTTGACATCACCTGCCAGCCTCTGCCTCATTCTGCCCATCTCCCCTCTCCACACAAAGTCCAATTACAGTCCAATCTCAACCCAAAATGTCAACTATCCCTTTGCTTCCACAGGATCCTGCCAGACCCATCGAGTTCCCCCAGCAATTTGCTTTGCTGAACAATATTAGCTTTGCAATACAAGTCAAATCTATTGTTTCACCACCACCATCCGTTACTTTACACTAGGGAAGTGTACCTGCACCTGACTGCTCAGCTCTTTGCCAAGTACCCCACCTTTGCTTCCTTCATTTTCCCAATCCCCATGTCGTGTCCAAGTTCCAATAGGTATCAGTAGGACACCAGGGAATCCCAACCTATTGCATCATTGTATTGGTCTTCAACTAATGCAGTTTCAGTATTCGGAATGGTTAACTTCTGTCAGAGCACTTAACCAATTTGATCTTTCGTCAGTACACGTGTGTGTGAACGGCTGCTGCATCATGCATTCCAAAGCCCGATGCACAGTGGAGCCAGAAAATAGCAAATACCAAGGTTTATTTGTGATGATTACACAAAGACGACCTAGGTAGCTCATTGGAAGCACATGAAGCTCTGTACATTTACAGAGGGGAAGGCGACAAAGAGGATTTGACAATTGATAACCCACCACAATTTATGTTAGTTGTACAAGTCAGATGTTATTTTACTCTAATTGCCGCCACATGCAGGATTCCAAGACTGATGCATTTCAACAAGAATCTTTGGAATGGCATTTCCGATCAAAAAGCCCACATCCTCACCCCCAAACTGCATGACTGCAGGCCGACCCTCACACTCAGCAGGTAGTCAACTCACCGCCACCTTGTGAAGGATGTAGCGTTTGTATTTTATGTCATCCAGGATTTTCATGAATGAAGATGGCTGTGGCTTCGCGGGAACAGGCGTGTAACTTCTCTCACTGGTGTCACGCAGCCGCACGCCACCCCGCACCTCCTTCATCAGCTGAAACCACTCTCTGCTCTGGGTGAGAGACGAGGGAGATGGTAAGGACCGTGCTCATCAGTCACGGAAAACAATTTGGGCAGGAACGGGAGCCTTGCAATGTCAGCCTGTTGCCAGCTCCACCATTAAATCAAGGCAAAAGTGATCAAAGCAGGTAGACAAAATTACTGGATACTCAGCGGGTGCAGCAGCATCTATGGGGCGAAGGAAATAAGTAATGTTTCGGGTTGAAACCCAAAGGAAATGGGTAACGTTTCGGGTCGAAACCCAAAGGGTTTCGACCCGAAACGTTGCCTATTTCCTTCGCTCCATAGACGCTGCCGCACCCGCTGAATTTCTCCAGCAATTTTGTCTACCTTCGATTTTCCAGCATCTGCGGTTCCTTCTTGAACATTTGATCAAAGCAGGGTTGAACTAAACCAAGCATTGAGGTTTTTAAATTGTGCCATGTATGCATCAAATTAAAAAATTAATCGACAAAAGATTTTTTGAAAAAGTAACATTGTCACAGCTTGCCGCGGATAACAGGTTAGAGTACAAACTCGCAATGGTTGCACCATTTCAGAGCTGTTTACCTCTTCTACCGTTCACTTTCCCCATTTAAAAATTCCTAATCATGAAGCAAAATCCATTCCATTTTGTAATTGTCCTGCAATGTTGTAGCTGCCTAACCACATACTTGAAAAACCAGAGGTTGGTGAAATTTGATACTTTACGCAGTCTTCAGCAATAAACCAGCAGCAAGATCATTTGCGAAGAGCAAAGCTGATCACATATCTCATTAAATCTTTGCTGGTTTGGGTTAGTGACGTATACTGGGGCTTGCTCTGCTGGCTCAGCCTGCTCAGGGACCAGGGTAGATTAAAGGGCCTGTCCTACCAGTGTCCGACTCCATGCGGTGAGCGCGATCAAACTAGAAGTGGGGGCCGCGCGGAGGTCGGGTGATCCCTGTACAGGGCCGTTCCCACCAGCATGCGCCTGCATGCGGCGAGCGCGACCAAACCGGCAGCGGGGGCCGCGCGGAGGTCGGGCGAGTGGCGCAACGCGGCGCAAAGTTGGAGCGAAGTCTTAAAGGTAAGTTCGCCAGGACAGAGGGACGCACAGAGAGGGTCACGGAGTCACACACAGAGAGGGTCACGGAGCCACACACAGAGAGGGTCACGGAGCCACACACAGAGAGGGTCACGGAGCCACACACAGAGAGGGACACAGGCATGACGTCGAGTTGGTGTGTAATGTGTCGAGGCGACTGCGAGCCGACAAGCCGTTGCCATGCCGAATTTTTGAACATGGTCAGTTTTTCGGAGCCCCGCGCGATGTCAGGACGAACTCCGCACAATTCCGCACGGCTCCGGCGATCGAAGTGGGACTGGCCCCACAACGCTAAATGGCTCAAGCGACCACGTTAGGTCGCGCTCATCGCATTGAGTTGCATGCAGGTGGGCCTGGCCCTCAAGGCTTAAAGCAGTTGGTTTTCAGTGAGACGAAGAAACGATGGGATGGGAAAGGGATGAAGTGGCCATTGTGCCTCAAGACCAAGCAACTCCAGCCAGCGAAATGGACAGAATATTGAAGAGAGAAAGAGCTGCACGTACTACCATTGGGATTGAAATGTGTTTCCAGGTTTCTACAGAACAATAAGAATTTACAGTGAAAACAAATACTTTCTATGGTGGCTGGCTGAATACTACTTTGAGATATAAATGAATGTGCGGATCTGAAGAGAGCTTCCTTTTGCAGAGCTTTGGGGTGTTTAACTGTCCACCAGCACTGAGACAGGTTTTGAGTTCCATTCAGAATTATGCAAAGCTCCCTCAAGTGAAGCACTCAACCAGTCCAAGGGTTGGGCAGGTTTTATCCTTAAAACGGGACTGAGCCAATAATATCGCCAAACTAACCAGAGGATTGGAATCCGCTAGTTCAGGGGTCGGCAACCTGTGGCCCCCGGGCCGAATGCGGCCCGTAACCAAAATCATCCGGCCCGCAGACTTCCATCATCTCCGGTACCTCCAGGGCCCATGGCATGGTGACGTAACAACGAAAGGAGGCCTGCGCTGGAGGCCACAATGGCGGAGCCGCCGAGCAGCGGTGAGCGGCGAGCAGCGCCCAACTCTGGCTGTACCGCATACTGCGCAAAGCCACCAGCACGGCCGCGCACCTTCTGGCCTTCACTGTCGGGATCGGGGTTGGCAATAGGTCGGGGACGAACGAGTGAGTATTTGAGTCACCGCCTTCAGGACAGAGCCAAGGCAATGGTCCGTGGATAAGCCATGTTGGTGAGTGCCCGTAATTAGGGGCGTGGGGCAGGATCTATGTGAACACGTGATTTGATGCCTGCCATCAGTGTCGGGATGGGGCCAGGATCCATGTGTACATGTGATAGATGTGGCCCGCCATCCGCTCGCAGACATGTGTCCCGGCCCCTATACAGAACAAGGTTGCCCACCCCTGCTCTAGTTAACTGTGAGCAAACAGGAACTGGTGGGATGGTGGAGATAGTTTCTGAAGTTCTCACCCAACATGGAGACTCCAGGCTTGCTTTATCAAGAGAGTCTTCCTCCAGCAGTATTTTCAGAGTCTGCAAAAATGAATTATCAATAATACACCAGGTTAAACAACTCAATGAGGTCACATTTGTACTGTTAGTATTAGACTCAAGCCCAGCCAGTTGGGATCCACCAAACCTATTCCATGCCATCAGCAATATGGTACTCCAAGTACTTAATCTGAGGAAGAAAATCTGAAACAAGGTGCTGGAAACAGTCGGGTCAAGCAGCTTCTACAGGGAGAATAACGTTAGTGTTTTAGGGTGAAAACTCCTTGGCAGACATTCTATATCGGATTGTTTTTCTCACCATGAAGAACACAGCCAAGATCTGTATTATCATGCAACATCTACATTGCGGCCTGTACAGTGTGGTCTATTTCATTATTATATGCTGCATAAAGCAAGGGATATTATTCAACTCTGTAGATCCATACCGTTACCAATCATTACAATGGGGGTGGCAGAGTGGAGCAGCAGTAGAGTTGTTGCCTTGCAGCGCCTGAGACCCGGGTTTGATCCCGCCTACGGGTGCTGTCTGTATGGAGTTTGTACGTTCTCCCCGTGACCCGTGTGGATTTTCTCTGAGATCTTCGGTTTCCTCCCACACTCCAAAGAGGTACAGGTTTATATTAATTGGCTTGGTATAAGTGCAAATTGTTCCTAGTGTGACTAATAGTGCTGGTGTGCGAGAATCACTCACTGGTCGATGCGACTCGGTGGGCTGACGGGCCCGTTTCCACTCTGAATCTCTAAACTAAATTACCCCCTCCTTGCACCCATTGAGGCAGTCTCAGATCCAATTCACCCCTCTCCCTTAGACGCTTTCATTTTTGACCAACCTGCCCTATGGGATAGGCACAAAATGCTGGGGTAATTCAGCGGGTCACGCAGCATCTCTGGAGAGAAGAAATGGAAGAAGTTTCAGGTCAAGACACACCTTCAGACTGAGATTCAGGGGAAAGGGAAGCGAGAGGTGTAGACGACAATATAGAGAGATATAGAACAAATAAATGAAAGATATGCAAAAATGTAACAATGATCAAGGCAACAGTCCATTGTTAGCAGTGGGCTAGGTGAGAAGAAGTTACAGACAATGAAACTCATCAGGACGCCAGTGAAATTAGCACAACTAGGGTTGGGGAGAGACAGAGAGAGAAGGGATGCAAGGGTAACGTGAAGTTAAAGAAATGAATATTCACACCACTGGGTTGTACGCTGCCCACACGGAATACGAGGTGCTGTTCCTCCAATTGGTGTTCGACCTCACTCTGACAGCGGAGGCGGCCCAGGACAGGAAGGTCAGCGTGGGAATGGGAAGGGGAGTTACACTGCCCCGTGGGATCTTGTCTGAAGCTTTGCTAAAATCCTCTACATCAATCATTCTATCCAATTCAATTCTCCTCAGAGATTAAAGGGTGCAAGGTGTTTCTGAGCGGGCCATATCTTCCTGAAATGTATGGTTAGTGGTGGGTGAGCTCCATGTTGACAACAGAGTGTGTGGAAATGTAAATGTAAATGACTCCACCATTTATGGAACAGCGAGGTTCAGCACTGCAGCATTACCTTCACACAAGCTAGCTCAAGGTAGCTTCACTGCTGGCACTCAGCCGGCTGGCAAAATTAGAAGATGCCCAAGTATGCAGCATTTGCAAAACGCAGGCTAAATGTAATTACTGCTCCCTCAGCTTATTCAATTACCCACAGAGGGAATGGCAATGCGGTTAGATGGCAACTACCTCACCAGTACCTGCTAAACTGTTTAGATTAAGTCGGAATCATTTAGTTTCAATTTAGTTTAGAGATATAGTGCAGAAACAGTCCCTTCGGCCCACCGGGTCCGAGCTGACCAACAATCTCCGCACATTAACACTATCCTACACACACACACTAGGGTCAGTTGACATTTATACCAAGCCAGTTAAACCACAAACCCTGAAGGTACTAGGAGTTGGGAGGAAATCAAAGGTCTCGGAGAAAACCCACGCAGGTCACGGGGAGAACGCACAATCTCCGTACAAACAGCATCCGTAGTCAGGATGGAACCCGGGTCACTGGTGCTGTGAGGCAGCAACTCTACCGCTGCGCCACCGTGCATCTGTAATACAATCAAAAGAAAAAAATTCAAAGGCAAGAATAGCGAGTTGCTATAAAATCAAGGGGCCATGTGGCTTACACATCCAAGGAATATTCAAGCTAGGGTAATGAGGATAGTAACCAGCTGATACTGTTCATAAATGGAAACATTTAATCTATTAATGGCAATTATTGTAGTCGTAGGATACTACTGACACTCAGTGTAGTCTCCTCTCTCCAACGGAACTCACCCAAGTTAGTCACCTTCCATCACCAATGTTCACATTGGGGTGATCTCTAATTATTGCTGAGAGTGTTTTCAGATCACACTGATATTCTTCAGATGATGAAGAATGCGGCAAACCTCTGAACAAAAGTCTGCTAGCCAACCACCTCTCCTTAATGCTCACGTACTATTCATCCACATCCACAGACCATGGGGGCCTCGTTGGTCAGAAACCTAACAGGACCAGCCAAAACTATCCTGGCTGCAAATCCCCTTGAACCTCAAAACCTTTCCATCAATAAGGAACATCAGAGGAAGATTGAATCTTCCCTGCTTTCACGGATTAGTGATCAATAAGATGTCTGACAACATCTAGGATAGTATACTGTGGGTGTATGGAACAAGCTGCCAGAGGAGGTAGTTGAGGCAGGGACCATTGCAACATTTAAAAAACGATTAGACAGGTACAGGGATAGGACAGGGTTGGAGGGATATGGACCAAACGCAGGCAGGTGGGACTAGTGTAGCTGGGCCATGTTGGCTGATGCGGGCAAGTCAGGCCAAGGGGCCTGATTCCACTCTGTACGACTATGAATATAAATAGCTTGATCTACATCCTAATCAATATCCTAACACTCCCCATCGCAAGTGCACCTTAGCAGCATGAACATCATTCACCACATGCCCTGCACCAATTCACCAATTCTATCCAAACACCCGTTGGACAACCCGAGGCAACAAATGTTGAGAATAATGACGTTATTCTGGCGTTCTCTCTTCTTCCTGACATTCTTTAATTTGCCTGAATGTTTCATTGGCCTGCTGTGAAGTCCCTTGGGTTTTTTAACCACATGAACAAAGGTGCTGTACAAAATGCTTGCAGCTGTTAAAGGTCCCCTTACTTTTTTTGCACTTGTGATATGGCTCAGCTTTTTGCGCAGTTCCACTGCCTCGGCAAACAGAGCCTTGTTCACAGCTTGGAAGTCCAATACGGCCGTGGAGTCCTGCAAGTGATTCTGGCACAACTGAAATTACAGGACAAGAGATGCAGAAGATTTAAAGTCATTGGTTTAACAATCCAGAACTGATAATATCATCCCAAAGGAACTCAGAGTTCATGAATTGGATAACATTTTATTTAGAATAAAGTTACTTCATATGACTATCACATGACTAAAATGCCATCCATGTTGCTATCAGTAACCGAGAGCCAGCCCATTGCCTGATCATCATGTTGCCGATCTGGAATAGTTGGAGTCATTCTCCATAGGAATTGGATTGAGACATTCCAAATTAGCTTGGCATGGGACTGGTTTATGATTGCAGGTGTGTAGACATGGATACAGGGAAGATCACCACATTTCACCCATCCTCATGCCAGCCAGTCTTGCCGAGTCCTGGCAGATTTATATTGGGAATCGGCTGGAGTAACTCATCATCTCTGGAGAGAAGGAATGGGTGATGTGTCACGCTGACAGCCTTCTTCATCTTGTGTCTATCTTTGGTGTAAACAAGCATCTGCAGTTCCTTCCTACATAGATTTATATCGGGGAGAGGACAACGCACGCCCCACAGTTTGGTGATCTGGTGTTACCGTGACACTCGAGCAGCAAGTCAGTAGTTCAGACTTGGATGGAGACAGCCACAGGCTCATCCACAGCTCACAAATCCTAGTTCATGAGAACAGAGCTGAGACCATTTACCCTCAAGCCCAGCCCACTACTTGACCAGAATCATGTCAAATCTGTACCTCACCCATCTGCAATTAGGGGTTCTTTAACCTTGAACTTCCTTGATCTTCTAAGGTTCAGAGTGTTTATGGTTGTTTGGGGAAAAATAATCCTGACAAGGCCTGTGGGCTGGCTTGTACTATCACCATCAATATCTGGGTCGGCAAGACCAACCTATTTCAGTTCGCTCACATTGACCGAGGCACTATAGGCACCATACTCCCCAATCTACACAAATTATTAAGCTGCAGATCTTTCCTGAACCTTGCCACAAATTGCACATTGGCCACATGGCCCAGATTCCAGAGTGTAACAGTAAAGGTGCAGGGGGCTGGGACCCAAACTCCGATCCAGCACATAGACAATCCATATTTAGTTCAGTTTAGAGATACAGTGTGGAAACAGGCCCTTCAGCCCACCGAGTTTGTGCCAACCAATGATCACCCATACTCTACACTAGGGGACATTTTGCAGAAGTCAATTAACCTAGAAAATTGCACGTCTTTGGAATGTGGGAGAAAATTGGAGCACCTGGAAAAACCTTACATGGTCACAGGGAAAATGGTCTATGAAGCTGCAAGGCAGCAACTCCACCGATCCACCACGGCGCCAACTTAAAAAATGTCGGCTACCCAACCACCTCTCCTGGAAAGGCTGCTTAGGTTCTTGGATGGAATCAAGGGGGGAGGTAAAGCGACAAGTGTCACGGGAAAGTACCAAGGGAGGGAGTGGTTAGGGTGTGAAGGGACAAATTGACCAGGGAGTTGCGGAGGGAGCGGTCTCTGCAGAAAGCAGAAAAGGGAGGAGATGGGAAGATGTAGCCAGTGGTGGGAACCCGTTGGAGGTGGCGAAAATGTTGGATGATTATCTGTTGTATGTGACAGCTGGTAGGGTGGAAGGCGAGGACAAGGACGACTCTGCCCTAGTTACAAGTGGGGGGAGATGGGGAGTGAGAGCAGAGTCACGGGTATAGAAGAGACCCTGGTGAGAGCCTCATCTATAGTCGAAGAGGGGAACCCCCGTTCCCTAAAGAATGAGGACATTTCTGATGCCCTGGTGTGGAAAATCTCATCCTGGGCACAGATGCGGCATAGATGGAGGAATTGGGAGTAGGGGAATAGGGTCCTTACAGGACACATGGTGGGAAGAAGTGCAGTCCAGATAGCCATGGGAGTCAGTGTGTCTGTAGTAGATGTCGGTCAGAGGTCTGTCGCCTGCGATGGAGATAGTGAGGTCTAGAAACGGTAGGAAGATGTCGGAAATGGTCCAGTTGTATTTGAGTGCCGGTGGAAGTTCGTGGTGAAATGGACGAAGTCAGTGAGTTCTGCATGGGTGCGGGAGGTAGCACCAATGCTGTTGTCGATGTAGCGGAGGTAGAGTTTGGGGATAGGGCCACGGTACGCCTCGAACAAGGATTGTTCGACGTACCCTACAAAGAGGCAGGCATAGCTGGGGCCCATGCGCGTGCCCATTGCTATGCCTTGGATTTGGAGGAAATGGTAGGAGTTGACGGTCTTGAACAGCAAGTTCTATTTCCAACACTGGCATTTTACTCAGCGGTGGAGCAGTATCGGAGGACACCATGGCTACACTTGGCCAGGCCGACCCTTCAACGCAGCCAGGACAACAGGCCTTCATGATCAGGCCGAGAGACCTGCACTTACAACAAATGGGACTTGGAAGTGGTGACTCTCAGGGCGTCTCAGCGTACCTCTGCTATACACTTGTACTGTAAATGAGATGTTATCTAAGATGTATCCAAGTGCTTAGTGATACTTGTACTGAACTGTGTACAAAAATGAACTTCACTGTACCTCAGTCCGTGGCAAATAAAGTACCGGACCGTACCATCAGGTTTGGAGTCAAGGCTACACAGGGAAGGGTAGGTAATTGAATGAAATGGGTGAGGGTGAGGGGTCAAATGGATCAATGTCAACAAGGCAGAGCAAGAGAGAAAAATTAACACATGGTAGAAGATAATGCTACAATGAAGGAGAAAGTGTAGGTAAAAAGTGCAAGGGCTGCAACAAGGTGCATTGGCAGATGAGGAATTCATTCTTGGCGTACGAGGGATGCAAACTCCACTCATGTCAGGATCAGCAAATTAAGTTGGACAAAATCTTTGGACATCTTTGGTATAAGCGATCGCTCCATACACTAACACTATTCTACACACTGGGGACAACTTACTATTTTTACTAAAACCATTTAACCTAGAAACCTGTGCATCTTCGAAGTGTGGGAGGAAACCAAAGCACCCGGAGAAACCCACACGGTCACGGCGAGGAGGTACAAACTCCGTACAGACAGCACCCGGGCGCGATTGAAACTGTCGCTTTAAGGCAGTAACTCAACCGCTGTGCCACCTTGCCACCCTGAGAAGATGCTCCCAAGTCATCTAGTTCCACACAATATACACTTGAATTTTACCTTGAGAATTTCATTAATCGTGACGGATGACTGGTCCTCAGACCTCAGCACCATCTGCTGGATCAGGCACTCCAAAGACAGGCTGAGAACCCTTTCTTCTTCTTCACCCAGACTCCAGTCAAGAGCCTTGTATATCAGCACACCCAGAGACTCAATGACCTGAAACAAGCCAGTCCCAATTAAATATTTAGCAGCTAAATACAGCTGGCATAACCGTTAAGGACCTTTCCCTTTTAAAACGGAGGGCAATGGAGAACGATCAGTGCAGACTCCAGAACGAGCAGGCAGTTAAAGCTCAGACACCCAGATGGTGAAACTGGTCCATTAAATCATGCCATTTACGCATGAGTGATTAAGCTACAGGGGCACCCACTGTAACACAGTAATGGTGAAAATCAGGAGCATCTAGAAAATACTCAGAGGCTTCTACAAAAAACACCCTTCAATATGCAATGAAGAAGGCCCACTAGCCTTTACTGTTGACATCAGCTGTGGAAAAATAATGTTTGCTGATTAAAGACTCAATATTCTATGAAGAATTACTGCCTTTGCATGTTTTTGAAATCAGCATTAGCTGAGAATCGCGGAGAGAGTAAATGTATTTACTGAGGCCTCCGAATACAATTCATGGGATAAAGAGGATTAGAGAATGTCCTAAGATTAATAGCTAATAGATCAACACTACCGAGACGGTTCAAGAGCTATTTGCAGGCTTAGTATTGCAGCATGTGCCATGGACTCACTACATAACAGATGATTCTGTTTGGGCAAAAATAGCACCAAGGAAAGGAGGGGCATGAGAGACAAGTTTGCAATACACCACTAGCATAGAGCTCAAAACCACAAGTGGAAGATACAGAATTCCACACATTCCCCATCGTATGTTATCAGTCCAGTGAATGCTGTAGATTTTCACCCAACTCGACCAAAACTAACACCACTAAAATAATTTAGGGTTGAAAAAGAATTAACAAGAGGCTTTGCAAGAACAGTAATGAAGTGGTCGAAATACAAGATTAAAAATCTCTCAAATATCTCCCTCAAATATCTGCAAGTTTTCTACCTCGAGCCACTAGATTAACCTCCTGTCAGTTTTTGATATTATATTTTCTCTGTCTTCAGCCGTTTCCCAATTTTCTGCAGAATTGAAAATTTCTCAGAGAATTTGTGACTAAGATAAATGATAACGATTCCGCATTGAAAAACTAGCATCTAGATTATTTTTGAATGGTGAGAAAGCAAATAGACTTGGAGCTTATTCCAAGGGGAGCTACAGTCCAATTCCACAGATCTCAATGGTCATATATGCTAACTCAGGGAGCAGTTTCACATTTGGCCAAACCAGCAGCCACCCAAATTACCACCCCAAATGTTACAGGTTTGTAGGTTAATTGGCTTTGGTAAAAATTGTAAATTGTCCCTAGTGTGTGCGATAGTTTTAATGTACGGGGATTTTGGTCTGTGCGTAATCTGTGGGCTGAAGGGCCTGTTTCGGCTCTATCTCTCTAAACTAAAGTTTAAAAAAATCAAGATGGAACCTTGTGAGGCAGCAACTGCAGCACCTGTGCCACCCTGTGTACTGCATATGAAGGCAGGATGAATGTGATACAAATCTTCTCCGTCAGGGCAGAAAATTCTCCCACTCGGTCTCCACAATTTAATTCATCCCCATGTTAAGTTTGAGGCAAAGGCAAGAAATCTTCTTTTAACTATTTCCACAGTAAAATGCTACGCAAGCACAAGATAGTGTACCATTAGTCATTTCCTCATCTCCCCCACCCCACAAACAAGCATCGAAGGGTGTGAGAAAACTCAAGCAGGAGATTGTCACACAAGATAAAATATGAAGGAGATTGCCTGCTCCATTCAGGAATGTTTTCAGTCTCAGTGCTGCCAGCAAACCGGACTATCGCGCTCGTGGATGTGATGGGAGGGGATTACTGAATGTGTACTGCTGCACAAATAGATGCATGCTGCAGAGAACTAGAGACCTATAATCCATCTATCTTGGCCTTTCCCTGGCACAGGGCTTCACGTCTCCCGCCAATGAAGATTATGTTGCCAGTGCATGCACTAGCTCCCCCACATTAATAGAAATGACTTGAAGGCAACCAACACTAGAACAACATTCCACAGACCCCAAGGTGACAAGGACAGGACCAGCCCATCTGCCAGGTGCCCACAGCCCTTCACAACCCACCACTAAGGGACAGACTTTGGGGACAGTTGAGTACTGGTTGTTGCCTCTGTATCCACCTCTGTCAAAGTGCCAATAGATCGATTCAGCAAAGGCATGTGTTGAGGAGATGAGAGCTGCTCGATGAGGAGAGAGAAGACGGGCAGCGAACTGGTGAGGAAACGCCTGTACCTTCTGCGGGCCCCTTTCTGGTTTCGGGATTGGATTGAGCCATGTTCAATTTAGTTATTTGTTTTGGTGACGTGGTACTTAGAAGCCCTCGGTCCGAGTCCAGAGTAAACCACATGGGTGCGTTTGGAGTCTCATTGAGAGTAGACAACGTATGGACTGCAGATTCCCCCATTTATGCACCAATTCAGTTGTTTTCCAGCCACTGAGCCACCAAGCCAAACATTTATTTTAATCAAAAATGTTTGATTTATTCTAATTATTCATATTTCAATTCCCCAGCTCTAACAGAGAGATTTGAACATGCTTCTGGGTCAGCAGCCTGAAATTCTGGCAGCTAATGCAACAAGTGCACATTATTCTACCGGACTACTAGGTGCATAAAAAGGATCACCTTCAAACCAAGTGATGTTAACTACCACAACCTCCTGTCCTCGCTGGATAGAATTAACCCATTCAGTGCCACCCCAGAGTAGAATAGAACAGAATGCCTTTTATTGTCATTCAAACAGCTTGATTTGAATGAAATTGCATTTTCTGCAGTCTTACATTACAAAAAAACCCAAGACCCACACTTTAACACAGGGTATACAAGTGAAAAAAAAATACAATTATTTGCAGTGAACAGGTTAAATCCTGGTCCAGATCAAAGGGTTTCACATGGATGGGCATTTGCAGGGGCCTCGCCCCCTAATAAAGATTCTTGGCTTTGCATTTTGGCAGAAAGTTCATCCCCATTTATGATGAGCGCAACGAAACACATTTATCTTCTACAATAATCAGTCTGCCATGATCATGAAAAGTCTAACTTCAGGTTCAGTAAACAGTTACCTTCTCCTCTGTGCACATATTCTTCTTATCATCTGAAAATTAAAGGAATTGCTTTTAGCAGAAAGTTAGTTAAACATCATCCACTCACAATCCGAGATCAACACGTGCTCTGCCTTCTGTCCCAACTTACAATCGCATAGATCTCACCACTATTATTTGCTCTTCGATGACCTTTGATCCCCTTCATCTGCATCCACCATTCCTGGCTCATTGGCATTGAAGGTTTCTGCCTCAGCTACTAACCCAGACGGGAATGCCAGCATCTAAACTGGGAGGGAGCTCTTGTAACTACTGTCCAGAATCTTGAATTAATGGTCCCTTCAGTGGCTGTAAATGGGCTGCTGTCGTGCTTTCTGATTAGTACGGGTGTCAGAGGTTATGTGGAGAAGGCAGGAGAATGGGGTTAGGAGGGAGAGATAGATCAGCCATGATTGAACGGCAGAGACTTGATGGGCCAAATGGCCTAATTCTACTCCTATTCCTTATGACCTTATGTACTCTGCCTTAGGGTTTCATTATTTTAATCAAATGCATCATATGTATCAATGGTGCCAGTTGGCATTCAGTTCACATCCTGACACCAAAGAAGTGCAGGAAAGATCTTTCTGTATGTTTGTGGACACAAGGAACTGCAAGCGCTGGTTTACAAAAAAAAAACCCAGAGTTGGTGTAACTTCAGGGATACTGCCTGACCCATCGAGTTACTCCTGCTTTTTGTGAATTTCTGCTCCTTCGTTCCAGATCCTCACAAATCTAAAGTCCATCCTATTCTTTCTACTACTTGCCAGAACACAGTCGATTGAGGTGAATTTTCAGCCTTCATATGGACCATCCTGAAGAACTCATGGCTTTCAGGTCATATGCCTCAAAAACTGGAGTTCATTCACACTTTAGCAACAGCCTTATCAGCAGAGTGTACTGATATGATCACAGATCATGTGATAGGAATAGAATTAGGTCATTCGGCCCATCAAGTCTACTCCGCAATTCAATAAGACTGGATAGACTTGGCTTGTACTCCCTAGAATTTAGAAGATTGAGGGGGGGGGGGGTGGAGAGAGATCTTATAGGAATTTACAAAATTCTTAAGGGGTTGGACAGGCTAGATGCAGGAAGATTGTTCCCGATGTTGGGGAAGTCCAGAACAAGGGGTCACAGTTTAAGGATAAAGGGAATGTCTTTTAGGACCAAGATGAGAAAAAGAAATTCACACAGGGAGTGGTGAATCTGTGGAATTCTTTTGCCACAGAAAGTAGTTGAGGCCAGTTCATTGGCTATATTTAAGAGGGAGTTAGATGTGGTCCTTGTGACTAAAGCGATCAGGGGGTATGGAGAGAAGGCAGGTACAGGATACCGAGTTGGATGATCAGCCATGATCATATTGAATGGCGGTGCAGGCTCGAAGTGCCGTATGGCCTACTCCTGCACCTATTTCCTATGTTTCTATGTTCCAATAATGGCTGATTTATCTCTCCATTCTCATGCCTTCTCCCCATAACCTCTGACACCCGTACTAATCAAGAATCTATCTATCACTGCCTTAAATATATCCACTGACGGCCTCCAGACTTCTGTGGGAAAGAATTTCACAGATTCACCATATTCTGACTAAGGAAATTCCTCCTCATCTCCTTCCTAAAAGAACATCCTTTAATTCTGAGACCATGACCTCTTGTCCTAGATTCTGTCACTAGTAGAAGCATCCTCTCCACATCCACTCTATCCAGGCCTTTCACTATTCTGTACGTTTCAATGAGGTCCCCCATATTCTTCTAAACTCCAGCGAATATAGGCCCAGTGCAGACATATGCGTTCTGACCCTGTGCCCTCAATCTCATTCCTTGTTTGTAACACCAACGTATTAATGTTCAGAGTAAAACAATTACAGCTCCATGTACTAGTTATGCAAAACAGATCTGCCTTCCACACTGCTTCACCTCCTCAGGAGAGAGCTGAAAGGAATAACAATATTTAATACAGGTTCGTATTTTAAAAAGATTGCCACCTTTAAACGGTGCGTGTGGGCAACTGTTGTCATCTGATGAGCCAAACCTCCAAACAAAAGACTAATATTAGCTAGTCAAAGGGCAGTGCTACCAGACATGATTACCTGATTAACACCATGAACCTGCTGGACATAAATGTATGGACACAGGACATCTGCCTGGGACTTTCCCAGTGCAGGGCTTTTATACCTCGTAGGTGATCATTTGTTACACCTGGGGCCTTTGCAAAACCAGTGCACTTTATGTGCTTGAAAGGTAGCACTGGGATAAGCCCAAACCCAAGTCCACATTTACTTACAACAGCTCATCAGAGCAACTTTGAACCTATAGCCCTCTGTATAAAAAGCCGTGTCCCCTCCACCTTAATCATTGTCCTAGCTTCAGTCGCCTTGTTGAGTCTCAGTATCTCTAACTCATTTTCACCTAGCTCACAGCTGACAATGGCACGTTTCCTTTATCATCGTTACTTTTTTGTATCTTTCATTCATTTGTTCTATATACCTGTACTGGTAGAGACCAGGCTGGAATGTTTCTGTGCAGAGAGCCATGTTGACCAGTCTACTCTCATGTCTGAAGAAGGGTCACCTATTCCTTTTCACCTGAGATGCTGTCTGACCCGCTGAGTTACTCCGGCTTTGTCTATCCAAGAGATTTAGTAAGCTGCCTATATAACATGCTGGGTAAACTTTTAAGTTGCAAGTTCTAAACTGTGCCACCCTGATCACTCCCTTTCTATCTGAAGCATAGCAGGTTACCTCACTCCATGGACCAAAGAGTAGATGCATGACTACACCAGCAGGAGTCCGCAGGCAGCAGATCAAAGAACAGGTCTTTACTCTTTTTTTACCCACACAAGAGCAGAGATGAAAGATGAAAGCACGACAGTGTTGCCTGACAACATAACCAAGGGCAGTAATTTGGTCAAACACGTCCTAGGACTCGGGGTGGAGCAGGTCAAAGCCAAGAGGCTCAGCTTTGCAAAGACTCTCCACCACCTAAAAAAGCCATGTCAAGAGTGTGAAGAAAAGCATTTGTTTCTAGCTGGGTGCAGAAACGATATCCAGCGAAAACAATCCATTAGATCAACATCCTTTCACAAACCCAAAGATCTACCATTATTATAGAGGCACCAATGTTCACTAAAATATGTTCTACAGCACATTCCAATAAACTAACAATATCAAAGTAGAAAAAAGGATGTAGGGTAAAGTGAACCCTTCACAATCTCTAATTTTCCATTTGAGCTGGCCACCATTCTGCTTCAGAAGTACAATCACTCACCTTATCTCAGTATCTCAAGGAGGCACCTGAAGGTGGGCAACTATTGCTAACTATACCAACATCTCCCCCCATCCCAACCATAATAAGAAAACACAGCAACAATGTACTAATCCAAATGTATAAGTATTTCATTTCAAATAAAACCACGTAAAAACTAAACCACAGGGACCAAGTCCACCACTGAATGGGCCGGGCATTGTTACACCACAGTCAATACGTTTCCTCCTATGTTACCATTACCAGCAGAAACACACACAACCGTTCCATCTTCATTCAGGATCAAGTCATCCACAGTTCGAAACAGAGGTTGCTTCCAATTCATCAACCAGCCAGCCCAGATACTGGCCGGACTCTGTTGCCGCTGGATGGCCAGGCAGCCATGGTAACACAGGGCCCACGCCTGTCCTTCAGTCACAGGCTGCCCTTGAACAGTCAGCAGCTCCCGCAAGGATATCCATGAGGGAGTAGGCACAGCCATGGTAGCCAATGTACAGGGGGACCTTTCCAAACAAGCAAGAGTGTAACCAGACTGCCTCTTTTAGGGAATCACTTAAGGACAGCTGTGGACAATTTGAAGGAAACGAGGAGAGTGAGTGCCAGGGACCAATTAGCAAACACTTCTTAAAGAGCAGTTATAGGCTGGAGACTTGCCAGGAAAGGGAGGCCTTGTCCCACTGTGTTACATATCATTTGATGATTGGGGCTGAGGTTTACAATTATGTGTGGGAAATTGAATTTAAAATAAAGTGGTGCTTTTAAATCAGAAAGCAACACATACAGGAAATGGAAGAGAAAAAGTTATAAATGCTGCAGAGAACTCTTTCACACTGAGGGGTGGAATATTTGGTCAGACAGAAAATCTGAGGCGGTGCCTTGAGGCTCCCACCAAATCCTAACCCAGGACAGGATGATTAACAGCAGACAAGTGGGTCTGCACTGTGTGTGACACACTGATCCCACTGTCTCTTGTGCCTCCTCAGTCCTCCAGCAGACATTGAAGGCACCTGTATAACTTTAGGGTCAAGACAGCCACAAAAGGAGATAACATCATTTGTGGTGATGTCATTTGTCCCAGTGTCCATAAGCTTTTGCCTGGCCACACCCACAATAGACCCACCCAATAATCACACCCATAATAGACAGGTCTAGAGCTGCCAGGTAGAAGCACAGGATCATTTAAAGAGGGTATGTATTGACTAAAACATGCCTAACCTGTACTGGTAGAGGATAGGCTGGTATATTTCTGTGTAGAGAGCCATGTTGGCCAGTCTACACTCATAGTCTGAAGAAATGCCTTGACCCGAAATGTCATCTATTCCTTTTCACCAGATATGCCGTCTGACCCACTGAGTTACTCCAGCTTTTTGCATCTATCTTTGGTTGAAACCAGCATCTGCAATTCCTTCTTACACTCATGTCATGATGAGTTGCATTTGTCTCTGGGTGTGCCTTGCAGACCAACGTTAAATAAAAAGAATGGGAAGAAACTGCTGCCATTGATAAGGAGTTCAGGATGTTCTGAAGGACTTTATAGCCAATGTGGTATGTTTACAATATAGTGAGAGTCATAGGAAGCACAATAGTCAATTGGCAGTAAGATTCTGCAAATAGTTGTAAGCTGAATCATGTGACGATCTGATTTAATGTCGTGCCTTAGGTGGAGGGTCCCTTGGCAAGGAGGAGGACTAAATATTTGCATGATGTACAGACAATATATAAGTGACAGTGCTGAATTTCAATTTACTTTACAGAGAACAGACAAGATTGTTCCTTTTTGAAAACCAGGTTTTTATGTACAGCTCAGAGTGCAGGATAGAAACATAGAAAATAGGTGCAGGAGTAGGCCATTCGGCCCTTTGAGCCACAGATGGTCAGCTGAACAGGGCAACTGAGTTCAGTTCAACTGCAAGAATCGTCACACCGTAGGTGCATGCATTATTCTGCAGTGAAACCCAGTCAGGGGTCTGCCGATCAAGATGTAGAAAGTTAGGACACTTGAGACTGAGTGGGGTGGGGGAGAGAGAGAGAGAGAGAAAGGGGGAATTGCTCTGCTGGACAATGCCATTACATGGGCAATGACTGCAGGAAGGAAAGGGCCATTGAATTAGTAATGGCTTCTGAGGCCTCTGTTAGTATTTCTGATCCCAATCGCCCTGAGAAAAGGTCCATCTCTGGGCTGGTGACCACTTCACTGTGTTAGCATTCTACGACTGCATGTAGCATCTATGCTACAATGCTGAGAAACCAATGTGTCATCACTTGCCCAAGAAGGGGGCTCCCGCACTTGAGCCAACAATGTCAGCTCGCACGGGTCCCCTCTCACTCTTTTACTTTTTTAGTTTTGAGATACAGCATGGAAACAGGCCCTTCGGCCCACAGAGTCCATGCCAACCATCGATCACCCGTACACACTAGTTCTATGTTATCCCACTTTTGCATCCACTCCCTACACACTGGGGGCAATTAATTGAGGCCACGCCTCTTTGGGATGTATGAGGAAACCGGAGTACCCGGAGAAACCCATGCGGTCACAGGTAGAACGTACAAACTCCACACAGACAGCACTTGAAGTCGGCTTCAAACCCAGATCCTCTACAGCTGTGCCGCCCTTTTATTCCCTCTGTTAAACTTTTATTCCCATTGGTCCGATGATTCTGAGTAGATCGCTGGACAAGCAAATAAATGACCATGTGATGCAGATTCAGATGCAAAGGGTTCACTTGAGCTTCCTCGTCTTATTCTGCAATCGAGAGGAAAAAATGAGTGTGGATTATTAAGGAGCAGAGTTCACAAATAACCTTCTGCTGGAAGAGACTAGCTTAGCAAAGCTTCTTTGGAAGGAATATCCGGTAAGAGAGTCATCAGTTCTGCAACATTATGTACAAGTTCCTCTATGGCCTCACTCCATCCCATCTCTGTGACCTCCTGCGCTCTGTTTTCAAGATCTCGGCATTCCCTTAATTTTGGGCTGTTTTGCGTCGGTGATTTCCTCCAGCCGGCTATTCGCTACCATCGCACCAAAGATGCCCCTATCATGTATCCAATGGGATAAACCTGGGGCTGCATGGTGGCGCAACGGTACAGTTGCTGCCTCACAGCGCCAGAGACCCGGGTTCGATCCCGACTACGGGTGCTGTCCGTACATTCTCCCCATGACCTGCGTGGGTTTCCTCCCACACTCCAAAGACGTACAGGTATGTAGGCTAATTGGCTTTCTAGTGTGTAGGATAGTGTTAGTGTGCGGGGATCGCTGGTCATTGTGAACTCGGTGGGCCAAAGGGCCTGTTTCCGTGCTACACTCAGGCCAGACCTGGCAGCTAGGAAATGGGCATTTGTGGGGAACTGTAGGCTACCAGCCCCAGCAGAAATGTACACCTCCACAATCTAACCTCAAGGCTTCGGATACATACTTCATGGCCAACAAGCTGCTGAATCAATTCTGCTCCAATGAGCAGAGCAGAAGGGGAGCGTGGGGTTCCATGGGCAAACAGCTGGTCTGTAGTTCCACGATGACCCCGTTAATAAGCAAAGTTTGGAGGCTTCCCACCTCCCAAGCTGTAGCTATTACACAACCACATCAAGAGAGTACACAGCAGGGCTTTGTATGAGATTTGTAAACGTTGGGCCTTTTCTGAAATTAGAAATGGAACCTGCTGATAGATAAATTATTTACCTTCATAAAATTATTATTGTTACAGGAACACCCATAAAGATGTATTGATTAAGAAATTTTTATGGTACGTGTCAGAACTGGTCAAATTAACGATGCAGTGATAAACTAAGTAGGAAGGATCGATGAGAATAATTTGCTGCCTTGCAGCTCGGTCTGAGTACTGTCCTGCGATTGTCTTTGCTGCACCTTCTTGATTCTCCTTCACTTCTTCCCGAATCAATTACATCAACACCTCTTTGAACAATGGAACATACGGATAACAATAATATACTCTCAGCTTGCTAAATCTAATCCATCCAAAAATGTCAGCATTCTGGACTGAAGCAGTTAGCTGTTGAAGTCTCAGTCCAGAGACTTGTGTCAAAAACCCATGGTATAGGAAAGAACTGCAGATGCTGGTTTATACCGAAGATAGACACAAAGTGCAGGAGTAACACAGCAGGTCAGGCAGCATCTCCGGACAAAAGGAATAGATGACGGTTTGGGTTGAAACCCTTCTTCAGACTCAGTCTCCAGAGATGCTGCTTGGCCTGCAGATTTACTCCAGGACTTTGCGTCTAACCCATTGTACAATGCAGTGTTAATGCTGAGTTTTAACAATTTTTTGGATCTATGAATGAGGAAGGATATAAAAAAATGTCACCATACTGAAATTGAGCTCTCCCTCCCCCTTATCTCTCCATAGACATCATGAAGGCAACAAATTATTTGGTCACATTGCTGCTGTGGGACCTTGTGCATATGGAGGCTATGATGCCAGCATTACAGTAGCAGAGAGTTGTAGATGCAGCCCAGTCCATATGTGGAGCCACATGAAGACATCTCTGCTAAGTGTTAAAGAAGGAACTGCAGATGCTGGAGAATCGAGGGTACACAAAAGGCTGGAGAAACTCAGCGGGTGCAGCAGCATCTAAGGAGCGAAGGAGATAGGCGACGTTTCGGGTCGAGACCCTTCTTCAGACTGGTCAGGGATCAGGGAAACGAGAGATATAGACGGTGATGTGGAGAGATAAAGAACAATGAATGAAAGATATGCAAAAAAGTATCAATGATAAAGGAAACAGGCCATTGTAAGCTGTAGTGTGAAAATGAGAAGCTAGTGTGACTTGGGTGGGGGAGAGATAGAGAGAGAGGGAATGCCAGGGCCCAAGGGCTGAGGGAGAGGTGGGAAGGGGAGGATACGAAATGGGAGGGGGAGTTGAAGTGCTGAGCCACCGGGAGGTCGGGTAAGTTATTGCGGACCGAGCGGAGGTGTTCGGCGAAACGATCGCCAAGCCTCCGCTTGGTCTCACCGATATAGATCAGCTGGCATCTGGAGCAACAGATGCAGTAGATGAGGTTTGGAGGAGGTGCAGGTGAACCTCTGTCGGACCTGGAAGGATTGCTTGGGTCCCTGAAAGGAATGGAGGGGGGAGGTGAAGGGACAAGTGTAGCATCTCTTGCGTTGCAAGGGAAAGTGCCCGGGGAAGGGGTGGAGCGGGAGGGAAGGGAAGAATTGACTGGGGAGTTGCGGAGGGAGCCGTCTTTGCGAAAGGCAGACAGGGGGGGGAGATGGGAAGATGTGGCGAGTGGACGGGTCACGCTGGAGGTGGCGAAACTGGCTGAGGACTATGTGTTGTATGTGCCGGCTGGTGGGGTGAAAAGTGAGGACCAGGGGGACTCTGCCCTTGTTGCGAGTGGGGAAATGAGGAGAGAGGGCAGTGTTGAGGGGTATGGAGGAGACCCTGGTGCGAGCCTCATCTATAGTGGGGGAGGGGAATCCCCGTTCTCTGAAGAATGAGGACATTTGTGATGACCTGGTGTGGAACACCTCATCCTGAGAGCAGATGCGGCGTAGACGGAGGAATTGGGAATAGGGGATGGAGTCCTTACAGGAAGCAGGGTGGGAGGAAGAGTAGTCCAGGTAGCTGTGGGAGTTCGTTGGATTGTAGTGGATGTCGGTCAGGAGTATATCACCTGCAATAGAGATGGTGAGGTCAAGGAATGGTAGGGAAATGTCGGAAATGGTGAAGTGTATTTGATCTCTGCTAAGTGTGTTTGTTGTGCAGTGACCAAAACCATGAGCACTGCACTTATCAGTTTCACTTCTGCCTATGCATATCGGCGATGATATTGCAACCCACCACCCCACCCTCCTGATACAAATGGAAGAAGGCAAAGGCTGATGTTTTTCGAAGAAATCACAGCTACAGCATCCAGAACATCTTCCTAAACCCTTGGCTTGTTTAACCTTTACTGCCTTTCCTGACTGCTTTCAATCAGCAGCCATCTCACCTTCCACTCTGTCAATTCCTATCCAGAGAGCTCCAGGATATTTTAGCTTAAAATTCAAGACCGCCCATTCGATTGCCTCTGGCTCCGCTTGACAACCAGCTCAGCCATCTGAAATAATGCCCAGCTTCTTTCGTGCTGGAATAACATTATTTTCTAAATTCTATGCCATCCCCTATCTAGCTTTTTTTAAAGCTAATATTGTCCACGAGACCCACCTCTTGTTCATTTAACACTATTCTATTCAAACTATTAATAACTTCCCTTCCTGAGGCTCAATGTTCATTGTTGTGGACAGTTCTCATTGCCATTAAATATTGAACATAAAACAACACAGGAACTGGCCCTTTGGCTCCAGTTTTGTGCCAAGAATGGTGCCAAGTTAAATTGATCTCATCTGCCTGTACATGATCCATATCTCTCTATTCCCTGCAGTTCCATGTGCCTATCTAAAAGCCTCTTAATCACCGCTATCGTATCTGCCTCCATCGCCATCCCTAGCAATACATCCAAAGTCCTCACTACAGTGTGTTTTAAAAA
Source organism: Raja brachyura (assembly GCA_963514005.1). The sequence goes on along the minus strand of OY740802.1, from coordinate 37,868,099 downwards.
CTTGCCCCTTACATATCCATGAAACGTTCTCACTCTCCTTCTAGTTACGCCCTCTAGTGTTGGACATGTCAACCGAAGAAGGGTCTCGGCCCGAAACGTCGCCTATGTCCTTCGCTCCTTAGATGCTGCTGCACCCGCTGAGTTTCTCCAGCTTTTTGTGTAACCCTAGGAATGAGGTTGTCTTTCTTTTGTCATTATTGTTGTCTTCATAAAATACACCCTTAAGGGCCTGTCTCACTTGGGTGTCATATGTGCAACATAATTTACACGCCACTAAGCACGACACGCGCGTCGTGACACGCATGCGATGCACGCATGGCGTGCATTACGCGCACATGGTGCGTGGTGACGTGCAAATGATGCCCAAGTGGGACAGGCCCTTTAATCCCACCGTTTTGTTAACTACTGCACAAAGCCCTTAAGCTTCTTGCGACCTCTTAAATCCATCTCCATCTTTCCATCAGTTTGGCTTGAATCCCATCATTCCCCTCACAACATCACAATACCCCTCGCAAAGACAAACACAACATTGTGATCTGGGGTGTATTAAAATAATCCCTTCCCCAATTTTCTCGACCAATTGGCTTCATCAAATTAAATCACCTCATCCTGCTTCAATTCTTCATTATTCAGTTGGCTTAGTTCCATTGGATTTATTTAATTGCAGCCTGACAATGACTTGTGATTATTTATCTTTCCACATAACCATTGTATATGCATTCCATCCTGCCACTGAAACAAAATCTTCATGCTCCTCTTACAGATACATTCAAATTCATAATCAGGTTCTCTTTGTGTGTAGATTCTGCTCCCTGATCATCATTTATGTTCATGCCTGAAGGCTAGTTTGAAACCTTGGCAGTGTGTTTGATGCAGGTGAGTTTTTAATTGACCTTACCTACCACTCACATTGTGAAGAGCGCTTATTTCTACCCTATATTATTATTTCGTCGCCCCTTGACTTAGCTCAGTTGTTACTGAAATCTCATTAACACCTTTACTGCCAACAGACTGGTCTATCCTAATGCTCTCCCTGCCAGCCTTTCATCTAACCTTTGTAAACTGAGTTGCCCATGTCTTAGGCCCATGTGTGTGTTTGTTTGCCTGTCATGTCTGAACGGGCTGCCACACTGACAAATGTCTCATTTTTTATATCCTCACCTTTTTCAATTGTTTCCACAACCTTGCAGCCTCACCTGTCTCTGCAACCTCTTCCCCAGACCAACAAGCTTTCTAGATTGACACAAAATGCTGGAGTAACTGAGAAGGGTCTCGATCCGAAACGTCACCCATTCCTTCTCTCCAGAGATGCTGCCTGTCCCACTGAGTTACTCCAGCATTTTGGGTCTATCATCGGTGTAAACCAGCATCTGCAATTCCTTTGTGCACAAGCTTTCTAGATTTCTAAGTTCCCCAATTCAGCTTCTTGCACACTCACAATTTTTATTACTCCTTTATCAGCTGCTTTGGAAGCAAACTCTGGGATTCCCCTCTCAAACTCCATGCCTTCTTGCCTCTTCCCCTCCCTTAAAAGTCTACTTCTTTGACCAAGATCATGATCATTCACACTGTGGCCCCGTGGCCATTTTTGTTTAATAATACTCCTAAACATCTTGCAATGTTTAATTTTGTTAAAAGGTACCATACAAAAGCATGCAAGTCGTTGCCTAGTGGATTCCTGGAATTCAAAAGCATACTACACTTTTAAAAAATCAATTCGGATTTTTTGCTTAGTTATCACAACAACTGATGCTCATTTAGGAAATGATTCACTTCAAATTCTCATTCCCAATGGAAAACATGTATCCATTTAGCTCCCATCAATTTGTGTGATTAATGCAAACCTTGCCCAAGCTGGTTGTAATTTGAAATTTGACATACCCATTGAAAGGAACATTCTGACTGAAACGGAGTCCAAAGAAGAACAAATGATATTTTATTTAGGAGATGAACTCACTTTAGGGATGTAATACATTTATTGCCATTTCACCTCAGTTTTGTGGGCTTCAATCCCATTACTCGCCACAGAGTACATTTAATGACATTATACATACAATATTTATAACCCCAACCACTATTATAATCTTTTGTGTGGAATTGCAACATAACTTAATGTTCACTCTCTTAAACATGAAGTTTAAATTTTCCACAATTTACTGTTAATTTAAGGGAGAACACTTAATTTCTCACCATAATTGGGCCTGGAAATAATGAATGAATTCCTCATAATCAGTCGAGTCCTCTCTGAATGGAAATAGTTTCATTACAGGAACCCTAATATACAAAAAAAACAACTATATATATGTAGGGCCTAGAGTTGATTATAGAGACAGGTGCCACATCTGAGGAGGGTCCTACACAAATGGTGACAAGGTTACATTGTGTCAGCGGTGAAGACTGGAATCAGGATTTTTCAAACACATTAAACTAAGGATGCAGACACAAGAGATTGCAGATGCTGAGCAAAAGAACACAATGCTGCAAGTATGCAACAGTTCAGGTAGCTTTTGTGGAGGGAATAGACAAACATCAAACTACGTTTCGGGTTGGAACTCTTCTTCAGTCCGAAGAAGGGTTCAGACGCAAAATGTCGCCTTTCACTTCCCTGCAGAGATGCTGCATGAACCATTGATTTCCTCCAGCTCTTTGCTTTTTGCTCAGGCTAGAGGATATGATCCGTCAAGACCATATCTCATCCTGGCTGGAGATGAGGACTGAAGAAAACAAACGTGCTGTTCACAAGACAGTCCCAAGAATGAAGTGGAATGAGTCATGCAAATGCTAGTTTAAAAATAAGATAACCACTACAAAATCATGCTGTCTAAAGCTTATTACCATTGAAAATATCAAATCCAAGCTTTAAATGTTATCACTCCTTTCATTATTTTCTTGAAGTCACTGAACAGAGGACCTTGCAACTGCTGCTTTGAGTCAAATGCCTGTTGAAAGCTCCGTTGCATGGACAAAGTCTCGAGCCGGTATTTCCAATATGACTTACGATGAGCTCTAAAAAGATGTCTGTTGTTAGGTTGCCCGGATGTCAATGCAAACCAGAGAGAAGTTGTTAGTACAAAATGGGGCTACAGGAATAAACCTCAGCAGCGCAATGGTGAGTGGCACCAAAACTGGTGGATAGTGAACACCTGGATGTTAAAAGTATCCCCTCTTCATCAACCTGACTCCGTTCAAGTTGGAGTGTTCATTTATAAAAATTATCCCCCCATAAAATGACGAAATGGATCTAAAGAAGATAGAGTGTACAAAGATTTAAGTCAGAGTCTCGAGCATATGCACCAGATATATCTCCTTACAATGTATAGGCTCCATATATTGTAGCTTATCAGCCTTTCCAAAGTTTGTCCCCCACCATACTAAACAAAAGGCAGTTCAATACACCCCCTCAAAACTCCCCCCCACAATGTAATTACAACAAATTGTTCACAATGCCTGACCTGGTGAATACAGTAGTTGTGTAGCACGTCAAAGCTTCCCAGTGCTCAAATCATTTCAACAAAGAGCATGAGAAACTACTGCAGCAATTAAATGCAGTTAACCCAATTTGGAAGGAGTCACCCATTTTGATATTGGTGCTTTTCCCACACCCGCTTTCATAAATGTGGCAACTTCAGATGGGCGGCACCCCTCGCAGTCTACGGATTACGTTAGCAATCTTCTTTGCTACCCCACCAGTGGGCTCAGCGATCTGGAAGGTCCTTGTGAGCAGGTTGTAGAAGGAACCATAACCAACTGCTACCACAGTGCAGGTCAGGCAGATGACATTGTAGGGCATGCTGAAATCAGGTGTGGGTAAATTGACCAGCAAGGCCTCGGTGTAGAGTCTGACAAAATAAACCGAGGGGTCAATGAATGGAAACCTGCAACAAAAGAAATACTTCATTGGTCACAAAATGGATTCCGTGCCTCGTCCACAAATGGTAAATATCCACACTTATTCTCACCTGAATTTGCAGTACTCTTGACACAAGAACATGGGAAATTGTTTAGCCCAGAGTCTACTCTGATTTTCATTGATATCATTATCGCTAAACTAAATTAAACCAAACTAAACATTGCCGACCCGTGACCCAATTCCGTATACACCAAACTTCTACCATTACATGCTTGGAGATGGGTTTCCTAACTTTATTCTTGGCTCTAACCTTTGGAGATATCCCTGCAAGTAAATATCAGAAATCATTTTCTATAATCTACCCTGTCATTTATGAACACACCACCCTTGGTTTTCTCTTGGTAGTTTCTGGGAACATTACCAAGTTTGTGTCATCTTACATTTAATGTTTGGAGTTCAAATATCATTGTTGTGTGTTCACTGCACCCCTTCCAAGGCTAACACATCCTCCTGAATGTGTGGTGCTCACAAATTATTAAATTCATCTTCATAAAGCTCTCTAGCTTTAGCAGGACTCCAAGCTCATGTTATAATCCAGATAGAGTTTCCATTAGCTGTTTGATTACTTTTTATACCTGTCAATGATGCTGCTAGTCCATATTTGTGTATCTAAACTAGTCAACTAGACAACATCCCAATTAACTGATCTGCTGCTCAGCGAACTTACTGTGCCAATAACCTCAGATCTATGAGCTTCAACTTTAACTAACAAAATCCAAGGAATTTTATCAAATGCCTTCTTTGTGGCCACGTAGTATATATAGACATTCCCCACCTCATGTTTAATCATCAGACGCAACCTGCCCTTTTATTCTTTCTCATCAGTACTAAATCACCTATCCTTAAATATAGTCTCTATCAACTGTGAACAGAACACATGAGGCTCAAATATTTACAATTCCCTGTTTATCTCAGTCTTCTTTTCTGGTCTAATTTTCCAAGCTGGCTTAATGGTTTCTGAATCAGGAGAACTTTCCAAAAAATATATTTTGATATCTAATTCCTTTAAAAACCTGGGATGAAAACGTTCGTGTTCTGGGATCTGGCACCTATTGACGCATATTTTTTTATGATTCATTTACTTGCATTAGCTGTGCCAAGACCCTATCACTGTTACTTTCCTTTGATAGCCCACCATGATCTCTCTTCAAATACAATACATATTAATCCAAAGTAGTTGCTTCACATGAACCATACCTTTTTTTCATTACATAACTATTACCAGTTTCCAAGGAGCTCACATTACTAATATAACTCCCTAATATAACTGTAAAAACATTGTGCATTAACTTTGTCATTTCCATTGAAGCCCCTTTTAATATTCCCCTTGAAGCTCTTATCTATTTGATCATATAACTATTTTTAATTGTCATACGGTATTATAGCACTATTGTATGATTTAGTTACCTCTGGCTTTTTAATCATATCCTTAATGCTGTTTCCAAGGTTAGAATTCCATGCCTATACACTACAGTATATTAGTGTGGGCAATCGTTTCACTGAACACTTTCACTCAGTCTGCCTGGGCACACGCGATTGCCTGGTAAACACTTTAACTCCCCCTCCCACACTGACCTTTCTGTTGTGGACCTCCTCCACTGTCAGAGTGAGGCCAAACGCAAATTGGAGGAACAGCACCTCATATTTTGCTTGGGCAGCTTACAACCCAGCTGTACGAATATTGATTTTGCTAACTTCAAGTAACCCTTGCTTGCCCCCTCTCTCTCTCTCTCTCTCTCTCTCTCTGTCCTTCCCAAACCCTAGTTCTTCAACTAGTGTCACTGTCCTCCTGATTAATTTAATGTTTGTATGCCCCGTTGTCACCATCCCCATAGCCAACAATGAACCAGTGTACATTTCCTTGATCATCGTCTACTTGAGTCAGTCCAGCATTTTGTGTCTATCTCCTTCTCCAGATGCTGCCTGGCTTGCTGAATATTTCCAACAGCTTGCTTTTGACAAGGTCTGCTTTTCATTCACCCAATGATTGTTTCTCCTCATTGATGTCAATGTGAGACCCACACAGAGCAGAGTTTGCAGGCTGAGAGCTGAGGAGGCTGCAAAGGTTCTTCCCTTGGGGAGTCTACTGTGTAAATGTGTGAGCGGCGCGACTCTTGTTGCAGCGGCCTCTGCAGTCCGTCTGTCTTTTTTTATTTTTTGTCTTGTTTTGAGTGTAGTTATAGTGTTTTTTTTAGCTGGGTATGTGTGGGGGGTGGGGGGGCGGGGTGGGGGAAACTTTTAAAATCTTTTCCCTGTACGGAGGACCCGACCTTTTCTCTGTCAGGTCTCCGTTGTCGTTGGGGCCTAGCACCGTGGAGCGGCCTGCAACCGGACCTGGGGCTCCAGTCGCGGAGCTGCGGACTTACCAACGTGGAGCTGGCCGGGTTCTGAACGGGAGGAGCTGTGGTGGCGCGCTGCTGCTGCCCGACCCCGGAGATTCGGAGGCTCCAGCTGCAGGCCGGAGGACGGTGACACCGGGAGCTCGCGGGTCCCTGGTGGGAGACCGCTTTTTGGAACTCCCGCAACGGCAACTTCTCCTGCCCGAGATGTGGGGTTGAAAATGACCCGGAGTGGAGCCTTACATCGCCCGGCGCGGCTTTAATGGCCGCGGGACTTGCTAGGGCCCGCTGGGGGCTCCAACACCAAGACCCGGAGTGGGGCCTTACATCGCCCGGCACGACCTTAACTGCCGCTGGACTTATTTACCATCGCCCGCAGGGGGCTTTGGCTCTGACATCGGGAGGAGAATGGGGAGTGCAGGGGAGAGATAAGACTTTGCCTTCCCTCACAGTGAGGAGGAGCTTCACTGTGATGGATGTTTGTGTAAATTGTGTTGTGTCTTGGTTCTTTTCTTGTTTGTATGACTGCAGAAACTAAATTTCGTTTGAACCTCAATGAGTTTGAACTTCAAATGACAATAAACGGTATTGTATTGTATTGTACTGATGCATTGCAACCTCAATCAGCACCACAGGCAGCACTTGCTGGCTCAAGTCTGTGACAGCACTGGACTTTGAAACTTCTGTGGAGAAGAATATGTACAGTACCCCAGTATTCAATGTTCCCTAATTTCGTATATTACAGTTAAACAGGAGGAAGCCAATCAGTGGATCCATGCTAGTTTGCAGAGGACAATTCAAGTCAAATCGAGTTTATTGTCATATGCACAAGTACGGGGAGGTGCTGGTACAATGACAATCTTGTTTGCAGCAGCATCACAGGCATATAGACTCATCGCACACTAAAACAAATTATGCACAACTTATGCATAGCATACACATGTCTAACATAATGAAAAATGGACAAAAAACCAACTCTTGTGTAAAACACAATTGGGGAGAAAAAACAATTCCATAGTGGTGCACTAGGTGAAATATAGTGTTCTGTTGTTGAGGTGGGAGTAGAATTGTGCATTTGGTTCAAGAACCTGATAGTTGTAGGAAAGTAGTTGTTTCTGAATCTGGCGGTGTAAAACTTCAAGCGTCTGCACCTCCTTTTCTATTCCTATTTATTTTCTATTCCTTTATTACATGTCCCTCTCACACATTAAGCATTATTCAACCTAATTAATTTAACATTACACTACATTAGTTCAGAACTACCAATTAGACAACCAGCATCTACTATATGGGAGAAAACTGGGAGTTCCACAGTGAGCACCAGCACCATATATAATGCAACCCTTATATGCTCCACCAAACAGCGATGCTGACTGCTTTGAGATTTAAAAAAATCTATACAAGAGCATGAGATCTTTCTTGCAAGGAAATAAGCACATAGATCATAAATGGCACAGATCACTCACTCATACTTACAGTCTGTTAAAAAGAGGCATGGGTTTAGTGCTGTTAGTTTCCATAGTTACACTGCTTGGTACCAGTGCGCTGAGAACAGAAGAGCTGTAAATGAAAGGAAGGAAACATCAAACACAGTGCTTCCCTATTAACACATCTCCCATAAAAATCTTTGCAGCATGACCACTGTGCTTAGCTAATATACTGGCTGGTGGCACCAAAGTCACTGTTTGACATATCAACACAAGATCTACAAATTCCAATCATTTAGTCAAATTCCCCGTGCCAAAGAAAGATGAATAAAATGATTGTTCTTTTTGAGCTTCAAATCAAAAGATGAAATGCCTGACAATTCAGATGTAGCCAGACCAAGATATTCCCAATAGAAGCAGCTATTTCTTTTTATCCTGTCCATTCCTTGTCCACTCCCTCTGCTCTTTAAATCTGATTTTTTTTCCCTCTTTCCTAGTTCTCATGAAGGATTTTCAACGTGAAGTATTACCTTTATTTCTCTTTCTACAGATCCTACCTGAACTGCTAAATGTTTCTGGGATGTTCTGGTTTTATTTCAGATTTCCAGCATTTGCAGTTTTGTTTTCATTTTTCATTCTATTAGGCTCTAATGTTCCTTTTTTCAGCAATCTGTGTGCAAGTATCCCCAGATCCATTAGTTCTCTGCAAACCCAGTCTCTCACTATTAACTAAATATTCTATTAAAAAAAGAAAACTGCAGTTGCTGGTACTCGGGGTGGAAAAAAACACACAATGCTCATCAGATCACACAGGATCTGAACTGAAAGACTGAAAGATCATGAACCAAAATGTTTCATCTGTTTCTCTCTGCACATATCAGACCTGATCTTTTGATATATTCCCATTATTTTCTTCTTTTTTTTAATTTATTCCTTTTTTTTGTCCAACAACCCAAAGGGGATGACTTCCATATTTTGGACGTAGCTCTGGGAATTTGCATTTCAATTTCACCATCCCGTTCCTTAACCTTTCCGTTCCCAAAATACTATTTGAAATGATACCCTGAATGCAAATGCAAACTATGAAACAATATTCATAGCACAGAAGGACATTTGTCGCCTTGGGTCTAAGATGGTTCTTTGCCAATTGAATTTCACCTAAACATAGAAAGGTGGTTTACCAACCTGCCCTTTCCTCACCATTCCCATAATTTTTTAGCACTGCTCCAGTATGAAAGTCCCAAGTGAAGCTGCTTCCACCAGATTCAGTGCCTTTTGGATGCTAACACTTGGTTGCAATGCCTTCAGAAAGTATTCAGACCCCTTCACTTTTTCCACATTTTGTTACGTTCCAGCCTTATTCTAAAATTGATTACATTCCTTTTTTTTTAACATCAATCTACACACAATACCCCATAATAAAACAGCAAAAACAGGTGTTGCAAAGTAATTAAAAATAAATAACTGACATATCACATTTACATTAGTATTCAAACCCTTTACTCAGTAGTTTGTTGAGGCACCTTTGGCAGCGATTACAGCCTCAAGTCTTATTGGATATAACGCTACAAGTTTGGCACCTGTATTTGGGTAATTTCCCCCATTCTTCTCTGCAGATCCTCTCAAGCTCTGTCAGGTTCGATGGGGAGCGTCGATGCACAAATATTTACAGGTCCCACCAGAGATGTTCGATCGGGTTCAAGTCCGGGCTCTGGCTGGGCCTCTCGACATTCAGACTTGTCACAAAGCCACTCCTGCGTTGTCTTGGCTGTGTGCTTAGGGTCGTTGTCCTGTTGGAAGGTAAACTTCCGCCCCAGTCTGAGGTCCAGAATGCTCTGGAGCAGGTTTTCATCAAGGATTTCTCTGTACTTTGCTCCGTTCATCTTTCCCTCAATCCTGACTAGTCTCCCAGTTCCTGCCACTGAAAAACATCCCCACAGCATGATGCTGCCACCACCATGCTTCACCGTAGGTATGGTATTGGCCAGGTGATGAGCGGTGCCTGGTTTCTTCCAGACGTGATGCTTGGCATTCAGGGCAAATAATTCAATCTTGGTTTCATCTCACCAGAGAATCTCCTTTAGGTGCCTTTTGGCAAACTCCAAGCGGGCTGCCAGGTGCCTTTTACTAAGGAGTGGCTTTCATCTGGCCACTCTACCTTAAAGGCCTGATTGGTGGAGTGCTGCTGATATAGTTATCCTTCAGGAAGGTTCTCCCATCTCCACAAAGGAACTTTGGAGCTCTGTCAGAGTGACCATCGGGTTCTTGGTCACCTCCCTGACCAAGACCCTTCGCCCCCGAATGCTCAGTTTGGCCGGGATGCCAGCTCTAGTTGAGTCCCGGTGGTTCCAAAGTTCTTCCATTTAAGAATGACGGAGGCCACTGTGCTCTTCGGGACCTGCAATGCTGCAGAAATTGTTTTATACCCTTCCCCAGATCTGTGTCTCGACACAATCCTGTCTCGGAAGTCTATGGACAATTCTTTCATCTTCATGGTTTGGTATTTGCTCTGACATGCACTGTCAACTGTAGGACCTTACATAGACAGGTGTGTGCCTTTCAAAATCATGTACAATCAATTTAGTTTACCACTGGTGGACTCCAATCAAGTTGTAGAAACATCTCAAGGATAATCTATGGAAACAGGATGAACCTAAGCTCAATTTTGAGTGTCATAATTTAAGTAAATGTGATATTTCAGTTATTTCTTTTTAATTACTTTGCAAAAATTTCTAAACACCTGTTTTTGTTTCTTCATTCTAGGGTATTGTGTAGATTGATGATTAAAAAAATGAACTTAATCAATTTTAAAATAAAGCTGTAACGTAATAAAATGTGGAAAAAGTAAATGGGTCTAGATACTTTCTGAATGCACTGTATTTTGTTAATCATCTTAAATCTTGGCACTTCCACAACTAGAATAGTTTATCCCCGTCTTTAATTTGAACATTATTATCACATGTCCTCCAAACTTCCACACAATTCTCATTATTACTTTTGTACCCTCTCCTAGCATCCACATCTTTTGAGGCTCCAAGGCCATTCCACCTCCTTACCCAACGTAGAAGCCATGATTGGGATCAGGAGGATACTCCGTCCATTTTAATAGAGCTCTCTCAAACTCGATGCTGATCTTCGTGATGGAGTTGGCTGGCAATTGAATTAGCATCTCCAGTAGATGGGGGCATTCTCGATCTTTGGCTGGCTGATAATGAATGTAACCTATCATCAAACATACCAGGAATTATAAAAAGCTACCAAATGCTGCGATTTCACAAACAATGATGCTGCAATCTAATAACGTATGTTCAATAAATGATTTATGAAACCCAATGTACACTAACAATCTACAGGCTATTGCAGACAGTGAAACCAATGGAAATCTCACAGCACAGTAGTAGCTTGACCACTCAAAAAAAGATATGTAAAAATGGGAACAAAACTGGCCAGGCCATCTACTGGACATAATGTTAAATTAGAACATTGGGTAATTTAATTGCATCAAGCTCAGGAGCTGGAAGAAGTTAAAAGGTGAATGGGAATCAGGCAATACAGACTAAAAGGGGAAGAACTTGCTTGAGGAAACTTCCTGCCTTCTAGAAGGATGGTGACAATGATATATGATACGTAGATGACAAAGTTCTGTACAAACCGTCTGTACAATAGCAAAGTGAAAATGAAGAGAAGCAAGAAAAAAGTTGAAATTTAGAAATCAAAAGAAGTTCTCATGGGACACATATTAATAGATGACCCACAAGGGAGACAAGTGTTGAATACAATTGCACATGATGCTTGGTTCTCCACTGGCTCTAATAACTTAGATTGCCAGTTGTGGCTACATGAATATTCACAAGCGCAATGGTTCACCTCTTCCCTCCAAAGCCTTTCCACAACCTATAAGGTACAAGCCAAGATTGTAATAATGTGTACTGCTTGCCTGCATGAGTGCAGCTGCAATAATATTCAAAAGGGTCAACATCATCAAGCTGCTGGAGGAACTCAGTGGTTCATGCAGCATCTGTGGAGGGTGAACGATGTTTCAGGTTGAGACCCCTACTCAAGAATCCAGCATCTGCACTCACTTGTGTCTCCATCATCCAGTGCAAATAGCTGATGTATTACATTCACAGATTGTTACAATCTATTACCTATTACATTAAGCATGTGCTCCTTCTTTAATTTTTCTTTAATTTATTTATTTTCTGGATCTGGCCATAACTGGAAAAGCCAGTATTTGTTGCCAATCCTTATAGTGGTGGTAAGCCATCCACTTGAAACACCACACTCCTTCCCATGAAAGCATTCCTATAGCACTGTCGAGTAAGGAGCTCCAGGATTTATGGGGGAGGATAGGTTACTTACACTGCTTGGCACCAGTGAACACAGAACAGGTGAGTTATAAAGAAAAGGGGAGAATAGGAGGGATGAGAAATAGGATTGCTTTGTGTAACAACATAGTCAATGGGCTAAAATGGTTTCATTCATAAAGAATGGGACAATATCGGAGTGGTGTTGGGGACATTGAATGTTGAGGATGGTGGGTGGACTGCCAATTAGGTTGGTTGCTTTGATGAGTTTTTCGAATGTTGTCAAAGCTACACTTCTCCAAGACACTGTAGAGTATTCCATCACACTTCTGACTTGTGGCTTGTAGATGGCAGAGAAGCTCCGGAATATCTAGAGGTGAATCACTCACTGCAAGATGCTCAGCTTATGATCTATTCTGTTGGCAATGATATTTATCTGCCTGGTCCAATTGATTTTCTGATCACTGGTGAAACTCCCCACACGATATTGAAGGTGGGGGACTTAGCAATGGCAATGCCACTGAATATCCAGGGTACATTTTTAGGTACTTTTGTGCAGTAGCCATTGCTTGACTTTCACTTGCTGCTTCTACCCGAATGCTATCAGGTAGGATGGATGGCTTATTTCTTATGGGATGCAAACGGAGTTGATGTTTGTGCAATTGTCAACTAACAACCCCATTTCTAAACTTATCAGGGAAGCACAAGTTCTGCTATAAACAACTTGCTACGGTTTCCTCAATATCTCCTCACAATAACATAACCTGTACTATCTAGGACAAGGTCAGAAGCCTCTGCAAATACCATCAATTCTAGCTCACACCACCCTTATCTGGAAATGTATTGTTGTTTCCTCATCATCGCTAAATCAGAATCTGAGCTCCTGATAATTAACAATGTGAGAGCATCTGTCAGGGGCGGCGGGAGGGGTTGTGGGGGTGCGCGCGGGGGGGGGGGGGGGGGTGTGGGCAGCAGGGTGTGTGTGTGGGAAGGGGCGTGTGTGGGGAGGGGTGTGTATGTGGGGGGGCGTGTATGTGGGTGGGTGTGTGTGGGTGGGGGGTAGGTGTGTGTGTGGGCGCGGGGGGGTTGTGTGTGGGCGGGGGGTTTTGTGGGGGCGGGGGGTTGTGTGTGGGCGGGGGGGTGTGTGTGGGCAGGGGGGCTTGTGAGGGAGAGTGATGTGTGGGCGGGGCGGAGTTGTTGGGGGAGAGGAGTGAGCTCAGAGAAAAGACGGGGGAAGAGCCATGGGGGAGAGTGGGAGGCATCACTGGGGGTGGGGGGGGGGGGGGGAGCCAGCGATGGGGACCTGAGGGGTAGTGGCTGGAATTTGGCGGTGCGATGGTGACTCAAAGCGGGCGCTGGTCTCTGGTCATTCTCCGCCAGAATCAATCTCCGCTTTCCGTTTGGCAACATCGGCGACATCTCAGACTCGGGGTTGGGCTAGGTCTCCGACTCTGGGCTGGGTCTCCGACTCTGGGCTGGGCTGGGCTGGATCGGGTCTCCAATGCTGGGCTGCTGCTTGGGGCTGGGCTGCTTCGAGTTCCTCCAAAAGTCCAGTAAAGACGAGATGGCGCAGGAAGGGGCGGACCGTTCCAGTGAGTGACAGGGGAAGGGACTAATCCGCACGGCACTGACTGGCAGCAGGAGATCGATCTGTGCACGCGCGGTTTTTAAGATTTTTAAACCTTGCTAACATTTACGACATTCAACCGATCGGAACAAAACTTGGTGTACTCGCAGCACAGGAGAACGGTGAAAAATCGTAGCGCTATCGCAAACCATTTTTGCGCAAATAGAAAGACCGCCAAACCGGAGAGATAACAAGATCAGAGTTTTAGTTATGTATAGATATGGACAAATATTTACCAGAACAGTGAGAATAATTCATCAAGTGGGTTAATCAAGAGAGAGTTTGATGGCTAATCAAAATCAAATCAGATGTCTGGATTGGGGAGTTAATGGACTTGAAGAATACATTTTTAATGCACTTTTCTCCTCTTTGGTAATAGCTGTGTATCCCTGAGTTGCAGTACCACCAAGTGGCTGTTCACAGTGGTACAACCTTTCCTTGCACCAGAGCACCACGTTGAAGGCTTTCATGTAACACAACTATAAATATATGAGATTAGGAATGAGATGCAGATATTCACTCTATTGAGCTTGTATTAAGATTCCCCCAGAACACTTTCCTTTATAATTCTACTAGGTCGATAATGAATGGAACCCTCCATTTGCTTTGAACTCCAGCTGCAGTGGATCCTAGCCCTTGCATTTAAGGGGATTCCAGAATCTCAACTGCTTGGTTTAGATAATATCAAAGCATTTGGAATCGAATCTGCAAATCTAGATAAGAGAGCCAAATTTTAGACCCCAATTGTGAGCGACTGCTGTTCACATCCAGGTAGCATTTGACCAAGTGAGGCAATGAGAAGCCTTATAAAATCGGTCAATCAGAATCGAGGGAAAGCACTCCAATTTTGTCATACCTTGGTCAAAGGAAAATGGTTGTGACAATTGAAGAGAATCATCTCAGATCCAAGACACTGTCTTTGGCCCAATTTTCTTTGACTACATCACCCCAATCATCAGACCCCCAACTCCAATACGTCATAAGCGCAGTTGTTCCCTATTAATTGCAAAATTAATTTACTTCTACAATAATGAAGAATTTTCTTCAGGCCATTTCATTATCTTTTGTACATACCTGCTGCTTTAACCACTGTCACGTAAAGAAGGAAGACTGGTTAAAATGTGATGGGGAGGGAGAAAGAAAGGGAGAGGTGGGGGTGGGGGGAGACGAGAAGGGCAAGATAGAGGGAAAGGTGCACTAGAGAAGGTAGGAAGAAAGAGGGGGGGGGGAGAAATCACTTACTTGGTTTGTTTTCCTTGCCCTTTGTGTTGATGGTGAGTGTGTGGACATAGAGCCGAAGGTACCATGGTACAACCTCCATCATCAGCACTGGGAATGATCGGTAAGGGTGATAATTGTAGATCAGGGTGTTGATCTTTCCTGTCCAAAGGCCAAAGCCACTCACATATCTCTCTGCGTGGAAGACAGGCACTTCAGGTACCGCTTCAAATAAATCAGAAATAACAGTTAGTACTTGGGCATAATTGTTGGAAGGCTCTTTAGAGCAACCTAAAAACAGATCTATATGCTTACCGCAAAGGATGATATATTCAACGTAATTTCCTGACATCCAAGCCCTAAGTCACTCTAAGCAGAATTTATTGTATCATTTGATTATTTCAAATAACTCTATTTCTGTTTCATCCATACTGGCCATGAGTCTCTGATTGTTCCATCCCCCTACATATACAACCTCGCTTTGATCACTCGGGTGAAACTGGGCAATGAACCGAAGAGAGATTCATATCTCTATCATTCTGGGCCATTCATTCGTTGTGTTACTGAAAGCCCTTTTAAAGAAGCAGCATTTTTTCTTTGAAGATATACACAAAAGCAGGAGTAACTAAGCAGGTCAGACAGCATCTCTGCTGAAAAGGAATAGGTGCCGTTTCGGGTTGAGAACCTTGTTCAGAAGATATTTGTAGATATTGGGGGATGTCTACATTCAAATTCAGGAGAATATGTCAACAAGTGCTAGGAAAGAACAAAAAGGAAATAAAAATGTTGGAGGAAGGAACTGCAGATGCTGGTTTAAACCAGATAGACACAAAAAGCTGGACTGACTCAGCAGGTCAGATAGCATCTCTGGAGCAAAGGAATGGGTGATATTTCAGGTCGAGAACCTTCTTCGGAAGGCGCGACCAGAAACGTCACCCATTTCTTTTTGCCAGATATGCTGTCTGACCTGCAGAGTTACTCCAGTTTTTGTGTCTATCTGGTTTAAACCAACATCTGCAGTTCCTTCCTCCAACATTTTTATTTCCTTTTTGTTCTTTCCTAGTAATTATTGACATATTATCCAGACACAGCAAGTTTACAGTTCAATCACTGTCCTCACTCATAGAACCAGGTTGCCAAAAGAGATTTATATGTTGAAGAGTGGAATTGTTACCCCCATCCTCTGTCCATTGTCCACGAATTTTCTTATTATTCCCTTTGTACTTCCAATGATTAAATCACAGAGATTTGCATACTTACTTCATATAGGATATATAGCCAATGCAAGATTCAGTAATTCTTATCGGTATATTAAGTCTGTACCTACCATGTCAGTCCAAATTCTCCTGAATTTGAAGGCAGACGTCCCCCAATATCTACAAATACCTTCATGCTTCCTATACTTGCTATTCAAAGAGTTCCAGTATTGTTACAAGTCAGATTAAGAGGAACTCAATGGTAGGCAGCAGTCTTTTGTGTCTCCAATTTAAGGCTTGAGCTCTTCTACTTACTCTACATAGACAGAGGTTCCAGTATAGCCTATGTATTACAGTATAACTTACCAAACTGTTTGGATGGTTTCCATTTTAAGACTACATTCAAAGAGTGTGATGATGCGCTGTAAAGCTCAGGATTCATCAAGTTGTACACAGCATAGAATCTCTTCTGACCATGTACTGTTGCATTAAGCCATTTTGGTACTGGTGGCATCAGTTCATAGGTGTCATTAATCTAAAAAGTTGAAAGAAAGTTTTCTTTTGAAGACCATTTTTAATGCCTTTAGTGCACAGAATAACTATTTAGTTATAAAACCATTTCCTTTGCTGTATTTTGAATTTGCATCATCGCTCTTGAACTTCAAATCTATTCCAATAGTCCAAAGCATGCTGCACTATCAGAATTGCCACCTTTCACAAAATCTAACTAAATATTCAGCCTCCCCCTTAGGTGCATCTAAAATATTTCAAGTCACGATTCAAGAATGTGAAGGCAAGTTTTCCCTCTAAAATATATCCCTCAACCAACATCCATAACACAAATCATCAGATCATTGTCAATTTGTCATTTGCAGCTTGCTAGCTATATACCCCAAATTACATGACTTCAAAAATATATAATTGGCAAGAAGGAAGTTCTGAAGGAGACATAAATGGGCAATATAAATTCAGGTATTTTCCAGAGTTGAAAGAGTAGGTATGAGAAACACCACTATTGTCATGAATGGCACAAGGTATCAGCAACTCTCTCTTAAAATCACAATTGTTCCCACATCCAACAGCTGCCACCATTGAGAATAAATATGTCTTCCAACAGTTATGGGAAGCACACCCAGTGCAACCCACCCTTTAAAAGCTCCTTGGTAAAACAGTGCAAGGGATGTGAAACCTGGATCTCAGTTTGCACAGTACCTTCTCTTTGCCCGTGACGTCCACGTAAATTGCACTTTGTGATGCCAGAGGACACACCTCCGTCAGTGTTCGTGAAAACATCTTAAACAATGACCATTCTATAAAATATGAACAGAGTAAGGAAATAATGCTCAATGACACATGGCCTCGATTACCTTTAAGACAATTTGTTCATATGCCTTATGTGCACATGTGCATGCAAGTATAGTGAATGAAAACAAATGTACCATTTTAACTTCTATTATGTAATATATGGCAGTTATATGACATAGCTGAGATTGGCTGGTTCTTGATCAGAACACCAGATGAATGCTTCAATGGCCCAGAGGAGGTAAAAAAAATATATGAATATCAAGTTCATTTCAAGAAGCGAATTATTTCTTTAATACTACTATAATCATGCCATGTTATTAATATCTTAAAATTGAGGCTCATCAACCCTGCTAAGTGACCACACAAAAAAAGCCCATGGTCTCAATGTCAAAGGAGAGCAAGGGTTATCCATGGGTTACTGACTTATAGGGAGTTCTCAATCAACATCTTAGTCTGGTCATTAACTAATTGGAGTTTTCATAAGCCTATTATCAGTAAATTGGGTGGTGTATTTCCTAAGATTAAAAAAACACAGAAAAAACATTGAGCAGGTGTGAGGACTGAGCGTTTTCAGTGTTTTCTGATTTTACTTCAGAATACCAACATCTTCAACGTTATGATTTTCATGATGTGTTTTCTACATTGAAACAATATCTCTCACTTCAGTATCAAGAAACGATACACCCTCGCCATCCAGGCAGCCAGTCATCTCCAGTAAAGGAATTTCATTAGCTTTGAAGCACTTTGGGGATGACCCAAAGTTATTAAAGATGCATTATACATGCAAGTTTTTTTAATTTCTATCAATCAACGTACATTTATTTAATAGCACCACAATGCAAACTAAATTCCCATTCAATTTCACAAAGGCATAAGAAGACAAAAAAGAATTACAGAACAAGTGCCCAAAAGTTTATGAAAGTGGTGAGATACAGCAGTGGTCTTAAAGGAAGTGGGTGCACTTAGAACCGGAAATAGGCCATTTTGCACTTATGCCTCTTTTACCATTTAATAAAATCTTGGCTCATTTGGGACTTCTCCGATCTGTGACTTCTTTACATGCCATTACTCCATGACTCCTGAACAGAGGAGCAGTAGGTGGAAAAGTGAAGAGTTAAGAAGGGAAAATCAGAGCCCAAGGGCATGCCAGCAAAAGGCACAGCCCACCACAGCAGGCTGGATAAGATGTCAACATTAGAGTAATATAGAGATTGGGAGTTGTAGAACAAGGCAGGAGGAGGTCTGTGAAAGGAGGGACAAGTCTGTAGAAAAACTTGGACACAAGTTTGCTTTAAAAAAAAAATCTGAGGCATTGATGGACCTGAAGCAAATGTACAGTAGGTCATTAAGTACTCAGAAAACATGTGACAGATGACGTTTCAGGTCGGGACCGTTCTTCCGTCTGAAGCGCCAGCCATCGGGAAATTATTTAATCAATCCCATTATCTGCATCTTTCCCTGGACAAAGTATTTTTCCCATCAATTTTTGCAAGCTACTATTGAAACTGCATCCCCACCCTGTAAGACTGTGTGTCCAGATCAGAACAATACAAGGCATAAAACATTTCCATGTCACCCCGACTCCTTTGACATTTATTTTTCTGTTATGCTTTCTGACTTGCTACCGGAAATGGTGTTCCCTGAGTTACTCTATTTAAGCTTTTGATGAGTTAAATAGGACAATTTAAACATCCCCAAGCAATGGCCTGTATGAGATCTTGCTGTTCATCCTTTTCTCATTTCATATTTAATAAGCCTACCTCGTTTTCCAGAGCCAGCAGCATGGAGATCAAACACGACAGATAGGCTCAATGTCAGCTCCCAGGAGATACTGGTGCACAGCTGATCCTAGGCAGACAGCATGAAAATATATTCAGTACAGTAAAAGTGGAAAATGTGGATAGATTGAAAACTGATGGCAAGTTAATCAATTTGTTTCAATAGAAAAGGCAAACTAACATTTCAGATTTTTTTTGTTTTTCTTTGTGTTTATTTTATTAGAAGTTAATACAGTACAAAACAATACAGTGGCACCTAATTTTAGGCGCCAACTATGTCATAACGTAATACATTCTATGTACAACCTCTAGTTTTATGTTTTTGAAAAGGAAATTAAAAAAAGACAAGAAATAGAGAGAAGAAAAAGAAAATAGAAAAACGTGAAGTGTGTATATAAGAAAAGAAAAAGTAGAAAGTAGAAATAGGAGAAAAAGACCCTTATAAAAGAAAATGTTCAAATCTTTGTTCGGAGAAGTAATTCTACCCACCACCTGACCTGAAATCAGTAATCTTTACGGTACTGCTGCATCACATGATTCCAAAAAGTCGATGAAAGGGGACCAACTCCTTAAGAATTGGTCATATTTATCTATTAGGCGGAGTCTCATTTCTTCAAGGTGAGCTATGTCCATCATATTACTAATCCACATTTTAATAGTTGGGATAGATGTATTTTTCCAAAATTTAAGTATCAATTTCTTTCCAATTATTAACCCATAATTAAAGAATACCTTTTGGTCTTTGTTTAACTTGATATCTTCTACTATTATTCCAAATATAATCCATTCCATATTTGGTTCTATTCTTGACTTGAAGAGCTTTGTAAATATATCAAATATATCGCTCCAAAATGTATTCAACTTTATACATCCTACAAATGAATGTGTTATATTGGCATTTTGAAACAAACATTTATCCCATCTAGGAGAAACATTTGAGTAGAATTTATTCAACCTCGTTTTTGAATAATATAGTCTATGTAATAATTTAAATTGAATTAGATTATGTCTTGCATTAATGGAACAATTATGTGTGTTCATCAGATACTTCTCCCATCTATCTTTCGGAATCTTTATCATTAGTTCATGTTCCCAATCTTCTCTTAGTGCCTCTGTTGAGGGTAATTCTCTATTTAATATACTATTATAAAAATATGATATTAGTGTTTGTGAATCGGCCTTAATATTCATTGCTTCTTCTAAAGGGTCTAAAAATATAGTTTGAAATCTATGTATATGTTTCTTCATAAAGTCACACATCTGTATATATTTAAAATATTGATTATCATTCAGTTTAAATTTTGATTTTAATTGTTGAAATGATAACAATTTACCCAATTCATACATATCTCCTACTTTCCTAATTCCCAGTCTATCCCAATGTTTATATGTTTTGTCGATAAGAGATGGTTTGAATGCAGGGTTATTCAAAATTGGGGTTAGTACTGATAGATTATTTAATTTCAAGGATAATTTTATTTGTACATTTCAGATGTTAACAGGCTCAGTGGCAAGTGACACTTCAGTGGCTCAGTGACCCTTCTGAAAGAAGGTCTCAACCCGAACTGTCACCTATTCCTTCTGTCCAGAAATGCTGCCTGTCCCGCTGAGTTACTCCAGTATTTAGATCTCCGGTCTAAACCAGCATCTGCAGTTCCTTCCTACACACTGGCAACACTCATCTCCAAGACAGAACATTATAGGATCAGGTCCTACTCCTGGGTCAAGAACCTATCTTAAGTAGCATTTCAGTGTGGTACAGATGAAGACATTGACAAGCATTTCATTAATTCTTAGCAATCAGGGTGACAATATTTAAATAAATAAATCTAATGTTGCTGCCTTGAATTTCCTGGAATTTGATGGTATTTCCAGAAATTTGATGGTATTTCCTGAAATTTTCCTGTGTACTATTTGTTGTTGGATTTTTCCCGCAGGCACACGTTAACAACGCAAAGAAGAACAAGGCAAAACAGATCTATGAAACTATACTGTATCTGCCTGCTTCTGTTACTCACTTGTAGTGTTATGCAAGGCAGCCTTCGTTGCCTTCAACAGCTTTCGTTGTCTTCGTTTTTTCAACCTGCTCTCATGTGTCTGTCTTTGCTCCCTCTCCCTCCAAATCTCCCTCCCACTCTCCCTCCCCCTTCCTCTCATCCTCCCTCTCTCTCCCCTTTTTATCTCTCCCTCTCTTATTCACTCCCTCTCGCTCCCCCTATCTCCCCCCTCTCTCTCTCTTCCTCTCTCCACCCCCCCCTCTCTCTCTCGGCCCCATGAGCCCACCCACCGTTCTGTAAAATCAAGGCCAATCCCAATGTAACTGCAAGCCCACCGCCCACCGGTAAATTTCCGCCACGAGACTTATCCAGAATTCTACCACTACCACAAAAATATTCAAAGGCTCAGCTTTCACTGAGAAAGAGAATTCCAAAGACTCATTGTTATACGAGAATTTCCCCGAACAGTCTGTGACCCACAGCATTGTGGCTATGTTTAAAGCCCATAGCACTGCAGCCGGTAGCGCTATATTTAGAACCCATAGCGCTGCAGACGACAGCTCTTTGTTTAAATTCCCACGCGTTAAACTGACAGCACTCTGTGTAAACCTTTGAGCGCCAAACTGGTAGTGCTGTGTGTATTACCTTAAAGGGCCTGTCCCACTATGGCGACCTTATTTGCAAGTTTAGGAGAGTTTGCGCTCGCCACAAACTCGCAGCATGGTCGACACATGGCCGTAGGTGGTCACTGGTAATTCTCCTTCATGATCGAGAGGAGTTCCCACATAGTGGTTACTACTTGCAGCCTCAGTTTGGTCGAGGAACATTTCTCATCAAGCTTGGTCAAATTGGTCGGCATGGAGAAAATCAATACATTTGAACGTAGTGCAGTGGTAGTGGGGTCGCCATGTCGTTGTAGGTAGTTGAGGTAGCCGTAGATAATCTCCTTTGCTAAATGAGCATTTTAATAGGCTCATTGGGGGAAAAAAAACCTAAGCACGAGTTTTCAGAACCAAGGAAAACCGACCAGTAATGTTAAATGCCCGCTAAACTTCACAGCTGTGTATCTCTGGCTTCTTAAAAGTCTCCACTCCTTCTCCCCCCCCCCCCCCCCCCGCTCTTTTAAAGGACTTACCGTACACTGTATCACTTTCGCTTTGCATAGTGTGAATTTCAGACAGCGCTCCCCCGCTTTCACTGGCCCCCGCGTTTGCGATGTGTGTGTGCGTGTGTGTTCAGCGCTGACAGTTGATCCAGCTCCCGGTTTTTCAGGCGAGTGCCACCGAGCTTGAAGGTCGCAGACAGTTTGCTGAAAAGTCACATATGTGGGACAGGCCCTTTATATCCCTTCGAGGGGCGATGTGGAAATTTCCCGAAATTATTCCATTTTCCTAAAATGAACTGAAGACAACCAGAATTTCCCAAATTTCGTGTAATTTCCTTCAAAGTAGAAACACTGGGTCAAAGGCTCGAATTGCTTGGGGCATTCCAATCACTGCTCAGACTGAAATCAGCTCACAAAACCTTTAACTTCTTGACTCAATTACAATGAAAACTGAATCACATTCTTCATCATTATTCAACAAAATCCACTAGTCAAAACTTCAAACTAAAAGTTTCATTCTACTTATTAACAAAGTTTATATATTAATGGAACCCAGGCTTTGACAAGGAAAGATTGTTTCCTCACTGGGCAGTCAGTGACAACTGGGTCAAATAAAAATGATCACAAATTGAGTAGGAAGTGAGGTTAGAGCAGCTTCCTAACTCCAAGTGAAATGAATTGCCTCTGGATGTGACTGCACCAGTGCAGTCTTTGAAGAAAATATATACAATTACTAAGAACAGTGGAGGACCTCTGGCCAATTGAAAAGAACAAGCCAAGTGGGCATTTAGGGCTGTTCCAGTGAGCTGCTGGCAACAATACAATGAAATGTCATTGGTGTAAAATTCTATCACTATATGCTTTGTGAAATGCCTAGCCTGACAAATATCTCAGAGCACCTTGAATAAGAGCAATAAAAACAACTTAACGCTGGGAGGAAACAAATTTTCAATGTTGTATATTCTGGTATGTGATGTCTACCATTCTTTCAAGAGAGTATTGTCTAGTGCGACTGGTGTAAATGTATTCTACATAAACCCAACAGATAAGACTGCTTAATTCAGAAGGTGCTATGCGAAGTAAGATAAAATGGAAAATAGATTTTAACACTCACCCGGCAAACAGGTCTGACGTGGACAGCTTGCGAATGGTAACTGGTGTGAAATAACCGTTCGGCTTTCAGCAGCACTCCCAACCCTGCCTAAACACAACATACCTCCTTATTAATACCAAGAAATACATAAAAGGACACAATGGAATAGATTGAAAATTGGTGGCAAGTTAATCAATTTGTTTCATTAGAAAGGACAAACTAACATTCCACATGTTAACAGATTGTGGCAAGTTGGGCCTTATGACTCTATGTGTCACACAAACATTATAATCCTTTCCACTTCCATTGTCAGTCAACCCGAACGTGGACCTATTATTCAATACCTACATCAATTGATATATTTTACATCTTTTTTTGCATTCATTCCCTGCCTTCTTCTTTAAGTGGACGAGCTTGAGGCTCAGTTAGAAACTGGTCAGTTTTCCTTGGTTCTGAAAAGTCGTGCTTAGGTTTATTTTCCCCAATGAGCCAATTAAAATGCTCGGTCAGCAAAGGCGATTACCTACAACGACATGGCGACCCCACTACCACTGCACTACGTTCAAAAGTATTGATATATCCCCAGAGTCTGATGGTCTGCATCCCAGGTACTTAAGGAAGTGGCTCTAGAAATTGTGGACACATTGGTGATCATTTTCCAATGTTCTATAGACTCAGGATCAGTTCCTGTGGATTGGAGGGTTGCTAATGTTATCCTACTTTTTAAGAAAGACGCGAGAGAGAAAACAGGGAATTATAGACCAGTTAGCCTGACATCGGTGGTGGGGAAGATGCTAGTCAATCATAAAAGATGAAATAGCCGCACATTTGGATATCAGTAACAGGATCGGTTTGAGACAGCATGGGTTTACGAAGGGGAAATCATGTTTGACTAATCTTCTGGAATTTTTTGAGGATGTAACTAGGAAAATGGACAAGGGAGAGCCAGTGCATGTAGTGTACTTGGACATTCAGAAAGCATTTGATCAGGTCCCACATAGGAGATTAGTGGGCAAAATTAGAGCACATGGTATTGGGGGTAGAGTGCTGACATGGGTACAAAATTGGTTGGCAGAGGAAACAGAGTAGGGATTAACGGGTCCCTTTCAGAATGGCAGGCAGTGACTAGTAGGGTACCGACCGCAAGGCTCCGTGCTGGGACCGCAGCTATTTATAATATTTCATAGCAAAAGGATTTGAGTACAAGAGCAGGGAGGTTCTACTGCAGTTGTACAGGGTCTTGGGGAGGCCACACCTGGAGTATTGCGTACAGTTTTGGTCTCCTAATCTGAGGAAAGACATTCTTGCCATAGAGGGAGTACAGAGAATGTCC
The DNA here is from genome assembly GCA_963514005.1 of Raja brachyura. The sequence goes on along the minus strand of OY740802.1, from coordinate 37,843,464 downwards.
ACCAGACTGATTCCTGGGATGGCAGGACTTCCACATGAAGAAAGACTGGATAGACTCGGCTTGTACTCGCTGGAATTTAGAAGATTGAGGGGGGGATCTTATAGAGACTTACAATATTCTTAAGGGGTTGGACAGGCTAGATGCAGGAAGATTGTTCCCGATGTTGGGGAACTCCAGAACAAGGGGACACAGTTTAAGGATAAGGGGGAAGTCTTTTAGGACTGAGATGAGAAAATCATTTTTCACACAGAGAGTGGCGAATCTGTGGAATTCTCTGCCACATAAGGTAGTTGAAGCCAGTTCATTGGCTATATTTAAGAGGGAGTTAGATGTGGCCCTTGCGGCTAAAGGGATCATGGGGTATGGAGAGAAGGCAGGTACAGGATACTGAGTTGGATGATCAGCCATGATCATATTGAATGGCGGTGCATGCTAGAAGGGCCGAATGGCCTACGCCTGCACCTATTTTCTATCTTTCTATATATCAATGATTTAGATGAAGGGATTCAAAGTAACATTAGCAAATTTGCAGATGACACAAAGCTGGGTGGCAGTGTGAACTGTGAGGAGGATGCTATGAGAATGCAGGGCGACTTGGAAAGGTTGAGTGGGCAGATGCATGGCAGATGCAGTTTACTGTGGATAAATGTGAGGTTATCCACTTTGGTAGCAAAAACAGAAAGGCAGATTATTATCTAAATGGTGTCAAGGGGATCTGAGGGTCCTTGTGAAGAATGGCATGTTGGCCTTCATAACAAGAGGAGGACTATAGGAGCAAAGAGATCCTTCTGCAGTTGTATAGGACCCTAGTGAGACCACACCTGGAGTATTGTGTGCAGTTCTGGTCCCCTAATTTGAGGAAGGACATTCTTGCTATTGAGGGAGTGCAGCGTATGTTTACAAGGTTAATTGCCGGGATGGCGGGACTGTCATATGCTGAGAGAATGGAACGGCTGGGCTTTTATACTTCTAAACTCCAGTTTAGAAGGATGAAAGGATATCTTATTGAAACATATAAGATTATTAAAGGGTACGTCCTTCTTTAAGATTATTAAAGGTTTGGACACACTAGAGGCAGGAAACATGTTCCTGATGTTGGGGGAGACCAGAACCAGGGGCCACAGTTTATGAATAAGGGGTAATCCATTTAGAACAGAGATGAGGAAACATTTTTTCACACAGAGTTGTGAGTCTGTGGAATTCTCTGCCTCAGAGGGCGGTGGAGGCCGGTTCTCTGGATACTTTCAAGAAAGAGCTAGATAGGGCTGTTAAAGATAGCGGAGTCAGGGGATATGGGGAGAAGGCAGGAATGGGGTACTGATTGGGGATGATCAGCCATGATCACATTGAATGGTATTGCTGGCTCGGTGGGCCGAATGGCCTCCTCTTGCACCTATTGTTTATTGTCACCTTTTAGAATCCAAATAAATGTAAATCGGTTTATATTTATAAGGGTTACCCAATTCTAGGTGTCAGCTGCTCTACATCAGTGAGACCAAGCGCAGGCTTGGCGATCGCTTCGTCCAACACCTCCGCTCGGTTCGCAATAACCAACCTGATCTCCCGGTGGTTCAGCACTTCATCTCCCCCTCCCATTCCGAATCCGACCTTTCTGTCCTGGGCCTTCTCCATGGCCAGAGTGAGGCCCACCGTAAATTGGAGGAGCAGCACCTCATATTTCCCTTGGGCAGTTTACACCCCAGCGGTATGAACATTGACTTCTCTAATTTCATGTAGTCCCTGCTTTCTCCTCCCCTTCTCAGCTCTCCCTCAGCCAACTGTCTCCGCCTCTTCCTTTCTTCTTCCCGCGCCCACCACCCTCACATCAGTCAGAAGAAGGGTCTCGACCCAAAACATCGCAATTTCCTTCGCTCCATAGATGCTGCCTCACCCGCTGAGTTTCTCCAGCATTTTTATCTACCCCCAATTAAACATGGGGGGGGGGGGGGGGAGTGGGAGGAGACGAAATTGTTTGTTGTCATGCACTTATTGTTTTTTTTTTAATTACTTATTTTTTTTAAACAGGGACAGTGCATATTGATAAACATTTACATGTAAATATGCAAGATTACGGCCAGTAGCTAATTTCCATCTTTAGTCATAGGCCATGGAATTTGTGTCCCCTCCCCCCCCATGCCCCATGTTTTAAAAGCAATTTACTATGGCTGCCAATGCCCCGAGCCGTCTGTCCCCGTGGCCGGGGTGGGGGGTGAATCACTCGGTGTGGGTATCGGGGGGGGGGGGGGTGATGGCGGTGCATCGCGGTCAGTGACTCTGGGTGGGTGGAGGGACCAACCTGTCCCACACCTCTGCTCCACCCGGCGCTGCCGACATACAGCCCGTCACAGTGCGGCCGCACGGGGGAGACGAGGCGGAGGGCGGCCGTGGCCGTGGGAGAGTGGGGGCTTTCTCGAGGGATGCGCTCCTTTGGAAACTTACAACTTGGTGCTCGGGTTCAGAGTGCCCAGTCAGCTATGGCTTGTGTGGGAAAATGACCCCTACCCTCCCGTCTCCATCGACCAGTGATGTACGTGGCGGTCTGGACCACTCGCTGACAAGTCCCCCCGGCAATGTTATGTCCGTTATTTGACTTTTTGGCAGAGCGGCCTTTCGGTTAGTTTGCTTTTAGGCGTCCCGCCCTTTCGGTTTGTTGGTGTTTTGGCTTCGTACGCTTTCGGTTATTTGGCTTCCACTTCTTTGCTTCGGCTTCTCGCCCTTCGACGCCACGTCCGCACACAGTACCTCGGTATGTGGCAATAATAAACCTAAACCTAATGCGCAGCCTCAAACTATATTATAACAATAGCAATATTCCAAATAATCCTCAAATCCAAAAACAGCCCTGTTGCCAAAACTCCCGTCCAGTGCTATAAAATCAGCACTTATCTTCGACTGGCAAAACACACCACCTCCTCCAGAATTTGGATAATGCCGTTGCTAAGCATCAGCAATCCAAACCCATTCACCTTTCAATTCTGGGCTGACTATTCTGTACTCCTTCTGGGTAATTAGATACGCAAAATCTCGCACAAGACAGATGCTCCGTTACTATACAATTATCTTTGGAGCAAATTTAATAAATGATTATTATTTATCATGTCTTTTCTACCTCAGATTAGTCCCATTGGTATACATATAAATCCACTTTTTATTCTAAAATGTAGTTATTGCTAATACTTCCTGTATCTGGATTGCTTTAGTCATATTATATGTTCAGTATCTTCAATGTTACTCATTATTTTCACTCTAACAAGATTTACCTTTGAACCACAGGGCAGGAGTTTTTTCCACGGAGTAAGATTTTCAGTGCACACAATCTCTCTCGGCAGTGCTGCATATCTTAAATAGTTATGATTGGTTTCTGTTGGGTAATAAAGCAACATACAATGACATGAACAGCATAAGATGCAAAGCAGGTGAGATAGAAGATGGCAGTGGAGTGAGACCATTATTTTATCGTAGGATATCTCAGCTGGTACAGAATTACACTTGGTTAGCTCAAATTTAGAGGACTAGTAACAGGGAATTAATAAAAATCAGAGCATAATCATTCAATGTAGTTTGAAAATCTTGTTTTTAAAGATTTTACCAACATTCACGATAAACTGTAATTATCTGACAGTATTTTTTAAATGTCATAAGGCAATCTTCAAAAGGCATGGATTTGTGGGATTGGGAGTAACATATTAGCATGTCAAGAGAACTGGTTAACCAAAGAAGACAACATCTGGGAATAAATAAATCACTTTAGGGTTGGCAGGCTGTAAACAAAAGAATATTGTAAGGCGATATCATTAGACCTCAACTATTTACAATCTAATCAATGGCTTTAAAAGTGGAGAGTAAGTGTAAGCTAATGATGCGGAGCTCAATAGAAAAGCAAACTTTGAGATGAATGCCAGGGGTATTTATACCAGTTCCACAAATGGGATAAAGTGGCAGATACAGTATGTTGATTCAATGTGTAAAATTATCCACTATAGTAAGAATATTTGTTTTAGAAAAGAAAAACACTGGTAAACTTTCTTATTCAGGGAGACATGTAGACTCTTGTACATTGACAAAGGGAAACATGTAGGTACTGTAATTAGGAAGATAAATTAAGGGGAAAACATTGAAGCTAGTTTACCTTCCTTGTGGCTTTTAGCTGCGGGATAACAAGGAACCGTGACAGATGCAGGCCATTCAAGCTTGTTCTACTATTCAACAATCTTAACTCATCATCATATCCTTCAATTCCCCTAGATGCCGGATATCTCCAGTTTACTTCTTGGTTCTCATATATAGTCCAGGAATGTGACTGCATTTTTTAAGTCCAGTTGATTCAGTCGATATTCACAAATTTTAAAAACCTTTAACGTTACTTCATTATCTTTGTCACAATTTTTTGTTATTCATTTGTTGATATACTAGTCAACGTATCATTATTATTTGGAAAGCTGTGAAATATCCCCACATATGCCCCTTATTTTCTCTTTTCCCTACTTCATGATCTTTTTGGCGTGGGGGGGGGGGGGGCCCAAAAAAAGGAGGGAAAGAAGGAGGAGCCGGCGTGCTTTGTAACTTTATCAGCGCTGTAGGTGGCTGCTATTTGTATCCATTGTGCATGGAAGCAAAGAATTTCACTGTACCTAGTCACATGTGACAATAAAGTATTCCTATTCCTTTTGATAATTAATTTGCAATCATGATTACACCCACCCAACATTATTCCCATTCTTTCAGAATGTTTCACATCCCGGCATTCTTAGTTCCCAACCCTTGGGCCTCTTGCAATGACAATAAATTAAAACCCATTTATATTACTTGTGCCCATAATTATTCAGTCTCTTACCAATACCTCTTGCACTGAGATAAAATGTCATCATTTTTGATCTTCTATTAATTTCCTCCAGATTAGACTCTTTGTTAATATACTGTTATGCTGCAATCATTTAATTTTGATCCATTTTGATATACTATCTTTATCCAAATGACTAAACTGCTCTTTTCCTAAACATTGCTATACATAATTCTAAATTTCCCCTCCATCAAATCTTTCTCCATTGCCTTTTTTAAAGCACAAGAGCCACATTTCCCAAGTTGCTGCTGGTTCCATACCAGTTTAAGTGGAGCCTGATCTAATGGAATAGCCGCCTCTGTGGGAAAATATGTTATACACTTTGAAAGAAAAAAACAGATTATTATTTTTATTACTACTAACATTATTTAAATGGAATGAGACTGCAAAATATTGTTTTACAGAGAGGACCAGAGGCCCTTATGCATGACACAGAAAATGATGGCATGCAGGTAGAGCAATTAACTAGGACGGCTAATGGAACGTTGTATTTTATTGCAAGGGATATGCAGTATGGAAGTACGATAGTTCTGATGCAACTGTACATGGTGCTGGTGAAACCACACCTGCAGAACCGAGTCCAATTTTGGTCGCTGTTGTAGGGTAAACGATAGTGAGGGCTAATAATTAGTAAATAGGGATGTGGATTGTGCTATTGTGGTGACAGGAAAAAGCAGACCAAGCCTAACAGGAATTTCATTGATTATAGATACACCCATCATTGTAACAGAAATTTCGATCTACTGTTAATGAATTTAGACTTGTGAATAATCATCTCATTCTGTTTGTGAACTAATTAAGTTTCATTCTGTAATTAAGACCTCAAATTACTGTTAATCTGGTTTCTGAGTAATCTTGGCATCTGTACTAAAGTCACACATGACAGGCCAGCTTTGGTTGCCCCCTGGTGCGCACCAGTTTAATTAATCGTCCGTTACTACAAACACCAATTCCGTGTGGCCTTTCCTTTTTACTCCTAGTCTCCATATATAATCATTGAAGGCAAGTGCAGAGTAGCTTCACTTAATACATCCCTGGGATAGAAACATAGAAACTAGGTGCAGGAGTAGGCCATTCGGCCCTTCGAGCCTGCACCGCCATTCAATATGATCATGGCTGATCATCCAACTCAGTATCCCGTACCTGCCTTCTCTCCATACCCTCTGATCCCTTTAGCCACAAGGGCCACATCTAACTCCCTCTTAAATATAGCCAATGAACTGGCCTCAACTACCCTCTGTGGCACAGAGTTCCAGAGACCCACCACTCTCTGTGTGAAAAAATTCCTTCTCATCTCGGTCCTAAAGGATTTCCCCCTTATCCTTAAGCTGTGACCCCTTGTCCTGGACCTCCCCAACATTGGGAACAATCTTCCTGCATCTAGCCTGTCCAACCCCTTAAGAATTTTGTAAGTTTCTATAAGATCCCCTCTCAATCTCCTAAATTCTAGAGAGTATAAACCGAGTCTATGCAATCTTTGTTCATAAGACAGTCCTGACATCCCAGGAATCAGTCTGGTGAACCTTCTCTGCACTCCCTCTATGGCAATAATGTCCTTCCTCAGATTTGGAGACCAGAACTGTACGCAATACTCCAGGTGTGGCCTCACCAACACCCTATACAACTGAAGTAGAACCTCCCTGCTCCTATACTCAAATCCTTTTGCTATGAAAGCTAACATACCATTCGCTTTCTTCACTGCCTGCTGTACCTGCATGCCTACTTTCAATGACTGGTGTACCATGACACCCAGGTCGTGCTGCATCTCCCCTTTTCCTAATCGGCCTCCATTTAGGTAATAGTCTGTTTTCCTATTTTTGCCACCAAAGTGGATAACCTCACATTTATCCACATTATACTGCATCTGCCAAACATTTGCCCACTCACCCAGCCTATCCAAGTCACCTTGCAGTCTCCTAGCATCCTCCTCACAGCTAACACTGCCTCCCAGCTTAGTGTCATCCGCAAACTTGGAGATATTGCCTTCAAATCCCTCATCCAGATCATTTATGTATATTGTAAATAGCTGGGGTCCCAGCACTGAGCCTTGCGGTACCCCACTAGTCACTGCCTGCCATTGTGAAAACGGCCCATTTACTCCTACTCTTTGCTTCCTGTTTGCCAGCCAGTTCTCTATCCACATCAATACTGAACCCCCAATGCCGTATGCTTTAAGTTTATATACTAATCTCTTATGTGGGGCCTTGTCGAAAGCCTTCTGGAAGTCCAGATACACCACATCCACTGGTTCTCCCCTATCCACGCTACTAGTTACTGCAGATGTTGCAGATGATGAATAAAGGCAGGTTGGAATTTTGACCAATAGAGGGACTTATAGAAATATAGGATTCTGAAGGGGTGGAAGCTGAGATTATGTTTTCCCTTTGCAGGAGTATCGAACATAATCAGAACATAAGCAGCAGGAGTATCAAGAACCTGGGGATATCATTTCAAAATAAGAGGTCATTCATAAAAATTGAGGAAGGAATTTATTTTCTCAGTCATTAATCTCTAGAATTCTCTATTCCAGATAGTTGTAAGTGCAGAATCATTGACTATATTCAGATTGACAGGCATTTCAACGACAAAAGAATCTGGATATGGGGAGAGTGCAGAAAAATGGTGATGAGGTCAAGACTGGATCAGCCTTGACCTACTTGACTGGTGAAGTAGGCTCAAAGTGCCAACTGGCCTGCCCCTGCTGCTTATGTTCTGCTTATTAGCCCCAAAAGAAAATAGTGCCATTTTTCACACATTCCTTGATTCACTCTTTGGTCTGCTGGAAGAAGAACAGATAATTACAAACAAAATGCAGTGAGTGGTGGCTTCCTTTTTAAAAAAACTTGGGTCAACTGCCCATCCCCAATTGCCTTTGAACCCAACATTAGATCATTTTAAAGGGCATTTTAAAGACAACCACATGATCTGCTCATACATGCCAGAATGGATAAGAATGGCATAATTCCCTTCTGCAATGTATTAATGAATTAAGACAATCTGGCACTTTTTGTGATCAACACCACTAAGACAACTTGTCGACCCACCCCCCCTCCCCATCTCCCCAGATCCAGATTGATGATGGGATATAAATTCCAGAGTTTTTTGTTGAGACCTGAATCCATGTTTCTGAATTATTAGTACTGGATAATCTGTGTTAGATTACTAGTATGATAATTTAACTGCTCTGCCACAAGATGTGACAATTGACAAATACTGTATGAATTGACATTGGACAAAATGAATAACTACATATGCCCTGCCAATATAGTCTAATACTTACCATTAATGATGCCAAGAGGTTTGAAAGAAGCCGTTGGAGTAACAGTGTTTGTTGAATCAATGAAATTAAGAGATGCACAAAATAAACCTGAGAGAACATTACTCAGTTCCTTCCAGGTGGTGTCAACACTGTAAGAAAAGGGTTTAAATTATAACTGGTCTAAAATTGAACATTTAATTCAATAGCTACCTCTATATTTCAGACTTTTGCCCATTAAGGACGGATTTATTGATGTCATATCAGACTCAAGGTATCAAAATGTTCATTATCTGCTTACACTAAATTCAAAACCAGTAATCAGATTTTTTAAAATGTGCAGCCCTGTTGTCCTGTCCAGTGTTTTCCCAATGTTCAATTTAGCGTGAACAATTGTGATTAACATATAAAAACAGATTAGAACTTTAAAACACTTCATTTAGTCAAAGAAAGCTTCCTGTAATCAGCCAAGCAAATGGAGTTCATAAAGCAACTCAGCTATTCTGATGTATCCAACAGAAAATGCAACTGATCAAACATCAAATTCATTTCAGATGATTCCATGCGAAAATAGACTAGAAGATTTAATGACGTGCCTAATTCAGCAAGTTATCAGAGTATTTCCGACATTAAGTGATGATTTACAAGGATCTTCCACATATCTCTAATATATCCACATTCCCTGATTCTCAGTTTGAAGAAGGGTTTTGACTCGAAATATCATCAATTTCTTCTCTCCAGAGATGCTACCTGTCCCACTGAGTTACTCCAGCATTTTGTGACTATCTTCGGTGTTAACCAGCATCTGCAGTTCCTTCCTACACACAGGTTTTGAAAACAAAGAGGGCTATACATGCCTAGAACGCTTACGTGGTGTTCCTAACAGTTGTCAATGGATTCAGTAGATCTGCAATGTTGTTAAGTGGGCAAAGGCTGTGTTTTCAGCTCTACTGATACATTCATTTTTGAAGATACATGTATCAGTATTCTTCCTTAGTGCTATACCAGCTCTTAGAGCAATCCCATTTTGGCCATTTATTTCCCTGTAATCCATTTAAAATTCCATAAATTTCCCACATGCCTTGTACACCAGGGGTAATTTGTAGTGGCCATTTAACCCACAAATGTGAAAGGAAATCAGAACATCCAAGGGAGACATGTGTGGCCACAAGGTAAAAGGTGCAAACTCCACACAGACGGGACTAGTGATCAGCATTGAGCCAAGGTCACTGATGCTGTGAGAGAACAGCAATATCTTTACGTAAGAGGAATAGATCGGGTAGATGCACAGAGTCTCTTGCCCAGAGTAGGTGAATCGAGGACCAGAGGACATGGGTTTAAGGTGAACGGGAAAAGATTTAATAGGAATCAGAGGAATAACTTTTTCACACCAAGGATGTTGGGTGTTTGGAACAAGCTGCCAGAGGAAGTAGTTGAGGCTGGGATTATCCTAACATTTAAGAAGCAGTTAGACAGGTGCATGGATAGGACAGGTTTGGAGGGATATGGACCAAACGTAGCCAGGTGGGGCTAGTGCAGCTGGGACATGTGGGCAAGTTGGGCCGAAGGACCTGTTTCCACACTGTATCACTCTATGACTCTAAAGTAGGGTTAGAGATCATGGAGCAAAATGAGGTGTTTATTCAGGCATTTTATTCTCATTATTTTAGCACCATTATAAATTTCTTTAAAAACAGCAAACCTGTGAAAGTATAATTACACACTACAGCTAGTGAAGGCACTACAGTCTCTCCAAAAAGATCAGACTGTGCAACGATTTTGCATTATAAATCTGAACTTTAAACAAACTTAAAACCAAGCAACATAAGAGGTTTAAAATATTATCAGATCACATCATTTGATCATTGAGTACAATGATGTCGGTGGTGCGATCCTCATTGGTGAGCCCAAGTTGGGAATAGTGGGGGCATGGGATGGATGCTCTGGCAGAGGCCCTTCCTGTGTTCCCTGGCTCTGGTGACTCCACCCTGCTGGCTGCTTTCAAAGTTGATAAGGTGCCTTTTGGTCAAAGCACAACAGCCTATTCAATCCTGCACAAAATTCCAGCTCCAGTAAGAATGCCACTGTGATTGAGGCTGTCTTGGATAGAATCCTTGTATTACTTTCTTGCACGCCCTTGGTCTCGTGGCCCAGTATTAGAACTCTGTAAAGGAGTTAACATGACATTCTGGGCTGTCCATATGGGTTACATGACCCGTCCAGCACAACCGGGCCCTTAGGATTCTGGCATCAATGTTGACCACACCAGCCCTATCCAGACCTCCACGTTTGTCACCCTGGCCTGCCACTAGTTGCCCAGACCTCAGAGATTTCATGTGCAAACAGTTGAGCTGTCTGATGTTTCCTGTAAAGTCTCATAGCCAAAAACTCTCATAGCCAAAAAAAGCTTGTGAGCGTGACTGTTTTGTACACTTTGATCTTGGTTGACAGTTTGATATTTCTGTGTTTTATTGCATGATAATGCAGTGGACCAAGCAACTGACTACTGATTTGAGCTGCTATTTCCGTGTCAACTGTGATCAACTGTGTACAGCTCGGTGCAATCAATGCTTATGCCAAAAAGATACACTACAGAGCTTGAAGCAGGTTGGTGCAGGACCTCGATCTTGTTGAGACTCGTTGCAAGATCAAAGAGTTATAAGGCTCCAACAAACTTAATGATGACTTGAAGGCTAAATTCCATATGTGCCATAATGGCCCGTCATCAGCAAACAGTCATCAACAGTCATTATTATCAGATAAATGTGTCAAAGAGGACTTGCCACTTACTCTGTAACTGATGGCTGAAACCACACCCAGAGTTCTGCTCCAGGTGGGGCCTGTAAGAAAGGTTGCCCCCATCCTGTCCGCCTCCAAAAACCATGAGTGAAAGAAAGATGCAGCTCACGTACAGCGAATTTGGAGAGCACTTGCCCCAGTGACTTTGGAAAGAGCCTGTAATGAGAGACTGCAGACACAAACTGGATATTAGCATCAGTTGCACAAATATAAAACTACAGCTGTGCATCATTATCACAGTGCAATCTTGTGAGGAATTGACAAGGGAAGTGGAGAACTTGAATCCAAATTAAATATTTTTTAGTGAGTTAAATGAACAGCCCCACCAACTATAACCATAAGTTGTTGTTCTAGGCAATCCCTTGGGATCGAGAATAACTTGCTTTTCGCGCGGATTTATGGGGTCTGTGGTGACTGATGAGGCTAATGTGGGAATCGTAGTTTCTTCATCAGATGGAGCAAGTGGTGCTCACAGGTGTGTATTTAGTAAGGTGGTGCACTCTTATCACCAACTAGGCAGGGCCTTGTGGATTTCATGGCTACAAGGTTCCCCAACACCACAACAAATGCTCCCTCTCCACTTTGAGCAGCCATGGGCCAGAGAAACTCAGTCTGAAGAAGGGTTTTGGCCCGAAACATTGCCTATCTCCTTCGCTCCATAGATGCTGCTGCACCCGCTGAGTTTCTCCAGCATTTTTGTGTACCCTCAATTTTCCAGCATCTGCAGTTCCTTCTTTAACACATGGACCAGAGATACCCAGGAATCAGTCAGAAAATTGTGTTTCTTCAAGGAAGCTTTGAGCACATGGAGAGAATCAGAGCCAAGATTCAGTGCTGATCTCTGGTACTATTTGTGTGTTTGTACGTTCTCCCTATGATCGTGTGGGGTTCCCTTGGGAGCTTGTTTCCTCCTACGTGTCAAAGACGAGCAAATTAGTAGGTTAATTAGCCACTAGTGTGTAGATAAGAAGGAGAACTGGGGAGCATGTTGATGGGAATGTGAAGAAAATACAAAATGGTGTGAGTGTAAGTAGGACAGTGTGCCAAAGTGCCTGGTTTCTTGTTTTATGTGTCTATGTCACTGGGTCTGATCATGTTTGTCTGATAGTAAGGTCTGAGGAAGGGTCTCGACCCAAAACGTCGCCTATCTCCTTCGCTCCTTAGATGCTGCTGCACCCGCTGAGTTTCTCCAGCCTTTTGTGTACCCTTGATTCTCCAGCATCTGCAGTTCCTTCTTTAACATGTTTGTCTGATAACCTCTTTCAGTTACATTACTGGAAATAGCATCAAATCCTCCATCATCTTCCACTATTACCTTCCCTCCTCCAGAACACACCGTGCCTATGACATACTCTCCCACACTCCGGTCAGTGTTCATCCCTTTCCCCCACCTTCTCCCACGTTACCACACCCATCCCTCCACTACAAATGCTGCCCATGTCCCACTCTCCAGTACTCATGCCTTCACCCGTTCCTGCTGGCTCCCCTCTCCCGCCCTGGATACCACCTCCATGCCTGCCCCTCCCTCACCCTCACCCCCACTCCCCTGCCTGCCCCTCCCTCACCCTCACTCCCCTGCCTGCCCCTCCCTCACCGCCGGCCCCAGCCTCCCCTCCCCTCACCCCGGCTCTTGTCTCCGTGCCCCAGATCCACATCCCAGCGGGTGCGGAACTGGAAATTGGCCGCCACATCGCCGGTGCTCAGCGGCTTAAGCACCAGCTCCTCCTCGAAGCGGTCGCGCTGCGCGCACTGGCCCGTTCCCAGCGGCAGGGCCGAGCTGGCGGCCGCCAACAGCCCGACGGCGAGGAGCAGGCGGCTGCCCGGGCTAGGCCCCATCGCCATGGGAACCGTGGGAACCGCCATCACCCGCCCCGCACTTCCGGGCCGGCTGCTCAACCGGCACTTCCGGGATGCGGAGCGCGGAGGCGACTGATCGGTTCCGTCTCGGCAGCTCACACCCCAGCGGTGTGAATACAAGACCGCTCTATGATCTTGGATGGGTGTTGTGTGTGTAGGAAGCTACTGCGGATGCTGCTTTACATCGAATATAGACACAAAATGCTGGAGCAATGGGTGACGTTTCTGGTCCAGACCCTTCTTCAGACTGAGAGTCAGGGGAGAGGGAAACGAGAGATATGGAAGGGGTGGAAACGGCAGATCATAGCAGACAATGCTCAAGGAAATGTAAAATGGTTCATTGTTGGCTGAGGGGAAAGTGACAACGAGGCATCCAATTAGTAAAATTAATCAGGACAGTGAAACTAGTCGGAGAAGTAGAATTGGGATGGAGAGAGAGGGAAAGCAAGAGTTAAAGTTAGGAAGCATTTCTGGAGAAAAAGGATGGGTGACACTGTGGGTTGGGACCCTTCTTCAGACTGATGGTGGGGTGAAGAGCTGGAGGCAAGACAAGAGCACAGAGAGAGAGGGTCTTGTCGAACTGTCAGGGAGAGGAAGGGAACATCTTCAAAGTAGGCATACCTTGAGGAGATTTCACTGTGGAGTAAGCCAAAATGTAGTAACAATGAACTGCAGATGCTGGCTTATACCAAAGATAGACACACGGTGCTGGGTCAGGAAGCATCTCTGGAGAAGAAATGCTGGAGGAGTTCAGCGGGTCAGGCAGCGTCCGTGGAGGGATGTTGATAGTCATCTGGAAGAAAAGTCCGACCCAAAATGTTCAGCAGTCTGTTTATTGCTCCAGATTCCTGCCCCAGTCTCCTGTGTCTCCATCGATGGAGGGGATTAATGCCGGTTTCTGAGAACTGTGTTTATAATGAGGGACTGATATCAGGGGCATAGAAACTGATATTGTACAGCATAGAAACAGCCCTCCGGCCCACCATATTATGTCAACCTTTTTGCCCATCTACATAGATTCCATTTGCCCACATTTGGCACTTCAATGCTTTGCTCATTCGAGTGTCTGTCTAAATGTCTCTTCAACATTGTATGTGATCCCACATCCTCTGGCATTGCCAGTGACAGAGCTCAGGCCACAACGTGTGCTTCAGCAAGCAACCGTATGATGTTGTTGAGTGAACTTAGGCTGACCCCAGTTCCAGAGTGAGGGCAATGGAGGTCGAACAAATAGTTCCCCATTTCTCCTGTAGATTAGCTCCACTCCAGCAGGTAGCTCGCTGGAGATAGGTGCAATCATGTGGCAAGATATATTAGGAAATCAGTAAGGACGATGGTGCAGCCATGCTTGACACCATCCATACTGAAACTGGATCTGTTGTGGTTCCATTGGTCATCATCATCATCGACGATCACTCAAAACGAGTATGACTGTCCTCCATTTGTAATGATTTGACCATTGGTAAGATCATGACTCGAATGCAATTGTGCGGCCGGTTTAAAATGAAGGGAAACTTTTTTCAGACAGCCCCGGTACGGCATCACCCGCTCCCTGATGGTGTCCCTGCGCTGTGCTGCCGCCGAAGCTGTAATCCCAGCTGGTCCCGACTGGAAACGCCGCTCCAGTTTCGATGGTAGGCCGCGAGGAAGGGGCAAAGATACAGCTCGGAGGGAAGCCGCCTCTCCGACCAGGTGGGGACTAGGAAATAAAGTTTTCCCCCTTCCCCTCCCCCACCCCCCATATAAAAGACCTCCAACTAACAATTGTTTTTTCTAACGGGACTAAAATTTAAAATTAAAAAGGGTGAAAGGGCGGGCTGCAGGAAGAGCAGCCATACACAACGGTGCCCCACTCCTGCAGTTCGCCACAAGGGCTCTGTACAACTGCAGAAGCACCTCTTCGCTCCTATACTAGACTACTCTTGTTATAAAAGCCAATATGCCATTCGCTTTCTTCACTGCCTGATGTACCTGCATGCTTACTTTCATAGACTGATGAACAAGGACCACCAGATCCCGTTGTACTTCCCCTTTTCCGAACTTGACGACATTCAGATAGTAATCTGCCTTCCTGTTTTTGATACCAAAGTAGATAACCTCACATTTATCCACATTAAACTTCATCTGCCATGCATCTGCCCACTCACTCAACCTGTCCAAGTCACCCTGCATTCTCATAGCATCCTCCTCACAGTTCACACTACCATCCAGCTTTGTGTCATCTGCAAATTTGCTAATGTTACTTTGATTCCCTTCATCCAAATCATTGATGTATATTGTAAATAGCTGCAGTCCCAGCACCGAGCCTTGCGGTACCCCACTAGTCACTGCCTGCAATTCTGAAAGGGACCCGTTAATCCCTACTCTTTGTTTCATGTCTGCCAACCAATTTTCTATCCATGTCAGCACTCTACCCGCAATACCATGTGCCCTAATTTTGCCCACTAATCTCCTATGTGGGACCTTATCAAATGCTTTCTGAAAGTCCAGGTACACTACATCCACTGGCTCTCCCTTGTCCATTTTCCTAGTTACATCCTCAAAAAATCCCAGAAGATTAGTCAAGCATGATTTCCCCTTTGTAAATCCATGCTGACTCTGACCGATCCTGTTACTGCTATCCAAATGTGCGGCTATTTCATCTTTTATAATTGACTCCAGCATCTTCCCCACCAGTGATGTCAGGCTAACTGGTCTATAATTCCCTGTTTTCTCTCTCCCGCCTTTCTTAAAAAGTGGGATAATATTAGCTGCCCTCCAATCCACAGGAACTGATCTTGAGTCTATAGAACATTGGAAAATTATCACCAATGCAGCCACTTCCTTAAGTACCCTGGGATGCAGACCATCAGGCCCTGGGGATTTATCAGCCTTCAGTCCCATCAGTCTACCCAACACCATTTCCTGCCTAATGTGGATTTCCTTCAGTTCCTCCATCACCCCAGATATTCTGGCCACTACTATATCAGGAAGATTGTTTGTGTCTCCTTAGTGAAGACTGATCCAAAGTACCTTCTTTGTTCCCCATAATAAATTCGCCTTTTTCGTTCTTCAAGGGTCCAACTTTGGTCTTAACTAATTTTTCCCTCTTCACATACCTAAAGAAGCTTTTACTATGCTCCTTTATATTCTTGGCTAGCTTACCTTCGTACCTTATCTTTTCTCCCAGTATTGTTTTTATAGTTATCTTCTGTTGCTCTTTGAACATTACCCAATCCTCTTGCTTCCCGCTCATCTTTGTTGCATGGTACTTCTTCTCTTTTATTTTTATACTGTCCCTGATGTCCCTTGTCAGCCACGATCGCCCCTTACTCGCCTTGGAATCTTTCTTCCTCCTAGGAATGAACTGATCCTGCACCTTCTGTATTATTCCTAGAAATACCTGCCATTGTTATTCCACTGTCATCGCTGCTAGGGTATCTTTCCTGTCAACTTTAGCCAGCTCCTCCCTCATGGCCCCATAGTCCCCTTTATTCAACTGTAACACTGACACCTCTGATCTACCCTTCTCCCTCTCCAATTGTAGATTAAACCTGACCATATTATGGTCACTACCACCTAATGGGTCATTAACCTCAAGTTCCTTTTTCAAATCCGGTTCATTAAATAACGCTAGCTCCAGAATTGTCTGCTCCCTGGTAGGCTCCAATACAAGCTGCTCTAAGAATCCATCACGAAGGCACTCTACAAAGTCGCTTTCTTGGTGTCCAGCACCAACCTGATTTTTCCAGTCTACCTGCATGTTGAAATCTCCCATAACAACCTCAGCATTACCTTTGCTACATACCAATTTTAACTCTTGATTCAACTTGCACCGTGTGTCCAGGCTACTGTTTGGGGGCCTGTAGATTAGTCCCATTAGGCTCGTTTTACCCTTACAATTCCCTAGTTCTATCCATACTGACTCCATATCTCCTGTTTCAATGTCAACCCTTGCAAAAGACTGAATTTCATTCCTCACCAACAGAGCTACCCCATCCCATCTGCCCACCTGTCTGTCTTTTCGATAGGAGGTATACCCTTGAATATTCAGTTCCCAGCCCTGGCCCTCTTGCAGCCATGTCTCTGTAATTCCCACAACATCATACTTGCCAGTTTCTAACTGAGCCTCAAGCTCGTCCACTTTATTCCTTATACTTCGCGCATTCATATACAGTACTTTGACCTAGGTATTCACGTCCCCCCTCTCACCACTCGCAATTGGCCCTGACCGTCCTCTTTTATCCCTTCTCGGACTTTCCTTCCCATTAATTTGAGAATCTTTTGGAATTTTTGTAGTCACTTCCCCTTCAACTCCATCTTTATACTCCCAATTTGTCAATCCCTCCCCCCCACTATTTAGTTGAAACCCACACGTGTAGCCCTAGCAAACCTGCCTGCCAGAATGTCGGTCCTCCTCCAGTTAAGGTGTAACCCGTCCATTTTGTACAGGTCACCCCTACCCCCGAAGAGGTCCCAGTGGTCTATAAATCTAAATCTTTGCTGCCTACACCAGCCCCTCAGCCACACATTCAGATCCCCTATCTCCCTGTTCCTGTTCTCACTAGCACGAGGTACTGGAAGCAATCCAGAGATAACCACCCTAGAAGTGCTGCCTTTCAGTCTTCTTTCCAGTGGTAGCCTTCCAGAGCAGGCCATCTCGTGTACATCATGTCTTGCTCCGGATGGTGATGTTAGTGTCATGGTGTCTGTGCTCCCGACGAACAATAGCAACGATCAAGTTGTGGGCTGTTCACGAGGGTCTTAAAATGACAGCCCTCCCCTTCATATTGAGGAGAGGGCCTATTGTAAGGTATCTATTGCACACTAGCTACCATATGGATTTAGAACCAGGTCTTTGTCCAATGGCAAGCCAGTTCAAGTTCGCGTTTATTGTCACTTAACCAACTAAGGCAGAGTGAAATTGGAGTTACCATGTGGCCCAATAGTGACTGGAGACCAGGTTCTGTGGCACAGACATTATCCAGAGTGGACACACAAGTCATCTGTTATCAACATGTATGCACTCACACATATGGGTGGAGCTCAGGCCATGGAACACTTCCTCCTCCTTGCTTCCCCGAACTCAGCTAAACCTCCCCCCCCCCCCCTTGAATTCCTCTCACCCTTTATCTTTCTCATCCGTGACTCTCCTCTCCTTTAGTGTCAGTCAACCCCTTCTCCTCAGCTCTCTTCCCTCTGCCCCCCTTAAACCCACCTCTACATTGTCTACAGCCTGTGGAACACATCCCCACCCTGCCACCCGCACAACTTCCCTTCCTGCAACATCCACTCTTCCCCTTCTCTTTTCACCCTTAGTGTGCTCTGTAGCCTCTGAACCTTCCCGCTCACATTGCAGGCCGCTCTTCAATTTGCCATCTCCCTCCCCTGTCCTGCTTGCAGCAACACATTCCCCCCAGCCTTAGCACTCACCTCCTTTCCCCCCCCAGGGCACGCCTCAGCCCCCACCTTGAACAGTGGCTCTGGTCTGAAGCGCCAGGCGACCCACACTAGTTATTATGTTGAATTATAATGGATTATATCAAACATATTCCGTGCTGGGTTGCTCCGGTTCACCAGATATGATATGCTGACCTCTGTGACTGACATTCGCAAGCCCACCCACCCTTGTTGTGTTTGGAACATATTTATATCAAAATGACTGTGTGTTTGGCCTGTTATCAGCAGGCCCCAGCTGACTCTCTCTTTCTATCTCTTCCTGTGGTTTCCAGGGTGTTCCTCGAACGACGTCAACTTGCATTCGTTGCCCTGATCAGCTGTTGGATAATGCCTGAGGGAGCTTATATCTCTGCTTGTGCAGTTCCCTGAACGTGGCCCATTTATTTCAGGATTCTCTTGGTGTCATGGAGTTATACCACATGGAAACAGGCCAATAGGCCCACCATGTCCATGCTGACCCAATGGGCACTCACTAGTTCCCTCCCCCAGCACTTGGTTCATAGCCTTCGCTGTCTGGGCAAGTCACGTGGTCTCCCAGACATTTTGTTTGTGCCGCCAGTGACTTTGCTTACACCACTCTCATGCAGTGTGTTCCAGGTACTCACTATATGTGGAAAATAGCACACTATCCTAGATTAGATTTTGCTGGCTTCACATTCCGCTCAACGTTATTCCCTTATCATGTATCTATACACTGTAAATAGCCCGATTGTAATCATGTACTGTTTTTTTGCTGACTGGATAGCAACAACAAAAGCTTTTCACTGGACCTTGTTGCACATGACAATAAACTAAACTGGACTGAACATGACGGCACCTCCCTCCCCACATCGAAAGCATCGACTTGAGGCATTAAGGATACCCAGCATCTGGGCCATAACCACTTTGTGTTTCTGCCATTGGGCAGGAGGTACAGAAGCCTGAAGTCACACACATCCAACTTCAGAAACAGCGACTTTCCTGCAGCCATCAGGTCTTGAACTGACCAGAACTACCCTAATCCAACTCAGCAATGGAACATTGCCATCCACCACTTGCACTACCATGGACTTGTTTACATTTTGTTTTCACTGATGTCTTATTTCTGGCTACAGTCTTTTTCTTTCCAATGTGTTGTATAATTGATATATATGTTTTTGTGTGTTGTCTGAGTCTGAGTCTGGATTTACTCCCCTGTGATCAGGGGAGTAAATCTAGGGGGGGATTTTTGAGAGGTGGGGGCAGTCCCCCCCCCATGTTTTGTTTGTAATCCGGACTTTATCAGACACTTTCTAAGGGTTGAATTGGCCTGTTCGCAGGGCCTTTCAGCGCCCGGCGCGGCTTAAAATTCAACCTGCTGCATAGAGATGATCGAGGCTCCCGGAGTTGAAGCCCCCGCCGACCGATGAAAGGCCCCGTGAACGGACTGATTCAAGCCCCACGATTCGGGGCGGACAAAACTGCTGTAGCTGGAGTTCGGAGTTGTTCACCAACCAGGCCAGCTTCCGATGTTACCGTCCGCAGGGCCCACGGCTGAAGCCTCGTGTGTGCGCATGCGCGGCCGCCAAAAAAATTGTGTCCTCCCCCCATGTTTTGATAGCGATTTCCGTGCCTGCCTGTGATACTGCTGCAAGCAAGGTTTTCATTGTACCTGTACCTCAACATTCCTGTGAATATAACAATAGATGTGTCTTGATATGCCGAGTTCCTCCAGTAGTTAGTTTTTAACTTGCCTTGTTGCCAGACAAAATGAGCCCCTTTGAGTCAGTCAAGGGCAGCATCACCAGGGCAGCACCTGGGTTCGATCCCGACTACGGGATTTGTACATTCTCCCCGTGACCTGCGTGGGTTTCCTCCCACACTCCAAAGACGTACAGGTTTGTAGGTTAATTAGCTTGGTGTAAATGTAAAATTGTCCCTAGTGTGTGTAGGGTAGTGTTAATGTGCGGAGATCGCTGGTCAGTGCGGACTCGGTGGGCCGAGGGGCCTGTTTCCGTGTTGTAACCCTAAACTAAACAAAACCTGATAACTTCCTGAGAAATAATATTTTAGTCTTTGTTGCTAGCACATGAAAATGATGATGATTAGAATTTTAGTAATGTACAAATTAAAGGTCACATTTTGGAATGCCACTGTGGAACAATACATGTAAAATAGTCAATTATTCCCAGCAACTTCACGGGAGCATTCTAGGCCAGACTGCGACCACCAGCGGGTTGGCAGATATTAGGACTGGCTCACAAAAGTCTGATTGAAGAGGAGAACTGGCGCAGAATTTAAAGAGGATGTGAGGTAAAAGCTTATTAGGAGTGATTTCCAGATTTCAGGCACTAGACACAGACCCCCCCCCCCCCCCCCCACCCACCCTGCCAGCCCACTCCTCCCCAACTCCACATCCAACGCATCATCCTCTAGAGCATTTCTGACACCTCCAACATAATCCCACCACTAGTCACATCTTCCCATACCTTTCCACCTTCCACAGAGATCACTCCCTCCCCAACTCGGTGGTTCACTCATCCCTTCCCACTCAAGCCACCCCCTCTCGGGTACTTCCCGTTTTGTGTGCTGTCTGATCTATGTGCTTGTGATGCTGCAGCAAGCACGCTTTTCACTGCACCTGTACCTCACTGCACTAGTGCATGCGGCAATAACCTTGGTTTGACATAACAACAAAATGCCCAGTGGTCACTATCCAATTACTGTGGCGGCTGGCATGTTGAACCTCAGCTGGTAAGAGACCACACTTACTAATTGACTGCATGGACTCCTATGAGTCGGGTCCTGCTGCTGCCAGGAGCTAAGGAGGACTATAAGACTGACACAGGCAGCATTGAAACCAGGCTGGCCTTCAGTCGGAACATGGGAACTGCTTCCAAACTTCACTGCTGTAAGGTTCGGAAGCAAGAGCCCCCCCCGATGCAGTTTTGCATTTGATAGAAAATATTGAACGTAGAAGAGCACAGCACAAGTACAGGCCCTGCGACCCACATGTTTGTGCCGCACATAATACCAAGACCAACTCTTATTCGCCTGCACATAATCTACATCCCTCCATTCCCGTATATCCATGTGTCTACCCAGAAGTCTCTTAAACGCCACTATCGTATCTGCCTCCACATCACCCCAGCAGTGTATTCCAGGCACTCAGCATTCCTGTGTAAAAAAACCTGCCCCACAAATCCCCTTTAAACATTGTCCCCTCACCTTTAAGCCATGCCCTCCAGTATTTAATATTTCCATCCTGCGAAAAAAATCCTATCTATTTCTTGGATAATTTTATATTCTTCTATATGGTTTACCCTCAACTACAGCATTCCAGAGAAAACAATAAAAGTCTATCCAACCTCTCAGTATGCAAGAGGTTGGATAGACTTAGCAACCAGTAGCTAATTTCTCCTAATTCAGGCATCATTCTGGTAAACTGCCTCTGTACCCTTTCCAAAGCCTCCACATCCTTTCTGTTTTGAGGTGACCAGACTGCATATAATACTCCAAATGCAGGTTAACCATAGTGCTGTACAGCTGCATCATGAGTTCCTGACACTTAAACTCAATGTTATGACCATTGAATGTATGAATGAATGAATGGATGAATGAATGAATGAAAGCAAACGTAACATACAATTTCTTTACCACTTTATCTACTTGCATTGCCACTTTCAGGGAGTTTTGGCTTTAGACCCCAAGATCCCTCTGCACATGAATGCTGTTAAGGGTCCAGCCATTAATTGTATATTTTCCCCTCACGTTCAACCTTGCATTGTGCAACACTGCACACTTGCTCAGATTAAACTCTGTCTTCCATTTCTGCACTGGATTACGGTCATCCTAACCTTTGTATAGCACATGGCCGGCACACCACTCATCATCCCAATTCAGATGTAACAATGTCCTGTCTCTTGGACTGCCTCTTGATCAGTACTCTGGGATGGTGGAGTAGGCACTTTTTGTGAGTGCCAGTGATACGACACATTCTTACAGCACCAGCAGAGAAAGCCTGCCTTCATTGCCTCCTCTTCCCCTTCAGCTCATTCCCGCATAGCGACCAAGGGACGTGCCTTGTGATTCTGTTAAAGTAGAAGGAGCTCTCTCTGGAGGGAACTGCAGTGTCTGTCCAGGCTCAATGTTCAATCTCACTGCACATGCCCTGTGCTTCGAGTGCATGTGGGATATTATGAGCATGGAATCGTGTAATGGGGAGTCACACAGTATTCTGTGTGCACTCTGGTAATTATCAGTTTTACAATCCAGCAAGTAATTGTCAGGCTTGTATGACTGGATGTCATCAGCTGTTACTCTATGAGTAAACGTCCACACTCTTCCTAACGTTCAGAAATAAAATACCGGCAGAATTAGGCCAAACTTCATACAAAAAGGTGTATGTGACCTGCATACATCCACATAACTATGGTCAAGAAGCACAACTGTGCATTTACCATTAATCAAGCATCTTCTCATCTGGCCACTCCATCACATCCCAATTATTTATCCCTTATTTATGTCTTCTTCAAATTGTATCGCCATTCATCCACACCATTAATATGCAAATAGGAGGCTATTCAGCCCCTTCAACCTGTTTTACATCATGACTGCTCTGCAACTGCCATTTATTTCTTCAACCTGCATCCCACAATACCCTTGTAGAAAAATCCTACCGCTTCCAGTCATGAAAACTGTGGATTAAGAAAAAGCACAAGGGGATCTTGGTGTCCAAATCCATAGCTCCCTGAAACTGACACCACAGGCAGATAGAGTGGTAAAGAAGGCATATGGTACGCTTGCCTTTATAGGTCGGGACATTGAATATAAGAAGTCTTACTGCAGCTTTTTAGGACTTTGGTCAGGCCGCATTTATAATATTGTATGAGGTCCTGGTCGGCCTATTACAGGACGGATGTGGAAG
Source organism: Raja brachyura (assembly GCA_963514005.1). The sequence continues at coordinate 37,820,388 of OY740802.1, read as the reverse complement.
CTTTGAAGAGGATGCAGAAGATGTTTATCAAAATCCGTTCTGGATTAAAAGGCATTAGCTATAAAGGGAGATTGGATTGTTTGAGCTTGAGCTTTGGAGCTTAATAGAAGTATATAAAATAATGAGAGGCATAGATAAAGTAGACATTCAGAACCTTTTTCCCCAGGGTGGAATTTACAAACACTCCAGGGCATACCTTAAGGTGAGAGGGGCAACATTTAAAAGAGATGATAATTTAAAGGTACATGGATAGGAAAGATTTAGGGAAATATGGGCTAAACACAGGCAGGTGGGACTAGTGTAGATGGGCACCTTGGTTGGCATGGGCAAGTTGAGCTGGGTCTATGACTAAGAGATCACCAGGGCAGGTTTTTACATCATGTACAGGCAGATGAGATTAGTTTAACTTAGCATCATGTTTGGCACAGACATTATGGGCCAAAGGGTCTATTCCTCTGCTGCACTTTTCTATATCCTAGAACTTATGAGCTTCTATGGGCCTTTACTTCCCCGAGTTTAGAAGAATGAGAAATAATCTCATTGAAACAAATAAAGGACACTCTATAGGGGAGACATGCAGTTGATGTTTCACCTGCTCCAGTGACTGGGACCATGGCACCATGTTGCAAACTCAAGAGTCATGGGTCAGGACAGAGATGAAGAATGAGAGTTAAAGAAGGAACTGCAGATGCTGGAGAATCGAGGGTTACACAAAAAGCTGGAGAAACTCAGCGGGTGCAGCAGCATCTAAGGAGCGAAGGAGATAGGCGACGTTTCGGGTCGAGACCCTTCTTCAGACTTCAGTCTCCAGCTTTTTGTGTAATCTCCGATGAAGAATGAGAGATGGTTTAATTAAAAACGTACAAAATCCTTATGAGACTTCACAGGGTAATTGATGGGATGTTGCTTTTCCTGGCTGAGGGAATCTAGAAGCAAAGGCCACAGTCTCACAGAAAGTTTGGCCATTCAGGATAGAATGAGAAATATCTTCACTAAGAGGAAAGAGGAAAGAATCCTTTATAGAGGTTCAGTTGCTGAATATATTCAAGAAAGAGGTTGATAGGTTTGTATTCATTAAGGGGATCAAAAGGGTACAGAGTTAGTGCAGGAAAGTGGTGATAGAGAGTATTAGCATCATACAGTGTGGAAACAGGCCCCTCGGCCCAACTTGTCCACACTGACCAACATATCCCATCTCCATTGGTGCCACCTGCCTGCATTTGACCCATATTCCTCTTAACCTGTCCTGTCCTTATATCTGCCTAAATGTTTCTTAAACGTTGCGATGGTGCTGAGGTACAAGATCAGTCAAAAACTTATTGAATGACAGAACATGAATGAGAGGGCTGAATGGTCTGGTGTTTGCCTCCATTCCTTAGATCTAGTTACTTTTGTGTGAGAGTTTTAGATATTTACCGGTTTCCACGATGTTCCTGATTTCACTCGTGAACAGGGTAGCTCTCAATTTAAGACTGTGCCTTTTTTCTGGGTCCCCCCACCCGGGCCAGAGGAATTAGCTCAATATGTATGCCATCGATTCCCAATAATCATTTAAAAGCCTCGATTAGCTAACCTTTGAACCTTCCAAATGTATAGCAATACAAACAGTTTGTACAACTTGGCCTGGTAGTTAAGCCCTTAAGCCTTGGTGAAAGTAGAACATTGCTGATTCATGGGCTTCTGAAGGCTTTAAATTCCTGATTAGTTGTTAGCACTTTAATTACGTGAGAGTTCCAACACTCGGTTTCTCTTATCTCTCTCTCCAATGCTCATGCTTATCCTTAGTGAGGGCTCTGGCATGTGTGTGTGGGAGGGATAGGACAGGCACGGGAGCATCATTACGTTTCCTGCACTGACTGCCCCCGTTGCCATGTGACACTTGACGGGTATTCCGAGAACTGTGACAAACAGCTGTAGCTGACAAGGTACGGGGCAGTTGAGACTTTAAATCGGCAACAATTCGAGAGTAGACTCGCCAACATGCGTGAGATAGTGCACCTCCAGATTGGGCAATGTGGCAACCAAATTGGGGGCAAGGTAAGTGGACTTTTGGTTTCACGATTACTATGGTTTTCTTTTTTTAAATTTGTGCATTGGAATTGGGCTGCAGGGGTTTGTTTGGTCAACAGTCAATGACAATTGTCCATGTGTTAACTAACCATCGCTGCAGGAACACATACATCCACCTGTCGGTCTGGTGGTCAATGTTATGGTCGCAGTACAGAGACTTGAATGCATAATCAAGGCTGACAGCACAATGCTCTCGCTTTCAGTGACACTGCCTTCAAATGAGATGTTGAGCAAGCCCGCAATCAGTTATAGATTGTAAAATCTCCCATGTCAGTTGGTACAAGCTCCATGGTCAATATTCCATGGTCAACAGAAGACAGAGTGAGAATGCAGTCTGTGAATTATGTTGGTATGGATCTGAGAGAAAAACTATACATCTCAATATCTTGTTATAAGTACATAAAATAAAAATAACGGTTTGTAGAAACGAAATCCATTTTGTTTTAACATTCTGAGTTTGAAGAAGGGACTCAACCCGAAACATCACCTATTCCTTCTCTCCTGTGACGCTGCCTGTCCAGCTGAGTTGCTCCAGCATTTTGTGTCTATCTTCGGTGTAAACCAGCATCTGCAGTTTCTCCCTATGCATTTTGATTTAGATAGAAAAAAATAAATAATAAAAATGCCAACAGTTAATGACATAAAGCTCAGATAAAATTAATTGCCATGTGGTTAATTTCTGTATAATCGTGAACCTTAATATTACATTGAATAATCCAGTCTAAAATGGAAATGTCATGCATGGTGGTTAAAATGAGTGGCAGTGTGCAGTGAGTAATCAAATAAGAAGAGAGATGGGTGTGGGGCAATTTCTCCGAAATGCCTGTCAGTCTTGTTTACACGTCGTAGAGTTGTTCCAGTAACTCCCAGTCAACAGGAGTGGAATTTAGATGTACAAAGGGAACATTGATTGGCCTCCATTAGTAAATGGATAGATTCACAGCTTGTTCTTCTGAAGGTTCCCACACAGTCTGTGCTATCCCAGCAAATTAATGCTCTACTGCTGTCTGTCTGAAGTCAATGGAGAAAAGACTGGACAAAATACCTTGCATATAGGAAAGTGGTTGTCAGAAGTCCATCTTCCCAGTCCTAGGACAACACTGCAGGAGATCCTCAGGGCACTATCCTGGGCCCAACCATCTTCATCTGCTTCATCAATGACCATCATAACATCCGAAATATGGATGTTTGTGAAGATTGGACAATGTCCAATTCCATTCACAATTCCTCAGCAAATGGAGCAACCTACGGCTGTGCGCATCAAGATTCAGACAGTGTTTGGACATGGGCCATTGAGGCAAGTAATGATCAGGACACACATGTGCCAGATGAAGACCATGTGCAACAAAGATCTAACTCGGCACTTCTGACATTCATTGACGTGACCACCTCCGAGTCTTCAACCATCAACATCATGGGATTCACCTGCAACCAAAAACCATATGTGTGTGGCTAGCACAGCAGGTCAGAGGCTGGATGTCCAGCAGAAAGTGACTCACCTCCTGACTCTCCAACCTTTCCATTATCAACACGGAATAAGTCAAAAGTGTGATGGAACCCTGCACTTGTCTGGATAATAGCAGATCGGAAAACACTCAAGCTCAACAATATTTAGCAGAATTATTTAGCCCAATTGATTGCAGCCCATTTGTTCCCTCCACACTGAGGAACTATGACTGCAGTGTGCTATTTATGTATATAAACTACTCTGACAGCACCTTCCAAAACTATGCTCTCCACAACCAAGGAGGACAAAAGTACCAGGAACATCACCACCTGCCAGTTGTTCAAAGCTGTACACCATACTGATTTAGCATCGCAGTTATACAGTATGGAAACAGGGCATTCAGCCTAACTTGTGCATACCAACCAAGATGCCCATCCAAGCTAGTCCCAATTATCCGCATTGGATCCAAATCCTTCTAAACCTTTCCTATACATTTATCTGTCCAAGTGTCTTTTAATTGTTGTTACTATATCTGTCTCAACAACTTCCTCTGTCAGCTCATTCCATTTATGCACATCTTCTGTGTGAAAACGTTGCCCCTCAGATTCTTATTACAAATGTCACCTCTCGCCTTACATTTTGCCTTCTAGCTCTTGATTCCCCAACCTTGGGGAAAAAAACTGTGTGCATTCACGCTATGTATACCTCTCATGATTCTATACACCTCCATAAGATCACAGCTCTGCTTCCTATGTTCCAAGGAATAAAGTCCGAGTCATCCTCGTAAATTCTCTCTGCCTCTCTTTTGAGTTTAATGGTATCTTTCTTGAAGCAGGCTGACTAAAACTGAACACGATACTTCAAGTGGGAGAGTCTAGGACCAGGGGTCACAGCCTCAGAACTAAAGGACGTTCTTTTATGAAGGAGATGAGGAGGAATTTCTTTAGTCAGATGGTGATGAATCTGTGGAATTCATTGCCACAGAAGGCTGTGGAGACCAAGTCAATGGATATTTTTTAAGACAGAGATAGATTCTTGATTAGTACGAGTGTCAAGGGTTATGGGGAGAAGGCAGGAGAATGGGGTTGAGAGGGGAAGTTAGATCAGCCATGAGTGAATGGCAGAGTAGACAATGGGCTGAATTTTCTAATTCTGCTCCAGCCACTTATGAATTTATGAAGTGTATCCTCAGCAATGCTTGTACAGCAATGTAATGATCCAACGTCTATACTCGGTGCCCTATTTCATAATTAAAGGATCTAAATTCTGCAAGCCCCTCCTACACCATCGCCATTAGGACTGCACTGGATCAAGCAGGCCTTGAGGGAATTAAGCATAGGCAATAAATGCTGGCCTTATTAGTTTATCCATACATTGTAAAATGAATAAAAACAATTAACATTGATCTTGATCTTCTTGATGGTACCATATTTAGGATATGCCTATAATACTTAACAAAATACTTCACATTCTCTATTGACAGTTCTGGGAAGTAATTAGTGAAGAACATGGAATTAATTCCAATGGGAATTACACTGGAGACTCAGATGTCCAGCTTGAAAGAGTCAACGTATACTTCAATGAAGCACATGGTGAGGAAAGTTACTCAAACTTACTGTTTTTATGTACATGTGCTGTATAGAACCGTTTATCAAACTAGGTTTGTAGCAAACTAAAAATCTGCAAAGTTCCAAAACACAAAGTGTGAATCCTGTACAGAATTCAAAATTATTTTCCGAAACAGGCACCATATTTTGAAAACATATGTTCCAGGGACTTGGATGTGAGTTAAAGCCCTGTCCCATGGTATGAGTTCATTCCAAGAGCTCTCCCGAGTTTAAAAAAATCAAACTCGTGGTAAGCACGGAGAATGAACGTAGCGGGTACGTCGGAGCTCGGGGACGTCTCTTAGCACTAACGGCAGGTACTGGGGAAGACTCGCTAACGGCAGGTAAGCACGGGAAGACTCGTGAAGATTTTTCAACGTGATGAAAAATGTTCACGAGAGCCCTGAGTACCGATGAGTGGCCATTACCGTAAATCTACGAATTCGAATCAGGGCAAACTCGGGAGAGCTCTTGGAGTGAACACGTACCGTGGGACACGGCTTTCATTCTCAGTCCTTTGGAACCAAAGTTGGTAGATCATCTCTGCTGGCCACAAGATTGAAAACTTTACCTGTCATTCTTTTTTTCCAATTTCCATAATACAAATGTAAAACTGAAAGAAAACTTCACACACACACGGCTGAATGAAAAATGGAAGAAATACTACTTTAGAGTAGTTTAGTTGATACAGTGTGGAAACAGGCCCTTCGGCCCATGCCGACCAGCGATCCCAGCACACTAACATTATCCTACACACACTAGGGACACTTTTTACATCTATACCAAGTCAATTTACCTACATACCTGTACATCTTTGGATTGTGGGAGGAAAGCGATGATCTCGGAGATAACCCATGCAGTCACGGGGAGAACGTACAAATTCTGAACAGACAGCACCCGTAGTCGGGATCGAACCCGGGTCTCCGGCGCTGCAAGCGCTCCAAGGCAGCAACTCCACCGCTGCACCAACGTGCCACCCTAACTCTTGTCCAATAGAGGGCGCTTCCCTGAATATGTGATTAGGACAGTGTTGCAACAGTGTAGATAAAGAGTCTGAGAAAGGGTCTCATCCCAAAACCTCATCTGCCCATTCCCTCCACAGATGCTGCCTGCACATTATTTCTTGTTAAAGACTCATAAGCCTCTAGGTGCTGCTTTGCCCTGTGCTTGTGCTGCACGTGGATTGTTAAAAGGGACAGTGCAAGGGAAGTTCACTCGAATCCATGTCCTCTGGGAGTGTGCCCTGTGTGTTTTTCGCTGTAGAGAATGTTTTTTGCTAAATCTAATCTGTTCCAGGTCAGAAAATGTTTGATGGGAGCCATTATAGTATCCAAACTTTGCCAGACCTGTTCTATAAGTATAAAAGAGTTGCTCAATGCGGAGAATCACGAAATAGATGGATTTAATTGTAAGGGCTTGTTCACCTTGATGAGCGTTTAAAAGTATGTTAACCGTGTAACTTTACATTCAGGTAACAAATACGTGCCCAGAGCGATACTGGTGGACTTGGAGCCTGGAACCATGGACAGTGTCCGATATGGCCGCTTCGGACATCTCTTCAGACCAGATAACTTCATCTATGGTACAGCTTTTTCTCATAAAGTAGCAAAGCAAAGCTCTTTTAGGACTGAAACACTTTCACTATAAAAACTCAAGTTATCCTGAATGCAATCATTTTTAGTCTTGGCTCGATACACATTTCTGATACGCGTTCCATTGGTTGGGTCACAGAACAATATTAACGAGAACCTTAAAGTAAGAAACACAAGACAATGGATTTAAGAGTCTTATCCATTGGATACTGGTTTCAACAGTCTGATCAGTGAATACAAAGTAACAGAATGGCCATCAATTAGTCTGTTCCGGTGAAGACCAATCACAGTCAGTAAGCATTTGATTAATAGATGCTGTGGTGTCAGTCATGTGGTGTCACCAAGTGGACAATGACCACACTGACACTCGTAGTAGGATGAACTCATGTGATGTGGTTTCTTTCCAAAGAAAGATAATGGTGATAGTAAAGCCCAGGCCTGCACAGGGGCATAGTCCTTCATCCTTACTGAGGGGGCACAATTAATAAAGGGATCGATGTACCTCATCTCCCCTGGAACTCCTGGAGGTGTTCCTAAAGGGGTAGGGCTGACAAGGTGCAGGTGAATTGGTCCAATAACCAATAATTGAACCTAGCTGTGTCCCGTTTGCCTGCGGCCTCAGTACTGGTGCTAGTCATTGTTTGTGGTGCTGATTGGAGGCTTCCTCTGGCCTGTCTGCCGGTGATGGGGATAGGAGTGGCCCTGAGGGAGGACGTGTTGTCACAGCACACAATGGATAAGACGGACTCTGTGCACACAGGGCAAGATCAGATACCACGTCTTAGTGTTACCCAGCAGGCATTTTTAATAACGGGGATAGAAATACAGAGCAAGCCTTTCTGGTTTATCTTGAGTAGTTGCATAATCAGTAAAATATTCGAATGAACATTTATCCCACAGACCTTCAATAAAGTGACAGCAATTCTTAAGAGTCATGAAGAAATGACTGGTATAAATCCTTATTGCAGCTTAGGTCCATTTAAGATGCATCATAACCGGCCTCTTCTGTCTCCTTCTTCCCCTCACACCCTGTCTGCCCGCCTGTAGGGAACTCGGGTGCTGGAAACAACTGGGCCAAAGGCCACTACACGGAGGGTGCGGAGCTGATGGAAAACGTACTGGATGTGATGAGGCACGAGTGTGAGGGCTGCGACTGCCTCCAGGGCTTCCAGCTGGTGCACTCGCTGGGGGGAGGCACTGGCTCCGGCATGGGGACCCTCATCACGTGCAAGATCCGAGAGGAGTACCCCGATAGAATCATGAACAGCTTCAGTGTGATGCCTTCGCCAAAGGTCTCCGACACTGTGGTTGAACCGTACAACGCCACCTTGTCCATCCATCAGCTGATCGAGAACACCGATGCAACTTTCTGCATCGACAACGAGGCTTTGTACGACATTTGTTTTCGAACCTTGAAGCTGCCAACGCCAACCTACGGTGACCTGAACCACCTTGTCGCCTTGACGATGAGCGGTGTCACCACCTCCCTACGTTTCCCTGGCCAACTCAATGCGGACCTGAGAAAGCTGGCGGTCAATATGATTCCGTTTCCACGCCTCCATTTCTTCTTGCCTGGTTTTGCTCCACTGACAGCCCGTGGGTGCCAACAGTACTGCTCACTGACAGTACCAGAGCTCACTCAGCAGATGTTCGACGCTAGGAACATGATGGCGGCCTGCGACCCACGACATGGTAAATACATGACCGTGGCGGCAATCTTCAGAGGCAAGATGTCCACCAAGGAGGTGGATGAGCAGATGTTAGCCGTCCAAACCAAGAACAGCCATCAATTTGTGGAGTGGATCCCAAATAATGTCAAAGTGGCCGTGTGTGACATCCCACCGTGTGGACTCAAAATGTCTTCCACCTTCATCGGAAACAACACTGCAATCCAAGAGATCTTCAGGCGCATTACCGAGCAATTCTCAGCCATGTTCAGAAGGAAAGCTTTCCTCCACTGGTACACAGGAGAAGGCATGGATGAGATGGAGTTCACAGAAGCCGAATGCAACACCAACGATTTGGTGTCTGAGTACCAACAGTACCAAGATGCTACAATTGATGTTGAGGATGAAGAGTATGAAGTGGAAGAAGTTGAATCGGTGACAAATTGAGTAACAAGGCCAATCAGATGTATCACCATTCAAACAAACTATGAACACAGCAGAAAAATATATCAGACCATCTACAGGAACAATGATTTTATTCTAAACAGACAGACCAGCAAATAACTTTGCTGGTCTGGAGGAGTGTAATTGAAATCTCAAAGCGATTTTTATCTTGATAGAGATTCATGAATGTATATATTACCCTTCCATCATTACGGACTATATTTGAAGCATCACATGCATGGGCCGCAGAACCGGGGGGGGCTGCAGCCCCTCCATTTTTTTGGCGAAACATACTTCATAACCCAAAATTATCCAGCCCGCAGGAGTATTTTTCTCTTCTTCTGAAGAACTCCGACATCCAGAATCTCAGAACAAGCGCACAGTGACCGCGGCAAAACCACGACCAGCCATGGCGGAAACTGACTGCCCCCCCCAAACCCTCCCTCTCAACGGCCAATAACAGCGCGGTTCAGTCGAGATATGGGGCAATGAACGAAGCGCTGTGATTAGCCGATGAGTGGAATGGAGGGCCCAAAAAATATTAATTGTCCCACCCTCCCCCCGCTCGGTCGCTCCGCTCCCTCACCGGGTACCCCCGAGGCCGGTGATCAGTAATCGCTCAGCCCCCCCCACTTTCAAAAACGATCCGCAGCCCCCGACATGGAAATGTTGGGCGTTTGGATACTGAACACAAACATATTTTGAATAATCTGGACAGTCAAATGATGCAATAGTGGAATGGATGGGGGGGAGGGAAATAAATATTAATATTGACAAATATTTAAAAAAATTCTATTTGATGTAATCACAGTGGGAACAGATGCTCCAGCAGTATGAACTTGACATGAGATTGGCTGTACAAAATATATGTTTTGGAAAGAGAAAATATTATTTCCTTAACTGAACCTAAATATATTGCGAGTGGCATTATGCCAATGTTCATTAAAAGGGAAATTTATCACATGTTTTAATTGGCAAATGCTAAAGCTTATCTGGCAAAATTTGATCAAATTTCAAATGTTGCATGTAGATGGCACAATCCGGATCCCACACCCCACTTTGCTGTGGTGCAAAACAAACTTAAGATGGAGAAGGAAAACTAACATTAAAAAAAACTGCAGATTCTGGAAATCTGAAATATAACCTGAAGATGCTGTTAATATCCAACAAGTCAGGCAGTATCTATGGAATGAGAAACAGTAAATGTTCAGGTCCTTAACAAAACCTCACAGTCATAGACTTAAAACTTCACCATTTTCTCTCTGCACAGATACGGCCCAACTTGCTGAGTCTTTGCAGCAACTTTTGTTTTAATTTCACACCACTACCTACAGTCTGAAATCTACTTGACCTGCCAAACTAAACGACTGGCTAGGATAGGCCTAGAGAGGCTACAGGCTCAAGAGTAGGTTGAGCAGCAATCTCACAACGTGCTATATTATGTGACGCTGTTTATTGTGTACAACTAAGAAAACTGATTCATTAGAATGTTACGGAGCTTGATCACATTTTATTTAATTGCCTTGCTTGCAATATTTAATATAACCAGACTACTGTATTTGGAAGTGGTCACAGTAATGATGTAAATAGCATGGGTGTTACCATAACTGGGAAAGAAGATGCAGGAATGAGAGGTTCCAAGATCAACAAAGAATGCTGTCAAATGATAATAAATTAAAACACTTCCATTCAGTCGCAAGGCCGACCCTGATAGTCCAGTCACCCAAGACTAGAATTCACTCCACTCTGACCTGTCTCTCCACTGCACCAACAATGCCCAACAAAAGCTCGAGGAACACCACCTCATCATCCATTTGGCCAAAGTACAACCCTCAGACTTCATGCTGAAATTCACAATTTAAGGTAATCTCACATGTATTTTGCTCCAGCTGCAAGTCTGCCTGTCAGTTCCACTTTGACTCTATTTTCTTGTTTCCAACAATTGTTATATAAAATAATTTGTAACTTGACCACTGTGCTCTACACTCTATCACATATATTCTCTTTGTCCTCTCCATCTTCTCCCTCACAACTAAAAGCGTGCTTGCATACCCACTTCTCCAGTTTGGGCAACTATGGGAAAGGTTGACTTTGATTCCCTCCCAACGGATGCTGCCTGATCTGATGAGTGTTTACAATATTTTGTTGAGCATTTCCAGCATTGCTCTAATTATTTAAAACTTGCTCAGTTTGCTTAGATATGTCAATGTTTGCATGTTAAACACAAAACCCAGTTGCACAGTGCCAATTTATAAACAACTGCAAAGAGGCATATCAGTTCTCTTTTTTTTTTAATGATTATGATTATTATCTTTTTAAATTTATTTATTAGAAGTACATTACATTTTACGGGTTCCCAGAATTATTAAAACATTCTTTGTCCAACTTCCTTTTTTTTCTTTAGAAAGAAATGAGAAAGAAAGAAGTATCGAAGGGTGAAGAATAGTCTAGTGAATGTAGTGTATAGAAAGAAATAAGTGAGAAACTGAAGCAGAAAGGAGATTCTCACACGCCACAAGTCGATATATATATTTTTTTGTTCTTAATCATTTTTCACTCAAACCCAGAATTTTTAATTTTATGATGTTATTACACCCCATGAATCCACAAGATCAATAAATGGAGACCAACTCGTTAAGAATTGGTATTTTTTTTCTATTAGGAGTCTCATTTCTTCCAAATGGGCCGTTTCCACCATATTACCAATCCACATTTTGAGTGTCGGTATAGTAGCCTTTTTCCAGAATTTGAGTATGAGTTTTTTCGCTATTATTAATCCATAATTAAAAAATGAGATTTGGGATACATTTAATAGGTAAGTTACAAAACTTACCTTTGGCGGTGCTGGAGTTCTGCCGCTGGCTGTGTGTGCGACTTTGGCGCCTTTAAGGGGGGGGGGGGGGCGGGGTTGAAATGCGGTTTTCCCCTTGCCATCCGGAGCTTTATTTTCTCGGAGTGCGATCTATTTTTGGAGATTCGTTCCGACTGCCGGTAAGTCCGTTTTTTAAAATAAATCGTCCGACTACTTAATTGCTGCAGTAAAATAAAAATTAGCTCCTAATACCGTGAACGCCGACAACGGGGACCGATTTTACATAGGGGACAGGTAAGTGAAAGCTGTTTATTTTTACATATAAACTTGCTTTTTTAGGGGACTTTAATCAATATTTCATGTTGCGAAACGGTGATTTAGCCCCCATATGAACTGTCAGAATTTTTCCTGTCGATATTGGGTTTAAATTCACCGCAACCGCAACGTTCCAATACAGCGCATTCCATAAAATCCCACTCGCAAGCTGTTTAAAATGCCCATTAATTTACAGGCATTAAACACTGAATTCCTTCAATTTGGCCTATAAATTAATGCCAATTAGATTTAAAAATCATGTTTTATTGTGAATTATTGTGTGACTGTTAATTGGGCACTTAGGCTTTACATTAAAAAAAAAATTTCTTAAGAAATTGATACATGTTTAGATCTAGTAATTTAATTTTGTAATTGGCTACAATTGGGTAACTAACTAATTATATGCTTTAATTTCAGGTCATCCAAGTAAGATTGTTTCATATTTGTTTCAGAATGCTTCAATCTATAATAACTGAAAATTTCTTTCAGTTCTCTTAAATTTTAAGGAAGTTATGGGCTTTTGACTGTTCTCGATCACAACTTTTGTGACAAGTCAATAGAAAAGCAATAGGAAGCAAGTTGCTAATTTCCGAGTATGAAAATGCCCTAACTTTTTTAATACTGAAGACATGAAAGTGAATTAGGTGTCAAATTAAACTTATTTTTATGCTTTATCTGATGGGATAAATTGCAGACTTGATTTTTTAAATCTCAAAAATGTGTAACATTGTTACATTTAATTTGTTTCTATCTCCTAATACTCTAAAGATAATCATTTCCATGCTAGGTTCCATTTTTATCTTAAATAAACTAGTGAATATATCGAATACATCACACTAATAATTATGATATCCAACAAATGATAGGAAAATAATAAAATATTTTGTGTGTGTTCTTGGATCTCCCATTGATTGGGTCTAAGGAAAACACAGCAGGTATCTGGGAGCATCACCTCAGCTCCCCTCCAGGTGGCACACGATCCCAACAATGTCACGAAGCAACGTTTGGGAACTGCGCATCTGACAGCTCCAATTGGTCCGTATTGATTCAAGAAATCGCACCAACACTTCACAGGCAACCTGTCTCCCCTTTGTCAGTAACTTCTATCAACTGGAGTAGATATTTTTCAATTTAATTATATCAAAAATGCAACTAGCAAGCTCCATTAGATGCAAGGTAGACAAAAATGCTGGAGAAACTCAGTGGGTGAGGCAGCATCTATGGAGCGAAGGAAATAGGCAACGTTTCAGATTGAGACCCTACTTCAGACGATGTAAAATTTAATTAGATGTAAAATTATTAATTAGATGTAAAATTATTTTGCATTCTTAAAATGAAACATTTTTAGGGGTGATGAGGGGGACATTGGTTCTGGAGTCATTGGGCTGCATACACTTCATAAATCTGTTAATCTCCACAGAAAATGCCCAATTGTGCCTAAGTACTCCTATACTGTCTCACTGCAAACTACAAGCCATTAGCAGAATTTAGAGAATTGGATCTTAATGTTCTCATCTTCCCCCAAAAACCCTTCCACATTGCCTCACACCATATATAAACTGTATCCTCCCCATTGCCACCAGCCTCAAAGATTTACATTTTCTCAGCATTGAAATTAAGCATTTTATTTTTGGTGTAAATGCTGGCTTAATTGTAGCAAATGCTATAGAAAAATTGTGATGGACTGCAATACTTTCAAAGGAAAACCAAACAAGCACCTGACAAAGGAATAGAAAGATATGCAAGATGGAGTTGGTGAATGTATCAGGTAGTTTATTTAAACCACTGACAAATTGGATTGGGATGGCTGGTGCAATAAGAGCCATCCCAACTGTACAATATGTAACTGAAAAAGGTTTAAATCATTTATGCTATTGTACAAGTTGCTGCGTGTTACATTGGGGATATATTTATGGCCATGTTTAGTCTTATTGTAAAGATTCATCTTACTTCAATAAATGTGCATCACTTATATCAATGGCTGAATCAAGCAATGATGAAGCACATATTCTACTGGTAGCTCACTGGTGGTTGTGCCAATGGACTAATTGTGCAATGGCCTGGACTAAAACCAGAATAATTCCAAATCCATAGCACACCAGAATTGTTAAATTAGTTTGTGAGAAAAATAATAATAAAGTATCAATAAAAGTGATCATTAGGGTATCCCAAAAACCCTCTCCATCTCCATCCTTCAGCCATTTAAGTAATTCAGTAAGATCTTGACGGATCTTACCTCACCACCACTTTCCTGCGCTAACACCATATTCTGGATTTTTTTTTTAATTTCCCCAAAGCTACCAATCTCTACAAGCTATTTTGGACTTGTGATTCCAAGGATCCACTACCCACTTGGTGAAGAATCCCCCTGACCTGTCCTGAATGGTTGACCACATTTTAAGTCTGACCGCAAAGTGCTGGAGTAACTCTGTGGGGCAGGCACCATCACTGGAGGATACGAGTAGGCGATATTTCGAATTGGGACCCTTCTTTGGGCTGATGGAGTAAGGAGAAATAGGCGTGTGAGCCCAGGTGGGGCACAGGAGAGAAGGGGGGGGGGGAAGATGTTTGTCAGAGGTAATCTAAAATTGGAGAACTCAATGTTCATACAATGAAGTTCTCAACTACCCAAGAAAAATGCAAGGTGCTGCTCCTCCAGTTTGTGTGTGACCTCACACTGGCAACGGAGGAGTCCCAGGACAAAAAAGCCAGTGTGGGAATGTAAGTTAAAATAATTAGCAACCAGGAGATCCGGTACGCCTTGGCAGACTAAGCGCAAGTGAAATGGTCGGTGAGTCTGCACTTGGTCTCGCCAATGTACAGGAGGCCACATTGGGAACATTAGATGCAGATGAGATTAGAGGAGGTGCACCTATTTCTCCCCTCCCCCACCATTCCCCCCTCTGGATTCACAATTCACAACTCTTTAATCCTTTGGTCTCTTTTTTTAAAAAATCTCTAGCCTTTGTCCAAACAGCTGCCTATCAAAACCTTTTCATGCCTGTGTTCACACATTACCTGTCGCACTTTCTCCTGCCCTAGTGCAGATGTCATTATAAATGTACTGAAAGAACAGTCCTTGTGTTTTTGGAGGGGGATGGACAATCTAATCAAGACTCTGGACAAAACAACTTAGCTTATTTTCAGCATTCTTCTATTAATGCACTGCGTTTTGTACAAAGGCTCAAATTAGTTGAGATCTTTAATATTGACAGTATGTGCTATGAACCTGGTATCACTACAAAAGCTGTCAGATGAAATAAAAGTCAAATGAAATAATGTTCTTCACGACAGGGCACTGAATAAGATGCAAGACTTGAAAATAATGCATAAAATTATATGTATTATAGCCCGAGGCATATCTCATTGCAAGATGTGAGATGTAAATGCAGTACACCCTCCAAGATATAACAAATAAGTTGCTCAATTAAATATTTGGCAAATGAGTCCAGTCTAAGACTACAATTCAATTTTGTACAATCTAGAATAAATTAGGCTTCACTGCGTCTTCATAGCTATTGCCTCTTAAAATGTTTTTGTTTACTTGCTGCTTTGCATTAGATCTCTGCACTGACCCGTAAAGTATATTACTTTAAATTTGGTGCCCTTTCCTTGATATTGAACAAGAACAATAATGTGTATTGGCTTGAGATACCAGGATTTTAGGTTTTAAATCCACCTTTAACACCAACCACTCTTATTGCATTTATTAAACAACACCAAGTCTCCATTTAAGCATGATGGAAGGTTTCCTTCTGACCAGGGCACGATAAAACATTAGCTTGTTTTTTAACTAATAGTTTAACAAAAGTGTGGTCACAGGGAATCTTTCCCCTAAGTTAATAGACTGAGTAGAACAGCAACAAGAGGCAGCTCCTGCTCTTGTACGGATTCAGACTCGGCAATGAATGAGATGATGCAAGACTTCGAATCTATGTACCAAATGCTATTAGATTTTTGCCTTTTAATTAAAAATACAAACTGGAAGCGTTTGTGTTTGCCTGTCCACCGACTGATCCAAGAAGCAATGTCAATTGCAAACTTCACCATCAACAACACATGAACCATGAATGCATTAATCAAAGTCAGCAACTCCAGATGTACTAATGACAACCGAGTTATGGATCAACAGTCTTGTAATCTTTGATTTGAGTTTTTTTTAATGAACTATGTACAGAATTCCTTCATGCACCACCACCCACCCTTCCCTTAACCATTATTTTTTTGGGGAGGTGAGGAACAATCTTTCCCATTGTCCCGATTTGAAATGTCCTTGCTAATATTGCAACAGTTAAAGTGGATGGCATCCTCAACTATGCACCAAGAGTTTAGAGTGTGGAATACTGAGGGACAAATAACATCAGATTGTAAACAAACAATAACCCCCTACAGATGTGCTAGTTCACTCGATACAAGAAAAAAACTCAATTATGCGGTAAAGTATGTATATTTAAATAATCTCTGTATTTTGAATCAACATTTGGTCAGTTTTGCAGTCTTCAAATGGGTTAAAAGTTCCAACTATTAGGATGATAGGTTGTACAGGTTCCCATCTTCAAATGTTCGGGCTATGGAGGCTCCACAAATCCTGGAGAAAATGAAGCACACATAATATAAGTAATAAATAGTACATTATATGCTAATTCCTTCAACATTACAATGAATTTTAGAGCAGTTAGCCAGTAGCTAGTCAAAATTGCTACAATACTTAAAGAAAATCTCATTGGAAATTGAGGAAAACAATAATTTAATGTAATTTCATTTAAATACTAAGAGCTTTAATCCTTAGTTTAAAATCTAATCAAATCAAACTATGAAGGAATGAGTTGCAAGTTGGTTATGATGGAGAAGAAAACTACAATGACATGCATGACAGCAACAAGCAATGGACAACTTCTAAAGAATAAATGTAAGACACACAATGGCCAATACTCATTGCACCGGTCAAAGGAAGCCCTGCTGCTCGATTTGCATTAGATTCTGGGCACAGCAGTATTGTCAATAATGCAACTTTACAAATAAAATGCTGCAATCAACCCTTTTAGTACCAATTCCAGTATGGCTATTGTTCCTGGAAACACAATCTATGTGCTAAGGAGATACCAGTGTAACAGTATTAAGCAGAGAGAACACACATTTACAAAAACAATCAAGGTTTTTGTTTGAGGTTGCAACTTCCAAAGTAGATAAGAAGAGTTGGGTGGAAAAACAAGACCTGGTGGAATGGAATTTTAAGGACTTCAAAGGAATGCAACACAAGACTAATGCAAATGGCATTGGGTGCAATATATTGTATTGAGCATTGGCCAACTAAAGCAGTATAAATAAATATTCAGTTAAGTTTGGAAGGCTGTGACTAGTGGGGTGTCACTGGGAGCAACAATGGAGGCCTCAGGTCTCCAGTGCGTTAGTGGAGGGGCTTGATTTAATCTGCTGGAGTAGCATGATGATTTACACTGATGCTGCCAACTTCATGAGATTCTAGTCTGGCAAAGTAACCCAGGAGGACAAGGCAGATGGAATATGTGCAGAAATCAGGACACCCATTTTTGATTAAAATAGAGAAATGGAATTCTTAGGTAGTTGGGTGCCTCGCATACAAAAATTACTCAAAGTTAACATGCAGGTACAGGAAGCAATTGGCAACTAATTTGGCATTTATTTCAAGAGAATTTCAGACAAGAGTCAAAACGCGAGCTTCAATTATACAGAGCTCTTGTGCACCACAACCACCACAATAGTTTGCAAGTCTCCCTTACAAAGGAAATTGGATATAATTGGGATAGACGGTCCAACAGAAGTTAATTCTTGAAAAGAGGGAGGAAGATCCTAAAAAAAGAATCATGCAAACTTAGCCCATTACCTTCCCCAGGCTTAGAAGAATGAAGGGCAGACTTATTGACAAATAATTTGCGTTCAGGGCTTGACTGAATAAATTCATGAACGATGTGTCCCGGGCTGGGATGTCTAGAGCTATGGTTCAGTCCCAAAATAAAAGGTCTGCCATTCTAAACAAGTCATAAGTTTTTTTCACTTGGGGAAAGTAAATCTTTGCAGCTCGCTATTTGTGAGGGCTGACAGCAACCCAGTCATTTAGTATTTTTAAGACAGAATGATAAGTATTTGGATATTAAAGATCAGCCATAATTCTGGAAAATTATAGAGCCGGTATTAGGTCCTACTTCTTCTATTCCTGCTTCTAGTTCTTATGTTTTATCATTATTGACCAGAAGCAGTTGTACGGAGTTTTATCAATGCATTCATAAGAGTGCAGGAACGGAGCTACCCAGTGGTGTACATGAAGACATTTTGAAGTTGACAGGATAAGTCCAGAAGATTAAAACTATGCATACCCTTGATTGTACAGCAGAGGCAGTGTTGAAAAAGAAAGCATTTAAAATACATTGTTTAAATTCCAGCTGGAACATTATGTGCAATTCGGGCAACACACTTTAGGAAGGTTGGCAAGACCTTGAGAGAGGATACAGAGATCAACTAAAATAGAACTGAGAGTTACGAGTGTTCTCAGAACAGAAAAAAATAAAATCTGAATAACTTTACATTTCTTTCTGGACACTATTTTCTAAGGTTAAAATCTTTCCACAAATAAACTGCATCATACAATAATTTACTGCATTTTGCTTAAAATGATCTAAGCATCTCCAAGCAGATCTGCAAACTGCAGTACTTACACATTACTCTTTTGGTTTGTTGAGTTTTACACTAACATCTCCTACTTTCTTGGCCTCTGCTTGGAACTGTGGTTTCAGTGCAGCCCGCAAAGCCTCTGCACAAATCCGAGAATAACGAATGTAACTGGAAGAAAACATACAAATAAAATCAGAGCATTCCCTTATTTGTTGGCTCAAGGATAATAACGAAGGCGCAGTCATAGAAGTGGCAAGTTTAACAACCATTTTGAAGTGTTAATTATGTTGAAGCTACCAAACAGGAAGATGGTGCTTTTGATGCTTGTTGTTTAATTGCATGGATCCATTTTTCATACTGTGCCACATACACGGAAAAGGTAATCACACACTGGATAGAATTTTACTGAAAAGATCCAAGTGATCTGATCCAAATCATTACAGTAATTATGAGTAAAACATAAACTCCTGGAAAAACATAGCAGGTCAAAGGAATTTCTCTCACTGCAATTATACATGACAAGCCCACACCTGGAATGTATTATTTAAATATCTTTGACCAAGGGAAAAAAGCATGCCATTGAATAAGCAGTGAAAAATCACTAGATTGGTTACAGGAATAGCAGGCTTGCCAACTGGATTGGGACTTTAGTAGAATGAGAAGAGATGGTTTTAAAACTTACAAATAACCCATGTACCCATTCTCTTGTGTTCCCTCCTCCACCCTTGTCATTGTATTTGTTTTACTGTCATCCTGGTGAGTTTTTTTGTCTGTGTAACTCATTTTCACCTAGCCCACAGCTAACAATGGACCATTTCCTTGATCATCGTTTTTTTTTGGCATATCTTTAAATCCTTTCATCTATATCAGTCTACACCTCTCGTTCCCCTTTCCCCTGACTCTCAGTCTGAAGAAGGGTCTCTACCCGAAAAGTCACCTATTTCATTTCTCCAGAGAAGCACTTTGACCCGCTGAGTTTACTTCAGCTTTTTGTGTCTATCTTCAGTTTAAACCTGAATCTGCAGTTTCTTAAATGGGTTGACAGGATGCAGAGTAGATATTTCCCCTGGGTGAGAGTCCAGAATCAGGAGTCAAAGTCTGAGAATAAAAAGTAGATCATTTAAGACCAAACTAGGGAGAAATTAATTTAAAGGGTAATGAATCTTCGTAATCCTCTACCCCAAAGGGTTGTTGCAACATTTAATGACTTCCTTCAAAACAGCTCAATAGGCTTCTGGATATTATGGGAATCAAGGGATATGGGGATAGTGGATAAAAAGAGAGGCAGATCAGTAGGTATGTTGCAAAACTTACCTTTAGCGGCGCTGCACTTCTGCCGCTCCCCGTGTGCGCGACTTTAGCGCCTTTCAGAGGGGGGCGGGCTTAAAGTGCCGTTTTTCAACAGACCTGGATAATCGATGAATGTCGTTGCAGAAGAAAAATCGCTCCGACATTTCATCAATGAAGGTATTTTTAAATGACTCTAAATTATTTATTAACTAGAGTAATTTAAAAATCACCTTCAAAAGCTGTGAGCACTGACAACCGGAAGGATTTTCCGTAGGGGAGAAAAAAAGGTAGTTTATTTTTATATTAAAAGTTGGTTTTTCGGGAGGCTTTAATAATATTTTTATGTTGTGAAATGGGGTCCCAAAAAATGTATGAACAAGCAGTATTTTTCCTCCCGACTTCACCGCTAACCGCAACGTTCCAATCCACCGCATTCCACTAAAACCCACTCGCTAGTTGATTTAAATGGCCGTTAATTTACAGGCATAAAACACTAAATTCCTTCCATTTGGCCCAGAAATTCATGAAAATGAGATTTTAAAATTATGTTATATTGTGGATTATTGTGTGAATGTTATTTG
Organism: Raja brachyura; assembly: GCA_963514005.1. The sequence goes on along the minus strand of OY740802.1, from coordinate 37,799,915 downwards.
GACACTTAGGCAATTTAAAAAAAGTTTATATTTTCTTAAGAAATGGATAGATGTTTAGATCTACTCATTGAATTTTGTAATTAGCTACAATTAGATAACTAACTAATTATATGCTTTAATTTCAGGTAATCCAAGTAAGATTGTTTCATATTTGTTTCAGAATGCTTCAATCTATAATAACTGAAAATTTCATTGAGTTCTCTTAATTTTTAAGAAAGTTATGGGCTTTTAACTTTTCCAGATCACAGCTTTTGAGTTAAGTCAATTGAAAGGCAATGGGGAGCAAGATGCTAATTTCCGAGTATGAAATGGCCATAGCTTTCTTAATACTGAAGATATGAAAGTAAATTAGGTGTCAAATTAAACTTCTTTTTATGCTTTATCTGATGGGATAAATTGCAGACTTGATTTTTTATATCTCAAAATTTTGTAACATTGCTAAGATCAGACAGCATCTTGATTAGTGGAAGAGCAGGTTAAAAGCGGCTAAATGGCAAACTCCAAAGCCTATTTAATTAATTAACAAGAAAAATGAACTTTTCTCCTTTATTGCAAAGAATGTACAAAATAAACGGAGAGAGGTTTTGCTGCAGTTGTATGCGACATTGACAAGACCACAATAAGGCCACTGCATACCAAAGATCCTATATAGGATCTTTGCTGCATACTGTCATGGCCTGTTAATTAAGGTGGAATGTACCTGCACTAGAGGCAATTCTGAAAACATCAATGAGTTGTTTTGTAGGCATGGCCTATGTAAACTTTTTTTTCAGGTAAGGGACGTGTCAAATGTCATCATTATCACATTTACTACATCCCAACCCCCCCCTCCCCCAAATGTACTGCTCCCCTCACCCCTCAAGGTCACTGCACCCCCTGCCCCAAGACAGAGCACACTGGGGCAATGGACCCCCCCCCCCCACCCTAGATGTACCCAGGGGCGCTGTACACTCGGCCCTCCCAGAGACACTACAGCACCCATCGCCGGGGCGGCCGCTGACGGACGGACGGACGGACGGAGCCCGCCGTAACCTCCGGCCGCTCCAGTCAAGGTGGAAGCGAGCGAGCGGCGCCGCTCCGGCCCCCGGCTCGGCCCAGTCCCGCGGGCAGCCGGCCAGCCAGCCCCAGTGCCCTGTGGTTTGTACTGCGGCCTACCTCAGCCCAGCCTGCCTCCAGTACGCCACCATTTTCGCTGCGGTCCCGCACTACAGATCCAACGCCCCACAAATGATCTTCGCTGAAGATGGCGGCGGGTCGAGCGCGGCCGGCACCATCCACGGCCAATAAACGGCGGGCTAGGACAGCGGCCAATAGGAAACCAACCAATCACAACGATGCAACCAATCACAAAGCAGCGCTCGCAGACAAATATCCAATCGGCTTCCTTGCAACAGAAAACCAGTCACAGCTTGCATCGTCTAAACCAATCATAGAGCAGCATTGGAGGCAATGCACCAATCAGGCTATTCGGCTCAGCGCTGAACCCGGGGGAAAGACACTGTCACCGGCGGCTGTCAGTCAGTCAGCGAACTGCTACAACACCTAACCCTGCAGGACATGTCGCAGCATCTGTGGAGCTGAGGAATAGGCGACCTTGTCTCGACCTGAAACGTCGCCTATTCCTTCGCTGTTCAGGAGAGGTGCCGGATGACTGGAGGGTGGCATGAATGTACCTCTATTCAAGAACTGGCTGCAGGGAAAATGCGGAGAACTATTGGCCATTGAGCTTAACAACTGTATTCGGAAAGTTACTAGAGAGTATTCTGAGGGATAGGATATACAGACATTTGGATGGACAAGGGCTGATTAGGCCGATATGGTTTTGTCCATAGGAGGTTGTGTCTCACAAATCTGATTTGAGTTCGTTGAAGACGTGACCAAAAGGGTCAATGACCTGTAGATGCTGTATAAATGAATTTCAATAAGGCATTCGAAGATTCCACATGGTAGGCTGCTCTGGAAGGTTAGATCACATGGGATCCAAAGACAATCCGAGGAAGGGGTTTGGCCCAAAACGTTGCCTATTTCCTTCGCTCCACAGATGCTGCTGCACCCGCTGAGTTTCTCCAGCATTTTTGTGTACCTTCCAAAGACAGATAATTAGCTGGAGAGAAAATTGGCTTCATAGAAGGAAGCAGAGGGTGATGGTAGAAGGTAGCTTCTTGGACTGGAGCACTGTGACTAGTGGTGTGCCTCAGGGTTCAGTGCTGGGCCCATTACTGTTTGTCCTCTACATCAATGATTTGGATGAGAACATACATGGCAAGATTAGCTGATGATATAAAAATGGGTGGTTTTGCAGATAGTGAAGATGGCTGTGAAAAATTGCAGCAGGATCTTGGTCGATTGGCCAGGTGGGCTGAGGAATGGTTGATACAGAGAAATGTGAGGTGTTGCATTTTGGGAAGTCTAACATGGGCAGGACCTACACAGTAAATGGTAGGGCTCTGGGGAGTGTTGTAGAGCAGAGGAATCTAGGAGTGCAGGTGCATGGTTCCTTGAAGGTTAAATCGCAGGTTGATAGAGTGGTTACAAAGACTTTTGGCACTTTGACCTTCATCAGTTACAGTATTGAGTATAGAAGTTGGGAGGTCATGTTGGTCAGATAGTGGTGAGACCGTATTTAGACTATTGGGTTCAGTTCTGGGCACCATATAAGAAAGATGTTGTCAAGTTGGAAACGGTACAGAGAAGATTTACAAGGACTTTTCCAGGAACTAGAGGGTCTGAGCTATAGGCAGTGGTTGAGTAGGCTGGGACTCTATTCCTTGGAGCACAGGAGGACGAGGAGTGATCTTATAGAGGTGTATAAAATCATGAGAGGAATACAGCTTACAATGGCCTGCTTCCTTTATCACCAATACTTTTTTGCATATCTTTCACTCATTGTCCTTTATCTCTCCACATCACTGTTTATATCTCTCGTTTCCCTGATCCCTGACCAGTCTGAAGAAGGGTCTCGACCCGAAATGTCGCCTATCTCCTTCGCTCCTTAGATGCTGCTGCACCCGCTGAGTTTCTCCAGCTTTTTGTGTAACCCCAGAGGAATAGATCAGGTAGATGCACAGTCTCTCGCCCAGAGTGGGTGAAGGAAGGATCAGAGTACGTAGGTTTAAGTTGAAAAGATTTAATAGAAACTTTTTCCAACACAAAGAGTGGTCCAATGAAAGTTCATTAGCTGGCGGTTTTAGCTTGGGTATATATCCTGGAACTCCCTCCCAAAAGCACTGTTGGAGTAGCTTCACCAGGATTGCAATAGTTGAAGGCAATTGGTTATCTTCAAGTAAAACAAGAATCCAGTAACACTCATATCCCTAAACGCAAACTCCAGAGATTTAACACAACATGCTCAACTGCAATCTGCCATTTTGAGAGGGTTTGATGCTGACAGTTTTAGATGGCTAGATAAAGTAAAAACAGGGTGCAATAATAAGGCATTGGCCATTTTGACCTGAGGTGACAGGAGATTTTTTCCTCCCAAGAGGATTGTTAGCTTTGGTATTTATTTATTCTGACAAACAGTTATTGAGTATTTCCTAAATTGAGATTCTCCTTTGGGATATGGAACTAGTCGAAGGATGTGCATGAATCAGAATCAGAGGTTAAGGAATAGATGCAACTGGAGGGCTTACTCCTATCCTTGTATTTCTTCAGTGAAATGTCACCAGAACTTTATCACACTACTGTGTTGTGCTTCTGTGGCTCTTGCACTGAAGCACAATTATATTCTCCCACAGCAACACAAATTTTTATAATTGAAACTGTTTCACTTTAATCACGTATCCAGTAGTGGGAGAGTCTCGGACCAGAGAGCACAGTCTCAGAATAAAACGATGTACCTTTAGAATGGAATTAAGCGGGCATTTCTTAAGCCAGAGGGTGCTGAATCCGTGGAATTCATTGCCACAGATAGCTGTGGAGGCCAATCCATTGGATACTTTTAAAGGGGAGATTAATAAGTTCTCGATTAGTAAGGGTGTTAACGGCTCAGGGAGGAATCAGGAGAATGATGTTGAAAGAGAAAAAGAGATGAGCCACGATCAAATGGCAGAGCAGACTCCAAGGGCCAAATCGCGTAATTCTGCTCCTATGATTTATTTGGTCTGGTTTGCAAAATACACTTTTCCCAATTCTGGGGATGACTGCTAATGGTGAGTGTTTTAACACAATCCACAGGTTATTTCCACCAACAACTGGTCAGCTCATCAGAAATGCGTCAGAGCCTCATCTAGTTGTGTTATACCAGGGGTGGGGAACCTGCGGCCTTCTAGGCCATTAAGTGCAGCCTTTTGAATGAATCAAAATTTTGTAGAACAAATCCTTTTATTTTGTTAATATGTTTTTGTTCATCTTTTATTTTAATTTTAATCTTCAAATGAACCTACTTAAAATACCAAAGAGTAACAGAAGATTCAACAAAATAATCCTCCCTGACTGATGGCCACAATTAAAACATTAGTAAGTCATGAGGGCAATTTTAACAAATAATGTACATTTTGATGTATATCTAATTTAAGTTTCTTGGCCTTATTAGATTACAGCTAACTTAATGCGGTATTTCGACCTGAAAAGGTTCCCCACCCGTGTTATACTTTGTACTTCCCATTCTGGTAACAATCCTTAACTGTCTGATTGTTGATCATGGTTATAGCTTTGCTTGGCATTGTTGCAACAGTGATATATCCAGGTTTTATTGAGATGAATTTGGTTCAGTAAATGTTATTTCTGTGTACATAGGTGGCAGGGAGCATAATAGCAGTATATTTATAGTGTTGCAGTCGGATTTGAAGTTGGTATTTGGACTGACTTAACAAGCTGCACCGGCTGGGACTATCTTCCCTGGAGCATAGGAGGCTGAGGGGGAACCTTTGCGCTCTATAAAGTCATGGGACATAGCTGGGTTAAGATTTAAAAAGGGATGCAACTTTTTCCACAGTTGGGTATATGGAACAAATTACCTGGGGAAGCTGGAAAAAGGTACAATTAAAGTCAATTCAGACAGATACATGGATAGTTAAGGTTAAGATAGATCTGGGCCAAAAGCAGGCAAATGGGACTATCTCCTCTAGACAACTTGATCAGAGTGGATGAGTAGGGAAGAAGGGCCAGTTTCTGCGCTGTAGAAGTCGCCGAGTCCGACTTATTATTGAACTCCAATACAAAGTAATGGTCCATGCTTCAAACATGCAAAACCTAAAACTACCCTCTGAGCATTATATCTTAGATATTAGCCTCAGAATGAGTACACTGTAGGAACAGCAGAAATGGTTGATACTATAAATTACAAGGTGGTGGTGCATGACTCCAGCTTATACAGAAGGTTGAGAGATGATCTACTAGATTTTTAAAAATGTTTTCCTTTTAACGTAAATAAAAATGTCACCTTGTGGTGGAGAACCGAGCACAGATAATTTAATCTTCCATTAGTCTCTGCAAGAGAAACATGAAACACATGCATCTTCTTAAAGGGAAGTAGAAATATTGAATTAATTCTTAATTAAGTTGTGGATGTTTAGTTGATTGAATTTTCAAAATTACAATGGTGGCTATTGGTTAAGGTTATAAGGCATTTGGAGCGTGTTGATAAATGGGGTGTCCTTCTTATCAGAACAGACAGAACATACTCAAGGATCAAACGGTCACTGCTCCTATTTCCAAGTTCATTTTGTCCAAAGCTGAACTATTTTATGCTCTCAGAGAAAACCACCTGACATTGAACTTTATTCAAACATATCTTCAAACACAAAAAAGTTTAGATACAATATTTTAAGACAATTTTATTGACAGTAGTTTGGTTAAAAATGTTAAACTTGGCTGAAGTTTGAAATACAATTCAGTGCTATTAAAATAAATATTCCATACAAAAAACCCTTCATGGATATGTAAGTTAACAGGTATTGCACAGGAAAATAATATTTAAAAAACTAAAATACTGTGCATTGTGGTTCAATTGAACAAACCTAATTCAACTTATTTTTTTCCCTGTTGGTCATATTAAGTTAGCAAATCTTCACCTACGAAAACATTAAATAAATGTTACCAGCAACAAACACAATCCGCTTTTGCCTTTTCATTTGTTGTAAAAAGTTCCAGATCACAGATCATCTTGTGTAGAAAAGAAATATAATCACACCACAAGCAGATCCAGACTGGCCGAGAGAGCAATGTCCATTGTGTCAGAACAAAACCAATCAAATAGGTACAAGACTAAAGCCATGAAACCCAAGAGTCCCAATTCCATTCAAAATCCACTAAAAATGCAGAGGACCCCTTACCAATCACCTATTTTACTCTCAACACAATATTGCGTGACCCTAATACATTTTCTCCTTTCTGAATTCTATCTTTCACGGCATAAGCTGTTAGGCGTGCTTAGGCATTCAGAATTCTGGTTCTAACCCTGCACTTTTAAAACTTGTTCATTACACTGACTCCCGCAAACAAAAATTCGACTGTAGACATAATCGCAAAACCAACACAGGCAGTTTTGTGCTATCCCTAGCTTTATGTGGAACGATTAAATATGAAACAATGTGACAGACAATGGAAGTCAATTACAAACAGAAAAAGTAGGCAACAATCAGAATCGATGTAGGTGGCTCAGTGGTCTTTTATAACTACCACTTGAAAATGAGTGGACTCTAAATATTAACGACATTTCTCTTTCATTTCCCCAAGTCTGACCTCAACTATAGAATTATACAAACTACAGCAGAATAACAAACCTACCATCTGAAAGTGGAATTCTGAATACTGCATTAAACTTAAAAGCTACTGCCCCTGTCCCACTTAGGAAACCTGAATGGAAACCTCTGCAGACTTTGCGCCCCACCGGAGGTTTCCGTGCAGTTCCCGGAGGTTTTTGTCCTCCGGCAACCACCTTCAAATAGCATCGCAACCGGCTTCGACTAAAAAATTACCGATTTTTAAAACGGAAACCACTTTCGACCATTAGGGAGACTGACCAAAACCTCCCGGGATCGCACAAAAACCTTGCGTGGGGCGCAAAGTCTCCAGAGGTTTCCGTTCAGGTTTCCTAAGTGGGACAGGGGCATAACTGTTTAAAATATATTCACCAAGTGTGCAACTCCACTGAACGACTCCACTCTGCTGAGACAGGTGCAAACTTCCAGACTAAATCCTGAATGTACTGAACATTAACAAAGTGAGGTTTGGTGAGATGTGGAGCTTATCCTGCATGACACAGCAGGTACCAAGGGTGTCCTACATAGGTCTCTGCATCGGGTATTGACATTCCATATTATACTCCCAGCAGCACAGCTAAGTTTGCACTACCAGTAAATATACGAAGGACAAACAGCAGTAAACAAACCATGCATATTTTAATTAATAGTCAATGGATCAGTTGGTAGTATACCTTCTGTGGCAGATCAGTGGTTGTATAGATTAAATCTCCTCAGAACTTGATATCCTAAGAAAGTTACACAAAGAGAGGTCACACAGCTTAAGGCATCCTCCAGCAGTACATAAGGGATTCTCAAAATTAATATTGCAATGTGAGTAAGATTTAGATATCCTAATATTAAAGAACGGGTTTTATTCAATAAATACACTTCCAAAACACATAAATTTCCATGGAGTGACTTATTTAGGAAACTTTGCAATCTGCATACAGCTGGAGCCTATAAATCACAAGTAAGCATATGCTGGTGAGATGAATGGTAGCCAAAATCTCTGTATCTTTGTCAAGATCCTTCATGCCCGAATAGCACAAAGCTGTTGTGCTGATATTAGTGCTTGGAAGGGACTCACTCCTCTATCAGGATTACCTGGTCCAAAGACAAGCTTGTTCCCAACTGTGCCAAGCTGACTTCTTGGCAATTCAGCAAATGACTTCAATTGCATCAGAATCAGAACCTTGCACACAGGAAGTTAAAGTAAATTTTAAACTTGTAACTGATTTCAAAAATTCAAAGCACATTTGAAATGAAACAAATTGCAAAAAACAGTTCAGCTCAAGAACTTTAAGTGTCAGCTTTAGTCATTCAGAATACAAAGGCTCTTCTTTCCACACAGCCCGATCCAGAAATTTTCTTTCACAATTCTCCCATTTGAATTGGAACATGGCACAAATAATGTTTTCTTATTTCAGCTAGTGACTGCTGAAGTATATTAAATAAATTCAGTCATAACGTCCCCCATATCCATAACACCCAGATTCTAGCTGGTTACGGAAGACAGTCAATGATATCCATGGTTTATTCTAAGGCCCCACAATTTACAAAAAAAGCAGACTGGGAAAACACAGTCCATTTCCTTGGACTAATTTACTGCCAAATCAGAGGATGTACCTGTGAAGAACAAAACTAAAGGGGAAGTATGATATGTGTTACCTTTAAAAAAGAACTAGAGCCTAGTACCTCAACATACAGAAAACAATCCAGTAACATTAGTGCTTTAGGAATGTTAACGCCTCGATATAGAAAATATATGGCAATTATGTGGTTTAGTTCTTTCATATTCAAGTACTAAATGCTGACAACAACTAGATTATCAAAACTAAGTGAACCAGATATTCAAAAATGTTGATACTCTACAATGCCATGATTGCAAAGTTTATATATGGACATCCCAAATACCCTTGGGTATCTTTTTACAGCAGGTGCCCATTAATTATATATTTCATCGATTTACAGAACTGTTGCAATTGACTATTTAATTTTCATAGTGAAGTTTAAAATACTCATCAATACTTCATGGCTGGAACTAACAGTTGAATTGTTAGATATATACTAGAGGTTTAAATAAAATGTTCAAGTTTTGATCATTTTGAAAAAAATCCCAAGTTGGTCTAGTTTCCTCCAAGCTTAAATTGCAAATGCTTCACCATTTTACAGGTGAAGTGTGTCCTGTACCTCAGCCTCTACCTAAACCTGTGAGGTGCCAAGTCCTGCTTGGTTACCACAAGCTGTTTGCAATCATCTAATGCAACAAGCAGGTGGCAATTTATAAGTTGTAATTCCAGGTAACAATTCACAGTAGACTGGATATAATGCACACATATAGAAACATTTTCTTGTAGGAACAACTGGATAATAATCAGGAGTGGAAACTCGGCCAATTGTTCATTTTGCAATTAATCCACGCAAATTATCATTTTCTGATCTACTCAAATAACTGGCACTATTGTTTAGGTCCTTAATCTGTGCAGCCTTGTGGACCACAAAAATGAATCATTCATCACTGTCAAGTCTTTGTCATCTCTCAATTCTTCTGCCAACATTATACTTTACATATTAGTATTAAAACCCATGCTTCCCTCTGTGCATCTGCTCCAATTCATTTTCATTTACAAGACCTCTAGGAGACAGAGTCAAAGGTTCTTTCAAGTAGTCTCTCACCACCACACATCCCCACCCCGTCCCACAAATAGAAGTCAATTGAATCCAAGCTTCTTTAATCTGCTTAGATCTGGAGCCCCAGTGAACAAGGGGAAAATACACAGTGGGAAGCAACAGGCTAAAACGGCCCAGGGGCAGACGTTGTGTTTCTGTACAATTCTCATTTGTTATTCTACTGATGACGCAGCCATTGGAATTTTGATACTTCGTGCAGATGCTGCCAACTCTTCAATCTCAGCATTTAACTTGCGAATTACCCACTCCATGGCTTCTCGGCCCTGTGTAGGAAAACAAAGATTTGTGTATTAATAGTAGCTACAGACATATATTATTAACTGTTGCTGGAAAAGCATAGCTATATTCTGCTGGTCAATCTTACCACCCAAGGTGGTGGAAAGTTCATTCCATATCTTGTTATACAGTTCAGTTAGCTGTTTTTTATGGAACATCAATATTAATTCTTCCAAATGTCTCAAGATGCAGGAGAAAAAGAGGCTATCAGGAAGTAAGGATGGGGAAAGAGATGGAAAGGTAGGGAGTGAGGTCTTTATAGCGCCATACTTAAAAGAAAGAGTAGAGGCACGAAATCGGAGCAGGGATAAAATATACTGCAAACATATTTCAAAAAATTAGAAATCTCCAAGGCAACTGCTAATAATAAAAACATCCTTTTTTGTAATTCTTATAATTGCACTTACTTTATTTGCATTAGCAGAGATGCTGTTTTCCATCATTCCTTCCATGTAACTGCTTAGACTGACCCCTTTTACACTGATTATAGCTTCTTGGGTTAGGATGGTCCTGGAAAAACAGGATGGATATACGCCATGCTGTCAGATGTAGTAGAGATAATGGAATTAACCCTATTCACACCAAATAATGCACAATTTGTGGCTGTGTCACTTGAAGAGGAATTGAGATATTCCCTTCTCACACCAAAGCAACCTGCTGTACTTTCGTTTTTATTAATGACGTAGGAGGCGCCATTTAACCCACTTGGTCCATTCCTGATCAGTTGGGCGTTTCAATACCAGCATGTGGAGATGGGGGCTCCGCCAGAGCCCAGCCTGTGAATGCCGAGCAGAAAAACAGACAGCCAACCGTGTCATCTCTAGGTGCCCGCTCTACCACTCACCAAATGGAGCTCAGGTCCTGGCAAACATTCATGCAGAGACAACAACCTGGCTGCTCAACACACGCTTGAAATCTAACTATTCCTTTGGTTTATTTATGTTTCATTCGCAAGAAGAAGTAATCGCGTCAATCCCATATTTTTTGTCTGCAATTTATTCGTGTTCACGCACATTTATGGCTGCCCTTTAGTTCTTTCTACCAAGGACAAGCCGCCAAGAACCAGGTATTTCTAGACTTCAGTGAAAATGGCCTCGACAAATCCAAACACGGCAGAAAAGACAGCGGAACAAAAGGAATCTGTGCACAATAGATTTGCAAACGGCTCGAAATTAGCGGTTGCCCGGATGCCACTGACCACCCAAAGTGCCGCCGGACAACCTAAACGGCGAGTCATTTTGCCCGGCTTGGCAACTTGGTTTATAGAGAGACACAAAAAACTGGAGTAACTCTGCGGGTCCGGCAGCATCTCGGGAGAAAAAGGATGTGACTTTCTGTGTCGGCGACCGATTAGGGAAAGATGCTAAGTGTCGGAGGGTCGGGGCGAATGACGGCCCCGCACAGCAGCAGCGGGTGTGGCTCCATCTCCTCTTCTGAGGATCCATCTCCTCTGGGGGGGCTGAGGATAGAGCGCGGTGATTGGAGGTAGACGTGCCAAAACACTCTCGGCAGACCTGCGCCGCAGCCAGGATTGATCCCGGCTCTCCGGTGCTGCAATCGCTGTCGAACCGCCACTGGACCATCCCCGTCCCCCCTGAGAGCCCCACGCCCGGGGGTGGCTAGAGACATCAGGAATCAGGTGAGCTCAACTCTGCCAGTCCCACCAGGTTAACTCACAGCCCTGTGTGGATTGAGACAGGGCTGTAGGCGAGACAGGCAGAGTTTTTATATTTTTTTAAATTTCATTTATTAGAGGTAAATACATCAATGTACTTCACATATATATTGTTCCAATCATTGTACCCTATATTTTTTATGGCTTCTAAAGAAAAAGAATAGTAAGAAAAAGAGTGAAATAGGTGAAAAGAGTTGTGATAGTGAAAGAGCGTGCCAAAGGGGAGAAGAAACCCTTGGTCAAATAAATAGAGAAAGGGGGTTAAGAGATAGACCCTAAAAAAGAAAAACAAAAGCCAGTTACTACGTTATATATATCACGCAAAAGGATTCCACCAACTCGATAGTTTTTCAAGGCCCGAGGTACTCCTGCACCCTATCTTTGTATTCATTCTATAAATGCAGACCACGTCTGATAGAAACAATCTGATTTTCCATCCAGTATAGAATTTGTGGTAGAAAAATCATTTTTATGCCGTTTATTCGACCTATTAAGGACATATTAAGTAAGCGTTTTCCAGAATTTAATTATGTAGTTTCTCAAGTACAGGGTTATAGTCTGCTTTAAACATGTCTTGATATCTCCTAGTAATTTCAATACCCAAGTATTTAATTTTTTCCACAGCTATTTTAAAAGGAAATTGTACGAGATGTGTAGAATCTTTCGGTTTTATTGACATGATTTCACTTTTATTCCAGTTTATTCTATAACCTGAAAATGAACCGAAATCCTCAATTAAATTTAAAATGTTGGGTATAGTGATATGAGGCTTTGTGAAGTAGACAAGTACACCATCAGTGTATAATGATATTTTATTGTTTGAATATTTTGTGTTATATCTGTGGATATTCGGATGAGCTCCAATTCTTTTCGCTAGTGGTTCCATTATGAGGGCAAATAACAATGGTCATAATGCACAACCTTGCGACAGGCTGCGTTCAGCTGGCGTTAGCGGTGGGGGCTCTCTCTCTCCTCCCCCCCCGCCCCCCCCTCCTTCCCTTCCCTCCCCCCCCCCCCCCCATTTATTCATCCTGCACTGATCTCCCTATCCACCTCGCATTGATTCTCCTGCCACACCCCATCAATCCTACACTGGTCCCCCAATTCATCCTGTACTGACCCCCCCCCCCCCTCCCATCCATCCTGCACTGCACCTCCCCTTCATCCTACACTGCTCACCCCCATCCATCCTGCATTCAACCCACTGTCATCCCCGTGCTCTCCCCTCACAATTTTACCTATGTCAACCAACACGCACAAATTCCCCTGCCTCAATCTATCCAATCCGCACCGATTGCCTTCTCAAGCCCCCCCCATCCCCACCTATCCATCCTGCACTGATTCACACCCCCACCCCCTCCCGACCCTATTGTGCTGGAAATGTCTTCAGAGCTAACATTGACTATCTTTGATAACGGAATGCAATCAAATAAAGCAATCAATTTAATTTTCACGTGAAACATTAAAACCGCAGTGTTCGATTGTCACTGCTACCGTTGACACGTTATTACAGAATTCATTTTAATGGCAAAACAATGTACTTAATATGGAGTATCAGTGCTGTAGTTATTTAATGAGCAACATTCACAACTATACGTTGGATTTATCCAGGTTTTACTTCTACAGTCAGTCATATACATCACAAATTTGGTCAGGAGATATTTTGGTTGAAATTTTAAGGTTAATTTTGAAGTGGGAATGATGGATAAAGTGTTTATCAACAATTTTTAAAAAAATTGTTGCTTACAAACTGGGTATCTTCATTGCTGTTCACAACACATACATCTAATCTGAATGTCCGGTAATGTGGCGTCTTGACACCTTTAAATATATTACCAAAAGAACATTTGCTGCATTTATGTGCTTTGGCCATCTCTTGTTAGTTAGTGTAATGTTTAACCTGTCAGATGGTTCTAGTCAGTTTTAACAGCTATTATCATAAAATGCCTTTGGAAAATTCCTTGCAACCTGTATATTTTGTTGTGGATAAATTACGTGGGAAGCAAGAGTGTTTCTGTACCAATAGCAATAACTGCCCATGCTATGGCCATGTCATGAAAATTTTCGGTCCTTCATAGAAAACATGCTTGCATCAATCCGTAGTGTGCATGGTTAAGCATATATGTAATCAAGGTCCAGGATTTATTGACACAGGTTAATCATACGCTGAATAATCCAACCACATTTTTGTTTGGAAGTGGAAAGAAATAATAAAAATTGCATTAATTGCAATGTGTAAAAAGAGTTGAGATACTACATTATAATTTTGCTGCGTGTCATTGTAGTATATATTATGTCTTGATTGGTGAATATGTTAGTTTGTGACTTTATTTGAAGTAGAAATAATATGTGAATGCTTCACTGAGCATAATTCTGACTGGTAACTACGCACTTCGTCCTAGCACGCGTCGTGCAAGTCATCTTTAATGACCACATAAGCTGTCATTTGGCAACCTAAAAAGCTGCCAAGGTTGCCCGACTGGCAACAGGGAAAAAAAGTTAAGCGAGAGCCCTGGTCTAACTGCATCTGTAAATAACTAGGCATTTTAGAAAAAAAGACCAGTGACCAGCATGAAATGTAACACCAGTTATCAATACCACAGGCTGATAATTAGATCCAATTCCTGCCCTCTGCCAAGTTGTTGCAAAAGTACACATGGTGTCTATAGAGCACAGCTGGCAGGCTGCTGCCAACACAGAGATAGCCCAAGATGCATCTTTCACAGAACCAGCAAGGCAATGCTTTTGCAAAGGTTACACACATGTAGAATCTTTACAGAAATATTTCTACCTACTTTTCAGGATCCTGTGGGTGTGGTTTATACTCCAACCGCTCATCTACCGACACTAAATTTGTCAGTGTTATCTGCAAAATAAGAAACAGGATTGAAATGCTTTACAGAACATGCATTTGTTCTACAACCATAATTAAGTAGCATTGGTCTCAAGTTAAATCACTAATAAGTGAAATTTAAAAATCTGTAGAAGCTGGAATTGTAAAATATAGGTTGAATAGTCTTTGATTGGAAACATTAGTGTTTCCCTTTATGCAGTTCCTGCCTGAACTACCGATTGCTTCAATGTTATTCCATTCTTATTGGGCACCAGTTGAAACTGAATATGCAATGAGCAAAACACTTCGCTGACCCTGGCATTCGTAGTTCAAATTAAACTCAACTGTATGTAAGTAGGCTTTAGTATGCCAGCAGAGACAGTTACAAATCCATTATTTACAAGCATGGACAGCATCATAATTGTACCAACAATGAGAGGCCATGTAAGGAGGACTCGTACAGCAGGGCGGTGCTAGCCTCAAGTTAGAAATGAGAACGCAATGCTCAAGTGAGCCGTACACATCAAACTGTGCCACATAAATGTGGTACTGATGCTGTATCACACACTAAAAATTAAAGTCGTTTTTAGTTTAGAGATATAGTTTCGGGTGATCGGTTAGTTTTTAGTTTACAGCCTCGCCAACAGTTTGTCCGTCTTAGTCTTTTTTTTGTTTTTTTAAATGTGTTTTGAAAGTTTGTGTTAATGTTTTCTGGTTTTATGTGGTTGGTTGGGGAGGGGGTCAGGGGAAACTTAAAAAAAAATCTCTTGCCAGAGATGTGATTGTTTTCCAGATTGTATCTCCGGTCGCTCTGCAGCCTAACATCATGGAGCTGGAGGCCTTGCTTGGGACTGACTTAGAGCCCCACCGCGGGGATGTTGACTTACCATCGGAGCCAATCCCTTGCCTGGGATCGACGCTCCAACCACGGCCTGCGGATTTCACCATCGAGGTGAGCAAATATTATAATAAAATTGCTCACATTATATCTGTGTGAGAAACTTATGTTGAGTTGCAGGAGAAGGCCTGGGAGCAGAGGTTTTCAAAATACATAGGCCACAACGGAATAAACATACACACACACACACACATAAGAGGACAGATGGCTTGTTATAACATGGAGATGTTGATGTAAATGGGAATAGCTTTGCTTGCTTTTGAGCAGATATAACTGCCAGAAGTTGTATTTGGTTTAGGTTAGTGTTTAGAGTAATGGGGTCTCTTCCAGGACATGGGCACCATTTATTCTTTCTTCGTGACACATTTCTGAACTGTAGTGTGTTACGGGGAGAATTTATGGTTGTCTGTATTGGGTCGTAGGCACCAAGGCTAGATAATAGAGTCTGTGATTTGGTTTGTGCTGTTTAAAAGTATTTTTGTTCGGATAAGAGATAAGGCATAGGTGATGGTTGTGTGACCTTTGTATAAGGAAGATTTCTTATCTTTATCGAAGACGGAGAAAGTACTCTGTTTTGATCTAAGCTAAACGATTCAGGTCTACATATAGTAATCTTCAAATTGCTGTGTGGAATGCTATCAGTAAGAAGTTGTAAAGAGGCCCTACATTCCTTTACTCCAGAGATGACCAAGGGGGAGGTTAATTCAGAATGAAACTTAACCCAAGCTTGGAGTTGGGAATTGTGTGATTGGAAATAACGAGTTCTTACCACTTTGTAAGAATGGGGCAAAACTCATATTTAATCTTTGTAATCCATAAGTAACTGTATTGTAACTATGTAGTTGTAAGGAAATTATTTGTGTTTAATTAGGGTTGTAAGTATGGTTAAATATGAAGTTTTACAAATCTGAAGTTTTACAAATAACTTTCTTTTCCAAAATAAAGTGAAAATATATGTTTTGCGTGTATGTATTGTGGGATTGCTGTATGATGTGTATTTTACATTCTGAGAGGTGTTCTCTGAGAATTACCTTTATCTCTGTGGTTTTACTTCATTGAAATAAAATGATTTTGAGCAAAGAGGTTGTAGAAAACCAGAGGGGGAAAAAGTTGTAAAGGGGCTGGAAACGGGGAAATCATGTGACAATACATGTTGTCAATCAATGGAAAGGATTTAGTTTATTGGTTAATGCAAATAAGTTAAATGTATGGTAAACCATAATGATTGGTTAATAGTTTGCCACTCCTTTTGTATTAGAATTGTCTATTGCCTGTCTATTTCTTGAATTGGACTGACAAAAGAACTCAGTTTAACAGAGGAGCTTGCAGTCTCAGGTAGAGATTAATGTCGGGAAACTCCAATGCTGCTGGCTACGGGAGGCCCCCAACCATGGGAGATCAAAGAAGAGAAGAGATTGAACATTGTTTCATCTTCCCTCACAGTGACGAATGTGGAGGAGTCACCGTGGTGGATGTTCATGTTAAAATGTATTTTGTGTGTTTTGTTATGGTATGACTGTATGGCAAATCAAATTCTTGGTATGTTGCAAAACATGCTTGGCTAATAAAGTATGATTATCATTAGCTTGGATACAGGCCCTTCGGCCCACACCGATCAGCGATCACTGCATTTTTAACACAAGCCTACACACACTAGGGCCAATTTGCACTTATACCAAGTATAAAAATCCAAGCCAATTAACTAACAAACCTGTACGTCTCTGGAGTGTGGGAGGAAACTGAAGATCTCAGAGAAAACCCATACGGTCACAGGGAGAAACTCCATACACACAGCACCCGTAGTCGGGATCGAACCTGGGGCTCCGGCACTGCAAGCACTGCAGCAACTCTACCGCTGTGCCGCCCATGCTGTAAATTGCCAGAACAGCGATCTGCACTGTCAGGGGTGGGAAATTTGATGGATTTACCTCACCTTACCCAAGAAAGACTCCAGGTCACCCTCCAATGTGGTTGCTTTTTAAATGCTCATTGAAATGTCTCAGATTTATCCAGACCACCAGGTCAAAATACAAACTATACACACAGTGAACACTGAATGCAATATAACAAGGTCGCTCCCAGCTGAGTTGAGATTGCAACATCCTTTTTAACCATTGAAAGATTAATGTCCAACTTTTAGTCAAATAACAGGCAGTCATACTCGATGTTGGACAGCAATCCTCCATATTAAATACTGTTTGGAACCACAGAGAAGCAGGAGTTCGTCTTGAGAATGTGATTGGTAGCAACACCATTAACTGAGTCATCAGAGTCCTGAAGGACATAACTGTCAGATTAGGTGTGTTGCAAGTAGTGAACAAAACCAGAAATAATATTTGCCTAGCTTCACAATGGACTGACATTCTGCTTGATGCTACGTGGCGCACACAATTCAGCTAAATGGAACAGATACTGCACCTTAACATTAGGTATTTACTAAGCACTATGGAGTTGTAGACCAACAGCTGATATACACCATCATAAACTATAGCCATGTGAACTGACATATCCCTCACTTTACTAAGAGATCAATCCTGACTCTAGGAAGTGATCACGCCAGGTGCAGCACCAGGTGTTCTAATAAGGCTGAACCTAGTGAAGCTGCAACACAGGACTAAGCATAAAACAGCAAAAAAAATGCAATGGACTGAACCCCGTCATCTCACATACACCAGATCAACTTGGAGCTCTGCTATTCTGCCCCTTCTGGTCATGACCAGTGACTGCAACTACATTACCATCCTCTGAGCTGAAGATTTGTAATCACATTCAGCCAGAAGTGCCAAGCAGATAATCCATCTTCTTGAAATCTCCGCTATCACAGGAAATGACTTTTAGCCAATGCAATTTGCTTCAATTGACATGATGGAAATGGTTGAATGTACTATAAAACCTGGACCAAGAATCAGAAAATATCCCAAATGTTGTGTTGAAACTTTGCATGCAGAATCAGCCATGCTAGTACCGATTAGTCATATTCAGTTATAACACCAGTACCCAGCAGGCAATCTGAAAAACAATCTGAAAATATGATTTATTACTGCAATTGCTTAGTGCTATAGAGGTCTAAGATTTTTAATACAAAAAGTTAATGGTTAGCAGGCCAAGGTCAAAAATGTTTGGCTCAAACCGATAGGGATAGGAAGGTATTATTGGGACATCCTAGAGACAACAAAACAGTAGTCTCCCTTAACAGAATATATATCAAGAAAAACAATTGCGGTTCATCCCAGATCTGAAGTCAGACAATGTTCCTGATAAACCATTGGCAGTATTAAGGATTGAGGGAATTATGGATGAGATAAAGGCAAGTACAGGTGTCATGCTTCGTAAACTGTCCTATCATCAGTCATAACCAGGTACTGGTTTGGTATAGAGCAGTATAGTACACAGAATGGAGCTGGCCGCATGCAGTTCTGACAAGTCAATACGGATTTTTCTATTCAGAGAAATAACACAGGCAAACTACAGCTACAGTGCCTTGGGCATACAAAACAGCTTATATGATGTGTGACAAGATACAAAATACCTTGAAACAAAATATTACAAATGTAAGAAATTATTGGTCTGAATAATCTGAATAACTCTATCAACATGCTTACAAGGACATTGAATCTTTTCCGAGATCATAGTTGCTATGAAATGAATTGGTTGATACTCATTTTATTAATAGGGCATATTAGTAAAGCACAGAGCAGAAAGTTGGGTGTCAAAGTCATTGATAAAAGGTGGAACAACATCAAATTGACCTCAATTTTCTCAGGTGAAAGGCGTTCAAAAGTAGCGCGGAAAATTGGAATCAGTTGCAGTCAATTTCTGATCTCCACAAGTCATATTATTAGACTGCATAATGCTAGCGTACAAGAGGGTTGCTGTCAACATGGAAACATGACAGAAAATCTTTGGGAACAAAATATCCAAATTTGGTTGCGAAAGGGTTCGAGACACCATATGACCTATATTTTGGAATAAATTGGTAAAGGTAAAAAATGATGCAAACCAACTGTAGTTTCCTATTAAATACTTTGGCACACATCAGATATGCTAAAGAAATGGCTAATTTAAGTCCCATTCACTGTACATATTGCTTGTTGTAGCCACAATTGTTTTGAGAGAATTTTTTCAATATTATGGGGACCTTTATGGGACATATTTATAATACAGGAGACATATTCCCAAGCAATATTACAGCACTTGAGTTCAAATATTCTCACCAGCAGGCAGATCACAGCTAAGAGTTCATATATTTAGTTTGTTCTGTTCAGCCTTTAAAAGGGGTTCTGGAAATATTACATCTTATAAACTCAGTGCAGCCCATAGTGCAATTTGGAATAGTAAAGATTTGAACTGATTACAGATAAACTGAGGTTCTGAAACCAGACTTTATCAGATGACTCGATTTCAATTATTCTTCATTCATTACATGTACAGGCATATTGTGTTATTTCAACAATGACTGATGTACTAACATTTGCAGATCTAAGCTCCATGGTCCTTTCCATGGGATCTACGACGGAGTGTTCCTGTACATACGTCCGCGTCCTCGTTGCACCAATAAGCTGGAAAATCAGAAGTAGCACCAGTCAATCTTTTAGTTATAACACCATAAAATCAAAGCAGCAAATGATTTCACTCCTGGGACCTTTGGAATTATCCAGGTTTTATACGAGTGACATAGTGCAGTCTGTAAAATTAGCCACGCTTTCACGAATCATCATCCAGTGTCAGAATTCATGGCACAGTTGATCTATCGTTACTGATCATTAACTGGCCAAAGCAGAGAAGACCATTGGTTTGGCATGGAGAGCCAGAATATCTAACCTTTTGTTTAATCATTAAATTTTTCCCCTTCTTAAAATCAGACCTTCTTCCATAGCAGTTAAAGACATCCATTAAAAAATGCACTGATTCAGTCACTCAGTACCAGAAAACATCAGTAAATTTAAAGACACATGATATTGGGAAAATATATATGGGAAGTCACTGACTCTCTATTCCCTCGGAAATATCATTCTCACTGTTACCATTGGGGAGGAGGTACAGAAGCGTGAAGTCCCACACCATCAGGTTCAGGAATAGCTACTTTCCTACAACTATCAAGTTCTTGAACCAACCTACACAACCCTGGCCGAACCTGGACAAAAGATCATTACAACCCACCTCTTGTATTACGATGGACCTTTTAATTCTAATTAGGCGTTACACTAATGCCTTGGTTTTTTTGCCCAGCCTTTTTCTTTAGAATTTTGTGTAATTTATATATAACTAGTTTGTGTTTTTCTGAGTCCGTGCCTGTGATGCTGCTGGAAGGGAGATTTTTCATTGTACCTACACCTCACTGGACTTGTGCACGCGACACTGGACTTAAATTTCAAAATATAACATCCAACTGGGTTCAATTCTTGTCTGGAACTAAAGCAATTAACTAGAATCTGGTCTCTGGATCAAACATGGAATGCAATGTCAATAATAAATCAAATATTTTAAAGAGCAGGATAATGTCAAAGTTCACATTTCCACCTCTCTCTTTGCCTATCATGTAACTGAATTTTCAAATGACTTGGCGTTTGTTACCTTATCTGTCCTCCCTGTCAATGAGCAGCATTGAAGACTCTGAATCATGACCTTGTGTCACTTCTTGCTGGCTATTCCACGTGTCAAGGATTGTGTAATCAAATTGAATTGCACAACTGAAGTCTTTCATAACCGGCGATATCAGTGATTGCAACCTTTAACAAGCATTCCACAGTAGAAACTAAATTCATCAACATCTTTATTCCTTTTGTGACCATCCCCACCAGGCTGGTTTGACCAATAGTGTCAATAGCTGGTTTGACCAATAGTTGACCTATTCTGTGTTCTTGCTAAGATAAAACACCAAATAAAATCCACATCGATTAATGTATTCCATGTTTTATTAATCTAAGCAACAAAACTGCAGTCAGCGCATTTACACTTTCCCTCAACCATTATATGGTGGTTCTCTGTTCATAGAGTACATATAAATAATACATTTTCAAATATGCTGGATTTCAAAGAATGCTCCTATCATTTTGATCCTACTTTCTATTGTGCTACTGATTTTAACATGCAACATACTTCCCTATCAATTCTTATGTGTAGGAAGGAACTGCTGTTTAAACAATAGACACAAAAGGCTGGAGTAACTCAGCGGGACAGGCATCTCCTCTGGAGAGAAGGAATGGGTGAGGTTTTGGGTGGAGACCCTTCTTCAGACTGATTTGGGACAAGAAACGAGAGATATAGACGATGATGTAGAGAGATAAAGAACAATAAATGAAAGATATGCAAAAAGGTAACGATGATAAAGGAAACAGCTGTTGTTAGCTGTTTGTTGGGTGAAAACGAGAAGCTAGTGCGACTTGGGTGGGGGAGGGATAGAGAGAGAGAGAGGGAATGCCGATGCTACCTGGTTAGAGCAATCAACAGACTTACCATTGGGCTGTAAGATGCTCAAGCGAAATACGAGATGAGAATGAGAACTATTTACAGCACATCGCGAGGGAAAGTCTGGACTATTCTGGGTTATACTAATTTGATAGATTGGGAAACTGTGGTTGGAATATCAAAGTAGTTAAGATATTTAAATGTAAAACAAAAATCTGCCATTGATTAAACTTTTAAGGCAATAAGTAGCTGATGTGATTCAACCAAGAACATAGAGTGATAAAGAGCACAGATAGATAGGAACAGGAGGAAGCCATTTAGATCCAAGCCAGTTCCATTGAGATCATGACTGAATAGTGAATAAACATCTGACCTTTACTCAAGATCCCTAAATTCCTATGGTTGATAAAAAACAAACCATAACATTTTAAATTAATAAATAGCCTAACATCAATTTCTGTTAGTGGAAGAGTTCCAAGCTAGCAGAAGCTTTGCCTAGTTTCATTCCTCAGCAGGAATGATGGCTCTTTGTTCAGGATATCCCTTTCAGTCATGACAAGTAATAATTGTATTGTTCCATTTCAGGACATATGACCATGCACCACTCGAGTTGAACTATTCTTGTTTTTTTTTGTATTCACCTGCCACCACTGAGAAAACATTCTGGATCTTGTGTCCCTAAACAGCTGTAAAAACAACTAACCATAGAAGGCTTTGGAAGAGAGAAGAGGGACATTAATTCAAAATGATGTTTGCACCATCTTTTGCCAGTCAAAGAACACAATAAAAGCAGAATGGGAAATAGCTCAACGTCTTTCAGCTGGAAGCAATGTTTGTGCCATTTGAGAAGGTAGGCAATTTCCTTAAAAATAATTGATTCTGTGTCATAAAATAAACATACAAAACCCAACGTATACCTAAAAATAAAAAATAAAATTTAGTGTCTGCTTCTTAATACCTGTAACAATATAATAGGTTCCAGCACAATTACAGTACTTACTGATTTAACAATGGACGGTATCCCCCATTCTGTACTTAGCAGCCTCTGGCTATGCAATTTGCCCTGGTCATCAACATGCCGATCTAAAACATCCACGCCTACAACGCACGGGTTCATAGGATTTGGGTACTTTTGCATGGCAGCTTTAAATACGGTTTCCCATGGGTGGCTGGAGAAAGAAATACCAATAAACTCAGAAACTAAATACACAACAAAAAGTGTAATAATAATGGAGGAAATTTTACCTCAGTAAGCCAAAAAATAATTCTTACTGGTTAATTCATCCAAATTCACCATTTCAATACAAATCACTCAAAAATACATTACCTTCTCCTCCTAACTGTTTGTTAGATAGGTTTCAATACTAAGTGCACAAGCGTTACATTGCACAATGAGAAGAATCCCTTCACTTACATTGTGCAGATTACTGGATACCAATTTCAAAACTGGCTTTAGATTCTTTGGTACCGTATTGTATTAGAGAACAGAAATCCCTTTAAATTACAGGGTTCAGTAAAGATGATGATTGTTATCATACATCACTAGGTTTATTACCATGTTAAAAAGCACATTTTAACCAACAATTTGAAATGAAAAATAAAAATTAGCTTTAGTATGGCAAATAATGTAGTCAATGCCTATTATGTTCTGTTGTGCTAAGCAAAGAAAGAATGTCATTGTCCTGTCAGGGACACATGACAATAAACTCTTTTGACTTTAATCTAGCCCAAAATCAAATCTAGCCAATAATAGGTATGACAGTGGAACAAATATAACTGGCAAAAAAGTATTCCAATGGCAGATTAGCAAAGCAAGGCCAAAATAATTGCGTCCAAGAAATGATAGTCTTTTGCACAGATTGAAGTCATAGCATAGTAATTTGCTTCATTACAACACACTATATAATTACTGTAGAAGTAATGAGCAATATTTGGGTAAATTATAAAATTGATGAAACAAAAAACGACACCAACCTAAAGTGAACAAATCAACTGGACTCAATGTCAGAGAACACCCCTCCCCCCCAACATTTTGTGGGGGAGTGGGGAAAAGGATAATACAAATTAGGAGCTGGACTAAAACATTCAACAAGGTTCTGCATGGTAGGCTGCCTTGGGATGTTAGATCCCATGGAATCCAAGAAAAGATGGCTGAATGGATAGAAAATTGGCATCATGGAAGGAAGTGGTATGCCTTGGTGCTGGGCCCATTGCTGTTTGTCGGCTATACCAATAATTCGGATGACAATGTACATGGCATGATTAGCAAGTTTGCAGATGACACAAAATAGGCTGGTATTGTAATGAAAATTGTTATCAAAAGTTGCAGCAGGGTCTTGATCGGTTGGGCAGTTGGGCTGAGGAATGGTTAATGGAATTTAATACTGAGAAATGTGAGGTGTTGCATTTTGGGAAGACTAACATGGGTAGGACCTACACGGTGAATGGTAGGGCTCTGGGGAGTGTTGCAGAACAGAGTGATCTAGGAGTGCAGGTACATAGTTTGTTGAAAGTGGCATTTCATGTAGATAGGGTGGTCAAAAACACTATTGGCACATTGACCTTCATCAGTGTATTGGGTATTGAAATTGTTGTATTTACACAAGACATCAGTGAGATCGCATTTGGAGTATTGCGTTCAGTTCTGGGCACCATGTTATAGGTAGGATGTTGTCAAGCTGGAAAGGGTGCAGAGAAGATTTACGAGGATGTTACCTAGACTCGATGGCCTGAGCTATAGGGAAATGTTGAGCAGGCTAGGACTATTCCTTGGTGCGCAGGAATGAGGTGTACAAAATCATGAGAGGAATAGACGCAGAGTCTCTTGCCCAGAGTAGGTAAATCGAGAACCATAGAAACTTTTCCCTATTTACAATAATTTTTCATATCATAGAAACATAGAAAAATAGGTGCAGGAGTAGGCCATCCGGCCCTTCGAGCCAACATCACCATTCAATATGATCATGGCTGATCATCCAAAATCAGTACCTTGTTCCTGCTCTCTCCCCATATCCCTTCACCCCATTAGCCCTAAGAGCTATATGTAACTTTCTCTTGAAAACATCCAGTGAATTGGCCTCCACTGCTTTCTGTGGCAGAGAATTCCACAGATTCACAACTCACCAGGTGAAAAAGTTTTTCCTCATATCAGTCCTAAATGGCCTACCCCTTATTCTTACACTGCGACCCCAGGTTCTGGACTCCCCCAACATCGGGAACATATTTCCTGCATCTAGCCTGTCCAATCTCTTAAGAATTTTATATGCAAGACCCCCCCTCTCATCTAAATTCCAGTGAATATTAGCCCAGTCGAACCATTCTTTCATCGTATGTCAGTCCCGCCATCCCGGAGATTAACCTGGTGAACCTACGCTGCACTACCTCAATAGCAAGAATGTCCTTCCTCAGATTAGGAGACCAAAACTGCACACAATACACCAGGTGTGGCGTCACCAGGGCCCTGTACAGCTGCAGTAGGACCTCCTTGCTCCTATACTCAAATCCTCTCGCTATGAAGGCCAACATGCCATTTGCTTTCTTCAGTACCTGTTGTACCGGCATGCTTACTTTCAGTGACTGATGTACAAGGACAACCAGGGCTTCGTTGCACCCCCCCTTTTCCTAATCCGACCATTCAGATAATAATCTGCCTTCCTGTTCTTGCCACCAAAGTGGATAACCTCACATTTATCCACATTATACTGCATCTACCATGCATCTGCCCACTCACCCAATCTATACAAGTCATTCTGCAGCCTCATGGCATCCTCCTCGCAGTTCACCCTGCCACCCAGCTTTGTGTCATCCGCAGAGATGTTACATTTAATTCCTTCGTCTAAATCGTTAATACATATTTTAAATAACTGGGGTCCCTGCACTGAGCCACCCCACATTAATTCCTACCCTTTGCTTCCTGTCTGCCAACCAGCTCTCTATCCAACCTACCCCCAATATCATGTGGTCTAATTTTGTACACTAATCTCTCATGTGGGACCTTTTTGAATGTCCCGATAAACCACATCCACTGGCTCTCCCTTATCCATTCTACTTGTTACATCGTCAAAAAATTCCAGATTAGTCAAGCATGATTTCCCCCATCATAAATCCATGCTGACTTTAACCAATCCTGTCACTGCTTTCCAAATCCGCTGCTATTACATCTTTAATGATCGACTCAAGCATCTTCCCCACTACCGATGTCAGGCTAACTGGTCTATAATTCCCTGTTTTCTCTCCCTCCTTTCTTAAAACGTGGGGTTACATTAGCTACCCTCCAGTCCATAGGAACTGATCCTAAGTCTATAGAACATTGCAAAATTATCACCAATGTATCCACGATTTCTAGGGCCACCTCTTGAGTACTCTGAAATGTAGACCATCAGTCCCTAGGAATTTATCTGACTAGTCCCAACAGGAGAAGAGCTCCGACCCGCCGGCCCGCGGCCAACAACACCTTGAAGCCACGGGCTGCGGAGCTTCTAGCCGCGGGGACTCACTTACTTACCATCCGGAGCGGGATCCCTCGCCAGGAATCCCTGATGAGCTCCGACCGTCGGCCAGCAGCCTATGTCATCATGAAGCCGCGGTCTCCGGCAGGGAAGCACCGATTCGGTACTTACCTTCCAGACTAGAGGGTCTGTCACCTGGCCGCCCGCAGCGGCGACTGCGGAGGTTATGGCCCCGACCACGGGGGAAAATAGAGGAGTACTGACTATACTTTGTGCCTTCCACCACAGTGAAGAATGCTGTGGTGGATGTTTGTGTTACATTTTCATTGTGTATTGTGTGTTCTTTTTTATTGTACCGCTGTTGGCAAGTTCATTTCACTGCACTTTATTGCGTATGTGATGAATAAATCTGATTGATTGATTTACCAAACACCATTTCCTGACTAATGTGGATTTCCTTCAGTCCCTCCCTCCCTCTTGATTCCCCAAGTATTTCTGGGAGATTGCTTGTGTCTTCCTTAGTGAAGACAGAACGAAAGTACTTGTTTAACTGGTCTGCCATTTCCTCGTTTCCCCATTATAAATTCACCTGTTTCTGACTGTAAGGGACCTACATTTGTCTTCACTAATCTTTTCCTCTTCACATATCTATAGAAGCTTTTACAGTCAGTTTTTATATTCCCCACAAGCTTTCTTTCACGCTCTATTTTCCCCCTCTTAATTAACCCCTTTGTCCTCCTTAAGGACTAAGTAGTTCAATTTTTAATTTCTCCCTGTCCTCTGGTTTACTGCTTCCTCTGGCCATTTTATGCCTCTTCCTTGGATTTAACAGAGAATATAGGTTTAAGATGAGGAGGGAATAATATAATAGGAACCTGAGGGGTAACCTTTTCACACAAGGGATGGTGGGTGTATGGAACGAGCTACCGGAGGACATAGTTGAGGCATGCACTATTGCAAAGTTTTAAGAAACATTTAGACAGGTACATGGATAGGACAGGTTTAGAAGGATATGGGCCAAATGCAGGCAGGTGAGACATGTAGACGGGACATGTTGGTTAATGTGGGCAAGTTGGGCCGAAGGGCCTATTCCAGATTCTGTGACTAGGCCACTTGGCCCAGAGCTTACTCTGCCATCAAGATCAAGGCTGATGAGATTGAGACTCCAAATTCCTGACTACTTGAGAAGCCTTTCAACCTCTCGTCTACAGTCTATCTAAAAGACAGTGAAATAATCTCCTTTTCTGCTCTTTTTGGAAGAAATTCAGATGGCCCCATTACCCTCAAAAAAAGAAAATACTCAACAGTTCTATCGTAAATGTTCAAACACAAATGTTCTTTATGTTCAAACACTGATCAATATTTGACCCACATAGGTGAAAACATGATCTCCACATTCACCTTATCAAGAGTGGTCACTCCACCAATTTACAAAAACATTGCAATTTTTTTAAAGCATAATTGAAGGATGAGCAAATGAGACAAACATCTTGAAAAAAGTCTGATCATCTTACATTTAAATTTCACGAGATAGTGCCAACTATTCTACGAGAAACAAGCCAAACATTAAAAAAATTCTAAAAGCAGATTATTCTCACACTTGAAATAATTTTTAAAAAGCAGTAATTAACTGAGTTGAGCAATAAATATTACATAATGTAGCACTTCTAACATCTCATTAGAAAATGTAAAAATTTAATAAATGCCTAACAAAAGGACAACCTTTTGGACAAATTTGCTAACAAAAGAGCACGTTTTCAGGAGAGTTAAATGTAAAGAATCCGTTAGTATTTAGAATAGCTATGATTATTTTTATTAAATTAACCAGATTGTCACAATTCATTCATAAACACTTCAGAGAAAATGATTGGAAATGTGATGATCTTTGTCGAAAGGTTGAACACTTGCCGATCGTTTTGCTGAACACCTTCGCTCAGTCAGCCTCGGCCTACGTGATTTCCTTGTGCTAATCCCTTTAACTCCCCTTCCCATACTGACCTCTCAGACCTGGGCCTCCTCCTTTGTCAAAGTGAGGCCAAAAGTAAATTGGAGGAACAGCATCTCTTATTTCGCTTGGGCAGCTTACAACCTAGCAGTGTGAATATTTATTTCTCTAACTCAAGTAACCCTTGCATCCCCTCTCAATGTCCCTCCCCCACCCTAGTTGTTGTACTAATTTACTATTCTTCTGTTGAGTTCCTCTGTCTGTATATTCATTATCACCTATCCCACATTTCCTTGATTATTGTTGCTTTTTACATATCTTCCATTCATTTATCCAAAATACCATCTGTATCTCTCATTCCCCTTTCCCCTGAATCTCAGTCTGAAGAAGGGTCTCAATCCAAAATGTCACCTATTCCTTTTTCTGGAGATGCTGCCTTACCCACTGAGTTACTCCAGCCTTTTGTGTCTGTCTTCGGTTTAAACCAGCATCTGCAGTTCCACCTCACACAAAAAATATTCAATCTTTTAATCACAGGAGTTGGCTACTTTTGGAGACTTTCCGCTCACATCAATCATGGAATGAGTAAGAAATCACCAATAAGTATTCTTTCAGTATTTGTCTCCAAGCAAGATAGAAAAATGTAGAAGTAATAAACATCCCACAGACATTTACCATTCTCAATATAAAGCAGGAAAGAGAAAACCAAACTGCTATCAGGAGGTCAATGTCAATCGCCATAAGAATAGGACAATATTATCTGTGACACAAGATGAATTAAAAATGTGGAATTTGCTTAACAGCTATGGTTAGTAAGCACACCCATTCTTACAAACATTACTCTTTAATTATTAAACACCTGTTCCTTGCAGACTGCACCCAACTACAAGAGGCCCAATAGTGGTTTACATTTAGAATTCGTCTAGGTGCAGTTGAATATGCATTACATAAAATTTGGAATACAAATTTGTAATTTTGCATATGTATAATTTAAAATTCTTGATACTTATGAGTGCAAGAATAACTGTTTTTCTAATATTGGTAATATGTCATAGTATAGGTACAGGACAGAAATAGGCACATTGGTTTACGTTGTCCATGCCAACAAAGTTGGTATCCAGGGCTAGTCCCATTTGCCTGCATCTGGCCCATATGCCTCTACACCATCCATGCATTTTTGACATTTGTACAGATACATGGATAGGAAGGGTTTAGACAGATATGGGCCAAATGCAGGCAAAAAGGATTGTCCCGCATGGATAAAGTAGGTCAAAGAGCCCATTTAAAGTAGGTCACATGGCTCCATGATTCAATGACATTAACAATATTAGAAAGCCATTTATTCGTACACTCAAAAAGTATGAAAAATAATTTCAAACCAAGCCAATTACTGGAAGAGACATTTTTTTCTGAGGAAATCTGCAGATTGGCATGCGCCTAGAAATTTAACATACACCCTCAAATTCCAAATGTACAGTAGAGGCCTTACAAGCTTAACAATGGAATGAAAATCTAAAGTAGCTCCACGTTAATACCAGAATGAAAGTTATAATCTCGCAATATAACAGTACACATGATCTATTTCACCACAATCATCACCAGGACTTCTTGTTTGTATCAGGTAAACACACAAATTGTTGTACACGCCTCCTGGATTGAGTACAAATGGGATATTCACTACAATTTAGAGATACGAGATACCTGCCTTTGTAGTAACAGAATAACAAAACATTTTCAATATCAATGAAGATAATCAACATGTTTCATTCACTATAAAGTCAAAACAGCCTACACTAGGAAAAGAGTATGTCCAATCAAATGTATCTCTCTAAATGGAGTGTGATTTTCAGGAACTAGAGATGATAAATTATATGCATTATATGCACAAGGCACCGACAACAAAATTGCTAATCTGTCCAGCGTTTTGAGTCTAATTTTGGAATAAACCAGCACCTGTAGTTCTTGTTTCTACATCCTAATAAGGAGAGGGTTTGTACATAGAGTGCTGTGCTGGATTTCTTAGGTAAATGGGAGCATTAAGGTTGTATTCGAAAGGGCCATGCCAATTGGAGACCAGGACCACCTATGTTAATGCACTTTCGATAATATGGCGCGCTTCTGGGCAATGAACAGAATTTCTGCGGATTTAACAGAAATATGTGGTGGTCTGGAAGAGTCGGAGTTTTCCAGACATTCTGACCTGTGTTTTTTTTTCTCCTGACAGTGAAAAGATAACTCAACTGCCCAGCAAACTCAAGCCGCAACGCGTGTAAAACGCCGGCTGTATGGCTCGCCCTCTGTAGAGGGCAGCAGGAGACGGAGATTTGTTGTGGGGGGGGGGGGGGGGGGAGGCCGCGTTCACCTTCACCTTCACCACAGGGTGAACATCCAAGGAGGGCAACTTCACCCAGTCCCGGACCCATTCCTCGCCCTCTACAAGCGCCAGGGAACCGTCCTCTACCTCTACTCCACTCCACTCCTTAGCACTCTCTAGCCGGCCCGGCCCGGCGCTACCCCTTGGCCGGGTGACCCGGCTTCCTCGGGGCTTCAGATCCAGGCCTGACCAAGGGCGGGCGCGGTCTGACGAGCTCCACGCACTCACTTAAAGATATGCTCCGAGGTCCAGATCTTCATCGTCGCCGTCGCCGCCGCCTCTCCACCGGCTGCCTCTCCCGCACCGGCGACAGAACCTTCGCGGCGGCGCTGACGTCTACAGCCCGCCCGCGCGCGCGTGCCCTCTCCCCTCGTGACCCCCGCTGCGTGACGTCAGGCGCCCTGAGAAGGCAGGCGCGGGATGCTGGAGCAGCTCAGCGGGACAGGCGGCGTCGCTGGAGTCAAGGGACGGGTGACGTTTAGGGTCGAGACCCTTCTTCAGGCTGGTTAGGAATGAGGGGAACGACAGATGAAGAACAATGAATTAAATATATGCAAAAAAAGTAACGATGATAAAGGAAACAGGCCATTGTTCAGTCTCAATAGGCCCTACTGGACAGACTCGGCTTGTGCTCGCTAGAATTTAGAAGACTGAGGGGGGATCTTATAGAAACTTACACAATTCTTGAGGGGTTGGACAGGCTAGACTTAGGAAGATTGTTCCCGATGTTGGGGAGTCCAGAACAAGGGGTCACAGTCGAAGGATAAGGGGGAATTCCTTTAGGACCGAGATGAGGAAAACATTTTTCACACAGAGAGTGGTGAGTCTCTGGAAATATCTGCCACAGAAGGTAGTTGAGGCCAGTTCATTGGATATATTTAAGAGGGAGTTAGATGTGGCCCTTGTGGCTAAAGGGATCAGGGGGTATGGAGAGAAGGCAGGTACAGGATACTGAGTTGGATGATCAGCCATGATCATATTGAATGGCGGTGCAGGCTCGAAGGGCCGAATGGCCTACTCCTGCACCTATTTTCTATGACTATGGGTGGACATGGGGATGAGGACTGGACTTTGTGGCTTCCCTCACAGTGGAAACCATTGTGGGCGGGATGTTTTTGTTTATTGTTAAATTCTTTAATGTCGTGTCTTTATCTGTGTGCTGCATGGCAAGTCAAATTTCACTACACCAATTGGTGTATGTGATAATAAATGTCCTTTGTATTGTACTGCTAGCTTTTTGTAGGGTGAAAACGAGAAGCTGGTGCGGCTTGGGTGGGGATAGAGAGAGGGAATGCTGGGGCGGGGCTACCTGAAGTGAGAGAAATCAATATTCATACCACTGGGCTGTAAGCTGCCCAAGCGAAATATGAGATGCTGTTCGTCCAATTTGCATTTAGCCTCACTCTGACAATGGACGACACTGAGCACAGACAGGTCTGTGTAGGAATGGGCAGAAGAATTAAAGTGTCCAGCAACCGGGAGATCAGGTCGGTTCAGGCGGGCTGAGCGAAGGTGTTCCGCGAAACGATCGCCCAGTCTGCGTTTGGTCTCGCCGATGTACAAGAATCCACATCTTGAACAACGGATACAGTAGATGAGGTTGGAGGAGGTGCAAGTGAACCTCTGCCTAACCTGAAAGGACTGTCGGGAATCCTGGACAGAGTCAAGGAAGGAGGTATAGCGACAGGTGTTGCATCTTCTGCGGTTGCAGGGGAAGGTACCTGGGGAGGGGGTGGTTTGGGTGGGAAGGGATGAGTTAACCAGGGAGTTGCGGAGGGAACGGTCTCTGCTGAAGGCGGAAAGGAGTGGCGATGAGAAAATGTGGCTACTGGTGGGTTCCTGTTGGAGGTGGCGGAAATTTCGGAGGATTATGTGTTGCATCTGATGGCTGATGGGGTGGAAGGTAAGGATTAGGGGGACTCTGTCTCTTGTGTCTAGAGGGAGGGGGAGCAAGGGCGGAGCTGCGGGGGTACCAAGGAGACATGAGTGAGGGCCTCATCTATGATTGGAGAGGGGAATGAGAAGAGGTCACGGAGAACAGGGTCGCATTGTTCCTTTATGACGCTGGCTGCCTTTTGTGAGGCAGTGCCCCAAATAGATGGAATGGAATACTGTCACATGTGACTAGGCAGAGTGAAATTCTTTGCTGCATACCCAATGTTTACAAATAGCAGCCACCTATGACGCTGACAAAGTTACAAAACATGCCGGCTCCCCCTTTTTGTTCTTCCCCTCCCCTCAGAGATTCCTCCAAGCCGGGTCCCCAATGTCCTTTGTTCTTCCCCCCCCTCCCCAGTTGTCCATTGTTCTCCCCCCACCTCCCTCACGGCGGTTCCTCCATGGTGGGGAATATTCCTTTGCTCAGCATTTATTTCCCATCCCTGATTGCCTTTGGTCTGAGTGGCTATTGTGATATTTCAGACCCACCATAATACAATAATTACTCTTATTAATGAGAGATACGGCTAACATCCGCGGTCTAATCTCACCATCTTCAGACAATAATCCAGATTTAAAATGATTATTGATGACCACAATGCTTCAGTAATTGTTCTTGTAATGGACCCACCTGGTTCATTAATGTGCTTCAGAGGCTATTCTTATCATGGCCACTTCACCATGGTAACATAGAAAATAGGTGCAGAAGTAGGCCATTCGGCCTTTTGAGCCTGTACTGCCATTCAATGTAATCATGGCTGATCATCCAAAATCAGTAACCTGTTCCTGCTTTTTCCCCATATCCCTTGATTCCGTCAGCCCTATGATCTGGATTATTGTCTGAATTTAAATTGCACATCCAGGATGGTGAGATTAGACCTCAGAACTTTGTTAGCCATATCCCTCAATAATAAGAGCAATTCCAATTCAATCACTACCATGGATGAAATTTCAAATCTTAAAGCTCTGGTTGCTGAAGATGTAGCTGATGATGGTGGGAGGATTAAAATAGTCTGGAAAGGGCAGGAATTTGGATGATAATCCCAATTACTTTAAAAGGTAGCATTTGAAGACAAACAAAGGAAAAAAACATTAAAAGTCATATCTGTGATGGGAGGTGAATAAAAAGTAGTTACTCGAAATTAAGTTAAACAGTCAAGTCAAGTTTTTGTCTGAAGGATCCCGATTCGAAGCATCACCTATTCATGATCTCCAGTAATGCTGCCTGACCCGCTGAGTTACTTAAGAACTGTGCAGTGAGGCATGGACAAGTTGTGCTGCAGAGCTTGTTTCCGCGCAGTTTGACTCTTTGGAGAATTTTCAAACTCTCATTGACAGCACCCACGGTCACAATCAAACCCAGGTCTCTGATGATGCGAGGCAGCAGTACTACCCACTGCGCCATGCTGTTCCAGTTTCCAGTATCGAAAAAATTCACAGCAGAAAACCAATATGGTTTCCAAATGCATGGCCTG
This sequence comes from Raja brachyura, assembly GCA_963514005.1. Next base: position 37,766,268 of record OY740802.1, on the reverse strand, counting down.
GCATATGTGAAGACACAAACTCAAGCGAACTGGGAATACCATCACGTTAAAGCACACTGTTACACATCATTCTGTTTGTGTTACTGGAATGAAATTCTGGAGTACCCTAAAAATTGAGGAAACGGCAACATATGAATAGCATCAGTTTAAGGCTGAATCCACACCACCTATCAAGAACAACTAGGAAGAGGAAATAAATGTCCCTGACAGAAATAGCTCATCTCAAAAAAATAATAGAAGATAGACACAAAACGCTGGATTAAACTCAGCTGGTCAGACAGCATCTCTGGAGTGACATTTCAGGTCAAGACTCTTCTTAGGACTGAGTCGGGACTGAAGAAGGGTCTTGACCCAAAACGTCACGTATTCCTTTTCTCCAGAGATGCTGTCTGACCCGTTGAGTTACTCCAGCTTTTTGTGTCTATCTTTGGTTTAAATCAGCACCTGCAGTTCCTTCCTACTCAAAGAATACATTTTACATTTACATAATACATTTTAGTTTCTCAGATTCCTGATAGCATAAAAACACAAATTTCAATTCAAACTGGATCACAAACAAAAAATACAAACAAAATAAAAATCATTTATTTGCATTAGCCATTAAGCCAAGGATCATCAGCATCATCAGGTGTACATAAAAATCCAAATGCATTTGTTAAAGAGGTCCAGGCACCTGTCCATTGTCCCCCTTTAGCTAAACCCATCAAACAATTTAACAGGTGAATTCTCGTTTGCTGATAATAGATCTTTATATATTTTCCAACATTTCACAATAGTGACTGAACCAATAAAGAACATTGTTGCAGTGCAAAGTGCTGAAGTCAGAGGGAAAATAGTACAAACGTTTTCTTGCTTTTACAAATATGAAAGTACGGTCTAATGTGCTGAAATATAGTGGGTAGTGTTTAGACACAATGGATCAAGTGTGAAAGTGCAGGTTGTTACTAAATATTTTCAATGTTTCTAATGTTTTGGCAATTGCATTCATTTTTTCCTCTTATGGTACAGCCATTTACTGTCACCTCTGCTGCTCCAAGTTAGTGCCATTCCAAGCTATTTTAGTCCACTTTCTCTCGTTGGATATATCAGTGTTAGAAGAGAAAACTGAGGACGGGGAGCTAAACAGGAAGGTATACAGATGGGTAAGGAGAACAGAGGGAAGAGTGATTTAAAAGTGTTACAATGAAAAGGTTATACAACAAGCGTGGTAGAGAACACATGAAGTTGATGAGTCAAAGCTTCTGGTTAGAGCAAAGCCTAAACAAGTCCATCATAAATCATCCCTTTCTTTAAGAAACCAGATACTCAAAGGAACATTTTTAATTAAAATTACTACATTTGAAACTAAATAGTGCACATATCTTTTAGGTCACTAATCTATTACAAAGCATATCTTATATCAATCACAGTTATCCTTCCCACAGAAATCTACATAATTATTTCAAACAATGAATTTCAAATCATAACTTCTCGGTGTGTATTCAACTTTGTAAATGTGTTGGCAAAAGCTAATGTACAATTGCTCCTCCTTTACTGGAAAAATACAAGTACTGTGTACAAAAAATGTTACGATGCACAAATGGCAGAAATTTAGATAGGTTTATTGATGAACCTTACTGTTCTAGATTTGCGAGAGATATTGAAGAACACAGTGTAAATTATTCAAATGGTAAACAAAGTTTAGTTGCACAAGCCTTATAAAGTTGACATGAGTTTGTTTTCCTTTACATACATCAAATTTACACTTTTGCTAAAAATCTGCTAAATTGCTATAGAATGGAGGAGCTTGCAGTTCATTTGAATTGCCAGTTTCATTCATTCCCTCGAACATGTTTGGAATTATAATTCTCATGGTTAAAAATCATAATTTGAGTTTTTGAACTGGATTCCAAGATAATGAAATTAAGGAGTCGTTGATTGCATGGAGGTCAGTTTCCATACATGTATCCATAATTGCAGATCAGTCAGTCTTAAGAGTGTGCCAATAATTGCAAGGTACAGCCCAGGAGTGCTTATTTATTTGTAGAGACTTTCCACACGAGATAACATTATGAATATTCTTACTGACAGTAGTGCGAATGGTTGGAAGGTGAGCTGTAATGGTCCTGTTGTGAATTTAAGAGAACTAATTTATTTTACATGGGGACAGGGAAAGGCCTGGCCGGGCAGTTAATGTGCAGCCAGGCAGAGGCGGATTGTCCCTATTGAGAGATAGTCTGGAAATGATTTAAATCTTGTTTCTGCCCTTTTTAAGAATAAAGCCATCATTAATTAATGTAGCCCAAGCTTATCTTGGGTAAATAATGCTTGAACATGTGTATGAAGCGAAGGAGTGTGTTTAGAGGGAGTAATTTTCTCTGGCGTGAAGCTGACATTTCAGAAACTGCTCACTGCTCAATCCTTTGAGATACCGCCTCAGAACCCACTCCAAACCCACTCCCTGCTTGAGTGCACACCTGTCCAGGAATGCTACCTTAATATTTGTTTACACTTTGTGCAGAATTCTTGTCCGTTGTCTCAGTATGGCTCCTTGTGCAAAAAGCGGCTGAAGAACGTGAAGGCAGCTTTTGGTTTATCCGATGGCACCATGTGTCCCGCTCCCTGGGAATTGAACAATTTCATGGTGAAATAAAGAATGCAAAGGCATTGCTTAATTACCCAAATCCACTGTATCCTCAAACCTTTTTTCGTCTCCTTCCCTGCTTAAAGAACTAAATGCATTCTCACCAACTCATCCTGGTTTCAAGTGTCTATTCTGCATGTGTAGTCAACTCATGGTTTCCCTTTTCAATCCTCTAACAAAACATGCATTTGAATCACATTTCCAAACGCCATGGGCATGTTCAAGCAGCATTCCAAAAGGGGGAGAGCGAGGCAAAAAGGGAACTTCAGAAATTAAGCCTTCAGTGGCTGATTTCAGCATCCTACGTTGGCATTGAACAAGCAGGGAATGTCGGTGGAACTGGAGGAATCCAATTCTGATCATGACGAAATCACCCATGGGCCCGATTCCTCATTAATCAATAAACTCTCTCTAGCCTTATAGCCCTCTAAGAGGTGGATTCCAAGAATATGACATCACCTTCCCTTAAATGCAGGGTATGTTGATGCCTCGTAACATACATTAAGGCCAGACTTTTCAGCGAAGGCCTGCAAACATTAAACACTCCCACTCTCAAGGGTAGTATAGTGGTGCAGCAGTAGAGTTGCTGCCTTACAGCACCAGAGACCCGGGTTCAATCCTGAGTGGGTGCAGTCTGTACAGTTTGTATGTTCTTCCTGTGAGCACGTGGGTTTTCCCCAGGTGTTCTAGTTTTCTCCCACACTCCAGAGACATGCAGGTTAGTAGGTTAATTGGCTTCTATAAATAGTTCTTCACGTCTAGGATCGAACTAGTGTACGGGTGATCGCTGGTGGGCGTGCACTCTGTGGGCCGAAGGGCTCGTTTCCATGTTGTATCTCGAAACTAAACTCCAGCAGTGTAGTTTCCTGGGACTGACCTTCCTTTTGGAAGGTTGCCAGGGTGAAGGCCAGAGAGAGATTTTAATCGAGGATAATCTGAAAGTTTGAAGCGATGCCACCCAGTTGACAAGCACAGGGGAGAAGGCCAAAGGGCTTTGATAATGTTCAAGATATCCTGGTGTTTATGGGAGCTGGGAAACTTCCACTCCATTTCTGATTTGGCTCATTACTATTTATAACCTTGACTCAGAAGGATTACATTTCATCCTACGTCCATCGGTACAAATGAGTTAAATGTACAATAAAATCTATTTTACCATACTGGTAATAAATTACTTTCATCCCTGTCCAAAGATCAAGTATATTTACCCACTAGCTCAGAGTTCACACTCACCGTTTCAAAAAGTCAACATAAATATTGGCAGGGTTAGAAACCATGCTAAATAAAAGCAACATGTTTTCATGAAGTTTGAGAATCCAAATGGTAAAGTGAAACAGCTGGAAATATTTGACACATTAGGTGGTAACCAAGTAGAGGGAACCAGGTACAAAGTTTCAGCTATTATAATAAAAATTCAGAACTGGGGGATTTCTCAATTTGAAACCAGTACAGTCAGGACAGGAACAAACAAAAGGGAGGGTTTCCAATAGGATGCAGGACAGAGGAATGGTACAATTGAAAAGGTAGGTGGTTTCAGAACGGATGTAAACAGTAATAACAGAAACATTCTCAGTACCTGCCTGGAAAAAAAAAAAATGGGGCCGAGGTTACAATCTAGAATTATGAATTTGGCATTTCAGCCACTAAGTTAAATAGCAAAATTATGATGCGTTTGGTCCTTCGATGCTTTAACAAATCTTTTGGCCTTGCTTACGCCTGGCTCTGTACCTGCCTACAAGTCTTGACCCAGTTCTAATGAAAGGCTGTTGGCTTGAAACATTACCTCTCTTTAACTCTCTTTAACATTTAACAACTCTCTTCAACATCATCGTTTCCCAGCTCTGCACGGCCCGATTTTACCTTCTCCCCAAAATCCACAAACCCGACTGCCCCGGCAGACCCATTGTCTCTGCTTGTTCGTGCCCCACCGAACACATTTCCACATACCTTGACTCCATCCTATCCCCCTTTGTTAAATCCCTCCCCACCTATGTTCAAGACACCTCAGACACTCTCCATCGGCTCCGCGCATTCCATTCTCCAGGCCCCCATCCTCTCATCTTCACCATGGACGTCCAGTCACTATACACCTCCATCCCCCACCAGGATGGTCTCAAAGCCCTCCGGTTCTTCCTCGACCAGAGGAGCAACCCATACCCGTCCACTGACACCCTCCTCCGTCTAGCGGAGTTGGCCCTTACCCTCAATAACTTCTCTTTTGATTCCTCCCATTTTCTCCAAACACAAGGCGTAGCTATGGGCACACGCATGGGCCCCAGCTACGCTTGCCTCTTTGTCGGGCACGTCGAACAATCTTTGTTGTCGGCGTACCAGGGCCCCATCCCTGACCTCTACCTCCGTTACATCGACGACTGCTTTGGTGTCACCTCCTGCACCCACACACAACTGACTGACTTCATCCATTTCACCACCAACTTCCATCCGGCACTCAAATACACTTGGACCATTTCTGACATTTCCCTACCATTCCTTGACCTCACCATCTATTGCAGGTGATACAATCCTGACCGACATTCACTAGAAAACCAACTGACTCCCACAGCTACCTGGACTATTCTTCCTCCCACCCTGCTTCCTGTAAGGACTCCATCCCCTATTCCCAATTCCTCCGTCTATGCCGCATCTGCTCCCAGGATGAGGTGTTCCACACCAGGTCATCACAAATGTCCTCATTCTTCAGAGAACGCGGATTCCCCTCCCCCACTATAGATGAGGCTCGCACCAGGGTCTCCTCCATACCCCGCAACACTGCCCTCTCTCCCCATTCCCCCACTCACAACAAGGGCAAAGTCCCCCTGGTCCTCACCTTTCACCCCACCAGCTGGCACATCCAACACATAGTCCTCCGCCAGTTACGCCACCTCCAACGTGACCCCTCCACTCGCCACATCTTCCCATCTCCCCCCGTCTGCCTTCCGCAAAGACCGCTCCCTCCGCAACTCCCTTGCCAATTCTTCCCTTCCCTCCCGCTCCACCCCTTCCCCGGGCACTTTCCCTTGCAATCACAAGAGATGCTACACTTGTCCCTTCACCTCCCCCCTCCACCCCTTTCAGGGACCCAAGCAGTTCTTCCAGGTCCGACAGAGGTTCACCTGCACCTCCTCCAACCTCATCTACTGCATCCGTTGCTCCAGATGCCAGCTGATCTATATTGGTGAGACCAAGCGGAGGCTTGGCGATCGTTTCGCCGAACACCTCCGCTCAGTCCGCAATAACCAACCCGACCTCCCGGTGGCTCAGCACTTCAACTCCCCCTCCCATTCCGTATCCGACCTCTCGTTCCTGGGCCTCCTCCACGGCCAGAGTGAGCAACACCGCAAGTTGGAGGAACAGCACCTCATATTCCGCTTGGGGAGTCTGCATCCTCTGGGCTTAAATATTGAATTTTCTCAACCCTTGCTGTCTCCTCCCCTTCCCACCTCTCCCTCAGCCCTCAGGCCCTGGCATTCCTTCTCTCTCTCTATCTCTCCCTCACCCAAGTCGCACTAGCTTCTCATTTTCACACTACAAACAGCTTACAATGACCCGTTTCCTTTATCATCGATACTTTTTTGCATATCTTTCATTCATTGTTCTTTATCTCTCCACATCACCGTCTATATCTCTCGTTTCCCTGATCCCTAACCAGTCTGAAGAAGGGTCTCGACCCGAAATGTCGCCTATCACCTTCGCTCCTTAGATGCTGCTGCACCCGCTGAGTTTCTCCAGCCTTTTGTGTACCCTCTTTAACATTGATCCTGCCTCCCCTTTCGAACATCTCCAGTTTTTATTTATCATTCATGCACACATTGCAAGGATGTACCTTTATAGTCAGGAAAGCAAGATTGTCAAATTCCTTGACGAACCCTCCCACCTGATCACCATTTTCATCTTTGTACAGCCACGTCCGACGATTCACCTGGTCCTGTGGGGAAAATTAAACGTGTAGGCAGATAACACTGAACATTTAACATGTCCCACAGAGATGTGACAACTCTGTTACCCTTCTCCTCATGGAAAGTCTGATGACACATTGTAAAGAATTCAGACAATCCCAAAATACCAGAACAAAACAACCTTTAATAAAATACTAGTCCAAGTGGGACCCGTTGGGTTTAGAGAGGGAGGGGAGGGGGGTAGAGAGGGAGGGGAGGGTGAGAGGGAAGGGAGTAGAGAGCGATGGAGGGGGGTGAAGAGGGGCAGAGAGGGAGGGGGTAGAGACCCTACCCCATCTCCTCCCTCCTCATTTCACTCATCCTCCTCCCCTCACTCCCATTACCTGCCCCAGGAGCTACCCAGGTAATAGAGCAGCACCAGGGCCTGGAACTCGGCCTAGTTCTCGTGCTCGACCCGGCCCTGGCTGTAGACCCAGGCACAGCCTTGGTCCCAGCGGCAGCCTCCAGCCGACAGCTCGGCCGCTGTCTGGGCTGTACTGCAGGTTCCGACTTCACCGTCCCTGACCCTGGACCCAGGCTTGTCCTTGGTTCCACAGGCGGCTTCTTTCTCAGCCCCTGTAAAGGCCCCATCCCAAGCCCCGGACTCGGCCCTCACCCCAGCTCCAGGCTCGGCTCCAGCCCAGGCCCAGTCGCTGGGCTCGGCCTGCGGCAGCAGCCTCCCCGCCAGGTCCCTCCCTCCCAGAGTGTCCCGTCCTGCCTTGCGAGTGCATTGTGACGTCAGTCGGATTTTTCTTTCTCAAAATGGGTGAGTTTGGGCTGTTTTTTAAATTTCAGGGATGAAAAAGTTCAGAAATACAGGTGGAAATGCGACAGGAAGATGTTTATCGCCTCCAGGGGAAAAATGTGAGTGGGATGTGTGAAAATGGGAAGGGTGTGGCCTAGCGTTTGGAAGAAAATAGGAATTAACCAGATTATGCCCAAATTACACACACACACACACACATATACATACACACAAACAAGAGAAGAGTTTTAGTAATATAGATAATAAAATAGATGCACAGAATATATAATTCTAACCCAAAAATAGACACAAAAAGCTGGACTAACTTAGTGGGGCAGGCAGCATCTCTGGTGAGAAGGAAAGGGGGATGTTTCGGGTCGAGACCCTTCTACCTTCTTCCTAATCAAGGTAGCCTCATCACCCCCAGACACTCTCTGTGATATTCCATATCCATTCGTCTGAAGAACGGTCTCGACTCGAAATGTCACCCATTCCTTCTCTCCAGAGATGCTGCCTGTCCCGTTGAGTTACTCCAGCATTTTGTGTTGATCTTCGGTTTAAACCAGCATCTGCATTTCCTTCTTACACAATTCAAACACAAAGTTCCTTCAGCCTCATCATCTCCTGCACTTCGATTGAATATTCTCTGTAGATTCTTCATAACAGAGACATCAGATCCCAGTGGTTGATATTGGCAACTCATAAGTTGGACACACCTTGTTCACACGCAAGGCAACACGATCAATGATTCCTTGCAATTTAAGCATTCAAAACCATTTACCAACTGTGTGGGATCTTCGTGGACTTGGACCTACTGTTGCCATAAAGGGGCTTGTACACTGGCTGCCTAATGAAGGGATGCTGAACTATTTCCATGGACATGCAAGGTTTCATATAGTAAAATTAATAATTTATATTTTACAGACTTGTTTCCCCTCCAAGTATCATTTCTTGTTATTTATAATCGAAGATGTGCCATATAACCATGCAGGAGGATGTTATTGGGCCTATTCAGCTATCCAATTAAACCCACTTCCTTTCATATACCTCCAAACCCAAAGGCAATTATAGCTCAGAGAGTAGCATTCTAGTCTCAAAAAGGTTGTGTGTTAAAGTCTACCTCCAGAGACGAGCAACAAATAAAACCAATGACAATATAGCCCAGTTTCACACTGTCAGAGATGCCGCCCAAGCTCCAACTGTCTTTATCGGTCCACATACTAATCTCTGCTGTCCTGACAAATATTTATTTCTGAACCAACAAAGATTATGTGCTCATTACATTGTCTTTTGCAATACACTTCCCACTTCAAAGGTTCAAAAGCAGTTACTATAATAATATTGTTAAAGAAGGAACTGCAGATGCTGGAGGATCGAGGGTTACACAAAAAGCTGGAGAAACTCAGCGGGTGCAGCAGCATCTAAGGAGCGAAGGAGATAGGCGACGTTTCGGGTCGAGACCCTTCTTCAGACTCCTCAGTCTTCTTCAGACTTCTTCAGTCTGAAGAAGGGTCTCGACCCAAAACGTCGCCTATCTCCTTCGCTCCTTAGATGCTGTTGCACCCGCTGAGTTTCTCCAGCTTTTTGTGTAACCTACTATAATAATATTTTTGTTTGGTAATACCTGTGAAGATATCACAGACACTGCTATAATTCCAGTTTGACTCGTTTATTCTTGAACTGCAGTGGTTTGCATTGAAATACCTACAAAACACTTCACTTACAGAAACAATAACTGTGCACCACTTTCATCTGTATGTTCTTATTTTTCTGGTCTCGGGTATATCTCCCAGACTCTGTGTATTGTAACTATTACTCACAATTACATGTAGATTAACACACAACTCCAGGCCACACACATGCAACAAGCTACATACAAACCTTGAACGGCAATAATAACCTTACCTTCTGCTGAAGTGAATTCACAAACCACTCATCACCCATGAAGTTACATGCCATGTCTACATCTCCGTTATACACAAGGATCCGGTATTGCTTGAAACAGAATTAACAAAAACAAATCATCAATCTGGAAGATGAGAAAATAAGCTAGGTAACATGTTAAGAACAGTATGTACTGTAAGTGATATATGAGAAAGTAACCTGTGAAGAGTACACAGAGAGGTTACAAAGGGATATTGATAGGTTATGTGAGTGAACAGGTATAATGCAGAAAACCTGAACGTGTCAATGTTAGCAGGAAAAAAAACCCAAAACATGGCAAGATAAACCCCCAAAAGAGGCAGATAATGTATCTCAAAGTGGCTAGCCTCCTAATGTTTACTGGTCTGGCTCTCATGGTCACTTGGGCAGAGTGACTTCAGTGTTCTTGAAACGTCATTCAGTTACATCAACAGAAAATGCTAAGAATTTAAATCATGTTTAATATTATTAAATGTAATAATGTTTTTCATCACAGGAAAGCACGTCTAACTATTTGTGCATCGTGCAAAGGCCAGCATTTATCTGCCCTCGAATATGACAGCAAGCCATCTTCTTGAACTGTTTTTTGTTGGAGCTAAAATTTATTTTGTATGGAGTTCCAGAATTCTGATCTAACCATGAAAGACCCACAGCATATTTCCCAATCAGGATGGTGTAGTAGTTCCCTTCTGCCTGCTATCATTGTCCTCTTTGGTGGAACTGGTTGGAACTTCGGTATTGTTATTGGGTATCATAAGATCATAAGTGATAGGAACATAATTCAGCCAATCGGCCCATCAAGTCTCCTCCGCCATTCAATCATGGCTAATCTATCTCTCCCTCCTAACCCCATTCTCCTGCCTTCTCCCCATAACCTCTGACACCTGTACTGAGTAGTCTCAGCAAGTAACTGCAGTGTATTTTGTAGGTCACACTACAGCTTGGAAGGAATAAATGGTGGATAGATTGCCAATTAAGTGGGCTGCTTTGTTCTGGATGGTGTTGAGTATTTTCAGTGTGTTGGAACTTCACTGATCTAGACTTATCATGGTGACAAGGGTGTTATAGTCACTTACTCTGACCTCCTCATTGTCAATTGTCAATGAGGAGGGCTGACCAAATTTCAAAAGGCTCAGGGATGGAAATGCCATTGAATGTAAAGAATGTAAAGAACCCAGTCTCAATTATAACACCATGATGACCAGGTAGGTTTGTCCCCACAGTAGGGATATTGTGTCACTAAGTTGCGTTGGGGCATTAATCAGATATATGATGTGGCTATGGACAACCACCAATAAAATCTAGCTTTACATCAAGCTGGATTAGTGACCTATCCTAGTGGTGGACTGAACCTGGTCCATTGCAGGCAGTGCCCTCCCACCATCGAAGGCATCTCTATCTGCAAGGATCCCCTATCACCCAGGACATCCCAAATCTTACTTTGGCAACACGACACTATGGTCCTTCTCTTGCACTACCATGAGCATTTCAATTTTCCAATTGTGTTTTGCGTGAATGTGTGTTTTTTTTGCCGTCTTGCTTTCAGAAATGTTGTGCAATTTGTTTTTGTATATTTGTCTATGTGCCTGTGATGCTGCTGCAAACAAGATTTCTCGTGGCACCTGTACCTCACCATACTAGTGCATATGACAGTAAACTCAACTTGACTATTTGTAATAAAACAGTGAAGCGGAATGAGAAAAAAATGTTATTACCCTGGCAGCCAATAGTTTCAGGTATTGATCCTTCATGTCACTGTAGAGAGTTTGATAATTCAGATTCACTTTCATACTAGACAGGGACAAAATGTTCAAGTAATCAAGTGGCAGAAAGAAGATCTACTTACAAATATTTCATTTCCTGAGACCATACTGTAATTATAAACTTCCCAAAAATGCACTTCCTGGTTTTAGCAGTAATCTTATGCACTGAATTAACACAAAATGTCAATAATGTTAATCATTCCAAAATGTAATGCCTTAATAAGCATTGGTATTTGTGTAAAAGTTATAAATGTGCCTCACATTCATACAACTGGTGGCCACGAAGATGTAATGGCATGGTTATTCACTTACACAGAGTGAATATGGTATGGTCATCCTCTGTAATATTGCTGTTCTCATGCAAGAATGTGGAACGGTTATGGCTGCACTGCACCACTAGGTTTCACATATCTTCATCAGCCATTCCAAAGAAAACAGAACTCAGAACATTAATGCACAGCGGTAAAATAATGGAGGCCATTTTAAAATTAACCTTTGTGCTGACATGACTTCAAAGTCAATTGAACTGACTGGGGAGGATAGAGAGCACCATTTCTCCCAGTGCCAAATTTGCCAATTGGTGAATTTAGTTAAAATTACTCCAGTGTCAAATAATCAAGAGCAAACAAATATTGTGCTTATTTTAGGTGTTATTCCAATCCCCAGATACACAGAGATCTCAAGACACCATGGATCCTATTATTCTATGATCCACACATGCCAAGAGAATCTAAACCTATGCAGTGGCTTGGCTATGCTTTCCCATTATCTGCTAATAGATCAGGAGGATAGGACAATTCTAAGGTCACCAGAGCCACAATTCCCCTCCAGACTGTTGGGCTGCTGTACTTCGGGTGGGTGGGATCAATGATTTACTGTTGGTGTCAAAGTGCCAGTCATGGTGGTGGGGAAGGACCTGGGGGATAAAGACTAGATTCATCTGTTCAAAACATAGGAAGAGATAGATCGCAAGTAGGAAAAAGTGAATGGCATCTTTCGTAAGTTTAACAAGATTACAGCTGTCCATTAAAATATTGGACCACAATTGTGCATATTCTACGTCTCACCATTTGATATGACCTTTCATATCAAATAGTAGCCTCCTATTGATGCTCCTATAAATGCACAAATCATCTTTGAACTTCATTAAATGTTTGAGTTTGGTGCCATACGTAGTGGAAACACAGTAACACTATACTGGTCTATGTGGCTGACAGTGAGGAGGAAAGCTTCCGACTTCAGGAAGATAAAGGTAACCAGATTAATACAAGCAGAAAATTGGCAAATTAAAGTATAATCAAGCCATACATGAGGCTATTATAGAAATGGATAAAACAATACGTAAGCTGTAGTTTTAGTCATCTCATTCAGGAAAGAGCTGATTGAAGTGGAGAGGGCACAAAGGAGGTTTACATCGACATTGCCTGGACTGGAACATTCCCCAATTGTTGCATGGGCTGGGATTGTTTTCTTTGGAACAGAAGATTGCGAAGGGAAACAATTGAAGTGCATAACATTATGAGACCTAGGTAGAATAAATAGGAAGTACCAATCTCCCTCAACAGGGAGCACAGTGGAGGGGGCAAAGACTTAAAGTAACAGGTAGAAGGATTAGAGGGGCAGGTGGTAGGGGTCTGGAAGCCACTGATTGAAAGGTTAGTGAGTCAAAAACAGTCAGTTCTCTGGATTACGTTCTCTTGACTGTTTTTCTCCACTCACTGACCAAAAAGCGAGGCTTTCGTCAGACTGTTGACCAAATAGTGGCCTTCACTATTTTTAGAACTGACCTTTCCCCATAAAACAAGGCATGATTCACAGACATTTATGGTGTCCACAGCTCACAAATCAAAATAATGTTAGTCATCTCATTTATGAAGTAGTTGAATGTGTGCAAAGGGCATCAACGGGTTTACGGTCACTCAATGTGAACACACTGTTACTGCACACATGTGCCATCTGCAGCTCAACTGCATTTTTACCTTGTGCACAGATCACAATACTACTTTTGAAAGACTCCATTTGCAAACAGACTTCATAACGATGACAATTATTGTCTGGAATTACACTTTGGGTTAATTCATTTACCAGATGCATCTTTGTGTTTAGGGAGACAACTGCTAGCAACCTAGGCCTCCCTAAATAGGCCATACGCACCATATAAAATCACAGCAAAAGGCAAGCAAGCCACAAGAAATTCTGCAGATGCATTCAAAACTATGAAGCAATAGTAGGCAGCAAATGCAAGAGACAAGATTTTACCTGCACATCTCCCATTTCTGCACCGAGGGTGGAATGTGCAGAGCATATCGTACTTTTGGGTTATTCAAGTAGTTGGAGCAGGCAGTTGTGTTGGTGCACGGAGGGTCCAATCGAACGTTCCTGTTGTTCTGATATATGTTGTGCAGTTTCTAGAGTAAATAGATGAAATAGGAGTGTAAGATATGAAGCTCAAGAACAGAGTTTGCTGGACAGCTCTGGTAATCATATTGTAGGGAGAATGCCTGAACCTCTGCCAGATCTGCAAGTGGGGCAAGAGTCAGATCATTCTTCACTTCCACGAAGTGGAAAGAACTGATTCAGGTCTGTTTTTAAAGAATAACCCACAAGGTACTGAACAGAATAATTCAAAGCTAATTATTTCATTTTATTCTGAAAGAATCAAATGAAACACCTCCCTTATTATCACCAGATTCAAATGTAAATCACTAATCTGAATGTCCCCAGACTTTAACTGAAAGTAGATGCAACACACGTTACATATGACCATGAGAAAAAAAACGCCCGAAAATTAAAAAGTGGCGTAAATGAAGTGAAGCAATCACCTACTAAATGGAAAGTTTCAGTGAACTCCTTTAGTCCTCCAAGGACAAGGGAGTAATGATCCAGTTTTAGTAGCTTGCAACTATTGCTGGAAAGAGTTTTTATAGAAATTGAGGGAACATAAAATCAGGCCCTTTCATAATTTGCTGTTATATTTCACCATCTTGGCACACAGGAGAGGAATTAGAGACTGAAGCGACTTAGATTGAGCATCTCCAGCAGAAGGTGGGAAAAACACTCCGACATAAACGGCTAAAGCTAACATGACTGGGCTGGCTGAGTTGTATACCACTCAATTTTCACCAATGGTTGCAGTGCTTACAAAGGCAGTAAGATAATGAATGTATAGGAAGAAGATATTGCAAATGGTTAGTTGCTAAGCTGGACAGAGGTTGCACATTGGCAGTGGGGATGCGCAAGCAATTAGGCAAGGCATTACAGTCAGTGTACAAGGTGTGGAGGTTTTGGTCTTGTCTTGTTGGTGTAGAAATGTAATACTTAATCAGAATTTAGTCGAATACAATTGTTTATCTCTGCCTTTTTCTGCCCGATAGCTCACATCATAAATTCTGGTACCACCAGTCACAATTTTATCCCTTTTGGTCTTCACATCCTATTTTAAGCCTATTTTACCATTTGTCATGATATACCTCTTTTTCCTATTAATGAACCAATTCACAATCCTTCCTTCATCCTCTCCCCACTGTCGCTTTGCTACAAGCGAGTTCGGTATTCCGACTGCGCATGCCCAGGTCAAAGGTCAATATGCATAACATTGCTGGAAAGCAGTGGAGCAGTGAACCTTCATTTCTTCTGTTTTTTCCAGCTTTGATTCTTCCAAGTAAGAAAATACTGCTTTCAAACTATAATAGTTGTATTTATTGTTCCTTTGTTAAAAGCTATGAATATTTTGTTGTTTTTATTGCTTTATGCTTTGGTGAGGGAGCGAGATCGTGCTCATCCGTGTCGGTGTTGGGTCCGGGTCTGAGTTGCTGCTGGGCCGTCCCTGTCTGGTGGCGGCCGGAGGTGCCGGGCCGGGCTGGCTGGTGGGCCTGGGCCGCTGGTGTCGTCGGTCCGGGGCTGTCGGTTGGCCCAGCGGGAGTTGAGTTGGGGTTGCTGCTTCTTCTCTGTGACCGCTGCCACAAGAGGCCCCATGCCCGCAGCCAGCGCGGAGAAGAAGCGCCAACTCCAGCCGGCAGGCCGGGGAGCGCCAGCGGCCAACCCCCCCAGCACCGGCAAATCCGTGCACCAGCCGTACACACAAAGTGCCACAGCAACTCAGCCCCGGACCCGACACTGACGACGGACGAGCACGATCTCGCTCACTCACCAAAGCATAAAGCAACAATATAATGTTAGCTTTTAACAAAGGAACAATAAATACAACTATTTCACAGTTTGAAAGCAGTATTTTCTTACCTCGAAGAATCAAAGCTGGCAGAAACGAATGAAATGAAGGTTCACTGCACCACTGCTTTCCAGCAATGTTATGCATAGTGATCTTTGACCTGGGCATGCGCAGTCGGAATACTGAACTCGCTATTCACCATTGATTTGTTTTCACTGGGAATCTGTGGTCTTGCCTGATGTGCCTTGCCTGGCAGCTGAAAGCTTTCTGGCGCCACCATCACCCCATATGGGGTGAACGCATGGACCTGCCTGGACCCTTGGTCTGCCATGGAGTCTCCCTGTCAGCCAACCCAGCTGACTTCCCAACTAGGAAGTTGTCAATGAGAAAAGGTATGGACTGCGGAGTTAATACTTCATCGTAGTAGAAAACCAGGACGTAAGGATTCAAAACTCTGCTCTCCAAGTTAGTGTTCGAACCTCTGACTTCAATACAACTGCAAGATGTGCTGGGCATGTTATAATAGCAAAACAGATTTTGTACATTGTACCTCCAATGTTAATGACCAATTTCATCAATTTTGCTTCTCTAATTTCTGCTTCATTCCAATGGTGAGACCTTTTTACAAGGTCCTTGTTTTTTTTTTTGCGGACTATTTATTTAGACCCACAGCCAATTGACTTGTTTTATTGCATTAGATCAGCCTTGGTGGAACAGACTGCTCTGACTGGTTGAACCACAGCTAAACACTGCATCAAAATTTTACCACCCATCCTTCACAGGTTCCACAATGGTCAAATCTTTCTGGGGAATATTTTCTGAATTTATTTTCAACTGTCTCTCGACACAGACCTAGAATTCTTTCTCTAAACCATTGTCTCTCCACTCTCATCCCTCTTTTGATTGTTCCAAAACCGACTTCTTAGGCTAATCTTTTGAATATTTGCTTTAATCTCTCACCCATTTTTAAAAAATTATTAATGTTTAGTGTTTTTTGAGTCATTCGTGTGTATGTCATGTTGTTACTTGTAGGCGGAGCACCAAGGCAAATTCCTCATATGTGAATACTTGGCCAATAAACTTACTTACATGTAGATTGGTATCCGATTAGACCAAAGTAAAGGGTCACTGGGCACACTATGACAATAGACACAATAAGAATGCAAATTATGTCGAATATTCCAATGGCCATATTTATATGGACAAAGACAACACACATTTACCTTCTTCCACATACGACTCATTTCATTTTTGACAAACAGAGTTCCCAAATCATATAAAACCAGTTGCTTCTGATTTTCATCAAAGCTGTGAAAGAAGTAAAAAACAGCACATCATTTATTGGTTTAACGCATATCGTTCCATATTAAGATAATACCTCCCTCATCCTCTTCCTCAGATACAAACTGTAACCCCAATTCCCAGAATAAATCCTCAAAATCCTGTTGAATTGTTCCTGCTGGCTATGGAATGTTCAACATGGTCAAAACCTAATGTACATGATATTTAGGCACATTCCAATTCCATACCCAATGAAAAATATATAATAATTACCTTGTAAAATAAATAATTTAAAAAGCAAATTCCTAATATTAGTATTACTTCCCTTCATAGTCTTCCCCGCCATTGAAAGTACTGCATTCAAGTCCAACCAGTGCAGGAAGGAACTGCAGATGCTGGTTTCGACAGAAGATGGACACAAAATGTTGGAGTAACTCGGCGGGACAGGCAGCATCTCTGGAGAGAAGAAATGGCGATGTTTCAAGTCGAGCACCTTCTTCAGAATGAGAGTTAGGGAAGAAGGATCTCGACCCGAATCTTCACCCATTCCTTCTCCCCATAGATGCTCCAGCATTTTGTGTCGATCTCCAAACCCGTGCGAGATGGCCTTGCACTTTCCCCACGTACTGCTGGGGGTATGGGCACACATCTGTGCTCTCTTGCTGAAGCACATTTGGGAAACAAAATGCAAACAGATAATAGCAAATTCAAAATGTTCATGTTTACAGTGGAATTTGATAATAACGCAAACTTTTCCCAGCAAAATTCAGACCATTATGTGGGATTTTTCCCTTGGAACAGATCACGGAAAATGTTACATTGCTACATGGGATAATGATCCAATCATTAAGAACGGGCATCTGAAATAAAGACATGGTTCGGGCTGAGAAAACTATTCCACATTTAGCTGGTCTGGGACGTAATCCCTGAAGTTTACAACCTTTGTAATGGTGCTTTGATTCATGTTGACCATTTTCAAACGCATACAAATATCTGGATTTTCCCCATTTCACACAGTGGCCTTGAAATGAACATGCAAGGTTTATAAAAGTCATGGTCCAGATGCTGGATGATGCATAGCACCGTGGCAGATGAGCTAGCCTATCCAAACAACAGTGTGTGCAGAAAGGAATCTCAACTTTTTAACTAGTAATTGTCAGGCTGGCAGTTGTCAGGCTGGCATCGTATCAAAGCAGGGCTCGAAATTAACGGTTGCCCAGGTGGCAATGGCCACCTAAAGTCCCACCGGGCAACCTAAAACCCATGTCATTTTGCCCGGCTTGGCAAGCACCCGGGACACCTGCCATTCAACTCTGAGCGGGGCCCCCGTCTCCATCTCTCTCTGTCACTCTCCGTCTCCGCCCGCCACCATGTCCGGGCCGCCGGGTCTCCGCTCTCTAGCAGCTCCTCATCCGCCGGCATGGCTGGCTGGCCGCCTTGAGCATGCGCACTGCCACGCCAGATTCCAGCGGTTCATAAGAGACTGACCGAGACATGGCTGACCCCGCTGGTGCCGGATCAGGTAATCTGCCCAACCGAGTCCTTCACTGTTTACCGTGCGGACAGAACGGAAAAATCTGGGAAATCCAAGGGTGGAGGAGTCTGTTTCATGACCAATAATAACTGGTGCAAGAACAGACTTTACCACTAACTTTTGCTGAATAAACTATTACATTAATTCCAAAAAAAAGTAAAAATCTCAAGGAGTCTGGATCCTATAGGGCAATAGCCCTTTTAAATACGGATCAGAAGATACTAGCTAAGACTTTGGCTCGTAGATTAAGCCAAGTTATCGGTAAACTAATACATCCAGATCAAACTGAGTTTATACCTAAACGACACTCATTTTATAATTTGAGACGTTTGTTTATCATAATATATTCGCAGAAAATGCCAAATGAAGACCTAACAATTATTTCTCTAGATGCAGAAAAAGCTTTCGACCAAGTGGAATGGTCTTATCTTTTCACAGTGTTGGAAAACTTCCAACTGGGAGAAAACTTTACTTTATGGGTGAAGCTTTTATACACTAATCCGACAGGTAGAATACTGACAAATCAAATGCTTTCACCTAAATTCTATTTATCTAGGGGTAACAGACAAGGATATGCTCTTTCTCCAATGTTATTTGCTTTAGCCATAGAACCTCTTGCCGAGAGTATCAGGTCCCATTCAGGCATTTATGGATATAATACCAAATATACCTCCAATAAAATTTCATTATATGCAGATGATGTACTTTTATACATTACTAATCCCCAAGTTAGTATTCCAAATGTTCTAAACATTATAGAACAATTTGGTTATTTTTCTGGATACAGAATAAATTGAAACAAAAGTGAAATCATGAAAATAAAAGAACAAGCCCCTTCTCAACTCCAACAATTTCCTTTCAGAATTGCTACTGAAAAGTTTAGATATCTTGGAATTAACGTGACTAGAAAGTATTCCTCTTTGTATAAAATAAACTTCCCACCATTAATCACTAAATTGCATGCCTACATTCAATTTTGGAAAACACTTCCTATCTCCCTTATTGGTAGATTAAATGCCATAAAGATGAACTTCCTTCCGCAACTTTTATATGTATTTCAATCAATACCAATATATATCTCCGTAAGCTTTAAAAAAAAAAGACTCTATTGTCACTAACTTTATTTGGAACTACAAAACCCACAGAATACACAAAAGACATTTGTGCAAATCCAAAGAAAATGGAGGATTAGCTCTACCTAATTTTCTTTTTTACTACTGGGCAACTAATATTAAAAATATAACTTTCTGGTTGGACGATACATGTCAACATGTAAATTGGTTAAAAATGTAGAGGGAAGATTGTTTGCCTTTTAGTATAGGCTCGATCCTCCTATCTCCAATACATTTGAATAAGTCAACATGAGCAAAATCCAATAATACATAGTACTATCCGTATCTGGAAACAGCTGAAATTCAGTCTTAAATTGAGAAATGTCTCTCCTTCTTCCTATTGCAAATCGAGGGGATTTATCGCAGTCGCTGCCTCAAAAAGGCTGGCAGCATCAAAGACCCACACCATCCTGGCCACACACTCATCTCCCTGCTACCTTCAGGTAGAATGTTCAGGAGCCTGAAGACTGCAACAACCCAGTTTAGGAATAGCTACTTCCCCACAGCCATCAGGCTATTAAACTTGGCTCGGATCTATGAACATTAATATCCCTCCATCTGTTATTTGCAGTTTATTAATTTCTTAATTCACGTGTGTATTTACGTATATAATTGGAGTCAATGCCTACTATGTTCTGTTGTGCTATGCAAAGAAAGATTTTCATTGTCCTGTCAGGGACACATGACAATAAACTCTTTTGACTCTTTGACTTTGAAATAATCCCTCGTTTAAGCCGTCTGCTTTAGATGTGGTGTTTGTTCAATGGAAGAATGTGGGAATCAATACTGTGGGAGACCTCTCTAAGAAGGAGACTCTCTCTTCTTTTCAAGAACTACAGGAGAAATATCACTTGAATGCCAATAATTCTTTTAGATACCTTCAAATCCGAGATTACGTGAAAACATATACACAAGACTGTCCTCTTATGGGTCCAGATATATTAGACGATTGTTTGAATAGACATGCCGATACAAGTAAGTTGATATCTTACATTTATAATACTCTTCTAAATATTGACACCCCACCTTCTGAGATTTATAGGCGAGCATGGGAGGACGAGCTGGGTTTACCCATTTCAAAAGATATATGGGAGGAAAGCCTACAATACATACGCTACTGTTCTTTAAATGCCAGGCATTGCCTGATACAATTTAAAGTATTGCATAGGTTATACTAATCAAATAACAAATTGAACAAGATCTTCCCAACTGTCTCTCCTCTCTGTGATAAATGTCACTTTCAAGAAGCCATCCTAACTCATTCTTTTGTATTCTGTATAAAAAATACAAAACTTCTAGACGGGAATATTCAAAATCATTTCTAAAACACTTAAAATTCAATTGGAGTCAGATTCAAAATTAATAAGATTAGGAATGTCAGAGGGCTGCCCTAATCTAACGATATCTCAAAGACGCTTCCTTGACTATGGGTTAATAACTGCCAAACAAGCAAGAGGCAGAAACAGTGGGCTGAGGGAGTGCTGGGAAGGGGAGGAGAAAGCAGGGACAACCTGAAAGTGGAGAACTCAATGTTCATACCGTTGGAGTGTAAACTGCACAAGCGGTGCTTGAGGTGCTGCTCCTCCAATTTACGGTAGGCCTCACTCTGGCCATGGAGGAGGCCCAGGACAGAAAGGTCAGATTCAGAGTGTTGTGCGAAGCGATTGCCAAGCCTGCGCATGGTGTCACCGAGGTTGATCATACGCTGAATAATCCAACCACATTTTTGTTTGGAAGTGGAAAGATATAATAGAGATTGCATTCATTGCAACGTGTAAAAAGAGTTGAGATACTGTATTATAATTTTGCTGCATGTCATTGTGGTATATATCATGTCTTGATTGCTGAATATGTTTAGTTTGTGACTTTATTTGAAGCAGAAATAACATGTGAATGCTTCATTGAGCATAATTCCAACTGGTAACTACGCACTTCGTCCGAGCACATTATCGCACATGTCATGCAAGCCATATTAGATGACTACCTAAACTGTCATTTGGCAACCTAAAAAGCTGCCTAGGTTGCCTGGCTAGCAACAGAGAAAAAAAAAGTGAAGCGAGAGCCCTGCATAGCTCTTCCAACCCCACTGCCTTCCCACAGGTACTAAGTTAAACATTTTTGTTTGCTGTGTAGACTATATTTCCAAATAAATTTACAGATCAGGCATTATGTAATTGGGACTTAAACGCATTTCAGGCAGGCCAAGGTTGGCGCCTGAAGCCAACATTTCTAAGGTTGTTTTGCCTACAAGCAAACGAGAAATAAATACATTTCTTGGTAAAACAAGGAGCCATCGGTTTCGAGCTTCCCACCTTATCTCCTCAAATACTTTCTTTAGTGCTGGAATATTTGTCCCCAGATTCTCACTCACACCTTCTGATTGTAGGGACCAACCGTAGGCTGCTGAAGAGATCCAGGGGCATCGGATCCCCAATCTGATTCCTGGTCTTGCCCATAGTAATATTTACCCATCTGGAGTCATTAGATACCAAACCTTTAATTATCTTTCCAAATTCAAACCTTTGCTCAATTATTTCTTACCGGAAATTGCCTGGGACTCCACCAATACAATCAGCATACAGGTTGTATACATTCAGACCCGAGTACCATACAATGTAAAACACTTCTTCAACCTGTAAAGAAAAGACGTGGTAACCTTCAAAATTCATTGTCCTTTGTCCAGGAAGATTAATAAAATTAAGGCCGCATGCGGCCTTCTAGGCCATTAAGTGTGGCCTTTTGAATGAATCCAAATTTTGTAGAACAAATCCTTTTATTTTTATTAATATGTTTTTGTTCGTCTTTTATTATTTTTAATTTAATCTTAAATCTTAAATTAACGTATTTAAAATACCAAAGAATAAAAGAAGATTCAACAAAATATCCTCGCCGACTGACGGCCACAATTAAAACAGGAGTAGGTCATCAGGGCTACTTTAACAAAAGAATGTACATTTTGAAGTATATCTGATTGAAGTATCTTGGATGGGGCCTCATTAGATTACAGCTAACTTAATGCAGCATTCCAACATGAAAGGGTTCCCCACCCCTACTCTAACCAATCTCAATAAACTATGGACTGGGACACAGATGCTGGCGTGCACAGACAGTAACATTCCCATGATTACATCACTGCAAAAGAGTACAAGACATAAGAATTAATGCTAACTTTCCATTAGTCACTGTTTACCTCTCAGTTTACACTAGATAGCATAGTCTGAGGACATCAGGCCTTGGAGAATTATATTAGATGAGGGATTCACTTAGACAGGAATATAAAGAAGCTGAAATTGTTCCTTTCCAACACCGTGGGCGAGGCCAGAATATGTTGCCTATCGTGAGAAGGCAATGATCACCCGTCAGTTTGGACTTCTGCAGTACTCCTACAAATGTTATGCCTGACTTTAGAACTAATGACAATGAAGGAACAGTGATATGTTTTGATGGAATGTGCTACGTGGATGGGGACATGTAGGTGTTGATGTTCCCACAAAACCTGCTGCCTTTATCCTTCTCCGGGTCACAGCTGTGGGTTTGGAAACAGAGCTTTCTGAGAAAGTTATTCAAATTAATTACTCTAACACAGCACACAAACAAGGTTTCCACATACTGGAGTACCAATAGAACCAGAGATGATAATTGTCAATGCAAGAACCAAACGTTCAAGTGGGTAATTATTTCATGCAAGTACTGATGATTTGGAGCAGAGGCTGAGCGAATGGTGAAAGCAGATTCAACAATAAATTGCTATAATGAGTTTATTTGCAGAGCCATGAGGTTAGTGCGGAGGAAAGGGACTAATTAGCTCCTACAAAGAGCCAGCAAGATGTGATGAGCAACAAGCTTCCTTCTCTGCTACCAGATTCTATGAATACAAATGCAGAAAAAGAAGAAAGTAGTCATCCTGACTATATTTGTCTGTGTTTGAATGTAGATCTATATTACGTATCCATGACTGCAAAAATTCAAAGGCAGAGATTTATTCCACCTCGCACAAATTCTCGAACCCCATTAGTTTCAAAGAGCTAAGTGTGTTTCTGTAAAATGTGTTTTACATTAACTCCTTGTAAGTGAAGTCAGACTTCTCAAAACTAACGTTGAACTGATGCTCAAGATTAACTTGTGCAAACAGAATGGCAAAAGATTGAAGGGCACAGCCCATCTTTCAAGTGGCTTTAAACTAAATGCTCCTTCAACTGCAACATCGGCCTTGTGCCTTTTAACCACATTAGGCAGATAGATGGATGTGATGGATTAATTAACAATTAGTTTATCATATGTAATGTGAATGAGAGCACATAATAAATAAGGTGTTTTATTGGAAAGGATATGAAGGAACCATTTCTACTTAAGGGCCTGTCCCACTTTCACGCCCTAATTCTCGATCTTTTTTACTCATGGACATTTTTCATCATGCTAGGAAAATGCCCCGACCTACTTGATGTCACGAGTACTAGCATAGAAAAATAGGTGCAGGAGTAGGCCATTCGGCCCTTCGAGCCTGCACCGCCATTCAATGTGATCATGGCTGATCATCCAACTCAGTATCCCGTACCTGCCTTCTCTCCATACCCCCTGATCCCTTTAGCCACAAGTGCCACATCTAACGCCCTCTTAAATATAGCCAATGAATTGGCCTCAACTACCTTCTGTGGCAGAGAATTCCAGAGACTCACCACTCTCTGTGTAAAGAATGTTTTCCTCATCTCGGTCCTAAAGGAATTCCCCCTTATCCTTAGACTGTGACCCCTTGTTCTGGACTCCCCCAACATCGGGAACAATCTAGCATCACGGCCTACAACCTCGTGACAACCATGCTGTGAGTACGAGTCAAGGGCAAACTCGGCAGAGGTCGTGAATTAGTTCGTGAAAGTGGGACAGGCCCTTAATGGAAGCGTCAGAAATCAAACGCCTAAACGAACCAAAAAAAGTGTATGTTGATAGTGATATTTAAATTCAGTAAAGCTGCAACGCACTGTCTGAAAGAATAACAAATAGATGAACTGATAACGCAGAGGGGACAACTGGAGATAAAACATACATCCACAGTGAAAGATTGAAGGAATGATATGAAAAATGATTGTAAATGGGAGAAATCTGCAAAGTGATACTCACCTTTAACATGCAGTTTGCATCTTTATTATTATGAAAGTTGCATGTTCCCACAGAACAGCAGAACTTCTGGAGATCAGACCAAAGCCTAAAGCAAATTGTGAACAATAAATTAAATATTTAGTCCCCTAAATTCTACCAGAATAATCTGGGTTTACCTTGGGGGAGGAAATACAAGTTGATAACTAATCGCAAGATGCAGATAGGAATAATTGCATCAAATGTGGAAAACAAATGGCATTCAGTGGTTGGATG
Source organism: Raja brachyura (assembly GCA_963514005.1). Next base: position 37,741,817 of record OY740802.1, on the reverse strand, counting down.
AATTTCACTCACATGCAAAGACAACAAATCTAGGCATATGTTCAACGATCCACACCAGGGTTTCATATGTTGCATTAAAATAACATGGCAAAAGGAGAGCGAGAGAGAAAAAATAAAATCACACATCGCACTTGGACAAAATTCACAACATTTGGACAGGTACTTGAATAGGGCAGGTTTGGAGGGACATAGGACAAACGCAGGCAGACGAGACTAGTGTAGAAGGGCATGTTGGTCGGCATGGGTAAGTTGGGTGAAGGCCCCGTTTCCATACTGAATGACTCCGACTATCCTTCTCACTCTTAAACCCTGACAACTGACATCATAAAATTCACAGTGGAGTTTATGCCGACCATCAAAAAATTGCAAATGTAGGTTAATCCGCTGTGGTGGATGTTTATGTTAACTTGTATGTAGTTGTGTGTCTTGTGCTTCTTTTAGTATGTCTGTATGGTAATACGACTGTCACTGTACCTTAATTCGACACGTGGCAATAAAAGACCTTTAAATTCTACGACTCTGATAGTTTTCATTTTATATTATATTGATATTGGTTCCATTGCTCTAAAAGCAAAAGATCTCTCATTACACTCTCCCATATTATTTACAATCAATATTTCACATTCCTTCTCAAATCCAATGTCTGTGACACACTGTACTTTCATTTAAACATGGATTCAAAGTACTTAAGAATTGTTTCCTCCATATCTTGTTCACTGATTTTGTTTACTTAATATTAGTGAAAGTGATTTCTGACAATAACCAAACAGTGAGGTAATTCACATTTTATTTCTTCAGGCTGCAGATCATCAACCTAGATCTAAAATTGACAACAGCTTCTAAAACTATATTTTCATGCTGTTACAGTGGCTTACAATGTAAAAAGGCTGGCTCATCAGCTCTACGAATGTTCTGCATGCTCGTTAATCCAAATAAATCACGCTACAGGAACATTGCAGAGAAAATGAGTTGTTTGTACTTACGTGGATTTCAACAGCCCATGGTAATATGCAAAGTACACCAAAGAATTGTCATTGTACTCCCAGCTAGATAATCCATTTCCAACAGCCATCCCCTGAAATAAAAGAGTGTTGAAGTTATTACGGACCATTCTGTCAGTTCATAGTTCAAATTCTACTTCTGTCCTGCATGCATTGACAACTTTTCATAATTAAAATCAGACATTTTTTTTCTTTTTTTTTTTTTAAGTTTAGAGATAGTTTGGAAACAGGCCTTTTGTCCCACTGAGTCTGTGTACAATCACCCTGTACACACGCTCTATCTTATACTCAAGGAATAATTTACGGAAGCTAATTCACCGACAAACCTGCATATCGTTGGAATGTGGGAGGAAACCGGAGCACTTGGATGAAGCCCATGCGGTCACAGGGAAAACCTGCAAACTCTGTACAAACAGTACCCTGGATAGAATCTGGATCTCTGGCACTAAGGCAGCAGCACGACAGATTCCAGAAATGTTCTATGCTGCATGCAAAAAGGTGCTTCTTGGCTTCTTGAGCTGACCTAATGCTGAGATAGTTCCCTTGTTCTGGAATCTCTAATCAAAGGAAATAATGTGTCTACCTATCAAATCCTTTTAACCTTAAATTCTTTGGTTGGGTCACTCCTGTTTTCTAAGCCCAATGATTTGCAGCATTAAAGTATTATACACCAGCACCACAGTATTTTGGAATAGAAAAATAAATTCCTGCCACTCAAACCAAACAACCACCTCTGATTGTCTGCAGTTGAACACCAGTCATGAAGAACATTAATCTGCACAGATCAGATCTCCAACGGCGGTGGGTCCCTGCGGCTGGACTCGGGATCGGCGCCGCGGAGCGGTCAGGAGAGGGCACCTCAGCGGCAGAGGACGAGACCAGCGCCGGTGGTTGAGAAAGGCTGCGTGGATTCCGGAGGTTACACGAGCAGCATGAGTGCAGGACACGCCACTGAGAGAACAAAGTGGGACCCGGTGTGGGGGGGGGGGGGCTGCCGAGAACAAATGGGGACCATTGTAGACTAAATGGAAAATAGGTGCCCTATATGTGTCGACTCTTTGCATACATCGCACATTATAATGAAGTATCATTCGCTCATTCATGCTCGAGTAGCAAACCTGCCCATCCCTAGTCAATCCAGAAGACATCCAGAATCAACCATGTATTTTGGGATTAGATTCATATGTAGGTCACAAGGACAAGGGGGCGGTAAGTCTACTTTCCTTACGAGCATTAGATCACAATAACTTTTTGCTGCCATCTCATACCTTGCGACTCACTGTACCATGTTGGTATTTAATCTTACAATTGCTTATGCAATATTTAATCATTAGGCTCCTACATTAATCAGAAAAAAAAATCAAAAAAATGTCATTGTTCCTTACAAAAGCAGATTCTTTGAATACAAATGTGGAAAAATGCTATGTTTTCAAGAGAGAGATTTAGCTCTAAGTACTATGGGAATCAAGGGATATGGGGAAAAAGTCAGAACGGGGTATTGATTTTGGACGATCAGCCAAGATCATATTGAATGGCGGTGCTGGCTCGAAGGGCCAAATGGCCTACTCCTGCACCTATTTTTCTGTGTTTCTATGTTCATTAATGGGATTTCCCTCGTTGTATTAAAGTACAAAGATGACCAAAGGTTTTGGATTTCCCCAATATGCTTTTCTGTCAATATTCTTAAACCATGGTAAAGAAGGAAATTGTGGAAGTCCCGAAAACTTGTGGCGGTCACGGTGGTCATGGCGGCGCAGTGGTATATTGCTGCCTTACAATGCTTGCAGCCTGACTACAGGTGCTGTCTGTACGGAGTTTGTATGTTCTCCCCGTGACCTGCGTGGGTTTTCTCCGAGATCTTCGGTTTCCTCCCGCACTCCAAACACGTACAGGTTTGTCGGCTGATTGGCTTGGTAAATGTAAAGATTGTAAAAATTGGCCCTAGTGGGTGTAGGATAGTGTTAATGTGCGGGGATCGCTGGCCGACGCTGACCCGGTAGACCGAAGGGCCTGTTTCCACACTGTATCTCTAAATTAAAAAACAAAACATATAAAGTGTCAATTCCACTATACCCCGGTTCTTGCAGACTCGCCATTAACTCCTTACCTTTGTACCTTGTTGCATTCTGAACCGAAAAGTCACGACTTTTGTACAATATAAGACTAAAGCACAATTCCTGTAATTAATATATCAATCTACCTCACATCTGTACTTCCTCAGTTGTTATCTTTTTTGGTGTATAAATGTGCTGCTGTACCGACTTACTTTTGGAGTTGTGATCACAGCCTTTGACTGAGACACCTCTCCTCTTGTGCAAGTAAAACTCACTGCTGATTGTTAATCCTATAGTTACTTGAGTGTTACTAAACAAAATGCAGCAGAATGTTCACAGAGAAATGGAATAAACTGTGTAAAACAGGTCAGGTATTATACCAGTTTGAAAGTGTTGGTCGAGAATTGAGAGAATACAACCATACTCTTCAAAACACAATAATAGGATCTTCCTTCAACATTTAACCTTAAAATCTACATTTCCCCGTGCAGAACCATGAAACGTATACGCTCTCTCGAATCCAACGATATTATACTCCCTCGGTATGATGTATTAGATGGGGAAGAGAAGATTTCCTAATCTACTTTCTCTCTCCGATTAACATGCAACATGCTGGTTGGGATTCAAGGGAAAATATTACAGCTCTGGAAATAAAGTAATAAAATTTCATTCATTCAAATCCGAAATAAACACAAAATACCAGAAATGTTAAAATTTGCAGAGAGAAAAAAAGTGTTTGGATCAATTATATCATCACATAAAGCTATTGATTTAAAATATTCAGCATCCTTGTCGACAGCTGCTGCAAGATTTTCTGAATATTTCTTACAAGGTTTGAATAATTTGCAATTTTAAACCCCTACCTTAAAATTAATTTTCTGGTCAGTCATCACACGCTCTGCGAGTGTTGGTACGTAGATTCCTCCGTAACTCTCTCCAGTAATATAGAATGCATTCGTCTTGTATTCTGAAAAAAGCTGGAAGAATTTCTTCACTGCGAGGTAATTATTGAATGAAACCTGGAAGCGGAGAGAGGTGGCGCAAGAGCAAAATAAGTTTTGAAGGGTTTAAAAGCAGGATTCATTTTGACTAACATAAAATACAAAGAAAATACCACCAGCAGCCTAGTGACGATAACATAGTCGTACCAAAGATTTCACAGAACAAATAAAAATAGATGGTGAGTAGGTGATTATATCACCGAACCTTACCAATAGAATGTTCACACAAATCTGAACTGACTATTGAACATAGAGGACTACAGCACAGGAACAGGCCCTTTGGCTCACAACATCCATGCCAAACATGATGCTGTGTTAAATTAAACTCTTCTGCCTGTATGTGATCCATATCCACATGCCTAATCAAAAAAAGCCTAATCAAAATAATGCCATTATTTAGGCAGCATGGCTTCCTTGTTCAGGGCTCCTAGACTTGACATCAGGTCTGCTCCTGATGTACCGTGACTGCACAACAACTTACCAAGAAGACTACACTGCATCTCACACCCCTTAGTATCTGCAATACTAAGAACAAGAGCAGTAATTTTGTGGAAATGCCTTGATTTACAAGCCAATGGCCCCTTGCTGGATCACCACCCTTAAAACCAATTAGTAGCAACACAGCCCTTAACAATTCTTGGTTCTTGGTTACTTGGTCCTCCAAAATATTCCAACTGGAATTTAAACTGGAGGTGGTGAAGGGAGGGGTTTAGCCAGAGAGGGTTATTGGGAAGAAAGTGCCACTTTAAATTTAGTTGCATCTGGCTGGGCAACCGTGGCTTGGTGGAGATTATTCCATGCTTTAATAGTGCGTGGAAAGAACGAATTGCTGTACACATCTGTCTTTGTGGCTGGGACCACAAATTGGATCAAATGCCCTTGTCTGCTCCTAATTGGTTTGGTGTAGGTCTTGTGATTTATGTCTAGCTGAACATTTAACATTTGGTAAAAACAGGTCAAACGGTGAGCTTCACGTCTGTCTTGGAGAGGGTTCCACCCCAGAGAATTCAGAAGTTTGGTGACATTTGCTTCTCTCTCGTAGGTGTTAGTAACAAATCGAGCTTGGAAACGTTTGGACACGTGAGTAGGTAATTATATCACCGAACCTTTGGACACGTTCGATGGATGAAATGTTTGTATCTGTGTATGGGTCCCAAGCTGCAACTGCGTAGTACAGATGAGGTCTAACGAGGGTGAAATACAGCTTCTCCTTGACAGAAGCTGAACAATTCAAGGAAAAGGACCATCACCAACACCTTAACAGAATAAATAAAGATGGGCAATAATAGCTAACCTTTGCCAGGTGGGCATGCACATTGACAGTGAAACACATTCCCGACTTATTACTAACATAAACCTCGTCTCACCTCAGTATCATTGGTTCGGTACTGCTGGTCATCGTCATAGGAAAATCCAACCCCTGCTGGTGACTCAAGGTACAGCATATTTGCAATCTGTAAAGGACATTTGGTTAATTATAGTGTAAATTCAGAACAGTTACAATGGCAAGGGCCAAAACCAATGGTTAAACCTATCAATATTTCTCTATAATATACTCCCACTTACACAAGTTGTTTAGAAGAGAGTTACAGCGTGGAAACAGGCCCTTTGGCCCACCAATTCAGTGCAACCAGCATTCATTGATACACTAATTCTATCGCTCGCATAAGGGACAATTTACAGAAGCCAATTAACCTTCACTACTACATGCCTTTAGAATGTGGGGGGAAACTGGAGCACCCATAGAAAACCCACATGGTAGCAGGAAGAATGTACAAACTATACACACAGCACCCTTAGTCAGGATCAAACCCAAGTCTCAACCGCTGCGAGGCAGCAACTCTATCACTACGGCACTGTGTCTTTACTTTCTACATTATTGCTTCCTTTTATTGGCACCATTATTCCTTTCGTCCTATAATCACTCACGTCTTCACTCTTAAATTCTGAGCTCTCCCCGACCAGCCCTCCCCCCTTCTCCCGGATCTCAGAACTTTAACGTGCATTTAAGGTGAGACATTTTATCTTATTGATTCTTTTTCCACAAAGGCTGCCTGAGCCTGCTAAGTATTTTTAATTTTATTTTTTTTTCCCCTCTAATATCACCTTGCATGGCTTGGTGTTGGTATTTGTTTGATAATCTTACTGTAAAGAACCTTGGAATGCTCTTGTACATTAAAGTGCTAAGGAAACGTTGTTGTATTTAGAAGTCATTTATTCGTAGGTCAGCAGCTGAAAGGTCAGCTTGAACAAGGGGCAACACAATAGATTAAAAACCAAAATGATACATACTAAGTTCCAGGCGTAAGGATTATATTGAAGTGTCTTCCCATCAGGTTGGATCTGCAAAGTGAACACCAATATTTAGTTCCATTTACCGAATGCAATTTTGAGATTAACAACAATTTTTAGCATTCTCACCACACTGAGAAGTTTGTGAGTTCAAGATCCTTCTGACAAATCTGGATGTACATGCCAATACATTAATGATAGGTTATTCTGCCTTCAGAAGTATTGTCTTTTAAACTGTGGCCTCGTTTGATCCACAGACTGTGTTAAAGAATCATAGAAGAATCCTCTTTGGTGTCCCAACTAATATTTAACCTTCAAGCCCAAGTAGTTTATCTAGCCATTTGTTTCCTTGCTATCCAGGGCACCTTACTATAAATAAATGGACTATCACACTTGTACATCATGGACAATGACTGCAAATGTACTTTATAGGTTGCGGAGTGCATTGGTGCATAAAACAAAATGAACGGGTACAATGCTAATACATTTGTTTGTTTCCTTTATGTTAGAACTTGAAACTGTACATAAACTTATAGGAGCGTTACCCAAACTCTGCGACTCTATTCCAAGCCATTTCATGTATTGCGACACACCGCAACATCTAATGCTGCCATATACAAATAGCAATCAGCGACATCGAGTAGATTTGGGCTGCCAGTAATGCAGTCAGTGGAGCTGCCTCACATCTGGATTCTGTCCTGACCACACAGTGCTGCTTGTGAGGACTTTACACATTCACCGTGACCGCGAAGCCCCAAGGTGTCCTCCCAAATTATAGACGTATCGGTTGGTACAAGTGGTAGAATCTGAAGAGAGCTTTTGGGAACAAGAGGAGAATCGAATGGGATCAGTGACCCAATGGGCCCTGTTTTCATATTTTAGGGTGAAATTATACTCGGGTAACTAGCTCAGTACACATTTAGGGTATGGGCTATACCATGTACCATGTACCACACCATGTACAGTACCACCCAGCACACCTCACACACAATCATCGGGCCCTTCTCATGCTGCAGAGAGGGTGCTCCGCTAGCCTCCCAAATTGGTTTAATTTGGCTATTCTCTGCAGTCAGTTACCTATCTCGGTTAAAGAGTGTCAAGACTAATTGTAGCATCACTACAAACTCAAATCAGAAAGCATTTATTGAAAAGGTCACTCCTTATAGCGCTTAGCAGCATTTCAAATCATTGCCAACAATTAGATTGAACTCATGGAGAAGCCAATGACACTGCTTACCAAGAAGGGACCATGCTCATTTAGAAGCCCATCCAACGAGCTGCAGCCTGGGCCTCCATTCAACCACAGCACCACAGGGTCTTTTTTAGGATTCCCCTGAGATTCAACAAACCTGCAGTGTAAGAACAATAACCATTAGAGATGAAGTAACTCTATTCAACACCTGAAGGTGAATTCAGGATCAGAATGACAAGGCCTGAACAATGTATACTCTTAAGTTTCCTCCCGATAAGTGCTGACTCTGGCTGAGATGCAGAGGCTAGAATTAGAACAAAGAACAAACAGGTTTAGGATCATAATGGGCCAAGCGATAACTGTGGAGGTAACGTTTTTTTTGGGTTGGGACCTGCATCAGAACTGAGGCGAGATACTTCCAAGGCAAAGTGTCTGTGCAATTCTGAGGAGAACATATAGACAGAGGTGACCGCACACACCTGAAACTTCTAGCCAGTAGAGGTTTGCAGATTTGAGGTGTGCGGCCATAGTAATCTTGGTGGGCGATTACTATGTAATATGTAGAAGATGCACTCTGATTATGGTGCAGCAGGCATGAATAATATGCCATCCACAACACTAAACAATTAAACAAGGTGCTTTGTCTTGGATGGTACCAGGTTTCGGTATTGCTGGGACGCCACTCATTAACAGTTACAGGGAGAACATGCAAACTCCACACTGACAGCACCCTGATTGAAACCCAGGTCTCTGGCACTGTGAGGCAGCAACCTTACCAGCTGCACTACTGTGCTGTATATAACAAAAAAACACTCTTGACATTTGATCTTTTTGATTGCTTTGTGCTCATTTTCCAAATTAATTACAGATGTGGTAGAAAAATGTTGCTCTTGAATCCAGACAATTCATTGGAGCACCTGATGGCATAAAATCTTAAATAATCTAAAAATCTAAAATCAACAAACAATACAGATAGATTTTAAAAAACTACCAAAGATATTCTACAATGGAAGCCAGCCTGTAACTCAAATACAATTGGAAACTACAACTAGCATTTATTAAATACATTTCATGTCCTGGAGCAGGCACATTCAGAGTCCCAGGTTAGCACTTAGCTCATTCAGAGCCCCAGGTTCGGTTACTGAAACAGAGGATTCAGGTTCTTGGGCGGCTCGGTGGTGCATCGGTAGAGTTTCAGCCTTACAGTGCCAGAGACCTGGATCCGATCCCGGCTATGAGTGCTGTCTGTACGCGTGGGTTTTCTCCGAGATCTTCGGCTTCCTCCCTCACTCCAAAGACGTACAGGTTTGTAGGGAAATTGGTTTGGTACGAGTGTAAATTATCCCTAGTGTCTGTAGGGTAGTGTTGGTGTGCGGGGATTGCTGGTCGGTGCAGGCTCGGTGGGCTGAAGGGCCTGTTTCCATGCTGCATCTAAACTCTAAAATAACATACAAGGTGGTCTTACTAATCTCCAAAATGCAGGAGATGAGTGGAATGGAATGGAAAGGAAAAAGAGGAGTTTTGGAAGTTGGGCAAGGAATGGGAAGCATGCTGTTGTTCACACAATTGTTCTTCCTTTTTAAAATGGAAGGCTCAAAACTATAAGTATAACAGGGATAACCGAGATGTGTACAGTCAAAACAAAACTCAAAATTAGGAACCAGCCATGGAGGACTGAGATAAAAAGAAAGGAGTGTGTTTGACTGTCCCTACGTCGGGGTTTTGATCATCCCGACGAGAGGGTCTGTACATCGGGCCGTCCGTAGCGGCGACAATGGAGGGTTTATGGGCCAGACCACGGGTGAACAAAGGAGGAGGACTGCCTGAACTTTGTTGCCTTCCAACACAGTGAAGAATGCTGTTTTTATTTAATTAAATGTTATTGTGTATTGTGTTTTCTTTTTAAGTGTATCACTGCTGGCAAATTCATGTCACTGCACCCTCAGGTGCATGTGACAAATACAATTGGTTTTGACTTTGACTCTATTGTTCTTCCAGAAAGTAATGAATCTTTGGAATCTGCTCAAAAGAGCTGTCGAGGCTCGGTCTCTTGGTATGTTTAAGAAACTGATAAATTGTTGGATATGAAGGGAATCAAGGAATATGGGGTTAATATAGGAGAGTGGTGCCTGGGCAAAATAATTGCCTTGACATTACTGTTTGGCAGAACAGGCATAAGGGGCAAGCTACAGCCTCTATTGCTTACATTAAGTGTATGGCAGCAGCACCATGGCAGACAGGGAGAGGCTTCAGAGGGCAGATAGGGCAGCACAGAAGATCATCGGCTGCCCTCTCCCCTCTGATGGACATTTACACCTCCCGCTGTAACTGTAATTTCCAATATGTGCAATAACCCATACTGGATATAGGAATCCTATTTATTCATTCTATTTATCCATTGTCTTTTTATAGATATGTATATAGCGCCGCAGAACTGTGCACCTTATCCCCCCCCCCCCCCCCCCTTTTGTTTTGCACTGAGTAGGAGCAGCGTTTAATCTCATTGTACATGTGTATAGTGACAATAAAAGGCATTCTGATTCTGATCATTACAATTACAATTCTAACTACACAAAGTATCCTCATCATGAAATCCAAACTCTGCCCAAGTTGATTTCAATATTTTTTAACATTGCATTACTTAGGCATTGTCAAGAAAATACCTATTGTCTAAACACTTTAACTCCCCCTCCCATTCCCACACTGACCTTTCTGTCCTGGGCCTCCTCCATTATCAGTGAGGCCCAGTGCAAATTGGAGGAACAGCACCTCATATTTCGCTTGGGCAGCTTGCACCCCAGCGGGATGAACATTGACTTCTCTAACTTCAAATAACCCTTGCTTTCCCTCGCTCCCCATCTTTCACCCTTTCCAGTTCTCCGACTAGTCGGATTGTCTCCGACTACATTTATCTGTTTGGTTTGTTGTTACCTTCTCCCAGCTAACAGTGAACTATTCTACATTTTCCTTGATCTCCACCCTCTCTGTCCTGTTGTCACACCTTACACTGCCTGATCTATGCATCTCCCTCGCTCCTGAAATCAGTCTGAAGAAGGGTCTCATTCCGAATCATCACCCCTTCCTTCTCTTGAGAGGTGCTGCCTGTCCCGCTTAGTTACTCCAGCATTTTGTGCCTATCTTCGGTTAAAACCAGCATCTGCAGTTCCTTACCACACCTATTGCCCCTCATTTGTTTCCCATAAGATTTGCTCTTGAACCACTACAGCCGATGATAAAGTGCACATGTGATACTGTAACGGGGTTCTTGAATTTTGAGTCAGTATGAAGGAAGGGCTACATGTATTAATTCCCAATGGTGGTGGTAATGTTGTGTGAATCCACTGCCTTTGTCATTCCAGACTGCAGGCTTGGAAGCTTCTGTCAAATGCATATTAATTAGCAAGTTGCTGTAATGTGGACAGTAAACACAAACACTGTTGGAAATACAAAGCAGATCGGTCAGCATCAGTGAAACCGTAACCTTGCCGGTGGATAGTAAGTTTTTGAACCAGTGTGCCATTGAATGAAAAAATGGTTATTTTTAACATTAAAGAAAGTTGAGTAAAAACATGAGCAATGTAAACCCAAATCACTCACCAGTAGTGAAGATATTTATTTTCAGATGTATTCAGGTACCCAGAGTACTGCCTGAAACTGGGCTGTTTGGCCAGGCCTGGGAGGTAGATAATCTCATCTTTGGCTGGTGCAGACTCAGCAATAAAGACTTGAACAACCAGAATCAAAATCATAAGAGTAGTCATCTGTTAGAGGACATAAAAAAAAAGAGCTGAGATTAGTGGAAACACAAAGAACTGCAGATGCTGGTTTACAAAAGACACAGCTGGAGTAACTCAGCAGATGAGGCAGCATCCCTGGAGAACACGGATAGGAGATGTTCCGAGTCAGGACCCTTTCAGACTGTTGTGTTCAAGAAGGAACTGTAGATGCTGGAAAATCGAAGGTGGACAAAAGTGCTGAACAAACTCAGCGGGTGCCGCAGCATCTAAGGAGCGAAGGAAATAGGCAACGTTTCGGGCCGAAACCCTTCTTCACACTGATGTGGGGGGGGGGGGGGGGGGGGGGGGGCGGGGGGGAAAGATGGGGAGAGGAAAAGGAAAAAGGAAGAGGAGGAACCCGAGGGCTGAGGGAGAGCTGAGAAGGGGAGGAGACAGCAATGGGTGAATTCAATGTTTTTGCCACAAGGCTGCAGACTGCCCAAGCGGAATATGAGGTGTTGTTCCTCCAATTTCAGACTGATTGGGAGGGAGTGGGCGTGGAAAGAGCAAGAGAAAACTGTAATAGAGGTGGGGCAAGACTAAGCTATGCTAGGCTTTGGCCCGACATCAGTGGTATAGTTTAATGTGGGTAAAGAATGCTCTGCCACCATTGCTGAGTCATGTGTTGTGATCGATTGTCAGACACTCTTCAAGACTACAGTGGGAACATCCCTTCACATTGATGGCTTGATGCCCAATACCTTTACTGCAGTAAACAGGTCAGGCCACTTTGTAACCTCCAAATGTGTCACTTGCTCAACTCAGTTGTACACGATATGTAGGAAGGAATTGCAGAGCTGGTTTAAACCAAAGGTAAACACAAAACGCTGGAGTAGACTCAGACTGAAGAAGGGTCTCGACCCAAAACATCATCCATTCCTTCGCTCCAGAGATGCTGCCTGTCCCGCAGAGTTACTCCAACATTTTGTGTCTATCTTCAGTTGTATACAAGTTTACCAGCCAGAGCTTCCTTCGTAAATCATAGTAATGAGCTTCAGAGGACTTGAACTGATGTCTTAAGTCTAGAAGATGAGAGCATTTGCTGAAGAAAATAGATTCCAATAGAGTAGATAGGCCCAATGGGCTGGCGATTCCAGCACCCAGTGGCATCTCCCCCCAGCAACAGGGCACTTTCCCCCCCTCCTACCCTTCAGACCACAGTCAGCTGCCGTCATCCCTTCATGCAAACTTGTGGTCGCCACAGACTCATTGATAACCACTGAGAAAACACAGTGACGCCGTCCCGGACATCACACGCACCCAGCTCCCGGCTCCAGGCGCTCCCTCCCGACCCCTGCCCGTCTCTCCCCCTTCATCTCAACGCGGAACTCGCTCTTGGATCACTGCCCGGCTCCTCGTCCCGACAATCCCGCTCTCCCAGCCCCTCTCCCCTCTCCCCAGGCAATCCCCTTCTCCCAGCCCATATCCCGGCGGTCCTGGTCTCCGGGCGGCTTAGCCCATCTCTCCCGCACTGCTGCACTCCCGGGATCTCCCCCCTCTCCCCCTACACAGTCACAGTCTCCCGGCCCCTTACCCCTCTCTCCAAGTTTCCCCCGGCAGTTCCGGGACCTAACCCAGCCTCTCTACCCCTGCAGTCCTGGAGCCTTAGCCCCCCCCCCCCGCCGCCCTCTCCCCTTGCAGTCCCGGGACGGAACGGGACCTCACCTCTCTGTCTCCCCGCCTCCACCGTCAGGCGCCGGGCGATCCAGCAGTCATGTGCTGAGGTCATGTGAAGCCGGTTCCGATATCTTTGGTTCCGGGTCTGTCATTGGCAGCAGAGATCCTATAGCAAGCTTGCTATCAAAGATTATGGAGCTCCGATCTATCACCTTTGCTTGCTATAGGATCGTTGATTGGCAGAGCTGGCGCTGTCCCGCAGCGGAGGGAGGAGGGAGGCAGTGGGGCAGCGGGACGGGTGCTGCAGGGCAGTGGGGACAACGGCTAGAGTGTGGGCAGACGACATTTGCGTCGGGACCCTTTCTAGGATTCATTGTGGTGGGGCAGAAAAAGCGCTGGTGGCGGAATAAAGGCAGGAAAGTGCAATCAGTCTGAAGAAGGGCCTCGACCCGAAACGTCACCCATTCCTTATCTCCAGTGATGCATTTTGTGCCTCTCTTTGGTATAAACCAGCATCTGCAGTTCCTTCTTACACATAACTCGTACCCCACGCCTCCTTGTCCCCATCCCTTCCCACCTTATCTTTCATTCACCTTTACTCTCAGTCTATTTCTTCTCTCCTCTGCCCCTCTCTGTCCATCCCATCTCCTCGCCCACTTTCCTCCCCATCACATTGTTATTTCTTCATGTTCATTTTTGGCGGTCTCAAGAACGACAACTGAACTTTTAAACAAATCTTTATTTGAAAGTTCACTCTTCAGTAAACAGGTCCTCTTGACACGTCTGGCCGACTGGAGGTGCCTGTGGAAACGCTCAACCAAACCGTTGGACTCGGTGATACGCGGTGGTCTGGTGCAGCTTTGTGCCATACAGCTGTGCCATACACACCACGGGGAGGACGTGAACTGGGCCCCACGATCGGTAGTGATATCTGAGGGAACCCCAAAATGAGCGATCCAATTGGAGACAATGGCCATCGCGCATGCCTCAGTGGAGGTATCCGTTAACGGTATCGCATCCGCGCACCTGGTAAACCTGTCCACGATAGTCAGTAGGTGAATAGCCCCGCGCAAATACGGCAAGAGACCCACCAGGTCAACATGGATGTGCAGGAACCTGCCGTCCGGGACGGCGAAACTCCAATACTCCAAATGTGGCCTCACCAATGTCTTGTATAACTGCAAATAACCTAGCTTCTATACTCAACGGTAATTACAGTAATGTCGTACAATAATATAGTACATTTGGCAGCACATCCAATGAATTTAAGGTAATGGCGTTACAGTGACATGAAAGATAACGTTAAAAACAAGACCTGGTAAGTTTAAAGAGAGTACAAGAAAGGGGGCTCCAATGTGTTGCAGAAAAGAGTGAGAATTGGATCACTGGTATGGCAAAGAGAAATCCCTGGTGTGTTAGAATAGAATGTTATTTATTGTCATTCAAATAAGTTTGAACGAAATTGCATTTTCTACAGTTTTTTTTACATTACAAAAAAACCTAAGACCCACACTTAACACAGTTTACAAAAAAGACGGACGACTGTAGACGAGCAGCTGCCGTTAGGCGCCGCCACTCCCAAAGATAGTGTTAAAGATAATGCAGGAAACCAGAACATGTGCAGTGAGTCTCCAACACCTCCTCACTGTGATGGAAGGTCTTATCTCTTCCCTTTGTTCTTCACCCGCGGTCCAGCAGTCCAACTGCAGCGTCGAGGCGAACTGGGGCTCCGATGATAGAGCCCCCGGCGGACAATGGTAAGTTCCGTGGCCGCTAACCCGCGCCGGGCGATGTTAGGCCCCGCTCCGTGTCCTTAAACCCCGCGATTCCAACGGGAGAAGCTGCCGTTGCAGGAGCTCCGAAGAGCCCTCTCCCACCAGGGACCTGGAGCTCCCGATGTTCCTGACCACCGGGCCTGCAGCCGGAGCTTCCGAAGCTCCAAAGTTGGGCCGCAGCCGAGCGCCACCACAGCTCTCCCCGCTCCGAAGACGGCCAGCTCCGCGATGTCAGGTCCGCAGGCTCCGCGACTGGAGCCCTCAGGTTGGTCCCGGTCGGAGGCTGCCGCCGGCTCCACGATGTCAGGCCCAACGACACCGGAGACCCGACAGGGAAAAAGTCGTGTCACCGTACAGGGAAGAGATTAACGGTTTCCCCCCACATCCCCCCCTCCACCTCCCACATATACACAGCTAAAAAATATTATAAACTAAGCTCAAGACCTACATTTAACAAGACAACATTTAAAAAAAAAAGACGGATGACTGTAGACGAGCCGCTGCCGTTAGGCGCCGCCGCTGCCAAAGATAGTGTTAAAGATAATGCAGGAAACCAGACATGTGCAGTGAACCAGATGTCAAACCATCGAGATTATCATAATTTTACTGTGGTTAGTTCATAAAATCAGCCACCGTGATCAATAGTAGCAACAAAAAATGCAGGAACTTCTTAATAGTTCAGTCACCTTTTAATAGAAAGATTAAACGAGAACTTACCGTTTTAAGTTTGATCTATATTTTATGAGGTTGAAGTGAGGGATTATGTGAAGAGCTCGCCAGCCCACATGCGCGTCAAACTTTAAAGCAGCTGTATGAAACCACAGAATAGTTGCTGACCTGAGCTATAGGAAGATTAACGAACTGGAACTACCGAATGATCTTTATGAGAATAGGGTTGGGAGTGGAGGGCACGTAATCCCTCACTTCAACTTCTCATAAAATAAAGATCAAACTTCAAATGGTAAGTTCTCGTTTAATCTTTCTGTTTTATTTCAAAGTCACATGAGTGACTACGTGAAGATTTCGAAGATCTGTGATTTCATGCAGTGAACCCGAGTCCATGCAAACAAACTGCCTCAGTTGATCAGACAAGGCTGAAGAAACATGCTGCATTAAAATATGATATTGACTTAACCATATCCATGTTTTTAATGAAAATAATAATAACGGTCCCTTACATTAGGAATAAACAATAGATTATTTAACAGAACTTAACATTTTTCTAGCAAACAAACGAGGCCTGGTAATAGGCTTATTATAAAATGCTTGAAACGTTCGCTCATTCGACCATCCTGCTGTCACCAGGATGCGGTCCAGTGGAACTTCCATGACTCTTGCTGCCGATGTGACTGCGGCCATGGTAGAGTGAGATTTAAATACATCAGTGACAATCCTGCGAATGCTAATACATGTCTCGACCATCTAGAAATGGTCTGCACCGATACCCTTCTGTGTGGTTTCCTGTGACTGATGAAAACAGCCACGAAAGTCCTTTGTAGCCTTTATATACTGTTTAATATACGTAACAACACATAACCTTCGATCAGGTGGATATGCCAAAAATTCCAGCTTAAATCCTAGCACATCTGGTCTACTTGCTTAATTAACTCATTTATTAAAAAGGTTACCCTATTTTTAAACATAACTGCCTTATCCAGCCTCAATTTCTGTAATGACTGGACACGTTGCACCGAAACGAGCGCCATGAGCATTATTAATTTATAGGTGAGCTGGACCAAAGACAAAGATGCAGCTGGCACCCAACTGCGAAGCAGCGTTAATACCACGTTAATGTCCCATACCTCCATATACCTGGGCCTGGGAGGGTTTTAGTTAAATATACCCCTCATAAATTTGGATACCAAACGGTGAGAGCCGATAGAATGGTGTCCTGACCCCAACAGCAAGTATGACGATAAAGCGCTTTGAGCAGTGTTAATAGCACAGTAACTTAATTTTTTATCAAAATATAGTTGAAAGGAATTCCAACACATTGGCTATATCTGCTGTAACGTAGGTTATATCTGAATGAACACAAAAGAATTCCCATTGCTTAATGTAAGAAATGTTCTGCTTCTTAGTGCCGTCCCGACAAGCTGCAGTGATCACGTCCACCGTTCGGTCGGATAATCCGAGGCCCAGAAAAGGTCTTCTTAGACTCTGCAAATTAATAGGTTGATTCTGTGATGCAGAGGATGAGACTCCCGAGACACAGGATGAACAAGCAAGTATTTATGTTTACGAATAGCCATATGTAGTTCTGTTAGCATTTCGAACAGCAAAGCAAACCATGGTTGTGTAGGCTAGTTAGGCACTACTATAATACCCGAAGCGGAGTCTTGTTTGATTTTTTGCAAGCACCGACCGATGAGGCAAAATGGAGGGAAGGCATAGAAGAACATTCCCCCCCAGTCCAATGAGAATGCATCTATCGCTTCCGCCCTTGGGTCTGGTTCCCATGCTGCATATCTTGGCAATTGGTGATTAAGCCTGGATGCAAACAATTCAATATCAGGTGTTCCATAATGAGCAATAATGTTGTTAAACACTTCGTGATTTTATCATCCACTCAGTGCAGTCATTACATTTACGAGATCTAGAATCTGCCACCGTGTTAAATCTACCCGGCAAATAGGCAGCTGATGGTGTTAGTAGCTCCCCATCCCAGTGCACTTGTATCACTCTGTAGTACAATAAAAGGTTTACTAAACAAAATGCCGCCGGAGCAATGTTGAATATTGGTCATCCACCATTGTAACTCTGCTTTGGATATAGACGACAATTGCATAGGTCTGTCAAAATGACCTAAATGGATTTTAAGTGCCTGATCCTTTGCACGCTGTAGATTTCGATAATGCAAAGGCCCAAATCGAGCGGCTGGAAAGGCAGCCATTATTTTGCCAATTACTCTAGCCACCTGGCGAATTGATGGCTTTTCTGTAATCAATAGGTTACTACAGGCTTCCATTAAATCTAGTCTCTTTCCTCAGGTAGGGTCACAGACATTTCCATTGAGTTAATAGTAAACCCTAAATAATCAACAGACGTCATTGGCTTCAACCTGGATTTGGCTGAATGGATGATAAACCCCAATTTCTCAAATATAGGTTCATAGCTGAAACAGCTAGTTTTGCCAATTATTGTGTTCTCCCTATGTTCAGAATATCATCCAAATAGCCCATAACAATATGCTTTTTAGCTCTGAGCTGGCCAATCACTGGCCTCAGCAGTTTGGTAAAGAACCAAGGAGCTGAGCTTAATCCATTAGGTAATACTTTAAATACCCATCCAGCTAAACTTTAGATATCTCTGGTGATCCTCGTGAATTGGAACCAAATAATATGCATCCTTGAGATTGATGCATGCCATAAAGTAGCCCTCAGAGATTAGTTGCTTAACCGTAGAGACATTTTCCATTTTAAAATGTCTATATTGCACATATGAGTTGAATTTTGTCACATCGAGGATGATACGCCATCCACCATCTTTCTTCTCCTTGGAGAATATATTAGAGAAGTATTGATTTTTTCATAAATTGATCAATCAATTACACCTGTTTTGTGCAATGCGTGTATTTCTGCTTGCATATCCACAGCCTCTTGTTTGGACAAGTATACGACCTACTTGGCATATCTTGGGTGGGTGGAAATGAATTAGGCAAAAAAAAAAATCAATTTTGAAACCCTTTACACTGCGCAATATAAATGAATTTGAGGTGATCTGTCGCCATTCATGTAAAAACAAACTTTACGTACCACCAACTTGTAATTGCTCCTCACACCCCGTGTGACTGATAGAACCAGACCCACCTACCTCAACGGTTATGGGTGGTTTGATACCAGGCCCAGCGGACCATAATTCGGGATTTGTTTTCTTCCCCTTGTTCTGTAGGGTTGAGCTGCCGCTGGAGTGTGAGGCTGCCGCATCTTCCAGGATGGGCGGGACGGGCCTAGGCCTAAAAAAGACCTGTGACCGGGTGGAACAAATCTGCAGCTCCCACTGGCTTCAGAAAACCACTTTTTGCCAGTAGAGGCGTAAGGGTGCTGACGCCGGAAGAGCGGAGACTTGCCCGTAGGAAATGCCTTGATCAATCCTGCTGCTCTAGATTCTTCGTGCAAGTCTTTGACCTGTTTACTCGGGTCTTCTCCGAAGAGGAGATTGGGAGGCTGAACATTACTGGTCCTGCCCAGATATGTGGACTTAGGGTTCAGTACCGGCCTGATGGCGTCCTTCAGGAAACAATTTATCTCAAAATGGGCGTTGCACATCAGCGCCATTGAATCTTGCTGAACATCAGATAATGGACCACCATCGATCGATCTGGCAAAAGCCGTGATGCCTGCAGACAATAATTTCAGGATGCGTTGGAGCTTCATCTCTTTGGCCCCAATATAACCCCAAATAGAGGCGTTGACCACAGTAAAGCTGCACAATTCTCTGGAGTGGGGCATTTAGCAGCTGTTTCCACCATAGTTTCGTCTTTTAGTTGGTGGAAAATAAGGTAGCTGATGTTTGAGGCCATTTCCTCAAGAAGTGGTTTTCCTGTTTGTGAAGGAACAGCGAATCTGGAGGCAAGAGCAGGCAACTCTTGTTCATGCGATTCACGCATATCATGCATAACAGCATGAGCCTCCGACACACATCCATATTCGGAGTCAGCTGTATAATGATCTCCGAAACTCCCCTCATCTGAGTGGGAGGAAATAAGCAGCCCTGTACCTGGAGCTGCAGCAGGCGTAAGCATAGAGCTGCCTGGATATGTCTCCATACCACGGAGCATACTGTGTGTCAGCATCCTCTCCATGAGGTGGTCCATTTGTGATGTGGTAGGAGAATTCTCCTGGCCTGAATTATCAGAGAGTACATGCCTGATAGATTTTTGTTTGGCTTTACCCCCCTTCGGGGTTGGCAAGCTGCTCTTTGTAGGAACTAAATCCGAAGTAGCTGAGCAAACTGTCAGCGACTCTGAAGAGGAAACAGGCGGCCGCCGGCTTCCCGCACTCCCGCGGTCTTCTGCAGCCGGTTTCACCGCGGCCCATCTAGGTTTATTGGTCCTAGGTTTATCCATAACTCTAGAGACTGTAGTTGAAAAAATACATATACCAAAGTGCCTCAGAGCAAGTGAGGTACCTGTGAGGCTTTTAAACTTACCGCTGGAGGAGCCGACGCTCCTCCCAGCCTGTCGTGCGCGATGCGTTAGACGAATTGGCGCGCATGCGGGCTGGCAGGCTCTTCACGTAATCACTCACGTGACTTCGAAATAAAATTTTATATTAAATTCCTAGCATCTGCAATTTTGAGGGGTATTTTCAGACAGTCAATAGCCTTACTGACTGCCCATTATCGAGGGTAATTAATGTGTTTCATTTGTCCCATTGTTTTGGGGATCTTACATGAATATATCTCCAACTTCATTGTGCTTTGTAATGGAACATACTGTACCTAAATTTATGATGAAGATAGACACAAAACACTGGAGTAACTGAGCGGGGCAGGCAGCATCCATGGATAGAAGGAATGGGTGACGTTTCGGGTCGAGACCCTTCTTCAGACTTATGGTTTACGGTACTGCGTGTCCCTTCCTATGAGTATCGGTCTGCGGCGTTATCATTGTTCACACCCATGCCTTGATTATTATGGGGGTTTTTTTTGTCACCACTGTCGGTGTTTTTTCCATGTAAAATATGCTGTTCACATTGTTAATCCTCTTTAATATTGTATAGGCTTCCTGTCTGTGTTTTCTACTAGACCCCGACTACGGGGTGAACAAGAGGAGTGGACTGGACTTTGTTGCCTTCCCTCACAGTGGGAACCATTGTGGGGGGATGTTTTTATGTTTTGTGTTAAATTCTTCTTTAATGTGGTGTCTTACTTTTACTGGTGTGCTGCAAATGGCAAAACAAATTTCACTACACCAGAAATGGTGTATGTGACAATAAATGTCCTGTGTTCTTTGTCTTTGTCCTTTGTCCTTGTACTATTGGCAGAGGCCAAATAGTGCGATTGAATTTTTGATAAAGAGAATACACACTGGACAGCTTGATTGAAATCATGTATAGTCTTATTGCTGACTGGATACCATGAAACAAAAAAGCTTTTCACCGTACCTCAGAACACATGACAATAAACTAAACTAAAATAAAGGTATGTCATGATTCAACGTCTAAGCAGTTGAGTTCAAGTGCCCACAGATTATATTTGTTTTACCCAGATGTGATCTGACTTTCTGTGTGTGATTGTGTCTGCAATTTGGCTCTCTCTTCCTTGAGTCAGTGCACAGTAAGCCAGTGTATTTAAGGGAAGAGGTGAACAATGAAAGATGTGGTCTTTCAACCTCAGAAAGATGTCTTGCAGAACCAAAAAGTGGCATTGAAGGGAATTACTGGCAGGTAATAAAAAGTAAACCCAACACAGAGAAGCTGGAGGTAGCAGAAATAGAAGGACAGGTGTGATGGTGAAAGACAGGTTTAGGTTTGGCACCTGTACTTCTTTGTTTCGTGCCCAGCTTGTTACAATTGTTGACCTCGCTGTCATCATCCGTCCTGAAAAGGATGCAAGCTTCCCGCGACAATTAATGGGAGCCATCATGTTGCAAGAGATGATGGTGGTAGCAGAATTAGCTCAGGATACGTCCAGTTTCCAGCCCCGCGACGTGGACGCTTCTGCTATGGGGCCATGCACCTGTTAAGAATAGGAAATACATTTGGGATCAGGATGAAGTACTGTTAGCAGCAGCGCTGTTTTGCAATAAAGGTGATCCACACCTGCAACAGGTTGAGAGGAGAAACAGTGGAGCCAGGTTAGTGAATCAGTTTAATAATCCACTGCGAGATATCAAGGGATAGCAATAGAGTTGACATTTTGGAAGGATTAGATCAAATTGATGGGTTAATTATAGGAACATATCTACATTATGAACGTAAGCAGTGAGCAGCTGAGAAGAAATGAAACTGGGTTGGAGCCCAGTACTAATAATTGCACAAAAATCACACAATACTACCATTTCCTCATTGTTCGACAAGCCAATCAAGTACAATTTCCCTTGATGGTATTTAGAGAGTTATGAATGAGGAAGTGGTACCTTGGAAAGAACTGAAATGCTGACTGGACTTCTGAGGAGTCATCACTTTGGCCACAAAACACATGCAGTTTGAGGGTCTGAATCAACTGGGTAAGCAGACATTCAGAATAAGTCAGGCAAATTAACCCTATAATGTATAAACATTAGATGGCTGAACTTTGGGCCTTCCCTCACAGTGGGAAACTTTGATTACGCTGTGCAGGGGATGTTCATGTGAAAATACTATCATGTTTTGTTCTTTTTTTAAATTCGTATGGCTGTATGGTGACCCCAAATTTCACTGTACCAATTAGTCCATGTGACAATAAATGTCTTGGAACGGACACGACATTGAATCAGGTAAGTGACTCTTGAAAAACGAGCAGGTGGACACGTTCTTCAGACGTGCAGGTGTGGCTGGACTAAAGTAACATCAACTCGTGGTCTCAAAATTCATCAGGGACGGAAGAAATGCTTGAAAATCCCCAACCCAGGGCTCCGCATTGACCAGGTTCTGTCAAGAGGAAGGTCAAATCAGTCGGATGAAACTCAGCGGCAGGAAGAAATCCATAGTCCACAGAGCATCAGCACCCTACGGGATGTGGCAGAAGTTTCAGGCAACAGTCCAAGATCCAACCAGGTACATCGTAAAGTGGAGAACATGCAAGGACGTAAGCTGTTGGTGAAATGGCCAAAGTCTATCAGCAAGGAGTGGGAAATCATCAATGCAGACGTGAGCTTAATCTTAAGTGGAATCAAGGGATCAGCAGAAAAGAAGTTGGAGAAGATGGGTGATCTAGTCTACAGCTATGGAAAGGAGATATTTGGTGAGAAGGAACAACTTAGCAGGAAAGATAGGCCTCCTCCCCCCAAAGTCCCGTTGTCTCCAGGAAATCCAACGACTGGTTAAAGAAAGAAGAAGCCTGAGGAAGGTGTGGAAAAAAGAAACAGCAGAAGAACGGGAGGTCATCAATCTCCTTGAAAAAGGACTTAAAACAGAGGCTCTCGAAGCTGCGCAGAGCGGAGAATTTAAGGAAACGACGTAAAAAGAAGGAAAAAGTAAGAACTTCTACAAAGATCCCTTTAAGTTTGTGAAAGGCATTTTCACAAAAGAAAAAAGCAGATCCCTGAAAGCGTAAAAAAAGGAGGTTGAAGGGCACATCAGAACCATCACACTGATGAGTTAAAAGATGAACTGATTTTTGTCCCCGCTGACATCCCACCAATCTCACCCCCACAACACAATTTGACATCAGCTCTCCCAAGCTGAGTGAGGTAAAAGAAGTAGTGAGGAAGGCAAGAACGGCCTCTGCACCAGGCCCTAATGGTGTTCCGTATTGTGTCTACAAGAATGCCCCAGATATTCTGAAATTCCTCTGGAGGAACATGAGGGTTGTGTGGGAAAAGGAAGTCATCCCCAAAGCCTGGCGAAGAGCGGGGGGAGTCCTGATCCCAAAAGAAAAAAATTCTGCCACCATCGAACAGTTTCGGCAAATAAACCTCCTTAACATAGAGGGCAAGATCTTTTTCAGTGTGGTGGCAAAAAAACTTACAAAGTATCTGAAACAAAACCATTTCATAGATATGTCAATCCAAAAGGCTGGCATAGCAGGCTTCTCGGGATGCCTTGAACATACCAGCGTCATATGGCATCAAATCCAGACTGCTAAGAAAGAACAAAATAATCTACATGTCTTGTTCCTCGATCTGGCCAACGCCTATGGATCAGTTCCTCATTCGCTACTGTGGACTGCTTTTGAATTCTTTCAGGTGCCTGCAATAATAACAAATCTGGTAAAAAACTACTTCCAGGATCTGCAATTTTGTCTTACAACGTCAGACTTTACCACAGCGTGGCAACAACTGGAAGTAGGCATCATGGCGGGGTGCACCATCTCCCCATTTACCTTCACTATGGCAATGGAGCTCATTATCAGAGCATCAAAATGGGTTGTGGGAGGAAAACGGCTACAATGTGGTCAGCGATTGCCACCGATACAAGCCTATATGGACGATATAACAACTATCCCCTGCACCAAGAGACTTCTGGAAAAACGTCATCAAAACATCACATGGGCAAGGATGAAGATTAAACCCAGCAAATGCAGAAGCACCTCCATTGTCAAAGGTCAAGTCAAGGATCAAAGATTTCATATTGACGGAATACCTTTTCCAACTGTTTCAGAAATGCCAGTGAAGAGTTTGGGCCGATGGCAGGTAGTACCAAAGTTATACATTTTTTAGATAACTGCAACCTCCCAAAACTTAATCTGCTGGAACAGGAGAAACTAGGAGCTCAGGTCTCAATTAAGGAAATAGAAGAGACAATAAATTCACTGAAGAATGGTAAAACACCAGGACCGGATAGATTTAGTAATGAATTTTATAAAAGATTTTACGAGATGATCTCACCACGACTACAAAATCTGTACACATACGCTTTCAAAGAACAAACATTGCCAGAAACATTAGCGGAATCAACAATTACACTCATACCTAAAAAAAATAAAGATCTAGAAGACCCTGGCTCATATAGAGCCATTGCACTGTTAAACACAGATTAGAAAATACTAGCGAAAACTCTAGCAAGAAGATTGAGTACATATGTTAGTAAATTAATAAATGCGGATCAAACGGGGTTTATACTCATTCAATAATTTGAAACGTCTGTTTAATATAATGCACTCTACAAAATTGAAGAGCAAGACCTATCCAATATTTCATTGGATGCAGAAAAAGCATTCGACCAAGTGGAATGGGAGTACCTCTTCAAAGTATTGCAAACATTTCAAATGGGAGAGAACTTTAGTTCATGGGTTAAATTATTATATGTCAGCTGA
Organism: Raja brachyura; assembly: GCA_963514005.1. The sequence goes on along the minus strand of OY740802.1, from coordinate 37,717,209 downwards.
GTGCCAGAATATTAACTAATAATATACTGCCTCCAAAATTTCAACTATCCAGGGGCAATAGACAGGGATGTGCATTATCACCCCTGCTATTTGCTCTTGTGATAGAACCCTTAGCAGAACACATAAGAATGCATCCGAATATCCATGGTTATAATACAAAATATTAAAATAATAAAATATCACTATATGCAGATGATGTACTATTATATATTACAAAAACGCAAACCAGCATACCAAACATACTAAATCTAATAGAGGAATTCAGTCCTCTTCAGGATATAGAATAAATTGGAATAAAAGTGAAATTATGACGATAAAACCTCAAGATTCGACACACCTTTTAAAATTCCCCTTTATAATTGCTTCAGAAAAATGTAAATATTTGGGTATCGAAATTACTAGAAAATATAAATCTTTATTCAATGCAAACTATATGCCCTTACTTACTAAATTAAATGCCTTGATTAAATTTTGGAAAACACTTCCGATGTCTTTAATAGGCAGAATAAATGCCATAAAAATGATTTTTTTTACCACAAATTTTATATTTATTTCAAACAACACCAATATACTTAGCTAAAGAAATTAAAAAAAAACTTGATTATGATATCACAAATTTTATATGGGACTATAAGTCCCATAGAATCCAAAGAAGACACTTGTGTAAACCCAAAGAATTTGGTGGACTAACACTCCCCAATTTTTTGTACTATTACTGGGCAGTGAATATCAAAAATGTAATTCACCTGTTGTACAATTCTGCCCAACGGGTAGATTGGATAGTCATGGAGAAAGAAGATTGTTCCCCTTTTAATATAGGAGCGGTCCTTCTCTCACCGATAAAATGGAATAATGCAATACACAAGAAAAACCCAATTATTCATCGTACAATCAGAATTTGGAAACAAATAAAATTAACTCTCAAATTAAGAAAATTATCGCTTCTCTCTCCTACAGTTAATAATCCGTCATTTAAACCATCCATTATTGATAAAACATTTACCATTGGGAAATAATAAGAATTAAAATGCTTGGTGACATGTATGAAACGGGAAATTTTATATCATTCCAACAACTACAACTCAAATGTAACCTGAAAAGTAATCAATATTTTAAATACCTTCAAATCCGTGACTATTTGGAAAAAACATACACAAGAGTTCCAAACTCTGATTCCAGATCTATTAGATGAAGTTATGAACAAAAAGGCGGATTCGACTAATTTAATATCATACTCGTATAATATCATTCTAAATACCATCATCTGACACAATTAGAAGAGATTGGGAACAAGAACTATCTATAAAAATCTCGAAAGAGAGATGGGATAAATACTTGCTATATGTGCATAAATGCTCGATCAATGTAAGACATATCTTAATTCAATTCAAAATTTTACATAGATTATATTACTCGAAAAGTAAACTGAACAAAATATTTCCAAATGTCTTTCCCATCTGTGATAAATGCTTATCTCAAGAGGCAACCATAGCACACTCCTTTGTCTCCAAAAATTCTGGAATGAAATTTTTGAAATTTGGAAGTTATTTAAAATAAAACTGAAACCCAACGCAGAATTGATTATCTTTGGAACAATGGAAGTCAGCTTTGAGCTGACTTAATTGCAAAAGAGTTTCCTTAACTATGGCTTAATAACGGCAAAAAAACGTATACTAAAATTCTGGAAAAATGCACCCACACCACCGCTTAAAATGTGGGGTTTCAAATATGTCTGAAACATTACTCCTCGAAGATTCATCCTAGCAGGCAAATCTGACCAATTCTTAAAGATTTGGTCTCCCTTTATCGACTTATTACAAGCATATGGTGCAACATATCTCTGGAAATAAACTGTTTCAGGACCGGGTGAGGGATGTGTAAAGATATGAAGCAGGTACATCCCTGTTATTTTATTCTCTTTATATTTTCTTTTTTTTCTTTTTCTCTTTCTCGTGCTTTACATCTTTAAGGGCTCTCTCTTTCTACTTTTTCATGAACTATTAACCTCACTATGTTATCTAACTTTCTCTCTCTCTTTTTCTTGCTCTGTTACTTTTCAATTATTAAATTAAGAAATAGGAAGTTGTACATGAAATGTATTATGTTATTCTTGGTTTATACTATTGTACATTACTTCTAATAAAAATATATTTAATTATTTTTTTTTAAAAGAGTTTGGGCCGATGGCATGATGCAAAGGTCAAGGACACCGAGCAGTTTGAACAACTGAAAAAGGATACCATCATACACATAGCTCGCATCAACAAGACCTTGCTACTTGGAAAACTCAAGCAGTGGTGCTTCCAATTTGGCATACTACCAAGAATCATGTGGCCTTTAAGTATGTATGAAATCCCATCACCAAAGTCGAAAAGCTGGAAACAATGATCAGCACACATGTGAAACAGTGGCTTGGACTTCCTCGATGCTTAAGTGCTGTCGGACTGTATGGGAGTGGCAAATTGGAATTACCCTTTGCAGGACTTGTGGAAGAGTTCAAATGCACTAATGCAAGGTTGGTCATGACCCTCACTGAATCTGAAGATACTGTTATTCGAACAGTGGCCCCCCGTGTGGCAACGGGGAGGAAGTGGACCCCATCTGAAGCCGTTCAGAGTGCTAAGTCTGCTCTTCATTTCCGGGATATGGTTGGCCAAGTCCAACATGGGAGAGCTGGGCTCATCCCAAAAGCTCTTCAATGGCACAAGGCAACATCAGTGCAAAAAAGACGGCTCGTGGTGGAGGAGGTGAGAAGACGGGAGGAGGCAGAGCGACACGTCAAGGCCATCTCAATGGCCAAGCTGGGCCAATGGACTAACTGGGAGAGCCTGGAAAAGAGGAAAGTCAGCTGGCATGAAATCTGGCAAATGGAAGGATCTAAGTTTTGTCATCAGAGCCACTTATGATGTTCTACCATCACCGCAGAACCTGAAGCAGTTGTTCGGAGAAGACCCCGCTTGCTCCCTTTGCCAAGCACCTGCATCACTAAGGCGCATTTTAACAGGATGCACTATGAGCCTCGGCCAAGGGCGTTACACTTGGCGGCATAACCAAGTTCTTAGCAGCTATCATCAATCCTTAAACAGAGGCGAACGATCACAAATGCTTCCCCACCAACATCGGCAGGAAATGTCCACTTCACAACATTTGTACCAGCAGGCCAACCTCCAGATCACCAGATAACATCAATGGATGCAAGCATTCTGCAACCTGCTCGGGATTGGAAAATGGAAGTGGACTTAGAAAAAAGGCTTGCGTTTCCCCCAGACATCGTGGTTACAACACTCCGGCCAGACATGGTCCTGTGGTCCACAACAGCCAAGTTGGCATACGTTGTGGAACCAAGTACTCAGGACTGGCAACTGAAGCTTCCCAGAATGTTGCATTCATCCAGACAGGTAGAAAGTAGAGGTACAACATGGAAATAAGCCCTTTGGCCGACCTAGTCCTCCCTTACACTAGCCCGATTCTACACACGAAGGACAATTTACAATCTACAACCAAAGCCAATTAACCTACAAACCTGTACGTCTTTGGAATGTGGGAGAAAACCGGAGCACCCGGGGAGAACCCACGTGGTCATGGAAAACGTATGAACTCCAGACAGACAGCACCCACAGTCAGGATCGAACCCAGGTCTCTCGTGCTGCTCTGCCACCGTGCTGCCCTAAAATTCCATTGCACATTTCCTGCCTGGCAGAGATGGTGGGTATGTACTTCTCCACATCTGTGTCCGTGCAACAGCACCTGGTCTCCAATCATTTTAGCTCATTTTGACAAAGAACTGTAGTAGATAGTGTGTGATGGACCACCACCCTGCATCCACAGGTGCTGTCTAACCCATTGAATTCCTCCGCATTTTGTTTTTGGCTTCAGATACCAGTCACTGCTAATTACTAGGTAACCAACTAACTTTTTAAATTTCACAATCTGAGCTCAAAACCTGCACATTTCCATATCACTGGTGAGCTAGCTTGACATAACTCAAACTGTCACAGAGTTTGGTTGGTCATTCATTTAACGTTCAGGACTGAATGGTTATCGCCAAAAGAAAAGATTGACCTGGGCTTCTTCTGTGGGAAAAGACCACAGAGAGGAAACCTGGTGGAGAGGTATGGAAAGGGTTGACGAGTGTGAGATATGAAAAAATCACAAACGCTGTTTGAGACAAAGTTAGCAAAGAAGCTTTTATTAAGATAATATTCTGCAGAATAGGTGCCTCCCCTTTCTTGTCCCCTAGAGGCACACCAAAGTCAGGAAAGTAAAGTCCCTTTATACACACAATCCTGCTGGTTTAACCTCCCCTCTAGCTCTTCCCAATCAGAGCACTGAGGTGCACAGTCTATAGGTACGTCCCCCAGTATCTCCCACATCATACATCGCATGTTCATACATGCGCATGGTAATGAGCAGTTTCTCGACCAGGGGCGTGTAAGTAATATTCATTTCTTTCATTAAGCATGCTTAGTTGCTATTGACCTGACCTAGTTTCTTGTATTTTAATTGAAAAGCTAGTATCTGGTGATTATGGCCACATCCCCCATCTCTGCCTGCCGCTATACAATGCTATCAGTGGTGCTCAAGGACGATGCTGGTTGCCTCATTCACAACGATGTTAGAATCCTCGCCCGGACCTTCACTACAGTGGGGGTTTAATCACTCTATTTCTCACAACGAGGATCAATGTAATTTTTGTGACTGCTGGTGGCTGAAGTGAAAAGCAAAAGTAGAGAATAGAGAAGGTGCATTATGACCAATAAATCCAATGGGCAATTCAGGAGAAACGCTCCACAATAAGAGTGATAAAATATGAAATTTGCTGCCAAGTGAAGAACTCACATAAAAGTGCGGGGGGGTGGTGTTTGGATAAGGGAATAAGGGATGAACAGGTTATGCTACTACATTGAAGAGTGGGAGCAGGTATTAATATAATGAATTGAATTAGCTGTTTCTGTGCTGAAAGGGCGGCATGGGGGCGCAGCAATAGAGTTGCTGCCTTACAGCGCCAGAGACCCAGGTTCGATCCTGACTACGGGTGCTGTCTGTATGGAGTTTTAACATTCTTCATGTGACGACGTGGCTTTTCTCTAAGTGGGTTCCTCCCATAGTCCAAAGATGTACCGGTTTGTAGGTAAAATGTCCCTAGTGTGTAGGATAGTGCTAGTGTTTGGGGTGATCGCTGGTTGGCGTGGACTCGGTGGGACAAAAGGCCTGTTTCCGCGCTGTATTTCTAAACTAAACTAAACGAAGAATATGTTTAATGTCATTGTATGTATTTTACATCTTTGGCTTTTAGCCAATGAAGACAAAATATGTGGTGTGCTTGTTGCTATGGTATTTTACACAGAGGAGACTGTTGCAGGGCTTGTGATGTCATGCATCTCCTATTTTGACATCATGGCGTTACTGTGACAACACAAAGTTGGTGCTGACATTGACATTGAAGCTGCCCCACCAAACGTAAAGGGTCACCGATGGCAAACAGTTCATTCTGAGTTTCCCACACGCTGGTGAGTCCTCTGTAGATTTGTTGCTCAGGTAGGGGTCAGGAAGTTATGAAATCCATTATATTTTTCAGTTTAGCATATTGTCACATGTACCTCAGTACAGTGAAAAGCTTTTGTTGCATGCTATCCTGTCAGCAGAAAGACAATACATGATTACAATCGAGCCATTTACAATGTATATATATACATGATAAGGAAATTACATTTAGTGCAGGGTAAAGCCAGTAAAGTCTGATCAAGGATAGTCCGAGGGTCATCAATGAGGTAGATAGTAGTTCAATGCTGCTCTCTGGTTGTGGTAGGATGATTCAGGTGCCTGATAACAGCTGGGAAGAAACTGTCCCTGAATCTGGAGATGTACATTTTCACACTTATGTATTTATTTATGTAAATACAAGTAGATTTTTTTTTCACTTCATAAAACAATTATTGTATATAAAGCAGCAGGTTTCAACAAATGTCATATTGCTAATTATTGTAAAATTAAACTATATTTTTCTTGATGAGAACCTTGGGCTAATGTTGCCCAAGTCATGTAGATGGACAGACTAAAGAGGAACCTCCCTTATACATATTTAGTTTTTAATCTAGTGGTGGGAGATATTTGTAAACTAGTTGATGTGGTGTTTGTAATAACTAATTGCTAAGCAGACTGATTCCTGGGATGGCAGGACTTCCATATGAAGAAAGACTGGATCGACTCGGCTTGTACTCGCTGGAATTTAGGAGATTGAGGGTGGATCTTACAGAGGCTTACAAAATTCTTAAGGGGTTGGACAGGCTAGATGCAGGAAGATTGTTCCCGATGTTGGGGAACTCCAGAACAAGGGGTCACAGTTTAAAGATAAGGGTGAAGTCTTTTAGGACCGAGATGAGAAGATCATTTTTTACACAGAGTGGTGAGTCTGTGGAATTCTCTGCCACAAAAGGTAGTTGAGGCCAGTTCATTGGCTATATTTAAGAGGGAGCTAGATGTGGCCCTTGTGGCTAAAGGGATCATGGAGAGAATGGAGAGTATGGAGAGAAGGCAGGCACAGGATACTGAGTTGGATGATCAGCCATGATCATATTGAATGGCGGTGCAGGCTCGAAGGGCCGAATGGCCTGCTCCTGCACCTATTTTCTATGATTCTATGATTCTAACTCTTCCCATACCCAATGACTACCTTGTAGGTCAAATGTCTGTTGATCTTCACCTTAAATTTATTCAATAACTGCTGCCATAGCTCTCTAGGGTAAAGAATCTTACAAATTCATGAGCCCGAGAACCAACCTGGTCGACTGTCTCTATAGTGTCTCCAATGCAAGTATATCATCCCTTAAATACAAAGAACAAAACTGTAGGCAGTATTCCAGGTGCCAAGTCACCAGTGCCCCGTAAACACACCTCCAGTTTTATATTCCTTATCTCTTGCAATGAAGGCCACCGTTCCATTAGATTTCCTCAATAACTGTTACACTTGCATGCTAAATTTCTGTATTTCTTATACAAGGAACCTCAGGTCCATCTGACTTTTATAATTTTGTGGCCACATTCCATTTAAATAAATATCTGCGTATAAAAATTACTAATTTTTGGTCAGACATTTTTAAGATAATTTCGAAGGTAGTTAATACAAATTTGACTCCAGATTCAAAATTAATTATATTAGGTATATTAGAAACTGATCAATCATTAACAATGAAACAAAGAATTTTTATTGATTATAGTTTAATAATTGGTAAAAAATTCATATTAAGATTTTGGAAAGGTCCTACCTCCCCCACTATCAAAATGTGGATCACAGAAATGTCGGAGACACTTCATTTGGAAAGATTAAGACTTGTCCTTTTGGACAGGCTAGACCAGTTTAGAGGAACATGGTCTCCATTTATTGATTATCTAAAGGGACAAATTGGCTCGGTTCGAGGGCCTGACTGAAACCTGAGCGAAGGAATAGATGAAGAATTATATACAATAGACCACTGATATATCTCCAATGAAGTATAGATTGTTTAATACTCCACTCATATTATTGATTTTCCATTTTTATTTTTATTTTATTTTTCTCTATTAGTTCTCGCTATCACTTTCTCTCTGTATTAAAAATAATAAAAAAGTATAGAAGTACAAACAAGAATGATTGTAAACTTTAAAAATATTAAGAATGTATGTGACGAATAATATATATTTTTTCTTTTTTTCACATTTTAATTCGTCTTAATATGTATTTACTCCTAATAATTTTTTTTTTACAAAAAACAAACAAACAAACAAACAAACAAATAAATAAATAAATAAATAAATAAATAAATATCTGCCATTTTGTCCTGGGAATATCTGTGAAATCTTCCCGAATAGACGTATCTTCTTTCATCACAAATAGGCAATCGTGCCCTGACTCAGCTTGTTCCTCTGGTGGTTTGGCGAGAAAGGATGCAGGATTGATGGTGGTCCAATACTTAAATTGCAAGCTTGCCTGCTGCTTCAGCGGGTACTGCCATCTAGAGGGCAGTGTTAACTTTTCTGAGGAGCTACTTGGATGGGGTTAATCTGGATGCATCGTACATGAGTAGAGTCTTCTGCCCACAACTGTGGGTCCGCATACTCTGTTACCTCACTCCCCAGATGATGGCGTCGCTGTGTAGTGACCATCCTTGGTGATTGATAAAATGAACAATACAATAATTAGACAGTTCCTGTTCCTGACTTGTGTTTGTATTGGCCAGACCAATTGCTTCCTTAACCATAGCTCCTAAATCCTTTACACGAGATGGGAAGTTCACTTTCTTTGTTATATGCGGGGCAACCTCATAGTCCTGCTTCCACAATTCCAAAGGCACCTCAGCGTACTTTGCTGTTCCCTGTGGTCCGGTTACTAATGCCAAAAGGTTTACATCCCATCTAGTTCCTTCACAGGATTTAAAAGATGTTTCTAGCTTTTTATTCCCGCCATTCCGGTGATAGGCTAAGGTCATATGGAGCAGGGGCTCATCTTCCAGTGTTAGGGACCACCATTGTGGTGTTACTGACGAGTAACACTGTCTCTTTCTTGTCCATGGGGGTCGCAATTATTCCAGTATCTCCACATACGATCTTTGACTGAAATATACATAACAAAGCTCGGCCTAGCAGATCCCAGTCTAGGCCTGGGGTGATCACAACCTGATGCTGCACCATCTCATTCCAGTATGTTACTTCGACTGGCATCGAGATGGGGTATTGATAGATCTGTCCTTGAAATCCAGATCATCTCCGAGTCTTGTCGGATTTGGGGAGGTTGTTAGTGGAGTGAATGGATGCCCCTGTATCCACTATGAGGGTACACTGTTTTCCCTCAACTTGTAATACCAGAACAGGTTCCTTGTCAGTGTAACACCCGTTCACCACTAAGTTGGCTAGTCAGCATTAAGGAAATGGATCAGCCTGGGAGAAGTCTGTGTGCCTCCCTTGTCCTTGATCTCCTTGCCAACCTCCCCTTTGTTCTAGCTGACAACCCCCTCCCGCTTATCTCCACATTGGGCACTCCTTACTCCAATGGCCTTGCTGCAAACAATTAAAGTATCATTTAACTGCACAGGCCATTTGGCTCTGAGAATTGTCAGTCCAGTCCATATTGTTAGTTTTATTGCCTCTGCGACAGTACTAGGATAGTGTACTAGACAATGTACTAGGATAGCACAGTACTGGGGTGAATTCTGACCGTCTCGATACCTAGCATCCCCCGACTGACTGATGTATATCTCTGAAAATCTCTCAAAAAATTCTTCTGCCCCCTCTCCTTTCCTGGATTTAGTATCCAGAATTTTGGAGATATCAATAGGTTTTTGCAGAGTGGTAGTAGAGGCGGTAAGGGTTGCTTCCTCTCTGGCTTCATTCTGAGCATGTTAATTAACCAGCGCGTCATGGGTTTGGATTCCCAAGTTAGCTAGGAATCCTTGCGTGTTCTACTGGGGTTAGGACGTGTGGTATGGGTTGGCTCTCTTTAGCCTTACTCCTGGTACAGAGCGCGACTGGGGATGCCACCAACACCGGTGCTGTCGGAGTCAGTGAACTCTGCCGGTGCTGCTGGAGCTGGTATAGTGGACGCAGGTGGTGTTCAAGAGCTGCCAACCCGATATTACCGTAGGTTGGAGATGTACGAATGGTGACAGTTGCCACAGGACGTGAGCATTAGTACTGATTCAACTCCCCGACTCATCTAAATCAACCCACGTAGTCTCTCTCTATCAAACCAAAGCCAACCATTAGATCACGCAAGCTGCTGCTCGAGTCCTCTTTAAGTCTAAGAAAGTGGATCACATCACTTCAGTTTTCAGTTCTTTACACTGGCTTCCAGTCTGTCAAATAATTGATTTCAAAATATTACTGTTGGTTTATAAAGCACTGAATGGTCCAGGACAAAAATACATTTCCGATCTTCTGCTATATTATGAACCATCCAGACCTCTGAGGTCATCAGGACAGGTGCTTTCCGTCACCAGTCAGAATTAAACATGGAGAAACAGCGTTTATTTTGTCACCGTATATATGAAACAACTTCCATAAAAATGTAGGACCACTCAAATTAACAACGTAGAATACCAATGGCATTAAGTAATGTCCCAAGAAGCATCAGCCAAGGAATTGTTTTTCTGTGCCATCTGGTGGCTTATTAGTTCTAGCCCTTTAATGGGGCCCCTCTTATCTGCTCTACTAGAGAAAGCCTGTCTGGGAGAAATACAAGCCACACGATCTTGTGAAGTATCGCAGCAAGCAATGCAATGGCAATTAGCTCTTTCATGCCTTGCGATTCATTCTGGCCAAAATGTCATACAAAACAATTAGATCCCCACAACACAAAATTTACACATCAAAATAAATTCCACAATAAAATTAATTCCGCAATACCCCTCCACAAAACTCAGAGTATTTTAGAACGACAAATGATTTCAATAGTAAATCTGAAGAATCTGAGTGTACCGTTTAAGTGAAAGCACTGGCAGCAGAATCCTTATCAGCAAAAGAATGCTGTTATCAGAAAAATGTGGTATCCTCTTTACTTCTTCAATTTTAAAGCAAAATCATACAAACTTAAACAAAAGCATAAGCAAACTTAAGCAAGAATATAAGCAAACTTAAGCAAAAACATGTCACTATATACAAAATGAAACCACACAAACTTAAACAAAAAATTCAATAAAACACTTTGACTTAACAGAATTTAGAGCAGAATTTTTTTGATCGCAGTCCTGAAATACCACAGACACCCCTTCCCACTTCTATCTCGGCACTGGTTTTGAAATAATATGTTGATTTTTACTTCAGCCCGAAATCCCTTCCCAACCTTTTACGCAGTACAGGCTCTCAAAGTAATTAATCAACTTATCCTGACTTTCTACCTCGAAGCTGATTTTAAAGTAATTTATCAAATTATTACTTCAGTCCGAAACATATTTCCAATTTGCTCAATACTGAAATGTTCCCTCAGTTGAACCCCTTTATCAATATAACTGACCCAATATCAGTATTCTTCGGACTACTAACCTCAGTCTCTTCAGGAAGCCTCTCGAAGGCCAGCGAGTTGCCAAGCAGCTGGATCAGCGAATCGGAGGAAAACTGATGGAGTAAAATCACTCATCGGGGACCAATTCCTAGATTCCCTGACCCAACACTCAACCCTTTTACCACAAACCTGCGAGGGCCTCCTATGAAACCCCAGACGACAGCCCCCAAATGATAATTCCGGTATTTATATCCCTTAGTCCGTTCAGTGAAAACATTGACTAGAATACTTTAAATCATCCTTTATTTCACCATGGTGACCAGGTTTCTCTGTACCGCCCTGGGAAGCTCTCCCAGAGGATCACGGAGAAACACATGTGCTCAAACAAAGGAATTAGCATTTATATATGGTTGATACAGTGGGAGGTAACTTACAAAGGGGGGTAATTCTAGAACAATAACTACAGTATCATCATGGTTATATAGATGGGGACAATCTTTCTACCCAATGACAATCATACACAGCATAATACATCTTAACCAATTACAATAGCATTAAACATCACATAAACGTCACATGTTTTCTAGTACGAATTATGTCACAGCAAGGATAATGAAACTTAACTAAATGATGTACAAATAAAGAAATTAAAACTTAACTCAGAATACTTAAACCTTAGTCCTAAAGTATCCCCAATTCTACATATTCTCACCAGCAAACGTGCAAAACCAACTCTCATTTCACTGCACCTTCCGTATGATGCATGTGACAAATACATTTGAACCTTTGAACCTTTGAACCTAACCTAAAACCATAGATGCTGCTTAAGGTTTGTCTATGGCCTCCATAATAATGGATCCCAGCATTCTCTCCAATGGCCTGGACTTCCCTCCTTTCTGCCTCCTGCAATGCTTGGAATAGTGGCATAACATTTGTGGTTTTCCAATCCTGTTGGACTTCACCAGAATGGAGGGAATTTTGATGGATTACACCCAATTACTATCTCTGCAGCCACTTCCTTTGCAACCCCAGGATGCAGGCCATCTGGTTGGGAGAACTTGTCGGTCTTTAGCCCCGATAATTTGCCCCAGTCCACGTTTCCTTGCGAGAAGAATTGTGTTCGGGTTAGGATTTCATTGAAGATTAGCTGTCATCGATAGGTTAGGATAATTAGGGACAACAATTAGGGTGTCTGTTTGCGAGTGGCACGATACTTGCCCCTCTTGTGTTTGTTTATCTTCTCACTACAGATTGTAAGGAGTACCTTCTAAACTCACTATGGATAATCATATATTGTGTCAGGGGTTATGGGGAGAAGGCAGGAGAATGGAGTAAAGAGGAAGAGATAGATCAGCCATGATTGAATGGTGGAGCAGATTCGATGGGCCAAATGGCCTAATTCTGCTCCTATTACCTATGACCTTCTGACCTTATAAAGTCTTGATGACTACTTTGTTACATAACATATAACATGCAAGGTTTATCTACAAGACAGCACACATTTAGATATTGAGACTTTTTATCTTAAAATGAGATTATGTGTCTCACAGTAAACTGGCATTTTAGAACATAAAACAATACAAAACAGGAACAGTCCCCATCAACCCATAATTTCTGTGCCGAACATGATGCCAAGACCTTCCCTTATCTTCTTCCTGCGCATAATCCATATCCCATTATTTCCGCCATATGGGTGCTTATTCACAAGACTCTTATATGCCTCTATCATATCAGCCTCCATCAACCGCACCCAGCTGCTTGTTGCAGGCACTCACCACCCTCTGGGTGAACAAAAATGTCCCCACAGATCTCCTTTAAACCTTGCCCCTCTCACCTTAAAGCTATGGCCTCTAGTATTTAATATTTCCATTCCGGTAAAGATGTTCTTGCCTATCTGTGCGTCTCACAATTTTACAAACTTCTATCAGGTCTCTCCTCAAACTCTGGCTTTCCAGAAAAAAACAATCCTAGTCTGTCCAATCTCTCCCTGTAACCGATGCCCTGTAATCCGGGCAGCGTTCCAGTAAATCTCTCTACACCCTGTGATGGTGATCGCAACTTTAGACGGGCCAGGACGGGCCAGGAGAGGCCAATCCCCAGCATCATTGGTAACGGCTGGGTCCGATTTGGTTTGGCCATTTGAACCTTGTCAACCTACTCCCTATAAAACCCAGGCATTTCAGCCAGAGAACGAGAGAAGGGAGAAGGTGAGAGAAGAAGCAAAGAAGTGGAAGAAAGAAGAGAGGGAAAGGAAGGGAGAGAAAATGTGCTGCCCTCCAGCGAGCTGTGTTCCCCTGTCGCAGGTTCGAGGAAGACTGAGGCACTGGGACAAATCTGAGACCACCAACGTTACTATGTGGTAAAGATGGAGCTGCCGGGAAGCAGCCCTATCTAGCCAGCTCCTCTACTGAGGCTTAGACTGAGAGTCCGGGGTAAGCATGAGATGCCAGTGTCTCGTCCTGCCCACAGACAACGTGGGACTGTGTCCTCACAGTCAAAGGCAAAGGCTGAGTCACCATGAGGGACAGTGGATAACCCGGAGACAACCCAGCGCTGCCTCTTGAAGCCCTAAAGCTGAGCCGCCAAGATAAACCTGAGTCGGCCAGCACCTCCTCTTTAGGCAAGGGTGAACTGCAGAGAGAGGGTTGAGATCATCACGCCTCCTCTTTCAGGATTATTTTTATTTTATTTAAATTTATTCTGGATAACCCCTTGAGATGGACAGTCATCTCGTTTTCGAAGGCGGTCCAACATAGAACATACAGCACAAGACATAACATACATAGAGGCTCTCATTGACCCACCTACCCACACACCAATCCCAAAACCCCTCCATCCCCATATTATTTCATAGTATTGTGACATAATACAATATAAGACCTTGTTACACTATGCAATACAATAATACATAAGTGTAATGGCCATGCATATACAATTGCTATGACAAACACAGAGCAAGCTAGATAAAGGAGCTCGAAGACTCTAATACTAGAAGCAGGTACATGGTTTTATAAGTAAGGGTAAAAGTGTATTTTTCAATAGACGAAATGAGCTAATAGTTCTTTTGGTACTAGGCAGAGTGTTCCAGTCAGAAGGGGCTTTGAATTTAAATGCACGTCTCCCAATTTCTTTGTTAGTTCTTGGAATGAAAAAGAAAGGTTGCTGAATATGTCTTAGTGAATATGAGGGTGTGTATGGTAATAGGTCTTGTTTTAAATAAGAAGGGTAATTGAGATGGATGCATTTAAAGATGAACTGGACTGAGGATTAGGACTGAGCTCAGGCTTGGACAAGCTCGATTTTGCCAGCGCCACTGCACATGTGCGCTGGTGGCGAGTGACAGCATCCCCATGCATTCCTGGATTTTATTACTAATGTAAATAAAAGATATCACATGGATTCACCCTACTGTCGGTGCGGTCACTGCCGAACATTATGACTTCAGGACACTTATACTCAAAGCCCCAACCAATAAAGGCAAGCATATCACATGCCTTCTTTACCACTCCATGTCGCCACTTTCAGAAAGTTATGGACTTGGACACCAAGATCCCTCTGTAGAGTGCTGCCGTGACAGTCTAGTGGAGCAATCCCCTCCACCTCTTTTTCCTCCCTCTCCAACAGTTAAAAGACATTTCAACAGGTACATGCACAGGAGAGGTTTAGAGGGATATGGGTCAAACACGGGCATGTGGGACGAGTGTAGATGGGGCAGCTTGGTTGGCATGGGTAAGTTGGGCCAAAGGGCCTGTTTTTCCTGCGTTGTAGGCCTCTATTTCAATGACTCCATGTCTGAAACATCAAAACCCCAGAATATTGAGCTGCCAGTCATGTTCCTCCTGCAGCCATGTTTCTGCATTGGCCACAACCTCATAGACCCAAACACCGATCCAGGCTCTATACTTATCTGCTTTCCCAACAGTATTCCTTACATTGAAATATACACATTCCAAATTCACCATATTCCTTCACCTCTCTCCTTCCTTTGAGACTTACTGGTCCTAATCAGAGAGACTGTCCTTATTCATCAGTCAATTAAAGTAAGCATGCAGGTACAGCAGGCAGTGAAGAAAGCGAATGGCATGTTGGCCTTCATAACAAGGGGAGTTGAGTACGGGAACAAAGAGGTTCTCTGCTGTACAGGGCTCTAGTGAGACCGCACCTGGAGTACTGTGTGCAGTTTTGGTCTCCAAATTTGAGGAAGGACATTCTTGCTATTGAGGAAGTGCAGCATAGGTTCACAAGGTTAATGCCCGGGCTGCCATATGCTGAGAGAATGGAGCGGCTGGGCTTGTACACTCTGGAATTTTGGATAAGAGGGGATCTTATTGAAACATATAAGATTATTAAGGGTTTGGACACGCTAGAGGCAGGAAACATGTTCCTGAGATTGGGGGAGTCCAGAACCAGGGGCCACAGTTTAAGAATAAAGGGTAAGCCATTTAGAACAGAGATGAGGAAACACTTTTTCCACACAGAGAGTTGTGAGTCTGTGGAATTCTCTGCCTCAGAGGGCAGTGGAGGCCGGTTCTCTGGAAACTTTCAAGAGAGAGCTAGATAGGGCTCTTGAAGATAGTAGAGTCAGGGGATATGGGGAGAAGGCAGGAACGGGGTACAATTGTGGATGATCAGCCATGATCACATTGAATGGTGGTGCTGGCTTGAAGGACTGTATGGCCTCTACTCCTGCACCTATTGTCTATTGTCTATTGTGTATAATCTCTACAATCCCAACACTAATTCCAATTTGTGACCTACTACTTTGGTTCCCATTTCTCTTTTGAGTTCCCTTTGTCCCCAGACTAGAGAGCTCAGGTAAAATATCCAAATTCTTACACAATTGGTGTCTGTTGCTGAAGGAACAGTTATTTGTAGTAATTGGGAGGCTGGGATATGTCAGAGTGTGAGATTTGCTTTCAGTATTTTCTTTGCTTTCTCTATCCATGAAAGGGTCAGTTGACTATTGAGTTCGGCGATGTCAGTCGTGTTGTCTTCATTGGGGAGTTTGAGTGTGGTTGGCAAATTGGGTTGCCAACTTTCTGGGTTGCCAAATAAGGGATGAAAGGTCAAAATACGGGACAAATTCCCGACGGCAATTTGTTGACCGACTTGGCCATGGCTGGGTGAATGATGAGTTGGCCCGTGTGCCGGACTGCACACAAAGCCCAGCTGGCGGGCCAGCTGAGGAGTTTTGGCCCACGCGACGTCACGCGCAAAGTCCAGCACCCCATCCGACTCATGAACCGATGATCGGCCATGAGAAGTGAGGGGACGTGGTGTTGGCGGTAAGCGAAGGTCCGACGGTTGGACAGCGGGCCAGGCAGCCGACCGACTGGGTCACGGGCGAGGCGTTGCTGCTGCTGCACTCCATGGGCTGGACTATGTCGGGACGGGTGAGGCGGGGCCGGACGCGGCGCTCCAACCCGACAGTCCCCTCGACCCGATTAGTAGCAGTCAAATATGGGACAAGGGCGGTCCCGTCCGGGACAAACTAATGTAGCCCAAAAAACGGGATGTCCCCGGCTAATACGGGACAGTTGGCAACCCTATTGGCAAGACCAGCCCTGGAGGAACAGTGAGGAGCACAGGGAGGATGCTGTGGCTGGTGCTGGGCCAAAGACCATCCTGCATTCTATGGCTCTCGTGACTTGGTCTCGTAGGCGGCCTTCAAAGTTGATCTAGGCCCATTTGTTCAAAGTACAACAGCCTGTTCCCTACTGGGCTCAAGACTCCAGCTCTTTTGCAGGAATTTCCACGATTCAGGATTTCATTGATGTAACCTTTTCTTACACATCCCTGGTTCTGGTGGCAAGATCTCTGTGAAGGAGCCAACATGGCATGTGAGCTCAACATTCATCCCAGGAGCTGGTTTCATTGGTGTTTGCCTGCCGCATTCATTTCAGAGATTTGGATTATGTCAATCAATTGTGTCAAACCAAATTATATTTGCTTGCGGTCATTTTTAAATGGAGTTGCAATGTTGCTGTCTCTCTTTCTTTCCTGTTTTTGTTTGAAGAGATGGCTAGTTTGGACCACTGAAATGACTTTGAGATCTGCACTACCATACTGTCATATAATGTGCATGGCTCAGTATTGCTCTGATTTTAAATATGCCTGATGTAATGCCTGATATAATGATTTCAGCTCTGCATTCAACACCATTGTGCCAGAGCTACTACACTCCAAACTTTCCGAGTTGACTGTGCCTGAACCCCTCTGTCGGTGGATAACCAGCTTCCTGATAGACAGAAAGCAGCACGTGAGGCTGGGAAAGCACATCTTGGACCCACAAACCCTCAGCATAGGAGCACCACAAGGCTGCGTACTCCCCCCTCTCCTCTACTCTCTCTACACCAATGGCTGCACCTCCGCTGACTCTGCTCTGTCAAGCTGCTCAAGTTTGCGGACGACACAATCCTGATTGGACTGATCCAGGATGGGGAGGAATCTGCCTGCAGACAGGAAGTGACACAGCTGGTGGCCTGGTGCCATTGCAACAACCTGGAGCTCAATGCTCTTAAGATAGTGGAATTGATTGTAGACTTTAAGAGAGCTCCCCCTCCCCTCACCCCACTCACCATCAACAACACTACAGTCATGTCTGTGGAGTCTTTTAAGTTCCTGGGAACAATCATCTCCAAGGACCTTAAATGGGGGGCTACCATCGACTCCACAGTCAAAAAGGCCCAACAGAGGATGTACTTCCTGCGGCAGCTGAGGAAGCACAATCTGCCACGTGCAAAGATGGACCAATTCTATACGGCCATCGTAGAGTCTGTCCTCACCTTCTCCATCATGGTCCGGTTTGGCTCAGCCACCAAGCACGACACCTGGAGGCTGCAACGAATCTGATCAGCTGAGAAGGTTATAGGCTACATCCTTCCCTCCATGAACGAACTGTACACTGCAAGGGCCAGGAAGCGAGTGGGTAAGATCATTTCTGACCCCTCTCACCCTGGCCACAAACTGTTTGAATCACTTCTCTCTGGAAGGCGAGTCCGGACTGTCAAAGCTGCCACAGCCAGACATAAAAACAGCTTTTTTTCCATGAGTAGTAGTCTGTCTCATTAACCAAAAATCTGTAGCCTCCTTTTGCTTTGCTATTTTATTTAATACACATGTTTAATCAATAATGTTTTATTATTAATGTTTAATGTTTTATGTGTCAGTCCTAACTGGCACTGTATGTCATTGTCACTTGCAGGCGGAGCACCAAGGCAAATTCCTTGTATGTGAATACTTGGCCAATAAACGTATTCATTCATTCATTCATTCACTCATTCGTTCATTCATTCACTCATCCGTTCATTCATTCACTCATTCGTTCATTCATTCACTCATTCATTCATTCATTCACTCATTCATTCTTTACCTTGGGTGGGGCTCAAAGTCTCCAGAGGTTTCCGTTCAGGTTTCCTAAGTGGGACAGGGGCATTAGCGACCACGGAGGTAAGCTGGGCAATGCAACAATGAAGCCCCATCTAAGCTGCCACCACCCAAGAGTAAAAACCAGGGGTGGGGAATCTTTTCATGTTGGAATGTCGCATTAAGTTAGCTGTAATCCAATAAGGTCGCATTCCAAGAAACTTCAATTAGATATACTTCACGACATTTATCTTGAAAGTTGTTGAAGAAATCTATTCCTCGTGTTCTACCCGTAGGAGTGCCCAAAGCGAGTAACTCCTCTTGGCAATAAAATAGCCCTCGTGACTTACTAATGTTTTAATTGTGGCCGTCAGTCGGGGAGCATTATTTTGTTGAATCTTCTTTTACTCTTTGATACTTTAAATACGTTCATTTTAAGATTCAAATAAAAGTAATAAAAAACGAACAAAAGCATTTAAATAAAAATAAAAGGATTAGTTGTACAAAATTTGGATTCATTCAAATGGCCGCACTTAATGGTCTAGAAGGCCGCAGGTTCCCCACCCCTGATAAAAACAAACATTTGATATTTGTTTTCCATATAAGAAACTTATGGTACGATCTACCCCAATATTGACATGTAATTTCTAAAGGGAGCCTAACGTGTCACAACTAAAGGTCCCTGCTGGTTCCAAAATGGTGGACAGTAGCCAAGGGAGGCTGCAATGGTGCTGATTGTGTGGGTCATGGAGGGTTGGGTTGGATTTGAACAGTGGATGTCAGGGCGGCATTGGAGGTGGGAATCAGACAGGGAGGTTTACTAGGGATGGGGTTCTGTGAGGGGTGTTCTCAGAGAACGTCTGCTTGTGCGTGAGGGTGCCTAAGGTCAACTACTGAACAAATATATCTTTTCTGTAAACAGTTTTGGACGTTGCCGTGTGAAGATCATGTCATTTCTGAAAGCATTCCAAATGTGGTGGTACAAATACTGCTCCTGCAACGTGGAGGAGGATGTAGAAGTAGGTTGCCAAACTCTGCACGTTTTATAACAGAGGGAAAGATCACCAATATTAGATTTGTAACACTAATTACCTCAGAATTCCTGGAATTATTTGTTTTTCCTGCTGAAATGTTTGACTTGTTTATCCCTTCAACAAGGTATTGCACATAAATTATCTGTCAACGTAGTTGAATGAAATGATGTAATCTCATCACCAAACTGAACTGCGCACAGATTGTGTTGAAACCGGAAATACGTAGCTCTTTAGGACGCGGCAGGTTTCTATCACGATTGGTGACGCCAAAACACCTCATGTACACATTGTGCATTGCAAGTTACTGATGATGGGACTATTATGGCCAGCTGCATTGTAATTAATAGGAATGGCCTTTCATACTCATTTTATGATGAACATATCTCATGTCATAAAGTCCTTATGAATATTTTGAGACACAACATATAACATTTGAGATTTATTCATGACAGCATATGTACATTATTAGACGTTGAGGCTTTCATGCTAAACTGATTTAAATAAAGAACATTACACTGTAGCAAAGGCGGTTTTTCACAAGACTCAAACGATAGATACAAAATGCTGGTGTAATTCAGCAGGACAGGGAGCATCTCTGGAGAGCAGGAATAGGTGACATTTCGGGTCTAAACCCTTCTTCAGGCTGTCAGGGGAGAGGGAGACGAGGTATGGAAGGGAAACATGTGAAAATGACAGATCAAAGCAGATGAAGCCCAAGGAAACATTGTTGAGTGAGGGGAAAGTGACAACGAGGCAGGCATGCAATCAGCAAAATTGATCAGGAGGACAGTGAAACTAGTCGGAGAACTAGGATGGGGGAGGGACTGAACACGAGGGAAAGGAAGGATTACTTGAAGTTAGACAAATCAATATTCATTCCGCTTGGTAGTAAGCTACCGATGCAAAATATGAGGCGATGCTCCTCCAGTTTGCCCAGGGCAGAAAGGTCAGTGTGGGAATGGGAGGGGGAGTTAAAGTGTTTAGCAACTGGGAGATCAGGTAGGCCTAGGTGGATTGAGTGGAGGTGTTCTATCTTCGGTGTAAACCAGCACCTGCAGTCCCTTCCCACACTCTTCACAAGACTCTACTGTTCAATAGGAAGGCAGCACAAACACATGTATAGACATGAGCCGCATGTTCCATACTTAAATATGCATTCTACATGTGTGTTACTGCCTGTTTAATCTCCTACATGCTTCCTGTTTCACCTCACTTGCTGCGGAAACATTCTATCTTCCAGAGGTAACAAGTCCAATTTTATGTCTGACAAAGGGGGTTGTTGGACTTGAAACATTAACTCCCTCCACGGACGCTGCCTGACCTGCTCAATTTTGGCAGTATTTTCTGTTGTTATTTCAGTTGACTGTCAGAGCTCCTGGCATAACATGTGGGCTTGCAAGCAGTATTTGTTTTGGGGATTTGGATGACTTTGTCAAAAGCAGGAATCTCAGGGAAAAATGGATAATCATTTAAACTACGAGATTGTTTTAAATACACTGTCTGATGAGATCTTGATATGTAATTTGGTGGTAAACACCTAAAGCAACCTCAAGTACTCCTCCCTTTAAAATGCACCAGCAATCAAGATGTAAAAGGTGAGCAAACCGGTTCAAGACCCACCATGGCAGTTCAAGAACCTGATTTCATAGTGGCACAACTGGTCGAACCACTCACGCCCTTGCAGTTTCAGTGAGGCAGGTTCAATTTTGTTCATCTTTGTTCTATGACTCTTTGTAAGTCATTCCATCACAGTCTTCAAACCTTCGATTGGACCAGAGTTTCACAGGTATCTAGTCAAGGTTGTTCCTGACCTGTGGCGAAATATTAGATTAATGCTTGGCAATTTGGACGTAAGAGAAGGAACCAATTTTTGTCTGAAGAAGGGTCCCGACCCAAATCGTCACCTATACACTTTCTCCAGAAATGCTGCCTGATCTGCTGAGTTACTCCTGCACTTTGTGTCATTTTTAATTAATCTAATGTCATAACCTACACAGTTTGGACTGTACTGTCAAGAGGCAATTCATGTTTTCACTTATAAGTACTGTGACTAGAATGCCCCGCAGTCTAATGGCATCTGTGGAAGGAAAGTTAATTTCCAAGTTTGGGAATCCTTCAACAGAACTGGAAAAGGGAGATTTCCTGTTCCTATTTCAATTAGTCAGTTGCAATGAATTGATTTAGTGAGTTGTACCGTCACAGCATATATTATGTTCTGATGACATTTTTTCAGCTCGTTAGTAGGTAAGGAGATAGGAATGCCAAAGGGCAAGTTCCTAAATCAACGGCTAAACAGCAAACCAACATTGCAACGTCCCTGAGATGCAAGAATATTATTTAAATGCCACCTAAGCTTCACAACCTGGTCAGTGAACTTGCATTTTCACTCAGCGAGCTGCAGTTAACTCAAAACTAAATAAGTTAAACAAGTTGTTTTTTGGGGCATTTCAGTGCTGTTTTGAAATAAAAACTTTCCATTTGCACGCGTTGGAAAGGGCAGTGAAAGCTTTTTCAAAATTACCGGAGATACAGAGTGCAGACATTAGTGCCGAATGCCTGCTTATCAGTCTCCTGGGTCTATACTTATCATCACTTAAAAAATAATTAGCACGCCATTAACCTCATTGCAGTTTGTGTGGCCATGTTATGTTTGCGACTAGAATGTTCTCTTTGAGTTGGTACCTCCAGTCCCATGTGCTTGCTATTTTCCCAGATGTTCTGATTCTCAATTGACAGAGTGAGTGTTGGCGTATGAACAACATACTCTAAATATTACCAAGGAAGGTGTGGACAATCTGTCAATATGAATGAATGAATAAGTTTATTGGCCAAGTATTCACATACAAGGAATTTGCCTTGGTGCTCCGCCCGTGAAAGAGATGGCTTTGGGTACTTTAGCTTAATTTTTAATATTAGGCCTGTTAGGATATTTCCTAATTCCTTCCTCAAATCCCGTGTACCATTTTGTATGGGATAAAGGATAAACGTTGCAGCACCCCCCCCCCCCCCCCCCCCCACCACCTCTCCCTTACCATTACCCTTGGTCTTTGGCGAAGCTGTCCATGGAGAAGCCCAGCAGCACTGTGACAAGCCTGGGGGTTGGAAGTGGGCAGGGAAACCACAGCTTCAGCCTGAAGTCCTCCTCCATTTCATTCCCACACTTTCTACATACAGTGCATAGAAACGATCTGCATATGCTGGTTCAGACTGAAGATGGACACAAAAACACTGAGTTACTCAACAAGTCAGGCAGCATCTCTGGAGAGAAGGAATGGGTGACGTTCCGGGTCGAGACATTTCTTCAGACGAAGAGCCTTGACCCGAATCGTCACCTATTCCTTCTCTCCAGAGATGCTGCCTGACCCGCTGAGGTACTCCAGCTATTTGTGTCTACCATCCAGATACAGAGCAGTTTGTTTGAGAAAAAGACTGCCAGGTGGAATGGCTGGGGAATTCCACAGATGCTGCCTGACCTGCTGAGTTCCTCCAGCACTTGGTGTTTTGCTTGGGGAAATTCATTTGTGAGCTTCACTTTGTTGCTAATAGAATTCCTTTCCCTGCAGCTGAATGCTTGTTTGTCAACTTCTTCTTGATGCAACTTGTGGCCTTAGTGTGTGACCACATGATATCAGTTACTCAAACAGCAACAAATGCAACTATTGAGTCTGAATCACCAGCTACAGTGGCTTGCAAAAGTTTTCATACCCCTTGAACTTTTCCACATTTTGTCACGTTACAACCACAAACGTAAATGTGTTTTATTGGGATTTTATGTGATAGACCAACACAAAGTGGTGCATAATTATGAAGTGGAAGGAAAATGATACATGGTTTCCAAATTTTATTACAAATAAAAAACTGAAAAGTGTGGCGTGCAAAAGAATTCAGCCCCCCTGAGTCAATACTTTGTAGAACCACCTTTTGCTGCAATTACAGCTGCAAGTCTTTTGGGGTATGTCTCCACCAGCTTTGCTTATCTAGAGACTTAAATGTTTGCCCATTCTTCTTTGCAAAATAGCTTAAGCTCAGTCAGATTGGATGGAGAGCGCCTGTGAACAGCAAATTTCAAGTCTTGCCAGAGATTCTCAATTGGATTTAGGTCTGTATTTTGACTGGGCCATTCTAACACATGAATATGCTTTGATCTAAACCATTCCATTGTAACTCTGGCTGTATGTTTAGGGTTGTTGTCCTGCTGGAAGGAGAACCTCCGCCCCAGTCTCAAGTCTTTTGCAGACTCTAACAGGTTTTCTTCCAAGATTGCCCTGTATTTGGCTCCATCCATCTTCCCATCAACTCTGACCAGCTTCCCTGTCCCTGCTGAAGAAAAGCATCCCCACAGCATGATGCTGCCACCACCATGTTTCACAGTGGGGATAGTGCGTTCAGGGTGATGTGCCGTGTTAGTTTTCCACCACACATAGCGTTTTGCATTTAGGCCCAAAACTTCAATTTTGGTCTCATCAGACCAGAGCACCTTCCTCCACATGTTTCCTGTGTCCCCCACATGGCTTGTGGCAAACTGCAAACGGGACTTCTTATGGCTTTGTTTCAACAATAGCCTTCTTCTTGCCACTCTTCCATAAAGGCCCGATTAGTGGAGTGCACCACTAATAGTTGTCCTGTGGACATATTCTCCCACCTGAGCTGTGGATCTCTGCAGCTCCTCCAGAGTTACCATGGGCCTCTTGGCTACTTCTCTGATCAATGCTCTCCTTGCCCGGCCTGTCAGTTTAGGCCATGTCTTGGTAGGTTTGCAGTTGTGCCATACTCTTTCCATTTTCGGATGATGGATTGAACAGTGCTCCGTGAGATGTTCAAAGCTTGGGATTTTTTTTATAACCTAACCCTGCTTTAAACTTCTCCACAACTTTATCCCTGACCTGGGGTTACACAAAAAGCTGGAGAAACTCAGCGGGTGCAGCAGCATCTAAGGAGCGAAGGAGATAGGCGGCGTTTCGGGTCGAGACCCTTCTTCAGACCTGTTTATCCCTGACCTGTCTGGTGTGTTCCTTGGGCTTCATGATGCTGTTTGTTCATTAATGTTCTCTAACAGACCTCTGAGGCCTTCACAGAACAGCTGAGATTAGATTACGCACAAGTGGACTCTATTTACTAATTAGGTGACTTCTGAAGGCAATTGGTTGCACTGGATTTTATTTAGGGGTATCAGAGTAAAGCCACACTTTTCAGTTTTTTATTTGTAAAAAAAATTGAAAACCATGTATCATTTTCCTTCCACTTCACAATTATGCGCCACTTTGTGTTGGTCTATCACATAAAATCCCAATATTATACATTTATGTTTGTGGTTGTAACGTGACAAAATGTGGAAAAGTTCAGGGGTATGAAAACTTTTGCAAGCCACTGTGTAAGTCAATTATGGGTGGTGTCAGTGTTAGCCGACTGAAGTACATGAATATATGGGGTGTCAGTGTGGGCCAACTGAACTGAGTGACATTAATGGGTGGTCTCAGTGTAAGTCTACTGAAGTACATCAGTGATGACTAGTGTCAGTATTAGCTGACCGAACTACATGAATATGAGGGGGGGGCTGTCAGTGTGAGCCAACTGCAGTACATCATTAATGGGTGATGTCAGTGTAAACCTGCTTACAAATACACTTGTAAAGACATTGGTGAGACTATACATGGAGTATTGTGTGCAGTTTTGGTCTCCAAGTTCTAGGAAGGATATGATTAGGCTGCAGAGGTTGAAGAAAAGATTCAAAAGGATGTTACAGTGACGAGGGCTTGCATTATGTTGGGAGACTGGATAGATGTGTGTGTGTGTGTGTGTGTCCCAGGACTATAGAAGGCTGAGACTTTATTAGAGGTATGTGAAATATTAAATGGCATAAACAGGGTGATTGGTCACAGTCTCTTTACCAGGGGAATCTAAAACCAAAGATAAAAGATTTAGCTCTTAGGTCTAAAAGGACATGGGGGCAAGGCAGGAACGGGGTACTGATTTTAGATGATCAGCCATGGTGATATTAAATGACGGTGCTGGCTCGAAGGGCCAACTGGCTTACTCCTGCACCTATTTTTCTATGTTTCTATGTTTATGCTTCGAGGGGAAGAGTTAAAAGGAATGTGTGGGGCAACTTTCTTTTCCCCAGAAAGTGGTTGGTGCCTGGAATGTGCCGCTAGGGATGGCGGTGGAAACAGATATGAGAGTGATGTTTAAGAGGCTTCTAGATAACACATGGATACATAGGGAATGGAGGGGAATAGATCATGTGCGGGCACAAGGGATCAGAGTAACTTGGCCTCATGCACAGTTCTTCTCCTCCCATCCTCCTCCCCCTAACCTACTTCCTATTGTACATTTAATGTACGCAAGTCCAAATAAACCCTGCTGCAATAAACATGGGCATCCTTCCCACGGCTGCAATCTCACGCCCAGTGAGCTGCTGAGTAACCATGCTTCAGCTCTCAGCGGTAATGTTAATGTTGTTTGCAGGATCTTGACGATCTACTTCTTGGAGAAGACTTAACTTTCCAACTCCATTCTCAGCCCCTCCTCTCCCTGAACGTGGTTCAAGGTGATCTGAACAACTTGAGCCCTGGTGTGAGAAGCTTTGTGGAAGAAAGTGCAAAGCTGTGCCAGCCAGCCAGCATCCACATCTGTGATGGAAGCGAGGAGGAGAACAGGTGGATTCTGGCTATGATGGAGGAACAAGGAATGATCAAACGCCTACACAAGTACCACAATTGGTGAGCAGCCTCTCATTCTGCAGTGTACCTAGGTATGGGTATACCATACTTAGGTACCTATACAATAATATATATACAGTGGCTTGCAAAAGTTTTCATACCCCTTGAACTTTTCCACATTTTGTCACGTTACAACCACAAACGTAAATGTATTTTATTGGGATTTTATGTGATAGACCAACACAAAGTGGCGCATAATTGTGAAGTGGAAGGAAAATGATACGTGACAAAATGTGGAAAAGTTCAAGGGGTATGAAAACTTTTGCAAGCCACTGTAAGTACCTGTAAGTAGGTACATTATTCAAAGTGCAACAGCTTTTATTTTTTAGTTTAGTTTCGAGGTACAGCACGGAAACTGGCCCATCGGCCCATTGAGTCCATGCCAACCTGCGATGCCCGTACACTATAGCACTATCCTACGCACTAGGGGCAATTTACAATTATACCAAGCCAATGAACCTACAAACCCCTACGTCTTTGGAGTGTGGTAGGAAAGCAGAGATCCCGGAGAAAACCGATGCACGTCATGGGGAGAACGTACAAACTCTGTGCAAAGACAGCACGCATTGTCAGGATTGAACCGGGATCTCTGTTTTTTTTCTCCACCATCCAAAGACGTACAGGTTTGTAGGTTAATTGGCTTCGGTAAAAATGTAAATTGTCTGCGCTGTATCTCAAACTAAAGTCTAAATGTAAACCACTGGGAGGGACAAAGGCAGCCGCTGGCACATGGGAGCACGACCATCATCTCCTCAACGGCTTGCACGTCAATAAATGGAGGATTTGCCTGCAATATACAGGCTGCAAATCAATAGCACAAGCACAACCTTAGCAGGGGTATGTGCAGATTAGAAGGCCAGCCCTGGGACAGCATTCACCTCTGTACCACTGGTATTTTCATCACAACTCCAGCCATCTGTAGAACCACAGAGGTCTCCTGGTCTGTGCCAAAGTGCAGCTAATTAGCAGGCCAAGCATTCTTGGCATTGTAATCTCCATGTCTGCATGCAAAAATCTGAAGGAGTGTGAGAGAGGGGGGTGATGTTTCTCTTGTGTCAGGAAACAGGATCCCTGTCTCAAAAGAAGACATTGGCCTTTCAGACTCAAGATGAGAAGATATATCTTTATCAAGAGGGAGCAAATTCCTCATGCGAGAGGGATATGGAGGCTCAGTTGCTGAATATATTAGTTTTAGATTTCAAAGGACTTGAGGGGTATGGGGAAGTGCAGGGACGAGGAATCGTGGTGTAAGATCTGCCACAACCTTCTGAAAGGCAGAGCAGGTCGAGGGGCATTTATGGCCTCCTCCTCACGGAGAATTACAATTCCTGCAACTTTGAACACAGAGGGGGAATTTCCAGCTTGGAAAATGCTACAGAGAACAAGAGAGTTAATTGTTTGTACAGTTACAAATAATTCTGCAATAAGTTAATAAGTTTGAGGAATTGCTATCATCAAGAATTATAATTAATAAACACTCATTGATGCTAAACAAATATCAAATGTCAGCATGGCTGGTCCTCACAGCAAGAAATAGATTGTGAGTCCAGTACATTTTCAGTGACCCTACACAGCAACATGTCCACATTTAGATGGAAAACACACTGGATAAACTGCAACCCCTTCTCCTTGGTACTTTACCCCACACACATGCATTATATTCAACATACAGTCTCTGACTTTACAGAATTGTCCTGTGCACTTTGACCAGTTGGTACCAGAACTCTGCCGTCGTTGTGAATGCCACACATTGCAACGATGCGGGGGTGAGGTTGTCAGTGTGGGCAGTGACTGACCTAAAGGAGGAGTCACCACCTCTCGTTCTCAACACCTTTTCTCACCTCCAGCTGGCTGGCTCGCACCGACCCCAAGGATGTTGCTCGTGTGGAGAGACAAACGGTGATTGTGACCCCTGAACAGCGGGATACCGTTCCCATAGTGAAGAACGGAGAGAGCCAGCTCGGCCGATGGCTGTCCGAGAAGGAATTTGAGAAGGCCTTCAACGCACGATTCCCAGAGTGTATGAAAGGTAAGGCGTTGATTCAATCTGCAATATCTCCCAGCTACTCCTTTATGTTGACTAGTGAGTTACGCTCATTAACGGCGCAATAATAATGCCCGAGTCATTGATCTTCAGTGTGGATATTACCAAGGCCCCAAGCTACATGGCATTTGGCCACATTCCTCACAGTTAAATCATCTGATGTGGTTCCAGATCTACACAGAGGAGCCAGGATTCCAACAGCTGATTTGGTCAACCCTGAATTCAAACCGTGAATATTGTGAACAAATTTCCTGTCTGCACCAATTGTTCACAGCGGAGGGTCCATGCCATATTACACGGTGTAGAGAGAATAAATACAGGAATCTACCGTATTTGACAATGTAGACAGGTGCAGTGACTATAGTTAAAACTCTACAGTGCTTCACATTTGGTAATAAGGCATTATCCAGCGAGCTTCTGCTCCAGCAGTGCCCATGGACTGACTTCCTTGCTTTGAATCTCCAGGCCGTACGATGTACCTGATCCCGTTCAGCATGGGGCCCGTGGAGTCGCCTCTGAGCAAGTTTGGCATCCAGCTCACGGACTCGCCCTACGTTGTAGCCAGCATGAGGATCATGACCCGCATGGGAGCGGCTGTGCTGGAGGCACTGGGCAGCGGCCAGTTTGTGAAGTGTCTCCACTCAGTGGGCTGTCCTCTACCACTGAAGAGTAAGTGTGGTCCTGCTGTTTGAACGGTTTGTGCTGTGTGGATGATGGGGGAAGGGGTTGTTGTGCACTTTGATGTAGAAACGTTGTATTGAGCCTGTGGTGACAATCTCCCTCTTGCGTGCAGAGCCACTGGTCAATAACTGGGCCTGCAACCCGGAGCTCATCCTGGTCGCCCACATCCCTCAGAGTATGGAGATCACTTCATACGGGAGTGGCTACGGCGGCAACTCGTTGCTGGGGAAGAAATGCTTTGCTCTGCGCATTGCCTCGAGGATGGCCAGGGACGAGGGCTGGCTGGCTGAACATATGCTGGTGAGTAGACAGGAGGCTGCTCCTTGTGGAGCCACGGCTGGAGGGTTAGTCAGCGGCTACAGATTCTCAGTAACCTGGCTTTGCTCCCAGCGTCTGACCGGCCTCTCCCCTCCTTCCACAGATCATGGGTGTGACCAACCCCAAAGGCCAGAAGAAGTACATTGTTGCCGCGTTCCCCAGCGCTTGTGGCAAAACTAACATGGCCATGATGAAGCCCACACTGCCCGACTGGAAGGTCGAGTGTGTGGGAGATGACATCGCCTGGATGAAGTTTGATGAGCAAGGTTTGTGGCTTTTGACAATTCTCCACAGTTGAAATAAATGAAACAAAATATTGAGGAAATTGTCCAATTTATTCTAAGCCTTGTGCCTGATGTGAGAATGGATAACCCTGTTAACAAAGATCTTCCTGCCCCTCTCCACAGGAATCCTGAGGGCAATCAACCCAGAGAACGGCTTTTTTGGCGTTGCCCCCGGGACATCCGTGAAAACCAACCCAAACGCTATGAAAACCATTCAGGAGAACACCATTTTCACCAACGTGGCAGAGACCAGTGATGGTGGTGTTTACTGGGAAGGAATGGACGAAACCCTTCCTCCCCACGTCACAGTGACTTCCTGGAGGAACAAAAGGTGGACGCCAGAAGATGGAGAACCTTGTTCACACCCCAACTCCAGGTTCTGCTCTCCTGCCAGCCAGTGTCCAATCATGGACCCAAACTGGGAATCTCCCGATGGCGTTCCCATTGAAGCAATCATCTTTGGAGGGCGGAGGCCGGGAGGTATGGAAGTCTATTCTGTAAAGGAACACTCAGAAGCATTAGACAGTCAGTGTGCAGGCTAATGACAATGTACTGACCCACTGCTCAATGTGCTCCACCCCTTTTCTTAACAGGACTTTTGTAAGTTTGAAGCTTGAAATGTTTGCTACAGGCTCTGTGGGAAATGTTAAGTGGTGATCTGTCATACAACTGAAGACCTATGCGCTATCTGTAGCGTACCTTGTGGCAGGGTTTGGACATTTGCTCTGTAAGCCATATATTATTCCTCCATAAATTGGCAGAGAAACTGGTTATTATTTTAGATCTGTTATGGGACCTGCAGTCATGTGAGCTGCCCGTCATATTTTCAACCTTACATCGGTCACCATGGCCCCACACACTTGATTGGCTGGCAGACATGAGAGGGAAGCTGGGGTTGAGATAGGGATGTCGAGTCATGCTGCACTCGTGCAGCACTCATGCAGCAGGGAAACAGGCCATTTGGCCGAATCATGTCCATGCTGCCCAGTGGGTATCCTTAGTGATCTCTCGCTTTCCAGTACTTGGCCTTCCATGCCTAAGTGATCACTTTGGCATTTGGATGCTGCCAGCGACTCTGCTTCCAACACCTCCTCATGCACCGTATTCCAGGTACTCGTCACTAGATAGTGGGTGAAAATGAACTCCCTCAAACCCCCTCTAAATCTCTTACTCCGTACCCTAAACTTACGGCATATCAAGTCTACTCCGCCATTCAATCATGGCTGATCGATCTTTCCCTCTCAACCCCATTCTCCTGCCTTCTCCCCGTAACCCCTGACACCCGCACAGAATTTCCCAGTCTGGCTGTGGAGTCGTACAGAGTACTTGCGGTCCACCCTATTTAAATCCTTCATAATGTAAACATCTTAATCATGACCCCTCTTAACATCCTCCACTGCAGGATAAACAGACCCAGTCAAACCAGCCTCCTATTATTGAACCGCTCCATGCTCAGCACCATCCTATGTTAATGCAAGTTCCCCTCATCTGTGCTTTATCCTGCCTACCGCAGGGGTTTATAAGCTGCCAGTGCCAGATGGGGCTGATTCACCCTGCTGTGGGGCAGTGGGCTTCCACAGTGCCTTTAATGGGTCCATCTACGAGCGACGTTTCACAGCTCCCAGAGACCCGATGCAGTCGGACACATACTGCACAAACCCTGTTGGTTCCAAAATGGTGGAAAGAAGCAGACGGTGGCTGAAGTGGTACTGATTCTGTGGTCATGGTGGGCTGGGCTGGGCTTGAACAGTGGAGGTCAGGGCAGTGGTGGAGGTGGGAGTCAGACAGGGTGGGGCTCAGTCTGTGATGGATGTTCTCAGGGAAGGTCTGCTTGTGCATGAGAGGCGCCCTGATCTTTGAATGGACTGTACAGGAGCAGTGTTGGAAGGAACTGCAGATGGGCCTTTATGTCGCAGAGTTTGGTTCTGGTGGAGCGAGGCTCCCTTGGCACAGCGTCCCCCGACTTGCACTAGTTTCCCATTGAGCTGGCATCTGGTTGAGGGAGCAGGGAGTGCGAGCAGCATGAAGATGGCGTGGTTACAATGCATGTCCCTGGCATGTGCACCGCGTGTGGGGCCAGGAGGCTCTGCGTTTCCCCGGCCAGTGAATTCCTGCCTATAGACAATAGGCGCAGGAGTAGGCCATTTGGCCCTTCAAGCCAGCACCGCCATTCACTGTGATCATGGCTGATCATCCACATTCAGTACCGCGTTCCTGCCTTCTCACCGTATCCCCTGACTCCGCTATCTTTAAGAGCTCCATCTAACTCTCAACTCTTCAATCTCCCCCAACGCCCTCCTCCTTCCCTTGTCCCAGCCTTGGGTAATACTTTACCCCCTCACTCGGTTACAACGGACAATCGGCAATAACGGACACCAACCCCCTCCCCATGGTCCATTATTGCGAGGGTTTACTGTATGTTCTGGGCATCACTAAAGTGTCACGTCCAGTGTGCCCACTTCCAGATTTACACCAGATTGTCCATCCAACTCACATCAACTCATAACAAGGGTGGGGACAGGGAGGAATGGTTTGAAAAATACAAACCCATTTCACATTATTGAGCAGATTTCACCATCATAGACCCGTGTTCTGTTCCAGGTGTCCCTCTGGTGTATGAAGCGTTCAACTGGCAGCACGGAGTTTTCATCGGAGCAGCCATGAGATCCGAGGCTACAGCTGCAGCTGAGCACAAAGGTACAAGAGTGAGACTGGGACAGGGAGTACAGTGAGACTGTCGGGTCAGTTTTGTCCACAGCTCCAAAACAAGGAATATATCAACCACTGAGGAATTGCAGCAAAGGCTGTGCAGACTAATCCATGGGATTGCAGGCGTTTTATAGTTGTCTGGAATAGTACAGCACAGGAACAAGTCCCTTTGGCCCATGGTGTCTGTGTCGACCAGGATACAAAATTAGAGTCATCCCTTCTGTGCACAAGTGATCCATATTCCTCTATTCCCTTTATATCCATGTGTCCATCTAAAAACCTGTTAAAAGCCTACCATATCTGCTTCGTATCTGCTTCCACCACCACCCCTGGGAACGTGTTCCAAGCACCGACCACTCTCAGTGCAAATTAAACTTGTCACGCATATCTCCTTTAAACTTACCCACTCTCATTTTAAAGTATTCTAGTATTTGACATTTCCACCGTGGAATAAGGATTCTGAGAGTCTACTCAATGCATAATTTTATAAACTTCTATCAGTTCTTCAGCGTCCGATGCTCCTGAGAAAAGAAATCCAACTTTGTTCAACCTCCCCTAATGGCTAAAACCCTTTAATTCAGGCAGCACCTTGATAAACCTCGTCTGCACATGCCCCAAAGCCCCCCCACACCGTACAATCCATACAATCGTAAATTGTATGGATTTACGATCGCCTCATTCCTGGAATGAGGCGATCGTAAATCCATACAATCTCCCAAATGTGGCCTCCGCAACGTTTTATAATGCGGAAACATGGCTTTCTCACTCTTCTGCTCAATGTCATGACTGGTGAAAGCAGACCATATGCATCCTTTACCACCCCATCTAGTTACGTTAGCACTTTCAACTTTCTTGGATTTGGGCCCCAAGAGAGGGATTAGTGCCGTTAAGTGTTCTGCTGTGAATTGTATACATTCCCCTTACATTTAACCTCGCAAAGCGAAACAACTTCATTGCTCAGGTTAAACTCCACCTGCCATTTCTCCACTTACATTTGTAACTGTTCTATATTCTGTTGTATCCTTTGACATCATTCTGCCATGCCAGCCGTAGGTACTCAGGGCATCAGGTAAGTTGGGAGGTTTTTCCAGCATGTTGAAGAATGTCCACGAGTAAATAAAATAGCCCCGAGTACCTACGGCTGGCATTTCCGAGTTTGAATCAAGGGGAAAATGCGGGAGAATTTGTGAGTAACTTGGGAAAGTGGGACAGGGGCTTTATTAATCGACCATCTACATTTTTGTCTAACCCATTTAAACACAGGGCCCAGCACAGATCCCTGTGGAATACCATCAGCCACAGACCTCTAGCCTTGCACCACTACCTTCTATCTCCTATGGGTAAACCAGTTGTGAATCCAAACTAATAAATTATTGTTGACCCCATACATCTTAATCTTCTAGATCAGCCTAACATGAAGAAAGTTTTCAAAATCCATGCAGGCAACATCCACTGTCCTTCACTCTTCAATCACCTTTGTCACCTTTTCAAAGATAAATTTGTCAACGTCATGGACAAAGTCATGCTAACTGTCTCTAATTTTCTCTTCCAAATGTGAGTAAATCCAATCTCTAATTATCCGCTCCAATAGCTTCCTTACCACTAATGTGAGCACTCCTCCTATAATTTCCTGCATTAACTCTATTTCCCTTCTTAAACAAAGGAACAACATTGGCTATGTTCCAGTTCTCTGGGACTTCGTCTGTGACTAGAGAGGATATAAAAATGTTGTCATGCCCTAGCAATCTCCTTTCTTGTCTCCCTCAAAATAACATGAGATCGATCCTATCGGGCCCTTGGAACTTTTCCTCCTGAACTCTCTTTTAGACCTAACAACCCCTCCTCCTTGCTCTCACAATGTCTTAACCTATTGGTGTTCCCTACACTGACCTCACTACCCTCCACACACTTCTCCTTGGTGACCCTTCATTTTTAATGTATGTATAAAAAGCCTTGGAATTCTCGTTAATTAGTCTTGTCAATGACATTTCATGCCCTCTTTTGGTCCTCCTAATTCCTTACTTGAGTTCTTTTCTGTTTTCATTTTATTTTATACTCCTGTCTAATTTCATCTTCTTGCATGTGCTTCCTGTTCCTTTTTGGCTAAATTTACAACCTCTCTAGTCATCCAAGGCCCCCTTATGTTGCCCTTCTTATCCTCCCTCCTAACTGGAACAATCCAGTCCTGAACGCCGACTCCCATATGTCAGGTGTAGATTTAACCCAGAACAGCTCCTCCCAATTTAGTCTCTCTCACTCCTGCCTAATACTGTTGCCCTAATTTGCCCTACCCCAATTTAGTACTTTCCCCCAAGGTCCAGACATTCTTATTCATAACTATCTTAAAACTGAAGGATTTGTGAAGACCCCGCCAGCACGCATGCGCGACATTCTTCAAAGCAGCGGTGTGAAATCACAAATACCAGAGTTGACTAACATAGTAAGATAATAAAACTAGCATACCAGTTGACCTTTATAATAGAAGGTTTGGGAGCGGAGGGCATGTAATCCCTCATCGTAACTCCTCATAAAATAAAGATCAAACTTCAAACTGGTAAGTTCTCATTTAATCTTACTATTTTACTTTGGAGTCATGTGAAGATTTCAAAGCTCTGTGATTTCATGCCCTGGAACGAGTCCATGCTCACACACTGCCATTATGAGAAATGGAGGAAGTATGTTAACATATTTCAGACATGAAACTGTGTTGAAAAACAAAAGGGTATTTATTTAACAATACCAAATAATAATACCCCTACATCTGGGAAATTATAAAACAGAACTTAATATTCTGTCGGCAAACCTCTCAGGCGCGGCCACGGGTTTATTGTAAAACCGATGAAAGGTTTTTTCATTTGTCCAACCCGCTGTTGCATGGATGTGGTCCATTGGACTTCCATCATCCTTGCCGCCGATGTGGATGCAGCCCTGGTGGAGTGAGATTTAAACACGTTAGTGTCCACCCCCGCTGCACCCAATACCACCCTTAACCATCTGGAAATGGTTTGCGCGGCAACTCTATGATGAGGGCGTTTGTGGCTTATAAAAAGCCCTCTCCGTGTCCCTGAGACTCTTGGTGACCTCTATGTAGTGTAAAAGGTGGGTCACGATACATAGACGGCTGTCTACGGGATAGGCCAGGAAATCCAACTTCCAGGCCTGTCTTGCTTGAGTAACCCCTGTATAAAGAAAGTTACCTTGCTGTTGGTTATGACCATGACGTCCATACTTAACTTATGGAGGGACTGGACCCGTTGCGCCGTCACGAGTGCCATCAGCATGACCATTTTGTAGGTCAGTTTGTCCAATGAAAGAGACATTATTGGTGCCCACCCTCGGAGCATGGTTAGTACAATGCCGATATCCCAGGTCTGGGAATATCTAGGCCTGGGGAGATTTGAATTAAATATTCCGCTCATTAGTTTTGACACCAAAGGGTAAGACCCCACTGTAAGGTGATCGCAACCTCGTCCGAGATAATTGGATAGGGCCCTTCTGGCACAGTTGATGGCACTATAGCTCAAACCTGCATCGAAATGAAGGCTTGCCGGGGACTCCAGCACTTCCATGATGGTGGCTGTTCATATGCGGTGTTTGTTTTTGTGCAGAACCCCTCCCATTTCTTCACGTAAGTGAGATATTGTCTTCTGGTGGACTCCCTGCACGATGCTGTGATGACATTGATTGTTCAGTCCGCGAGTCCATAATCCAGAAGTGGCCTTTTCAAACCCTGCAAACCAATAGGTTTATCCGGTCATGGCACAGGTGACTCTCCCCTGTCACTGGGTGTACCAATAGACTCGGACGTTTATTTATTGGGATGCAAGGTTCTGAGGCCATGTCCAGTACCACAGGGAACCATGGTTGAGTAGGCCAGTCGGGCACAACCAGAATACCCGATATGGAGTCTTGTTTAATTTTTTGCAAGACCCGACTGATGACGCAGAAGGAGGGAAATGCATAGAAAAACAAATCCCCCCAGTGTAGCGAGAAAGCGTCCATCGCTACTGCCCCAGGGTCTGGTTCCCATGCAACATATGTTGATATTTGGTAATTGAATCTGGATGCAAAAAGGTCGATATCTGGTGCTCCATACCGATCTACAATGTCGGCAAACATTTTGTGGTCCAACATCCATTCGGTGTTGTCATTAAATTTGCGTGACCTGGTGTCCGCCACTGTATTTAGCCTACTTGGAAGGTAAGTGGCTGATATCCAAATGCTCTTTTCTAGGCACTAGTGCCAGATTGTATTGACCAATTCGTCACAGGATATCAACTTTATTCCACCCATATGATTGATATCAGCCACCACAGTGGTATTATCAATCTGTAAACGTAAGTGCAGATGGTGCATGTCCGAACAGTAAGCCCGGAGTCCATGAAATGCTCCCAGCATTTCTAGATAATTAATTCCTAGTGCTGGAAGTAGGGTTAATTCATGTGCACTCCATCTACCACCACAACCGGAGGTTGTACTAGTTGCTCCCCAACCTTTTGCGCTGGCATCAGTTTGTAGTATAACCGAGGGATTTATGATTGTGATGGGGTTAGAGCAATGTCGAGCATTGTCTATCCACCATTGTAATTCCAATTTTGCTTTCCCTGGTAATTGCATTGGCCTGTCAAAATGGCCCGCATGATGCTTGAATGCTGCTACTTTTGCCCTTTGTAGGTTTTGGTAATGTAGTGGACCAAATTGTGTGGCTGGGAAAACAGCCACAAGCTTCCCAATCACCCTGTCTACTTGCCGAATAGATGGTTTCCTGATGCCAGTAAGGCTGTTGCATGCTTCTATCAAGTCTGACGCTTTGTTCAGTGGCAAAGTGACAGACATATGAACAGAGTCATTTGTGAAACCCAAAATAGTCCATAGTGGTAGAAGGCATCAATTTTGATTTCTCTGGATGGATGATAAATCCCAGGTTTTGAAATAGGTGCTTGGTGGCTGAGACGGCCAGTTTGGCCAACTCCAAAGTTTTTCCCACGATTAAAATATCATTGAGGTAAGCCATAACAATATGTTTTGTTTCCTGAGACACGCTAAAGCTCGTTTTAATAATTTGGTAAACAGTCTGGGCGCTGATGACAATCCATTAGGCAGCGCTTTATACTGCCAGAGCTGCCCCATCCAGACACATTTCAAATATCTGCAATGATCCTTGTCTATTGGTACTGAATAGTATGCATCCTTTAGGTCGATGCAAGCCATGAAGTACCTATTGGAAATTAGCTGTTTGGCCGTGACAAAGGTTTCCATTTTGAAGTGGACATACTGCATGAAAGGATTCAGTTCAGTCAAATCTATAATGATGCGGCATCCGCCGTCTTTTTTATTTTTAGTGAAAATGTTCGATACAAACTCATGAGACTCTCTTTTGGTTTTCTCAATTACCCCTTTTGAATTTAGTCTTAAGAGTTCAGCATGACCTTCTGTCTTTTCTTTCTGTGGAAAGTACAAACTTTTGGCTAGGTGTATGCTGAACAGGGGAAGGGAGTTTGTGAACAAATTCAATTTTATATCCCTGAATACTTTCCAGTATGAAAGGATCAGAGGTTAAAGTGCTCCATGCATCCCGAAACAAGTGCAACCGTCCCCCAACCCGTGAGGAGTCTAAACATGCGATGTTCCTGAGGCAACCAGACCCACCTACCTCCATGGTTACCGGCAGTGCTGCATTGGTTTCGTCTGTCCTTGTTTCTTGTGATGTGGAGTCGCTGTGGTGTGGGGTTGGCGCATCTTCCAAGAAGGGTGTGCTGGGCCATGGTATAAAAAAGACCGATGAGCAGGTTCACCAGCAGGTGGTCTATCGCTGTAGCGTTGTCTGGTGGATGCATAGGGGTGCTGCCGCCGCTGGTATGGGAACTTGGTCGCAGCCGGCATCTTAATCATGCCAATTGCCTTCACCTCTTCATCGAGGTCTTTGACCTGTTTAGGCAGGTTGTCCCCGAATAGTAATGTTGGCGGCTGTGCACTGCTGGGTCTGCACAACCCCGTGAACTTAGGGTTGAGTGCAGGCCGGATGACACTCTTCCTGTATCTGTTGATCTCATATTAAGTGTTACATAGGAGAGCTAGCGCGTCCTGCAGCTCCTCCGGCATTTCAACTCCGTCCACTGTCTTGGCAACGGCCGTAATCCCAGCAGCCAGTAGTTTGAGGATCTTCTGGAGTTTGACTTCCTGGCTCCTGATGCCAGGGCTCATGTTGCCCCAAATGGGGTTGTTAACAGCAGGCACATTGAGGGAGACGCAATTCTCCGGAGCTAAGTACTTGGCTGCCGTGTCATTAATGGCTTGCTCTTGCAGTTGGTTAGTTGCCATGTAATTGATACTGGCTGCCAACTTTGGATGTAACGGCAGCCCTTTTTGGGTAGGCATCGCAAATTTCGTGACCATACCCAATAGCTCCTCTTCTGGCATCCCTAGCATAGATGTATCTTCAGCCATACCCCCCTTCTTCAGAGTCAGCCCAGTTCTGACTACAAATGCTCCCCTGCAAGGAGGGTGAGACATTTGGCAGTCCTGATACTGACATGGGTCTGCTAAGAGACCCACTGTGACCATACCCCTGCTGCAGTAGGTCACATTGGAGCAACTGTTCCACCATCCGCTCCATGTGGGACAGTCGACCGCCGTCGCTTCCCGCGAGCGGGGTGTCCTCCGGTCCGGACTCAGCCGATTCAGCGGACCTGCCGGACTTCCGGGTGGTTTTGCCGCCAGTCCGAGGAGCACCTGCGGGCTGTAGCGGCGCGAAGTTGGGGGCTGCAGATTGAACCAGCAGCTCAGGAGAACTCGACCGCTGCTGGCTGCCTCCTTCGTGGTCCTCAGCAGCAACTTTGGCAGCGGCTGTTTTGGACTTTGTCCTGGACTCCATGGTGCGCTCTGAAATACAACAACACAGAGCCGACAAACGACCTCAGGAATGGCAAGTACTTACCTACGGGCTGTTTTTAAACTTATGCTGGAGGAGCAGCGCTCGTCCTGCCTGTCGCTTCGCAATGCGTTCGGCGATATGTCGCGCATGCCTGCTGGCGGGGTCTTCACATAGTCACTCACGTGACTCCGAAGTAAAACAATCGATATCTGGCGTTCCATACTGAGCTATAATGTCAGTAAATAACTGGTGGTCAAACATCCATTCGGTGTTGTCATTGAATTTGCGTGACCTGGTTTCCGCCACTGTGTTGAGCTTACCCGGAAGGTAAGTAGTTGGTATCCAAATGTTTCTTTCCAAGCACCAGTGCCAGATTGTATTGATCAATTCATCACAAGATATCGAATTAATTCCACCCATATGATTAATGTATGTCACCACGGTGGTATTATCAATTTGTAGGCGAACATGCAGATGATGCATGTCTGAAACAGTAAGCCCGAAGTCCGTGAATGCTCCCAACATCTTTAGATGATTGATACCCAGTGCCTGAAGTAAGGTTAACTCATGTGGATTCCATCTACCACCGCATCTGGAGGTGGTATTGGTTGTTCCCCAGCCCTGAGTGCTGGCGTCAGTTTGTAACACAACCAAAGGGTTTGTGACTGTGATGGGATTTAGAGCAATGTCGAACATTGCTAATCCACCATCATAATCCCAATTTTGTTTTGGCTCGTCTGTTAAAATGGCCAGCATGGTGTTTTGAGTGCTGCAGTTTTGGCCCTTTGTAGATTTTGGTAATGTAAGGGTCCAAATTGTGGCTGGGAAAGGCAGCCACGAGCTTCCCAATTACCTGGCCATTTGTCGAATGGATGGTTTACTGATGTAAACGAGGCTGTTATATGCCTCTATCAAGTCTGTTGCTTTGTCCTTTGGCAAGGTGACAGACATGTGAACAGAGTCAATCGTGAATCCCAAATAATCCATAGTCACAGAAGGCATTTAACTTGGATTTGTCTGGATGGATAATAAACTCCAATTTTTGAAATAGGAGCTTGGTGGCTGAGGCAGACAATTTAGTCAATTCCAAGGTAATCCCCACAATAAGATGTCATCGAGATACGCCATGACAATATGTTTTTGTTTCCGAAGAAACACCAAAGCTGGTTTCAATATTTTTGTAAACAATCTGGGGGTGATGTTAATCCATTAGGGAGCACTTTATACTGCCAGAGCTATCCCATCCAGATAAATTTCAAATATCTGCGGTGATCTTTGTCTATTGGTTCTGAGCAGTATGCATCTTTTAGATCGATGCAAGCCATGAAGTACCCCTTGGAAACTAGTTGTTTTAGCAGTAACAAAAAATTTCAATTTTGAAGTAGGTGTACTGCACAAAAGTATTCAGTTGTGTCAAATCAAATGGTGCGGCATCCGCCATCTTTTTTGTTTTTAGGTGAACATGTTTGATACAAACACGAGATTCATGTTTGGTTTCCTCTAGTACTCCTTTTGTATATCGTCTTAACAATTCCGCATGACCTTCCACTTTCTCTTTTTTGTGAAAGCACAAATTGTCGGCTAGGTGCATGTTGAACTGGAAAGCAGGAGTTTGTCAACAAATTCAATTTGTATCGCTGAATACTGTGCAGTATGAAAAGATCAGAAGTTATTCCCTGAACAAATGTAACCTTCCCCCAACCTGTGAAGAAGTTACACATGCTATGTTCCAAAGGCAACCAGACCCACCTACATCCATGGTTACCGATGGTGCTGTGTTGGTTTTCTCCTTCCTTGGTTCCTGGGAGGTGGAGGTGTTGTGGTGTGGGGTTGGCGCATCTTCCAGGAAGGCCGTTCTGGGACATGGCCTGAAAAAGACCTTTGTGTAGGTTGTACGGCCTTCGAGCTTTCACCAGCTTTTCTTTTGGTGTGATAACGCAGCCTGCTGGTAGATGCGTAGGGGTGCTGCCGCCAAATATATGAGGACCTGGTAGCGGACCTTAATCATGCCGACAGCTTTTGCCTCTTTGTCGAGGTCTTTTACGTGTTTGGGCAGTTTGTCCCCGAATAACAGAGTAGGCGGCTGTGCACTGCTAGTTCTACACAACCCCGCGAACGTGGAGTTTAGTGTAGGTCGGATGGCATTCTTCCTGAAACAGTTGATCTCAATTGACCATACAGGAGAGTGCCAGAGCTTCCTGTTGCTCCTCCGACATATCTTCCGTCTACTGACCTGGCAAAGCTGTAATACCCGAGGCCAATAGTTTGAGGATTTACCGCAGGCACATTGAGGGAAATACAGATTCCTAGAGCTAGATGAGTTGTTAAGTAATTTATACTGGCTGCCTGCTGACAACGGTAGCCCCTTTTGTGAGGGCATCGCAACTTGGATGCCATCTCCTCTTCTTGCACCCCTAGCATGTTGTATTCTTCTGCCCAGACCTGACTCCTTAAGGGCCTGTCCCACCAGTATGCAACTATGTGATGTGCGCGAACTAACGTGGTCGCTTGAGCCGTCCGGCGTCACGGGGCCGGTCCCACTTCGATCGCCGGAGCCGTGCGGAAATGTGCGGAGTTCATCCTGACATCGCGTGGGGCTCCGAAAAACTGACTATGTTCAAAAATTCTGCACGGCAATGGCCTGTCGGCTCGCAGTCGCCTCGACGCATTATGCACCGACTCGACGTCGTGCCTCCGTGAACCTCTCTGTAGGTGCCTCTGTGCCCCTCTCCGTGTGCCCCTCTCTGTCCTGGCGAACTTACCTTTAAGACTTTGCTCCAAGTTCGCCTCACTTTGCGCTGCGTTGCGCCACTCACCCGACCTCCGCGCGGCCCTCACTGCCGATTTGGTCGCGCTTGCCGCATGCAGGCGCATGCTGGTGGGAACGGCCCTGTACAGGGATCACCCGACCTCCGCGCAGCTCCCGTTTCTAGTTTGATCGCGCTCATCACATGGAGTCGGATGTTGGTAGGACAGGCCCTTTATACTCCCCTGCGAAGAGGGTGAGACATTTGGCAGCCCTGTAAAAGGGTGACCAGACTCCTGCTGGAGAGGGTCATGTTGGAGCAAGTACTCCACCATCCGCTCCATGCGGGATTATCGACTGCCGTTGCTACCCG
This sequence comes from Raja brachyura, assembly GCA_963514005.1. The sequence goes on along the minus strand of OY740802.1, from coordinate 37,675,090 downwards.
CGAATGGCGAGACTCTGAGCCCGGACCCTGCCGAGTCAACGGGCTTGCCCGACTCCTGGATCGTTGTGCCATCAGTCCGACGTTCCTGCGGGCTGTTGTGGCTTTAAGTCGGGGCTGCTGCTCTGCTGTCGCTACCCATGAACGGCGAGTCTCCGATCCCGGGCCCTGCCAGGTCAACGGGCTTGCCCGACTTCCCGGTAGCTTTGCCGCCAGTCCGCGGCGCTCCTGCAGGCTGCGGCGTTAAGTCGGGGCTGCCGCTCCGCCGTTGCTACCCATGAACGGCGAGTCTCCTAGCCCGGACCCTGCTTGTTCAACAGGCTTGCCCGACTTCCGGGTCTGTAGAGAAGTCTGCCGCCGCTGACTGCCCACGTTCCCGCGATCCTCCGCAGTCAGTCTCTCGAAGCGGCTCGTTGGTGTGGTACTCTGTGCCACAGAGTGCCTGAAAAACTGACCTCAGGTTAGTTGATCCTTACCTGTAGGTCTGTTCCGGCGGAGGAGCGACCCTCCTCCCTGCCTGTCGCTTCGCAATGCGTTCGATGATATGTCACGCTTGCGTGCTGGCGGGGTCTTCACGAAGTCACTCAATTGACTCCGAAGTAAAATTGGCTTGGTATAAATGCAAATTGGTCCCTAGTACTGGTAGGATAGTGTTCATGTGATCAGCGCGGACTCGGTGGGACGAAGGGCCTGTTTCCGTGCTGTTCCAAAATAACTCAACATTTAGGACTGAGATGAGTACGTTTTTCACTCTGAGGGTGTTGGCCTTGTGGAATTCTCTAGCGCAGTTGGTGTGGGGACATGTCCACAAGATAGTTAAGACTCAACCATATTTATAGATTCAAAAGGCCTCAATAAGTATCGGGAGAGGCAGGAAGATGGGCCTCTCCTGCTCCCACTTCTCCGTGTCTCTATTCAGGCACCAGATGGGGTTTTTAGAGAATCTGCATCAACTAATTTTATTCCTCAATGTAATGTGCCTAATTTCATATTGGAGGGATTTGAATATTTGTAGGTATGTTACAAAACTTACCTTTAGCAGCGCTGCAATTCTGCCGCTCCCCGTGTGCATGACTTTGGCGCCTTTTAGAGGGGGGCGGGCTTAAAATGCCGTTTTTCTACAGACAGGGCAAATCGATCCATGTCGGGCGATTTCGTTGCGGAAGAAAAATCGCTCCGACATTTCATTCATGAAGATATTTTTTAAATTACGCTAGATTATTTATTATCTAGAGTAATTTAAAAATCACCTTCAAAAGCCGTGAGCGCCGACAACGGGAAGGATTTTGCGTAGGGGAGAAAAAAAGGTACACAGTTTATTTTTATATTAAAAGTTTGTTTTTATGGAGGCTTTAATAATATTTTCATGTTGCGAAATGGGGTCCAAAAAAAATGTATGAACCAACAGTATTTTTCCTCCTGACTTCACCGCTAACTGCAACGATCCAATCCACCGCATTCCACTAAAACCCACTTGCTAGTTGATTTAAATGGCCATTAATTTACAGGCATTAAACACTAAATTCCTTCCATTTGGCCCAGAAATTCATGAAAATGAGATTTAAAAATTATGTTATATTGTGGATTATTGTGTGAATGTTATTTGGACACTTAGGGAATTTTAAAAAAAGTTTATCTTTTCTTAAGAAATGGATAGATGTTTAGATCTACTCATTGAATTTTGTAATTAGCCACAATTAGATAACTAACTAATTATATGCTTTAATTTCAGGTCATCCAAGTAAGTGTTTCATATTTGGTTCAGAATGCTTCAATCTATAATAACTGAAAATTTCATTGTTCTCTTAATTTTTAAGAAAGTTATGGGCTTTTAATGGTTCTAGATCACAGCTTTTGAGTTAAGTCAATTGAAAGGCAATGGGGAACAAGATGCTAATTTCCCAGTATGAAAATGGTCATAACTTTCTTAATACTGAAGATATGAAAGTGAATTAGGTGTCAAATTAAACTTCTTTTTATGCTTTATCTGATGGGATAAATTGCAGACTTGATTTTTTAAATCTCAAAATTTTGTAACATTGCTAATATTTGCTTCCAGTTCCATGCCTTAGGATTACATCCAGTATCTTTACCACAATGCTACATATCCTCTCACATACTCCATCTATTCAACATGAGACAGGGAGCTTTACCCTAACATTTGAATGCAGGACAAAGGTTGTGGCATGATGGGGTTTGTTTCCATAACTAACATCCCATTAGCCCAGTGATACCCGTGCACCTCTCGGTACCAGTTCTTTAAGCCTCCTCTCTCGTTCTTCCTCAGGTAAGGTCATCATGCACGACCCTTTTGCCATGAGGCCTTTCTTCGGGTACAACTTTGGCAAGTACCTGTCGCACTGGCTCAGCATGGAGCACAGGCCCCAGCGCAGACTTCCCAAGATCTTCCACGTCAACTGGTTCCGCAAGGACAAGCAGAACAACTACCTGTGGCCCGGCTTTGGTGAGAACTCGCGGGTCCTGGAGTGGATGTTCCGTCGGATCGACGGAGAGGACTGCGCCAAGCTCTCTCCCCTCGGCTTCATCCCAGCCGACGGTGCCCTGAACCTGGAGGGCCTGAACAATGTGAACATGGAGGAGCTCTTCAGTGTCGAGAGGGAGTTCTGGGAAGAGGAAACTAGAGAGATCAGGAGATACTTTGATGAGCAAGTCAACGACGATCTTCCCAGTGATGTGGCCAATCAGCTGGTGCAGTTAGAGCAGAGAATAAGTGACTTGTAACCAGGGCCTGCCAACAGGACTATGGGCAGTAACCATGATCATAAATTTAAGGATACAGAACCTCCCCCAATGGGTCATCTGGTTACAGGAGTGAGCCCGTCCATGCAGAAGCACACAGACCCCTCTCCTGATTGTTGCTCTGAACTAACTGACCTCCTAATCTGCCATCAGAGGCAATCAGCCTCAGCAACTCATGGTTTAGTGAGGAGAAGGTCTGTCTGTCTGTCTGTCTGTCTGTCTGTCTGTCTGTCTGTCTGTCTGTCTGTCTGTCTGTCTGTCTGTCTCTGTGTGTGTGTGTGTGTGTGTGTGTTTGTGTGTGTGTGTGCATGTCCGCGTGCGCACCCATGTGTGTGCGTGTGCATGTGTGCGTGCATGTCTGCAGTCAGGGTGTGTGCGTGCTCAACAAGAGGGAAGCCATTCCAAAGGGATTCTTTGGTCAGGGCCTTATGGAGCCTTGTGTGGGCTGGGTGAATACCTGAAGGCAAGATAGTTCCCCAATGGAGGGTGTGAGGGAGAGATAGCTCAAATTGCAGTGAAAGATGGCAGAACCAAAGTGAAGAACATTATTTGCTTATGTGTAATGAATCGATCATTTAAAAAAAAAAGATTTTCATTCTAATTGCTTTTGTTTTATAATTTACACACTTGACAAGCTCTATAGAGTCACAGGTTGTATTTTGTGGTTTAAGCATTAAAATGGACAAATGCAAATCCACTATTGCATTTGATACCAAATACCTTTGGAAGTGTCCCGACCCAAAATATCACCAATCCATTTTCTCCAGAGATGCTCTCCAAGTAACCCACCAAGTAACTCCCAGCATTTGCATTTTATGTCGACCCTTGACAGTCCAGCAACTATTTTGAGTTTCTTTGGGTTTATATAAATCCTGAAGGATTCTGACAATTTAATTTTAGCTGCTGTCAATTTTTTACTTGAGGTATGCATTTTGTTTGTATTACGATTTTATCATCTGGGGTATCTTAGAAAATTGATGTATTGTTTATATTACCATACCTACTAGTGTGGTATGCACCAGGTTTAACAGAACTTCCTTCCCTTTCCATTCTATCCTTGCAGAAGTAAAGATTGGCTTTCCCGACCTGTGGCACAGCTTTTGGTGTTCGGTGTATCTCTGTTCACCCATCCTACCTTGCCTTCCAAGTCATAAATGGCCTCACACTTCTTAATCAGATTGCACCTTGCATTTGTCCATTGTATCCTCCCCAAAAATCACCCTCATCTGACCCTCAAAATCTAATTTACCCCTCACTCCCTCGGAGCACCGCATCCTTATCCTCCCTTGTCACCAACTATTCCTAACCTCCATCCGCTGCACTCACTTGTATGTAAGGCTGAGGCATTGAGGGCAAGAGACACACTGAGATGTTTGGACGTGATGGGATGTAGAGAATCAACCAGGCTGGGGTCCGGGGGTGGGAGGGATGGGTGGGGGGAGCGGGATGGTATGGATAGGTTGGGGAGTTTGATCGACATTGGCATCGAGTGAGCGTTGTGTGGTGGGGTTGTGGAAGAAAGCAACCCGCCAGATGCATCAGAAGCCATGTGTCATGTCCCCAAAGCAGGTAACACCTCTCCTACTAACACGGAGGAAGATCTCAACTGCACAGTGGGTCTTGTTGATAACCTTTGATGTGACCATGCATGTCTGGTCAGCTTCTACATTTCACCAGTACACAGGAAAAATGTCGAGAATTATATGACACGTCCACACAAACGTTAGATTAAATCCTTTCATGTAGTGCAGTTAAAACTGTGACAAGTTAATGAAATCATAGATTGGTGTGTTTTAAACAAAAACTTGCAATAAATTAAAAAGGCAAATGGATATAATATATATATATATATTTATAATAGAGCAGGTTGTGTGCCTTGACTGCAGTAAGTGGGAGTTTGTGGATTCGGGATTGCCAACAGTCCACATTTCTACATTGTGAATCGCACAGGATTATGAAGCTGGAGCGTGGCTGAAAACACGCAGCACATGAACTAGGTGAAGAATGTCTGGACAATTTCCGCAGGCTGAGAAAGGATTTCCAGTCCCACAGAGTAATGGCAGCCTACTGGATATTAAACATTGTCCTCAAGAAACTGTCCGGCAATAGAACAAAGTGAGAACAAGGATACTGTCAAAGGCTAACTAACCGGAGCTTACGCACGGCTGCTCTGAAGGGTGGCGCAGTGGTTGGTGCTGCTGCCTCACAGCTTCAGAGACCTGGCTTTGTCCTGGTGTCTGTCTGCAGTCCGCATGTTCTCCCTTTGGCTGCAAGGGTTTCTCCCCGATTCTATGTTTCCTCCCACATCACAAAGACATGTTGACTGGCAGGTTAATATGTCCCGAGTGTAAGTGTGAAACAGGAGATTTTATTTTTGGCAAGGTGAAGAGGAGAGGTTGTGAGAAGGATAATAGTAAGATTTAATGAGAACTTACCAGTTAGACGTTTGATATTGATTTTATGAGGAGTTACGTTGGTGATTACGTGAAGAAGCCCGTCCAGTCCGCATGCACGTCAATCTTTAAAGCAGCAGTATGAAATCACAAATAACAATCACGGAAGTGACATAGTAAGATGCGTGACTCGAGAACTACCAGATGATCTTTATGAGAAACGGTTGGGCATGGAGGGCACGTAATCACCAACGTAACTCCTCATAAAATCAACATGAAACTTCAAACTGGTAAGTTCTCGTTTAATCTTACTATTTTACTTCGGAGTAACGTGAGTGATTCCGTGAAGAGTTCGAAGCTTTGTGATTTCATGCCGCAGATCGAAATCTCGGCGTCTCACTGCATCGATTGACTCAGGATGAGTGAATAATCAAAAATGCATTAAGCATGATATTGATTCAAATGTATTAATGGTTTACGTTAATAAAGAAATCAATAGCAACCCCTGTGACTCGGGAAGCTAAAGTGGACGCAAAACAGAATGGGCAAAACCCCAGGTCAGTAACCGGCCTATGGTAAAAAAATTTAAATCAATTTAGTTGACCATCGCGAGGATATGGTCGATGTGCATGTCCATTGCCCTGGCCGCTGACGTTGATGCTGACCTGGTGGAATGAGATATACAATCGTCAGTGTTAATACCTGCAAACCCAGAACCTGCTGCAGCCACCTTGAAATAGTCTGAACCGACCTTCCTTTGTGTAGTTGTTTGTTGATTAATAAACAATGCTGATTCCACATTTCTTAGGATTCTGGTGGCCTTGATATAATATAGCAAGCCTGCCCTCCCACATAGACGTGAGACTGTGGGGTATCCAAAAAATGATCTTAAATCCTGCCACCCCTGGACTGCTCTGCTTGTGTAGATCAGAATGTAAAATGTAATGGTACCTGCAGCCAATTCCATCCTATCTAGCCACAGCGTTTGTAATGTTTGCCCTCGTTGTGCTGATATTAGTGTCATAACTAAGGATGTAGCTGGAACCCTTTGGTGAATTAATGTTCACACATTTTCAATTAGCAACTGCATATTCTTGTAGTGGGAGAATTTGTGTCAAGATCTCTTTAACAATTCGATATCCAGGTTGAACCCGACAGAGCAGTTCCCGTTTGTTGCAGCTGTAGTGTCTGTATAACTGAATTAATGTCAAATACCATTTAAGAATGAACTGGAAGATGTCAGAAATCTGTACCAGTGGCAAGGAGATTAGGTAATTATTACAGGATACTTTTACTAGATTGCCATGTGACTAACATATGTCACCATCGTAGTGTAGCAACTTGAAGTTGAGCATGTAGAATATGTATATTCGCTCAATAGCCCCTTACCCATGGGGCGCATCTAGTGTATATATTTAGTTGATACCAACAATTGAAGAATTGGTAACTCATGCAAATCTCCAATACCTCCAACTAGAGATGGTATTCGGAACTTCTCACCTTAGAATCCTTAGCATCAGTTTGTAATAACTGAATTCGACCGATCAAACTACTGGAGCGAGTTCAAGTTCAAGTTCAAATGAGTTTATTGTCATGTTCAGCAATTGTGAATACTGCTTTTTCTATCATTGTGACTGAGGTAGCTTCAGCTGACAATAGCATAAGGTTGTTAACAATGGTCTACATGTCCTTTGAGAGGTTGCTACTTTGCACGATATCAGTTCCTTGATTTGCTCAGCTGAAACACAGCTACTATATTGCCAATGACTCTTGATGAAATAAAAGTCAGTTTTATGTCAAGTTGCTATTAACTCCAATCTCTTGCCACAGGGCGGAGTCATAGGCTAATTAATAATTAAAGGTAAATCCCAATGACCAACGAACAGTTTATCCCATTCCGCAATGTTTTACTGTTATTAGTACAGTTATATTGTCTTTGATAACCTCTGTAATGGGAATTGCATAGCATGGATCTTTGAGACTCTTATGAATCTGTTGTTTGTCAGGAAAATAAGTTTTCATATTCGGAAAGTTCATATGCCCGACACTGTCCATTTTTCATAATAAACATGCCACTCCTGCCTTATTCCATGGGTGGTTTACATGAGAACTTTGGCCCGATTTCCGAACCTTAACTTTAAAAAATAACCCTGGCCATAATCCAAATTTGCTTGGAATGCTACTACTGTGCCTCAACCAGATGTTTTTATCCTTTGTGTGTTGCACAAACAAATGTAAATATTACAACATGTGAACGGTGCACTTACCCATGTTTTGGAAGTGCTAGACCCACTTTGTTGAGTATGGTTGGTAAGGTGCATGGAATTTCTGAGCTATCATGCTGCCCCCAGCTCCAGTGAACTGCCTACTGCCGACGAGCGCCTGGGGTGCGACCTGAACAATGTCCTTAATTGATTCGTCTGCCAGGTTTTCTTCCCCTGTTGAATAAGCCTACCTGAATAACAGATTCGGCGGCTGGCTCTCACATCCCCTGTTGCCGCTGTTCATTGCCGGCACATATGTGCTTCAGTATGTTCTATTGACTTCTTTAGAGCCTGGAGTCAGTTATATCTTGACCTTTTGGTCTTCCCTCCTTAGAGAGGGCTATTTGTAGGCAGCCCTAAACAGGCGCTGCTGCAGGCCGCAGAATATCTATACTGATATGAACCCATTGGACCTATACCCGAATAGAACGTTCTGCTGGGATGGCAACTTTGTTGTCAGGAAAAAAAGGTACCTCTGACACGTGCCCTTCATCCCTTGGGGTATGCCCCACGGCCATACCCTGAGACTCGGTGTCAGCAGGATACTGACCCGTCTTGGTCTCTGCCTCCAAGAGGGAGACCTGTAGCAGCTCTGTCAACTGGAGCTGCTGGTGCGGCCTGCAGAGGTGGAACTTCTGTCTCAACCTTACCATCAGAGTCGGTGTCAGAACTAATCCTCATCTATGAAGGTGCTATCAAACAGTTCTCTACTGGATGCTGCTGCCGCCTTTTTGTTCAGGGTGGCGCTGACACTCCTCCTGTTGGCGTGTGCCCTGCTGTAGCACTGTATACAACAGTTGCTGCATTTGGGATAGTCATTTCAAACGCGCTATCCAGCCCCAGTGAGGAATCATCCCCCGACTCCGTGGGCCTTGCTATCCAGCCCCGGTGGGGAATCATCTCCCGACTCCGTGGGCGTAACAGACTTATGTGTGAACTTGAGAAACCCTGTCCCAGGTATTGCTGGCACCGCCTCTCGTAGAGGCCAGCACTGTTTGACATGAAACAGCCCTGTACCAGGCGCTGCTAGCACGGCTCTCCTGTAGGCCGGCAATGTGACAAATTAAACAGCCCTATATCAGGCGCGGCTGGCATGGCCTGTCCCATAGGCCCGCGCTATTACACATGAAGCAACCCTATCCCAGGCGCTGCTGGCGCGGGCTGTCCCAAAGCCCTTGTAGCCTGACTCACCTGAGTCCAAATAGGGCTGAACGAGTCCTTCTCACCAATTTGATTCCCTGCCTGGGGACCAACGTCTGTGAGCCACTGACTGCACTGTCAGTGACTCTAGCATTATTTCCTTGCCGTTCCACGGCATCCCCGCAGGCTGGAACCTGCTGACTACCTTTTCAACGGCTCCTTATCTCACAACCCAATCTTTTTGAAGGTTATCCGCTTCCGCGGTCGGACTGGGGTTTCCCCACGGTTCATAACCGGTTCACTCATTGGGCGGTGAAACTGGCAGGAAAACCTCTGTGAAGAAAGGCTCCTGCTTCCCTGGTAAGTAAAAACAAACTTACCTTCTAGGTTTAACTTACCGTTGGCAGGTGCTCTGTCCTGCCAGTCTAGTGCTTGCGCCAGTGCGGCTGATGTACTGGCGCGCATGCGGCCTGGACGGGGTTCTTCACGGAATCACTCACGTGACTCGGAAGTAAAATGGGATAATCATAGAAGCATGCTTGATTGATTCAATGGGTCAAAGGGCCTGTTTCCATGCTGTATTATTGGAAAGAGGGGGAGCAAATTGTGTAATTTGTAAAATGCATACTAGGAGAGATACATGGCACCCTAAGGAATGGGGTCAATGAGGACACAACCCATGCATCAGCATGGTGAATCTCCTTTGGACCTCCATTTCTATATCAATTTTTGGTTAAAGGGACCAAACCTGTACAAAATAATCCAAGTGTGGCCTCACCAACATCTTGGAAAACAAGAACAAAACCTTGCTATTCTTACACTCGAACCTCTGTGCAGTGAAAGCCAACATGCCATTTGCTTCTTAACTGCTTGGACCTGAATGCTATTTTATTTTGTGATTTTTGCACAAGAACGTCTGGATCCCACTACATGCCCATTTGCAGTATCTCTCCGATGTAGGCAATAATTCCCCTTTAGGCTCCTTTAACCAATGTGGATTACCTCACACTTCCCTGCAGTAAACTCCATTTGCCAGGTTTTTGCCCAAATCACTTAGTCTCTCTATATCCCCCTTGGCGGAATCACACACCATCCACCCCACCAGCCTATGCATTCAACAGATAATTCTTTGCAATTTCAAGGTTTGCAATTTACGTCATCTATGTGATTCCACCACAATGTGTATGTTTCTCTCACCCCCCCCCTTACAGCATTTGCGGCAACCATTCCCTTCATGACTCCCTGGTCCAGTTCCCACCAACCAGCCCCTCTTCTCACAATGTCACCAACTTTTCCCTTGCCAACTATGTGCAATGAAACACTTGTCCCTTCACCTCTTCCCTTTGCACCATTTGGGAAAACAGTCTTTCCAGATCAAACAGTGATTCACCTGCTCTTCTGCCAATCTAGAGTACTGTATTTGCTGTTCACTGTCTAGTCTCCGGAGAAGCCATTTGCAGATTGGATGATTGCATTACAGAGCAGCTGCATTCACATGGCTTTGGGACCCTGAATATCCTGCTGCCTGTCACTTAATTTCCACATCACAATTCACTCTGACCTATCAGTCCCTGGCCTCCTGCATTGTTGCAACGAAGCCTGATGCAAGCTTGAGGAACAGCACCTCATCGTCCACCTGGGCATGTTGTACACTCTTGACAATATTGAATTCCACATCCTCAGGTAACTTAATTTCCCTGTCTGTAGCAGTCATCCATCTACAGTCATCCAGTATTGGCTCAGCTTGGTCTTGTTTTCCTTTTTTATCTCCGGGAGTTTCCAGTCTGACTCCTCCCTGCATTTTGCAATTCCCAAATTAATTTGGTCGATGCTCTGTCGTCCTCCTACTCACTCTCTAAATGCTCCCATTTACTCATTAACCTGATAAACATATTGACAGGAGACACAAGGAACTGCAGATGCTGCAATCTTGAGTAAAGCACAAAGTGCTGGAGTAACTCAGCAAGTCAGCCAGCATCTCTGGAGAACGTGGACAGTCGACTGTTTGGGTCAGTCTGAAGAAGGGACCAGACCCCAACCATCATCTTTTCATGCCCTGCATAAAAATGCTACCTGACAGCACGTTATGCTTTAACCATATTTACAGCTGCTCCTCAAGGTCACCCCGCTGTATCATGTCAGAAACAATCCCTCCCTGCAGCTTTGCAAGCTTCTAACAAACGGTTATTGATCCGAAACATTGACTCTGTTTCTCTTCCCACAGATGCGGCCTGACCTGCTGAGTGTTTCTGGCATTTTCTGCTTTTGTTTTAGATATCCATCAGATGCAGATTTGTGATATTCATTTTCTAATCCTTCCTTATTGCTTATGAACTTCATAATTTGATTTACCTCCTGTACTGCCCATTGAAGGAACTGGAAGGTACAAAATGTTCATTTCTTCATCTTTTGCGCGGTGTGTGAACTGATCATAGGATGAATTGCCAACTTGCTCTTTGCTTCATACCAGCATTCCTTCCCTGATGAAACAAAGCAATTCTTTGCAGTTTTGAGTGTCAAGGTTCAGAGGTCATGGCCAATTGAACAAAATATTGGAAGAAAACAGGAAATGCTGGACTGATTAGGGCTACGTCTGGCCAAGGGTTTTCAACCTGGAAAGTTACTGTTTCTCTTTCTGAAGGTGTTGCCTGAACTGTTGAGTGTTTCCAATATATTAGTTTTATGTTTGAATATTTTTCGACCGGAAGAGTTACCATTGGTAACTTCGCCGATTTGTGGAGAAGACAGGGAGCTGGTAGAGGGATGCAAATAAGTTAAACTCATCGGCAAGAGTTAGGGAGGTGTATTATAATGTGGGGATTATCCATTTAAGCTGGAAGACAGAAAAGGCAGAATATTGTTTAAATGAATGGGACTACAGAGCACTGAGGTAGTGAGGTATATGTATGTGAAGGTGAGAAAGGTAAGGTGCAGCCATAAAGGTTAGCCTTCAGGGCAAGTGGGATGAAGTGTGAACTGTGCTTCACAGTTGTTCCTGTGGGAGACTGCGATTAACTTTATTTTATAATCATAGCAGCAGAAGTAGGCCAATCGACCCATGGAGTCTATGCCACCATTCACTAGCTGCTGCACCATCTGGTTGATGCAGTGTTGTTGCGACTTATGTTGTAGCCCCGGCCAACAACACTTTCTTCAGGCCGCACTTGGTCACAGTGGGGCTCCTTCATAACTTCATAGGTTCTAGGAGCAGAATTAGGCCATTCAAGTCTACTTCACCATTCAATCATGGCTGATCTACCTTTCCCTCTCAACCCTATTCTCCTGCATTCTCGCCATAACCTCTGACACCCTTAGGAATCAAGAATTTTATCAATGAATTCCACAGATTCACCACCCACTGACGAAATAAATTCCTCCTAATCTTTCTAAAGGTGGGTATTTTTATTCTGCTATGCCCTCTGGTTCGAGACTCACCCACTAATGGAAACATCCTCTCCACATCCACTGTATCCAGGCCTTTCATTATTCGGTAAGTTTCAACAAGGTGTCCCCTCATCCTTCTAAACTCCAGCGAGTACAGGCCCAGTGCCGCCAAACGCTCCTCATATGTTAACCCAATCATCCCCGGGATGATTTTCGTAAACCTCTCCAACGGCAGCACATCCTTCCTCAGATATGTGGGACAAAATGATGACAAGAGGTCTCCCAGGGAGGGACGTCCTGGCATGGGCGCCCAGCAGGAGTGCGGGCTACACACGGTCACAGATCTTTGTGATAGTCGGAAAAACACCCTCTGGGTTTGTTATTCCAGGGGCAGCCAGACGCAGGGGGCATCTCTCTGGAGGTTCCTGAGGGCCAGGTCTCCTGTCACGGACCTTTCTCTGGTCCTCCCTCGCACCACACTCATCTTGCCTCTGAAACTTGTCCCAAGGGACTATTCAGCTGCCTTGAGGGTCAGCAGACAGCTTTAGAGATGCATGAACAGGGAATACAGCTGAGGTCCATTGTCCAGTGTGTGCCAGGCTCAAGATTAACTCTCACTCACTAACCGGGGCCAGATTAACCTTCACTTACTAACCAAGGCCAGATTAACCTCACTAACCAGGGCCAGATTAACCTCACTAACCAGGGCCAGATTAATTTTACTCACCAACCATGGCCATTTAACCATCACACTAATCAGGGCTAGACTTACCTTATTTACTAACCTGGGCCAGATTATCCCTCATTGACAAATCAAGGCCAGAGTAGCATACTCACTAACCAAGTGTGGATTAACCATTCACTCACTCACTAACCAGGGGTCTATATTTACTATCGCTCACTCACTGACCAGGGTCAGAATTAGCACAGTCATTCATTAGAATCAGGATTAACCCTTACTAACTAACCATGAAAAAAACAGCGCTCCCACTGCTATAAAGGCACTAAATGTAGCCGCCAAGGAACACGGGGACTAAGGGACTGTGGCTGGTACACTGTGAAATTGACAGAAGGATGTAGGGTTGGGTGTTTATGCGTGCTATTTTCATATTTATTTTAGTTGTTTATCTTTTTTAAAATATTTTACCTTGTATGTATCGTTAGCTTTTAGAAATGTTTGAATGGTGCACTGACAGGCTGACATTTTTAAATTTTGTTGTAGATGGTGCATGTTACAATGACAATAAAGAAACTATTCTATTCTATTCTATGACTAGATTACCCCTCATTCGTTCACCAACCAGAGTCAGGATTAAACCTCAATCATTCAATTACCAAAACCATCTTCAATTACTAACCTGGGTCCTGAGCCACGATTAACCCCACATATAAAATACACTGGGTTTAATTGACACCGAGTTATTTATCGGGACTCGCCTGGCCAGTAACCAAGGCTAGATTACACGTCCCCAGTCAGTAACCAGGGCTAGATTACACGTCCCCAGTCAGTAACCAGGGCTAGGTTGGACCCTCACGTACACATCTATCATTCATTCCCTTGTCTCCTGATCTGTGTGTGAACTGATCATGGGAGGAAGTGAAAACTTGCTCTTTGGTTCATACCAGCATTCCTTCCCTGATGAAACAGAGCAATTCTTTGCAGTTTTGAGTGTCACAGTTCAAAAGTCATGGCCAACTCAACAAAACATTGGAGGAAAACAGAAAATGCTGGATAGATTGGCCATTGTCTGACCAAGGGGTTTAGACCTCGAATATTACTGTTTCTCTTTCCAAAGATCTGTTGAGTGTTTCCAGCATTTTCTATTTTATTTTTCAATATTTATTTGACTGGAAGGTGTTGCAGTTTGGAATGTTTAACATGGGCAGGACTTACACAGTAAATGGTAGGGCTGTGGGGAGTGTTATAGAGCAGAGGGATCTAGGAATGCAGGTACACAGTTCCTTGAAAATGGCATCACAGAGAGATAGGGTAGTCCAAAAGGCTTTTGGCACTTTGACCTTCATCAGTCTGGATTGAGTATAGAAGTTGGGAGGTCATGTTGCTGTTATATAGGACATTGGTGCAGTCGTATTTTGGGTATTGTGTTCAGTTCTGGGCACGTGTTACAGGAAAGATATTGTCAAGTTGGAAAGGGTACAGAGAGGATTTATGAGGATGTTGCCAGGACTCGAGGGTCTGAACTAAAGGGAGAGGTTGAGCAGACTGGGACTATTCCTTGGATCGCAGGAGGATGAGGGTGTTAATATGCAGGAGTTTGGGTACTTTTGAAATGGCAGGCATCTGTGAGAAACTGGGCTTCGCTGATAGTGACAATACATTGCAAGGTGCTGGAGACCCATGTGACCTAGTTGGCTCCAGTAAGTCTGGACCTCTGAAGAAGCCCCAGGAAGCTTCTGCCCATGTGACCCACCTGTCGCCACCAAGTCTGGGTTCCTAAAGTGTTTTTTGTTATGTTTCACTACACTGACGCTTAATGCATGTCTGTGATTGGTTGGGGAAGCTTTATGTTTCTACTTTGTTTCGGTACCAAGCCGTCGGTATCTGTGATTTCATTCAAGAGGGGTTAACAATGTTTACATTGTATTCTGTGTACCGAATAGATGCAGCGATTGATTCGTAGGGGTTGCCTCCCCTCTGTACTTTCATGCCGTTAGTTTTCCAGCCACTGTATCGGGGTATAAAAGGGTGGGTAATTCGTTAAGGCGTGTCGGTTGTCTTTCCTTCTGTGCTGTTTGTGCGAGGCTGCTGAGGGCTCGAGTGAGTGGATCTGAGGCCGGTCCCGCGGTGCTGTATTCAAATAAAATAGGGTTTGGACTTCAGTGTTCGACTCAGTAGTTTTACTGAACCAGACTAGGAAGAGAATATTAGATCCAGAATCAACAAGGGGTTATAGAAATATATAACATCATGAGAGGAATAGATTGATTAGGCACATAGAGCCTCTTGCAAAGAGTAAGGGGAATTGAGAATCACAGTGCATACGTTTAAGGTGAAGGGAGAAATTAAGGATTGTGAATATTCTGGGAGTTTTGTCCAGTTTTTCTTTAAGGATCAGGGAGCTTTCAAGCAGAACTAAAACCAGACAATGCCACAAATTATGAAAGGTCACCAATCTGAAACATTAATTCCATTTCTTTCTCCACATATGTTGCCTAACCTGAATATTTTTAGCATTTACAGTTACATGTTTTCCAAGTATTTCACCACGCTGATTTAGGAATATATTGACTTTACTACATTGCATTGAGTCTAAATCCTGGGTCTCTCGACAGCAACGTGGGGCATCTTCTCCAAAACCACAGCAGCGGGTAAAAGTCGTGGCTCACTATAACCTACTCAAGCACAATTAGGAACGGATAATTGTTACTAGTCCTTCCACTGATGCCCATATCCCTCCCCACATATCCCCCCCCACAAAAATAGCACCCCAGAAAATTATGCGGTGAAATAAAATTCAAAATGTAGAGAACATAACAAAACAGTTTATTTTTTAACACCACACAACTCTACAATCATTTTTCTTTTTGAAACGCATTGCATTATAATGCAAGTTCAGTCAAAGTTAGTTGTAGAAAAATAATTTATCGTTTGAACAGATAAACTCTCTAAGCATTCATAAATGATTTGTGATTCACTGTGAACCACTGATGACGGGCTGAGGTTCTACATGTGGTATTATCAAAGGTCATTGATCAGTGAGGCGGTGGTATCGGTGCTGGCCGCACCTCACCGATAAATTAATTACCACAATTGAACAAAACTAAAATTAGAATTGACTCGTTAAAAGTACCTCGCTGCCTGCTGTTCACAGGACAGGACACCTCTCTCAAAAGCTCCAGCAGGAACATTAATACAGACTCAGAACAGCTCAGAATGGCCGGTTCAAGTCCAGTTTCCTTCACGTGGGTTACAGATGGTTCTCTAACATATTCCGAGCCATGGATTCCCATGGTCAGACTGTGCATTCACAGACCTTGTTAATTTATGTTGGCTATGGTATTAGAGTACAAGATACAAATAGACATAAGCCAGAGGTCCACGCTGCTAAATATGATTGCAAATGCCCACTCTAGAAACACTAGTTTTCACTTAAACCTGTTAGTAGACACAGCTCGCTAATATTATTGCATGTTTGTAAGGATTTAACTCTTAATAAACACTGATGTTTACCAACTGGAGGCCATTTTGTGGGAACTGATCATAGTTGCTGCCCATAGTCCTGTTGGCAGGCCCTGGTTAAACGCGACTCAGTCTCTGCTCTAACTGCACCAGCTGATTGGCCACATCACTGGGAAGGTCGTTGCTGACTTGCTCATCAAAGTATCTCCTGATCTCTCTAGTTTCCTCTTCCCAGAACTCCCTCTCGACACTGAAGAGCTCCTCCATGTTCACATTGTTCAGGCCCTCCAGGTTCAGGGCACCGTCGGCGGGGATGAAGCCGAGGGGAGAGAGCTTGGCGCAGTCCTCTCCGTCGATCCGACGGAACATCCACTCCAGGACCCGCGAGTTCTCACCGAAGCCGGGCCACAGGTAGTTGTTCTGCTTGTCCTTGCGGAACCAGTTGACGTGGAAGATCTTGGGAAGTCTGCACTGGGGCCTGTGCTCCATGCTGAGCCAGTGCGACAGGTACTTGCCAAAGTTGTACCCGAAGAAAGGCCTCATGGCAAAAGGGTCGTGCATGATGACCTTACCTGAGGAAGAACGAGAGAGGAGGCGTAAAGAACTGGTACCGAGAGGTGCACGGGAATCACGGGGCTAATGGGATGTTAGTTATGGAAACAAACCCCATAATGCCACAACCTTTGTCCTGGATTCAAATGTTAGGGTAAAGCTCCCTGTCTCATGTTGAACAAAGCTCCATGTTCCTGGCATACACTTCCCAACATATATTTCAATGTTAGTGCATGTTCTCCTCCAATGTTATTGTGCTCTGTGCCACTACATTATTGTATTTCACGTCCAATTTAACTTTTAAAAATTTCGAAATGATTTTATTCTGCTCTGCATTACATGTTGCAATGTTACCCTCCTGCGCTGCAGAGTACTGGATTGTGAATTGACTATCGCTCACCTTCTGTCTGTCTGTAACAACAGCGCTATAATGCTGTGGTGTTCTCTGTCTGACTGAACTGTACACCGTCATGGGCCCTACTGTACTTCCCACACCAGTCTTGCTGTACACCATGACCCAGTCTCACTGGACTCCCCACACTCGACTCATTGTACTCCCTGTCCCAGTCTCACTCACTATGCTCCCTGTCCCAGTCTCACTCACTATGCTCTCTGCCCCAGTCTCACTCTTATGCTATCAAAATGGACAACTCCTCCCACTTCTGTCATGGGGTAGACTGACTCCCCTCCTCCTCAATCTTTGCACATCCCCAATCTTTTCCACTCGGCACTTTAATTTCATGTATCTTGTATTTATGACTGTGGGCAAATCAATTTCCCTCCTGGGATAGATCAATTTCTATCACATCGTATCGTATCGTACCTTTGTGCTCAGCAGCAGCTGTAGCCTCGGATCTCATGGCTGCTCCAATGAAAACTCCGTGCTGCCAGTTGAACGCTTCATACACCAGAGGGACACCTGGAGGGACATATATCAATATGAAATTGTACATATTAGGAAGAAAACCGACTGCCCTTTAGATTGTAGGATAGGGGAGCTATCAGTAACTTCTCTGCTTATCATAGGGATTGTATAAGTGACACACATAAAGTAGCATGCCACATGATTATGTGTGAGAACTGTGTAACTGATTATAATCTCAGGCAGTTCAATTGATTGATTTAAGACTTGCAATTCCAGCCATTTACTACTTGACTACTATGGGGGCTCCACAGCACATTGAGCAGTGGGTCAGTACATTGCATTAGCCTGCACACTGACTGTCTAATGCTTCTGAGTGTTCCTTTACAGAATAGACTTCCATACCTCTCGGCCTCCGCCCTCCAAAGATGATTGCTTCAATGGGAACGCCATCGGGAGATTCCCAGTTTGGGTCCATGATTGGACACTGGCTGGCAGGAGAGCAGAACCTGGAGTTGGGGTGTGAACAAGGTTCTCCATCTTCTGGCGTCCACCTTTTGTTCCTCCAGGAAGTCACTGTGACGTGGGGAGGAAGGGTTTCGTCCATTCCTTCCCAGTAAACACCACCATCACTGGTCTCTGCCACGTTGGTGAAAATGGTGTTCTCCTGAATGGTTTTCATAGCGTTTGGGTTGGTTTTCACGGATGTCCCGGGGGCAACGCCAAAAAAGCCGTTCTCTGGGTTGATTGCCCTCAGGATTCCTGTGGAGAGGGGCAGGAAGATCTTTGTTAACAGGGTTATCCATTCTCACATCAGGCACAAGGCTTAGAATAAATTGGACAATTTCCTCAATATTTTGTTTCATTTATTTCAACTGTGGAGAATTGTCAAAAGCCACAAACCTTGCTCATCAAACTTCATCCAGGCGATGTCATCTCCCACACACTCGACCTTCCAGCCGGGCAGTGTGGGCTTCATCATGGCCATGTTAGTTTTGCCACAAGCGCTGGGGAACGCGGCAGCAATGTACTTCTTCTGGCCTTTGGGGTTGGTCACACCCATGATCTGTGGAAGGAGGGAAGAGACCGGTCAGACGCTTGGAGCAAAGCCAGGTTACTGAGAATCTGCAGCCGCTGACTAACCCTCCAGCCGTGGCTCCACAAGGAGCAGCCTCCTGTCTACTCACCAGCATATGTTCAGCCAGCCAGCCCTCGTCCCTGGCCATCCTTGAGGCAATGCGCAGAGCAAAGCATTTCTTCCCCAGCAGCGAGTTGCCGCCGTAGCCACTCCCGTATGAAACGATCTCCATGCGCTGAGGGATGTGGGCGACCAGGATGAGCTCCGGGTTGCAGGCCCAGTTATTGACCAGTGGCTCTGCACGCAAGAGGGAGATTGTCACCACAGGCTCAATAGAACGTTTCTGCATCAAAGTGCACAACAACCCCTTCCCCCATCATCCACACAGCACAAACCGTTCAAACAGCAGGACCACACTTACTCTTCAGTGGTAGAGGACAGCCCACTGAGTGGAGACACTTCACAAACTGGCCGCTGCCCAGTGCCTCCAGCACAGCCGCTCCCATGCGGGTCATGATCCTCATGCTGGCTACAACGTAAGGCGAGTCCGTGAGCTGGATGCCAAACTTGCTCAGAGGCGACTCCACGGGCCCCATGCTGAACGGGATCAGGTACATCGTACGGCCTGGAGATTCAAAGCAAGGAAGTCAGTCCATGGGCACTGCTGGAGCAGAAGCTAACTGGATAATGCCTTATTACCAAAATGTTAAGGAGTTTTAATTATGGTAGCATTCCTATATATGTACAAGCTACACTGTGTAATTTGGCATAGGTGCCACTAATATATCCAAAGAGCGTTGGCAGGAAATTTGTTTGCAATGTCTGGGATTGTCGGCTGCAGGGATCCTGGCTCCTCGGTGTAGATCTGGAACCATCTTAGTGTTGGGAGAGGTGGCCAAATGCCAGCGTAACTAGTCAACGTAACAGTGTAGCTGGGAGATATTGCAGATTGAATCAACGCCTTACCTTTCATACACTCTGGGAATCGTGCGTTGAAGGCCTTCTCAAATTCCTTCTCGGACAGCCATCGGCCGAGCTGGCTCTCTCCGTTCTTCGCTATGGGAACGGTATCCCGCTGTTCAGGGGTCACAATCACCGTTTGACTCTCCACACGAGCAACATCCTTGGGGTCGGTGCGAGCCAGCCAGCTGGAGGTGATAAAAGGTGATGAGAACGAGAGGTGGTGACTCCTCCTTTAGGTCAATCACTGCCCACACTGACAACCTCACCCCCGCATCGTTGCAATGTGTGGCATTCACAACGACGGCAGAGTTCTGGTACCAACTGGTCAAAGTGCACAGGACAATTCTGTAAATTCGGAGACTTTATGCTGAATATAATTTGTGTGTGGTGTAAACTACTAAGGGAAATGGGCAGAGAACTTTATAGAACGTGTATTCCATCTAAACGGGTGCATGTTGCTGTGTAGCGTCACTGAAAATTTACTGGAACCATGTTCTGCTTCTTGCTGCAGGGACCAGCCATGCTGACATCTGTTTGGCATCAATGAATATTCATTAATGAACTCACATTATCTTCCATATCATTTTAAAGCTCTGTGCAGGAGCTGGCTCTCTACCCATTCTACCATGACATGTGTGATGATATGAAGGTCTGGGCAATTAATTATGGGGTCCAACAACCTCAGTCAGACTCAGCAAGGAGCTGGAGATGTGATAGAAGTACCACACTGGTAGCACAGGGTACACGCTTCGCACTATGTGTGACATTCGAGCATCACGTCTGATATTCAACAGTTAAAGTAAATATGGTATGGCTAAATTTGCTATACACTGCTAAAAAACGATGTTAGAAACCACATGGGAGAAAAACTGCTCACCAGTTCTGGTACTTGTGTAGACGTTTGATCATTCCTTGTTCCTCCATCAGGGCCAGAATCTGTCTGTTCTCCTCCTCGCTTCCATCACAGATGTGGATGCTGGCTGGCTGGCACAGCTTCGCACTTTCTTCCACAAAGTCTCTCACACTAGGACTTAACTCGTTCAGATCCCCATAGACCACTTTCACAGCACCCAAGGTCTGAGACTGGAACTGGGGTGCCATATCAGCTCCACTAAGAAGATTGTTAGCAACCTGCAAACAACAATGAACGATTAGGACAAACTGTTAATGTGAACACGTGAAGAAAATTAAAGCATTGCACACACATTATTATAGAGATTTAAAGTTATATTGTATTAATGCATGGTTGTTGTATGTAGAATAAATATCAGACAATGCTAAAAAACACAATAAGCAATCTCGGTTTGCTTTGAAAGAGAAAAGGAACTAGAGGTACACCACATAGATAGAAATAATAAATAATTCAGTTATGTATAAAGGTAAGCTGCAATAAAAATAACGTTATGAGTCTCAACTGGAAAACACATCTATTCTCGATAGCAAAACACAAAGTGCTGGAGGAACTAAGTGCGTCAGGCAGCATCTGTGGAGAAATGGATAGATGACATTTCTGGTCAAAATCCTTCTTCAGACCTTCCTCCAGCACTCAAGATTCTAACATTTGCAATTTCTTGCATCTTGTATTCTCAGTGGTATCTATTCCAATAAACACCGAAAATTATGCTGATGTTCACTTACTTTGCTCGCTGGATCTGCCTTCTAGTCAGTTTGATTATAGATGTTTTTTTCTTCCAAGCGACCTTAACTCTGAGGTTCTTCAGGTATCTGATGATCTTTCATTGGATTGCCTGTGTCTTTAAATACAGAATTAGCCAAGCCCCTCCACCAATTACTCCCAATAAGGGGGCTTGTCATGTACGTCACTGATAGTGAACCCACCTCACTGAGAACGCAGTTAATACGTAATCCAGCGAAGGAATTTGTACTTTTAACAACTGTTCTAACAACTAGTCATCAATAGGTTTGAAGTGTGCACAAGCTCACGTCTTGACATACTTTAATACATAATCCAGCCAATAACGTGTTTCAGCAAACAGTGATCGATACTTGTTAAAATGTACCTTTTTTCCCTCCGTTAAAGCTGAGTTAGGCAAGTTACTGAACATTCTAGTGTCGCACTTTGGACCAGCTCTGAGGCAACTATGTGGATTGTTTTCTGGACCAGAAAGTGCTGATCGCGGTTTATGAGATATGTTGTCCCCACAGGAGCATTGCAGCGACTGACCTTCCAATGAGATCTTAGCACAGGCAGGCACACCTCCAGAGCTGAATAGTTGATGTATGACCACTATTTGTACCTGCTGATAGGCTAGGAGTTGGGGGCTCGAATCAAGTGCAGATTTAGTTGACGATATCACTTAGGCTCGGAATAGAATAGGGAAGAGGAAGACTTGCATTTGTATCACATCTATTCGAATCTCAAGGCATCCAAAAGCACTTTGCAGCTGAAGAGATGCTATCAGAGTATAGTCAATTTGTAAAATAGGAAGAATCTGTAGCTAATCTGTGCATAGTTGGATTCCATCAACACCGAAGATAGAATAATCAAATTGTAAGTGAACAACAACCTGCAGATGGTGGAAATCTGAAATAAAAACAGAAAATGCTAGAAATATTCAGCAGGCCAGGCAGCGTCTGTGAAGAAAGTAGCAAAGTTAGTGTTTCAGGTCGAAGACCCTTCGTCAGAGCAATCTGTGGTACCTGAAAAAGAGATCAAAATTTACTCGGACAGGGTGAGCACTGCTCTTTCAGAAAGTGCCACACTGGATCGATCTCTGAAGAGGAAAAAGTACTGAAATGTTCATGTTCATTTGCAAGAAGCGTTAGGTGACTTTCCTTGGAGTTCACTACGACCTCTGATCGAGCAATTTCCCAGGCACTACCAAAAAATATCACGATGGATGCAACAAATCTAATATTCATTAGTTGGTACAGCATTTAGAATGGTAGCATGCACCTCTGCTTGTTTTTGATACAGTTTTGCAGCATAGGGGTTGTCAAAAAACCTGTCTAACAAGCAGAAATTTCCCAAAGCTACCTCTCTTTCTAGACTAGATGGAAGAATTGCTGCTTTACACGATGTAATTTCTTTCTATGAGTTGCAGTAGATACTATTGCCTGCTTAAAAAGTTAGTTGTCCTCCAGTATTCTAGAGATAGATACTGAGGCATCATTAGTGGAATCACAGTGGAAGTCACCCAGTGGATAAAAAGGATATCCATTAGATTCTTCTGCTCGTAAACAAATGGGTTAGAGGACATACAATTCCCCTGTCCAATTGATGCTTGGCTTTCTATCATACCCATTGCACCTGTTTAAGATGCCTCACACTTTGATGTCTAATATCTAATTATCTGCATTCCTAACCTATACTATTATCTCTTAACCCGACTGGGTTAATTGGCGACACTGCTGGAGTTTATTTGTGAGATTTGTATAAAAGATCTTCAGCTGGACAAGGAGTGGGCCTGCGGTTCAGTAATGGTGACTGAACTATCCAGCTGGATGACGTAAGGGCATCGGAGAAGTGAAGATAGACATAAAAAGCTAGAGTAACTCAGCAGGACAGGCAGCATCTCTGGAGACTGAAGGAGGGTATCAACCTGAAACATCGCCCATTCTTTCTCTCCAGAGATGCTGCCTGAGTTACTCCAGCTTTTTGTGTCTTATCTTTGGTTTAAACCGCATCTGCAGTTCCTTCCTATACATCAGAGAAGTGATTTAGCCAATATAGGCAGGTATCCAACAAACATTGAGGTTAGCTCACACTTGCACATGCATGCACAGACTGAATTGGTTAAATAAATGGAAGAGGGCTGATTTCAGGCTGAACATGTTGCTCAGATGGAGGAGCAAGTAATGGCCTTTAAGGATATGTCTGTCATGGGCACATTTATCCCTGGACCATCTGAATTCATGGATAATGATGGCATGTACTTAGTCAATCTCCCTGTCAATCTCTATTCACTCCATGATCTGAAGAAGGGTCTCGACCCCAAACATCATCTAATCCTTTTCTCCAGAGGTGCTGCCTGACCAGTTGAGTTACTCCAGCACTTTGTGTCTATCTATGGTATAAACCAGCATCCGCAGTTCCTTCCTATACATATTCACTTCTGTCCATTCTGTCTTTGCAAGTACATTCTGTCTTTGCTCACATACATCTCATGAGCGCCCCTCTTACTTTTTCTCCCCATAACCCAACCTTGTCCTATTGTGCTTCCCATTTCTGAAGCACAGAGCACATCCCACCTGCAGAGGACTCAGATTAGGTCATTGATAGGGCTGCCACTTTAGATTAACATGTTGCCTCATTTGAAATATCGTAAAAGATATCTACCGACAACCCATAAGTCTTATCAGCTGCAATTTTTGCATATTACCTAAAACTTGATGACACAATGCCCTTTAATCTGAGTAGGGCAGTAGGCTTTCACCACTAGCTTTGTTTTCAAAACAGCAGAATCTGTGCCTTATGTGTATATATATGACAGAGTATGCAACTACAAGATCGATTCTCTGAGTCAGCTAAATTGCAGAAACCCAATCATCCATCTCAAACTGGGTGAGTAAACCCATAATCCGATTAGCCAAATGCTAACCCGATTTGGCCTGCACCATATTTCTGTAATTTTGAGAAGTATCAGAATATCAGTAGGACCTCAAAAGTAATAATCTCTGGATTATTACCAGTACCACGGGCCAGTCAGAGTAGAAATAGGAGGATATTGCAGATTAATACGTGGCTTGAAAAATGGTGCAAGGGGGAGGGATTCAAATTTTTAGGGCACTGGAACCATTTCTGGGGGAGGTGGGACCAGTACAAACAGGACGGTCTGCAGCCTGGGCTGGAATGGAACCAATGTCCTTGGGGGACATGTCCTTGGGGGAGTGTTTGCTAGTGCTGTCGGGGAGGATTTAAACTAATGTGGCAGGGGGATGGGTACAAGAGCAGAGAGGCAGGTGGGTGTAAAACAAGGGTGGAAGCAATAGGGAGCAAGGTGAAAAGTAAAAGTGGCAGGCAGACAAAGCCAGGGCAAAAATCAAAAAGGGCCACTTCTCAACAAAATTATATAAGGGGTAAGAGCGTTGTAAAAACAAGCCTGAAGGCTTTGTGTCTCAATGCAAGGAGTATTCGTAATAAGGTGGATGAGTTGAACATGCAGATAGCTATTAATGAGTATGATATAGTTGGGATCACGGAGACATGGCTCCAGGGTGACCAAGGCTGGGAGCTGAACATCCAGGGATATTCAATATTCAGGAGGGATAAAGAGAAAGGAAAAGGAGGTGGGGTAACGTTGCTGGTTAGAGAGGAGATTAACGCAATGGAACGGAAGGACATTAGCTTGGAGCATGTGGAATCGGTATGGGTAGAGCAGCGAAACACTAAGGGGCAGAAAACGCTAGTGGGAGTTGTGTACAGGCCACCTAACAGTAGTAGTGAAGTTGGGGATGGTATCAAACAGGAAATTAGAAATGCGTGCGACAAAGGCAAAACAGTTATAATGGGTGACTTCAATCTACATATAGATTGGGTGAATTAAATTGGCAGGGGTGCTGAGGAAGAGGATTTTTTGGAAAGTATGCGGGATAGTTATCTAAATCAACATGTAGAGGAACCAATGAGAGAGCAGGCTATTTTAGACTGGGTATTGAGTAATGTGGAAGGGTTAGTTAGCAGTCTTATTGTGCGTGCCCCCTTGGGCAAGAGTGACCATAATATGGTTGAGTTCTTCATTAGGATGGGTAGTGACATTGTTAATTCATATACAATGGTTCTGAACTTAAGGAAAGATAACTTTGAGGATATGAGATGTGAATTGGCCAAGATTGACTGGCAATCAATTCTAAAAGGGTTGACGGTGGATACGCAATGGAAGACATTTAAAGACTGCATGGATGAACTACAAAAATTGTTCATCCCAATTTGGCAAAAGAATAGATCAGGGAAGGTAGTGCATCCGTGGATAACAAGGGAAATCAGGGATAGTATCAAAGCAAAGGATGATGCGTACAAAGTAGCCAGAAAAAGCAGCATACCAGAGGACTGGGAGAAATTCAGAGACCAGCAGAGAAGGACAAAGGGCTTGATTAGGAAAGGAAAAATAGATTATGAAAGAAAACTGGCAGGGAACATAAAAACTGACTGCAAAAGTTTTTATAGATATGTGAAGAGAAAGAGATTAGTTAAAACAAATGTAGGTCCCTTGCAGTCAGAAACAGGTGAGTTGATCATGGGGAACAAGGATATGGCGGACCAATTGAATAACTACTTTGGTTCCATCTTCACTAAGGAAGACATAAATAATTTGCCGGAAATAGCAGGGGACTGCGGGTCAAAGGAGTACTTGAGTGAAATCCAGGTTAGTCGGGAAGTGGTGTTGGGTAAATTGAATGGATTAAAGGCCGATAAATCCCCAGGGCCACATGGGCTGCATCCCAGAGTACTTAAGGAAGTAGCTCCGGAAATAGTGGATGCATTAGTGATAATCTTTCAAAACTCTTTAGATTCTGGAGTAGTTCCTGAGGATTGGCGGGTAGCAAACGTAACCCCTCTTTTTAAGAAGGGGGGGAGAGAGAAAACGGGGAATTACAGACCAGTTAGTCTAACATCGGTCGTGGGGAAACTGCTAGAGTCAGTTATTAAAGATGGGATAGCAGCACATTTGGAAAGTGGTGAAATCATTGGACAAAGTCAGCATGGATTTACGAAAGGTAAATCATGTCTGACGAATCTTGTGGAATTTTTCGAGGATGTAACTAGTAGTGTGGATAGGGGAGAACCAGTGGATGTGGTGTATCTGGACTTCCAGAAGGCTTTCGACAAGGTCCCACATAAGAGATTAGTATATAAACTTAAAGCATACGGCATTGGGGGTTCAGTATTGATGTGGATAGAGAACTGGCTGGCAAACAGGAAGCAAAGAGTAGGAGTAAACGGGTCGTTTTCACAATGGCAGGCAGTGACTAGTGGGGTACCGCAAGGCTCAGTGCTGGGACCCCAGCTATTTACAATATACATAAATGATCTGGATGAGGGAATTGAAGGCAATATCTCCAAGTTTGCGGATGACACTAAGCTGGGGGGCAGTGTTAACTGTGAGGAGGATGCTAGGAGACTGCAAGGTGACTTGGATAGGCTGGGTGAGTGGGCAAATCTTTGGCAGATGCAGTATAATGTGGATAAATGTGAGGTTATCCACTTTGGTGACAAAAATAGGAAAACAGACTATTATCTAAATGGTGGCCGATTAGGAAAAGGGGAGATGCAGCGCGACCTGGGTGTCATGGTACACCAGTCATTGAAAGTAGGCATGCAGGTGCAGCAGGCAGTGAAGAAAGCCAATGGTATGTTAGCTTTCATAGCAAAAGGATTTGAGTATAGGAGCAGGGAGGTTCTACTTCAGTTGTATAGGGTCTTGGTGAGGCCACACCTGGAGTATTGCGTACAGTTCTGGTCTCCAAATCTGAGGAAGGACATTATTGCCATAGAGGGAGTGCAGGGAAGGTTCACCAGACTGATTCCTGGGATGTCAGGACTGTCTTATGAACAAAGACTGCATAGACTCGGTTTATACTCTCTAGAATTTAGGAGAGGGGATCTTATAGAAACGTACAAAATTCTTAAGGGGTTGGACAGGCTAGATGCAGGAAGATTGTTCCCGATGTTGGGGAGGTCCAGGACAAGGGGTCACAGCTTAAAGATAAGGGGGAAATCATTTTGGACCGAGATGAGAAGGAATTTTTTCACACAGAGAGTGGCGGGTCTCTGGAACTCTCTGCCACAGAGGGTAGTTGAGGCCAGTTCATTGGCTATATTTAAGAGGGAGTTAGATGTGGCCCTTGTGGCTAAGGGGATCAGAGGGTATGGAGAGAAGGCAGGTACGGGATACTGAGTTGGATGATCAGCCATGATCATATTGAATGGCGGTGCAGGCTCGAAGGGCCGAATGGCCTACTCCTCCACCTAATTTCTATGTTTCTATGTTTCTATGAATATGCCCCTCTAGTCCTTGGCCAGACCACTCATCCTCAGATGACCTTTCACTGATTGCACTCGGCACCCCTGTTCCTCTATTGATCCCACGGACAGAAATATTTTGGCGTTCCTGCGCAAGGTGCATTATCTAGTTATTCATACATTTCGTTGATAACATATAATCAGCAGCTAATGACTAGAACCGAAACCACAGTCTCCCTTAGATGTGGGAATACGAGTTCCCTGTCAACTCTTGACTAAGAGTCACCATGAATACTCAGCGTTTTCCTTCAGAGTGGAAGTATAATGCAAGGCTGAATCAGGAATTACCTCATAGTCCTTTGACTGAAACCACATGTGTAAGTCGCCAGAGTGCACAACACAATCTCTTCGACTCGCCACTCAACCTGGAATACTGGTATTGAGAGCCTATGGATTATTATAACTACATTGTTGATTCACAACATGAACCTGCAGGTCAGATAAAAATTATATTACTGTATATGCCAGACGAGCTCCCTGCTGGTAACTACCTGTCCCAGAGAGGATGGCAATGATGATTCCAATGAACCAGCAACTCTACTAACTGTGGAGAAATAAACCATATGTTGAGAAAGACTTCAACTACTTCATTCTATTGAGCAGTCTGATAACCTCAATCACTGATGATGAGGCAGTGCTTCCCTGGTCACTATGACCCCTATGGCCAGCCAGTTCCATGATGGTCTACCCTGAACCAGGGTAACCAAACTGTTCCTACTTGGAACTTACATAAGTTACAATGCAAGGCACCCTGCCAATGTTTCTACATCAATCTGATCAATCCGAGAGACAGTGAAAATGACTAGACAGCCCATGCTGGCAGTAAACCCAACCTGGGCCAAGAGACTGCTCCATTTCGGAGTTTATGGAGGTTAATAACGAGACCTTACTTACCAGCGTCTCTGACCCCGGGTCGATTTTCTTTGTTGGAGCTTCAGTTCCATTTGCAGACCCTGTCTGTCATGCTAGTCATTTCTGTTAGACAGCTGATGCCATTGGCCAACTCCTCTTGTAGTGGCTTGTCCGTCCCAGAGGGACAGCAAATTTACAGGCAAGAGCAGGCAGCTCTTCCTTATGCGATTGTGGCATTAAAGCATGGGATTCAGGCACATAGTCCTGTTCGGGGTCATGTTCGGAGTCAGATCCATACTGATCTCTGACACTCTCTTAGAGTGGGAGAAATATTGCACCCCGAACCAGGCGTTGCCACATGCGTATGCCTCAGACTGCCTGTGCATGCTTCCATGACACAGAGCATATTTTGTGACACCATCTATGATAGTCTTTCAGATGGGAGGAATATTCCAACCCTGAAACCAGGGGTAGCTATAGGCATATGACTTGAACTGCCTGTGCATGCTACCATAATATGGAGCATAATATATGGCACCATCTACATCACTTCATACATCTGAGTGGGAGGATTTATGCAACCCTGAACCTGGAGCTGCCTCAGGCATGTGTGCATATACTTTGGCACCATCTTCATCACTCCGTTCATCCGAGTGGGAGGAATATTGCAACCCTGAACCAGGAGCTGCTTCAGGCATACGTACATATACTTTGACACCATCTCCACCATTCCTTTCATCCGAGTGGGAGGAAGATTGCAACCCTGAACCAGGAGCTGCTGCCTGACATGCCTTCGTAACACGGAGCATTTCTTGTGCCGTCATCTGATTCATCAGATGTTCTAATTGAGACAAACGGCCAATCACATCTGCCATAGATGTCCCAAATCATCTGACAAGACTTATCCCACAGACTTGGCTATGATTTTGCCCTGACTCGGGGTTGTCAGGCTGCCCCCTTCAGCAGCCGAACTGGGACGAGCTGTGCAGATCGGTGCTCTGTTGGTATCATTATTATTCTTACCAGACAGGTTGCACCTGCTAGTGACTCTGCGACCTTGCTCCCTTCTGGAGCCCCAATATGCACTAGACAGAGTGGGAGAATACTGCAACCCTGCCAGGTGTTGTCATAGGCAATTACATGCATATGATTAAAATAAGCCTATCCCCATTACAGTGGCTTGCAAAAGTTTTCATACCCTTGAACTTTTCCACATTCTGTCACATTACAACCACAAACGTGAATGTGTTTTATTGGGATTTTGTGTGATAGACCAAAACAAAGTGGTGCATAATTATGAAGTGGAAGGAAAATGATACATGGTTTCCAAATGTTATTACAAATAAAAAACTGAAAAGTGTGGCATACAAAAGTATTCAGCCCCCCTGAGTCAATACTTTGTAAAACCACCTTTCGCTGCAATTACAGCTGCAAGTCTTTTGGGGTATGTGTCTACCAGCTTTGCACATCTAGAGACTGAAATTTTTGCCCATTCTTCTTTGCAAAATAGTTCAAGCTCAGTCATATTGGATGGAGAGCGCCTGTGAACAGCAATTTTCAAGTCTTGGCAGAGATTCTCAATTGGATTTAGGTCTGGACTTTGACTGGGCCATTCTAACACATGAATATGCTTCGATCTAAACCATTCCATTGTAGCTCTGGCTGTATGTTTAGGGTCGTTGTCCTGCTGGAAGGTGAACCTCCACCCCAGTCTCAAGTCTTTTGCAGACTCTAACAGGTTTTCTTCCAAGATTGGCCTGTATTTGGCTCCATCCACCTTCCCATCAACTCTGACAGCTTCCCTGTCCCTGCTGAAGAAAAGCATCCCCACAGCATGATGCTGCCATCACCATGTTTCACAGTGGGGATGGTGTGCCTCTTGGCTGCTTCTCTGATCAATGCTCTCCTTGCCCGGCCTGTCAGTTTAGGTGGACGGCCATGTCTTGGTAGGTTTGCAGTTGTGCCATACTCTTTCCATTTTCGGATGATGGATTGAACAGTGCTCCGTGAGATGTTCAAAGCTTGGGATATTTTTCATAACCTAACCCTGTTTTAAACTTCTCCACAACTTTATCCCTGATCTGTCTGGTGCGTTCCTTGGGCTTCTTGATGCTGTTTGTCCACTAATGTTCTCTAACAAACATCTGAGGCCTTCACAGAACAGCTGTATTTATACTGAGATTAGATTACACACACGTGGACTCTATTTACTAATTAGGTGACTTCTGAAGGCAATTGGTTGCACTGGACTTTATTTAGGGGTATCAGAGTAAAGGGGGCTGAATACTTTTGCACGCCACACTTTTCAGTTTTTTATTTGTAAAAAAAATTGAAAACCATGTATAATTTTCCTACCACTTCACAATTATGCACTACTTTGTGTTGGTCTATCACATAAAATCCCAATAAAATACATTTACGTTTGTGGTTGTAACGTGACAAAATGTGGAAAGGTTCAAGGGGTATGAAAACTTTTGCAAGCCACTGTAAATAAGAGATTCAACTGCTTTATCGATATGCACATAGTTGGAGTCTCTTGTAAAGGAATCTTCAACAGTCCCCTCTAGTGAGCGGAAATTACCATGACGCCACCAGGTGTAGCTCCCACAGGTGTCTGATAGGCACAGCTCAAAAAAGGCTTCCTAAGCCAGGAGCTCTGGACTGCAATGGCAAGTGCAATTTCACTGCACCATTGGTGTATGTGATAATAAACGTCCTTTGTAAATATCATTTTTAACATAAACTTTATTGGCATAATAAGATATATCGTTATATTGCCAAAGAATTAAACATGACTTTAGAATGCTGTCGAGTACGATAGTCACAAACGTGACCGAGTGGCAACTGCTATCAATGCCAACTCTATTTGTAGCCGCCCAAATATAAAGCATACATTATATGCTGCTGTAGCATAGCTGAGTCCCCTCAGCTAGCAGTAACTATGTTTAAGATTGTTCGGTGTTACGGCAGCTGAGCTTACCTGAGCGGTAGCTCTTGGACGCGGCTTTTTTTAGACTCACCGGCTGCTGCGAACTACTGCAGCCATAGCAGACCTGACTGCTGGCAGCCGCAATTTATGACTCCTAGCTCCTTACGGAGCCCCACGGCTGCCTCCAAATCTGGCTGCCTGCTCCCGTTTGGAGCTCTGATGTCAGCAGCTGTAATGACCTATCCCAGCTCCTATGGAACCCCACGGCGGTCTCCAATTTCGGCCGCCTGCTTCCCATGCGGAGCTGGGACTGCGGCGCAAAAAATCTTTTCTCTAGCTCCTATGGAGCTTCCACTGCGGCCCAAACCCCGGCCGCCTCCATAGCTACTCTGGGCCCGCTATCGGAGCGGCCCGCTGAAAATAAAATTGACTTACCTGTCAGAGCAGTTCGAAACTGCTCCGACTAGCACGCCATGCGTTAGACGTATTGACGCGCATGTGGGCTGGCGGGCTCTTCACGTAGTCACTCACGTGACTTCAAAATAAAATTATCCAATCTGTCAGAAGGTCTGTGGGAGCCACCATGGCCTATGAGGAAAATCCTTCTCTATCCTTTAGCTGGGAGTTTAATGGAGCCTGGAGCCCTGTGTGACTTGCGGGGAAGAGATGGTGTCCTCCCAAGCAGGGCAGTTCAGCTATCAGTTTGTGGCTGGAGTGATGTCTGTGTGAGGGAAGTATCTATGCTCCAGATACAGTACATTGGTCTCTGAGTGTTCAGCTTCCTGTATGCACCTGGGAACAAGATGTCATTAAATGCTGTGCTTCCCCCCTCCCCCTCCCCCAACACACACACACACACACACACACACACACACACACACACACACACACACACACACACACACACACACACACACACACACACACACACACACACACACACACACACACACACACACACACACACACACACACACACACACACACACACACACACCAACCAACCAACCAACCAACCAACCAACCAAGATCCTTAAGCAAGTCTTCCCTGCCCCTGGCTACCTTCTTTTCCTTGAATGATATCTTAAATGGTGGGAGATTGCTTGGAATGTATGTCAGTCCACAAATAAAAAGCAATACCCTTCCCTGCAAACAATCATTGGTTCAATGAAAGTACTTTTGTCTGAGATAAAGGGAGTGGGACTGACAAGAGACAACTGGTGCAAGGGAACACCAAAGTTGAAGTCAAGCATAAATATAGGTGCAGAAGAAGCAAGAGTAAGCCATTTGATCTGATGTGTGTGCCCCATCCTTCAATAACATTGTGGCTGATCTCTTATCTTGCTTTTGATTCACTTAATATCCAAAAATCTTGTCAATTTGTCTTGAATATACTTGGTAGTTATGCCTCCAAGTGCTTTTCAATCAAGGATTCACCATCCTCCAGACATTCTGATGACCTCCATCATTTAAAAGAGTTGCAAAATTCAAACGTACTTTTATTCAAAGAGCTCCCATAACATCTTGATTTATTGCAAAGCTGGATTCTGTTTACCTAATGGCTCACACAAGCATGTGCAGGAAGGAACTGCAGATGCTGGTTTAAACCAAAGATAAACATAAAATGGTGGAGTAACTCAGTGAGACAGGCAGCATCTCCGGATAGAAGGAATGGGTGATGTTTCGGGTTGGAGAAGGGTCTCAACGCAAAATGTCACCCATTCCTTCTCGCCAGAGATGCTGCCTGTCCCGCTGAGTAACTCCAGCATTTTGTGTCTCCCCCCACAAGCATGTTCCTTGTGAGGGTTCTTGTGATTTCAGGAATGGGAATCCTTGCAGGCTGCCCATCTTCCACATAAGGTTCATGGAGCTTAGAAAGGGAATTTGTATTGATGCTCATTCTTGCACAGATAAAACATTTGTAATGCTGCAATGGACCAGCTTCAGGTCACAAATTCAGCTCTTTGCTGGATGAAGAAACCTTTGCTTCTTTCAAAACCAATGTTATTTACTTTAAAAGGCAAAGTGTGTCTATTGGCAAAGGGTACCACATTTTGCAGATATATTTTATTTACTTTAGCTTCTCAATTGCAACGACAGTGTGAGGGTGGCAGTTTGCACAGTAAATGTCATTTTGCCGATACATTATGTTTTCTTTGGAAAGCAACAACACATCAGGAGGCAAAGTCTGAAAATGATGAAGAGTGAATCAATGACAACATCAACGCAAACCTGATGGCCCTGTGCAGGGCTTCTTGATGTGAATACATCAGAAAATCTGAAACCTTGACTTAGATTACAAGCTCCTGCCATGCATTAAAGTTTGTGAAGTGTGAGTTTTTTAAATCAGTGTAGGAAACAGCAGCTCCTGGTTTTAGGGGTGGTTTATTTTACAAATGGGTCACTGAATAAGAGACTCCTAATCTACTGATACAAAAGTCACGAACCAGGGACCATTACACCCCAGTAGAGACAGAGAGACTAATGACACAGACTGATCTGCCGTGAGGGAGGATGAAGAAGGATTGTTCAGTACAATAGACAAGGGAATAGGCCATTCGGCCCCTCGAGCCAGCACCGCCATTCAATGTGATCATGGCTGATCAGCCCCAATCAGTACCCGTTCTTGCCTTTTCCCCATATCTCCTGACTCTGCTATTTTTAAGAGCCCTATCTAGCTCCCTCTTAAAAGCATCCAGAGAATCTGCCTCCATCACCCCCTGAGGCAGAGAATTCCACGGACTCACCACTCTCAGTGAGAAAAAGTGTTTCCTCGTCTCTGTTCTAAATGGCTTACTCCTTATTCTTAAACTGTGGCCCTGGTTCTGAACTCCCCCAACATCGGGAACATGTTTCCTGCCCCTAGTGTGTCCAAGCCCTTAACAATCTTATATGTTTCAATGAGATCCCCTCTCATCGTTCCAAACTACAGAGTGTATAAGCCCAGCTGCTCCATGACAGTTTGTCTGTCTGGTGGAGATGTAAGAAAGGACAAGAGAGATGGAAAATCTGCTGGAAGTGTAAAACACAGAATGCAGCCTTTGCTGCATGCCCAAAGCAAAGGTGAATATTGGGAGAGTGCAGTATCCATGAAGAGATAAAAGTTGCACCAGACCTGACCAGAGATTGAAGACCAGAAACCGGGAACTCCCACTGAACACCAGCCTACGTCATCTATTTTCTCTCAGCCTGCACTCTCCATTGTCCTACCATCCACTCCCCCTTCACTGTAACTTAATGATGCCTGTTTTCTGAATTTTCCCTTTCTGACCCAAGGAGGTGGACCGGAAACATTAACTCAGTTAATGTTTCCCTCGCCACGGATGCTGCCATATTTGCTACGTATTTCTGGCATTTTCTGTTTTTATTTCATATTTTTAGTTTTTGCAGTTTAGTTGCTTTCCAATTGCTGTAGCTTTCATTCCATTATGAATGGTTGGCCAGTCTTTGACTATCAGCAAAATATTTTAATATTACTGCTTTCCAAGCAACTGCCATCAATCCTGCAGCTCACAGTAGCCATTGCCTGTTATTTAAACAAGTGCATAATCGAAGGCAGCTTCCTTACATACCTGTAATAACATTTCCTTTGTCGATCTGATTTCTTGCAACTTGTTAAGAGTTTTATACAAACAATGGTCATAGGTTTTAGGAGCCACATTGTTAAAATGATAGTTGATGATATTAAAAAAGATTTCTGATATTTTCGCAAAAAGCTGGAGTTACAGGAGCTGCAGTTCCTTCCTCCGTGGCAGGTTGTAAAGCTTTTCCAACACAGTGTAAAACAACAGATATCACTATAAATCTGTTTGTACATTGAGGAATGTGAGAAGTATCAGCAGCCTTATTTGAGCACGGTCCTACTTTAGGGAGGATTCTGAGGAGGTTTAAAAGGTGTTAAGCTTGATAACCATAAGAAGTGCGGTTGAATCTTTCATTCGTGAGTCATGTTTTTGGTTAGGAAAGGAATTGCGAGATAAAGTAGGGCAGGAAAATATAATGTTGACATCGAAGAGCAGCCATGACCATTAAATGTTGGAGCAAGTTCAAGGGGACAAATTATCTACTTTTTTTAGGTGCTTAAACAAAGAAAATCGGAATAATTATTTTACTACACAGCGTGCAGAAGGTAGTGGCCATGGATAAAGTGAGGCACCAGTTTGGAATCCACAGATATTGCCATACAGCATGGAAACAGGACCTTCAGCCAAATTTGTCCATGCCAACCAAGATGCCCCATCTAAGCTAGTCCTATTTGTCTCAAAGCCTTTCCCATCTGTGTCATTAAAATGTTGTTATTGTACTTGCCACAACTACCTCCTCTGGCAGCTCGTTCCATATACCCACTCCGTGTGGGTAAAATATTTGCCCCTCAAGTTCTAATTAAATCTCACATTAAACCTACATCCTTTGGTTCTTAATTCCCCTCTCTGGTAAAATTCCCTTCTCTGGGTGTGCATTCACCCTATCGTGATTTTATACATCTTTGTGATTTTATACATCTCTAGCCTCCTGCTCTCCAAGGAATAAAGTCTTGGGTTGCCTAATCTCTCCCTAAAGCTCAGGCCCTCGAGTCCTGGCAAGACCCTCATAAATCTCTCTGCACTCTTTCCAGCTTAATGACATCCTTCTTATAGCAGGGTGACCAAAACTGAACCCAATACTCCAAATACCGAACTGAACCAAATACAGCCTCACCATTGTTACAGTTTCCCAACTTCTCTACTCATTATACTGACTGATGAAGGGCAATGTACTAATACCATCCTTTACCACCTTGTCTACATGTGACGCCACCTTCAGGGAACAGGCAGATAAACATTGTATGTCCTTGAGGTGAATAATGACGGGTGGGAGAAGTCCACAGAGCCAATTCTTTGATTTATATCTTCTTCTTCCGTGTGGCGTGCAGAGCCTAAAGTTGAAGGACAACTTGTTCTATTTGATCTTCCGTTTGTGCACGTCGAGTTGATTGCATTAGTCGAAACTGGGCGGACCACGTGAAGGTTGCAATCTTCCACCCCATTTATATCGTCAATTTTGCCGTGAGAAATAGCCCTTGTTCCACGTCAAGATTTAAAGTAATGTTTGGCCTCACCCTGACAATGGAGGAGGCCCAGGACAGAAAGGTCAGTGTGGGAATGGGAAGGGGAATTAAAGCGTTTGGCAACCAGGATTCCAGGTAGGTCCAGGAAGACTGAACTAAGATGTACAGCGAAACGATCACTCCGGCTATGTTTGGTCTCGCCAATGTATAAGAGTCCACACCTTGAACAACAAATACAATAAATGAGATTGGAGGAGGTGCAAGTGAACCTCTGCCTAACCTGAAAGGACTGTCGGGGTCCCTGGACAGAGTCGAGGGAGGAGGTATAGGGACAGGTGTTGCATCTCCTACTGTTGCAGGGGAAGGTACCCAAGAAGGGACTGCTTTGGGTGGGAAGGGATGTTAACCAGGGAGTTGTGGAGGGAATGGTCTCTGCGGAAGGCGGAAAGGGGTGGAGATCGGAAGATGTGAATAAAGGTGGGATTCCATTAGAGGTGGCGAAAATGTGGGAGGATTATGTGTTTTATGCAACAGCTGATGGGGTGAAAGGTAAGGACTATGGGGACTCTAGTCGCACTCTGTCCCAGTACCACCTTGGGCAGGCAGAGCAAGAGTAGAGCTGCAGGATACCGAGGAGACATGTGTGAGGGCCTCATCTATGATGGAAGAGGGGAACCCCCATTCCCTAAAGAATGAGGACATCTTGGATGTATTAGTATGGAACACCTCATCTTGGGTGCAGATGCAGCATAGATGGAGGAATTGGGAGTACGGGAGAGTCTTTACAGGAGGTAGGGTGGGAAGAAGTGTAGTCTAGATAGCTGTGGGAGTCAGTAGATTTATAATAGACGTCAGTTGATAGTCTATTTCTTGTGATAGGTGAGACAGTGTGATCAAGAAAGGGGAGGGAGGTGTTGGAGATGGTCCAAGTGAATTTGAATGCAGGATGGAAATTGGTGGTGAAGTTGATGGAGTCTATGAGTTCTGCATGGGTGCAGGAGGTAGCACCAATGCAGTCGTCAATGTAATGGAGATAGAGTTTGGTAATAGGGCCAGTGTACGCCTGGAACAAGGATGGTTCAATGTACCCTACAAAGAGGCAGGCGTAGCTGCGGCTTATACGAGTGCCTATAGCTACACCTTTGATTTGGAGGAAGTGGGAGGAGTCGAAGAAGAAGTTGTTAAGAATGAGTACCAGCTCCGCTAGGCGAAGGACCCAAAACATCTCGTATCCATGTTCTCCAGAGATGCTGCTTGGCCTGCAAAGTTACTCCAGCACTTTGTGTCCTTTGTTGCCAAAATACAATCTGTTCTAAAAATAGGGACAAATAGATGTCCCAGCATCAGATCTTCAAAGTTAAAGCACACGGTATTGGGGGTTCAGTATTGATGTGGATAGAGAACTGGCTAGCAGACAGGAGGCAAAGGGTAGGAGTAAACGGGTCCTTTTCAGAATGGCAGGCAGTGACTAGTGGGGTGCCGCAAGGCTCAGTGCTGGGACCCCAGCTATTTACAATATATATTAATGATTTGGACGAGGGAATTCAATGCAACATCTCCAAATTTGCAGATGATACCAAGCTGGGGGGTATAGTTAGGTGTGAGGAGGATGCTTGGAGGCTGCAGGGTGATTTGGATAGGCTGAGTGAATGGGCAGATGCATGGCAGATGCAGTACAATGTGGATAAATGTGAGGTTATCCACTTTGGTGGCAAAAACATGAGGGTAGACTATTATCTGAATGGTGGCAGATTAGGTAAGGGGGAGATGCAACGAGACCTGGGTGTCATGGTACACCAGTCATTGAAAGTAGGCATGCAGGTGCAGCAGGCAGTGAAGAAAGCAAATGGTATGTTAGCATTCATAGCGAAAGGATTTGAGTATAGGAGCAGGGAGGTTCTACTGCAGTTGTACAGGGTTTTGGTGAGGCCACACCTGGAGTACTGCGTACAGTTTTGGTCTCCAAATCTGAGGAAAGACATCCTTGCCATAGAGGGGGTACAGAGAAGATTCACCAGACTGATTCCTGGGATGTCAGGACTTTCATATGAGGAAAGATTGGATAGACTCGGTTTGTACTCGATGGAATTTAGAAGATTGAGGGGGGATCTTATAGAAACCTACAAAATTCTTAAGGGGTTGGACAAGCTAGATGCTGGAAGATTGTTCCCGATGTTGGGGGAGTCCAGAACAAGGGGTCACAGTCTAAGGATAAGGGGGAATTCCTTTAGGACCGAAATGAGGAAAACATTCTTTACACAGAGAGTGGTGAGTCTCTGGAATTCTCTGCCACAGAAGGTAGTTGAGGCCAGTTCATTGGCTATATTTAAGAGGGCGTTAGATGTGGCACTTGTGGCTAAAGGGATCAGGGGGTATGGAGAGAAGGCAGGTACGGGATACTGAGTTGGATGATCAGCCATGATCACATTGAATGGCGGTGCAGGCTCGAAGGGCCGAATGGCCTACTCCTGCACCTATTTTCTATGTTTCTATGTTTCATGTAAATCAATTACTAGACCGGGTTAATCCCCAACGTAAAGAAAATTGTGACATTGACTTGTGTGTTGTATAGGCCCGAGGGTTGCAGAATTCCTGGGAGAAGGAACCAAGACTAATTCTCCCTTTTAGAATCAGGCTGAATTTGCTTCTGCTTTCTAGCTGTTCACAAAGTTCTAAAACTCTCTATAACATGCATGTTTGCTTATCCAACCCCAATTTCTGTAGGGACAGATCATGAGATCATTGGAGCCCAGTCACGCCATCCTAAATCCAAACAGCCAAGAACAAGGATGGACTCAGCGGCTACTGCGAATGGGTCACCTGTGGCAACATGAGGCACAGGCCTGGTTCAGCGCTGCAACGATGGATCCGACGGGTCACTGCCTGCAGGGAAGCTCGAAAGCGGCCAAGCTTGGCCCTGAGTTCGAGGAGGTGGGAGCCGCTGGTGACGACAGACGAGTGGACTGGGCTAGTAGGAGAGGGACCTGGGTATTGTCTCCAGTGTCTTCAAGGTCGGCTGTAGAAGGTACCCCCAGGGCACAAGGTGGTTATGCAAGGAGAGGGAGACCAGTTAGCAGGCTGAGTCGGTCGAGGGTGACAGAGAAGGCCCTGCAGCAACCTGGGGCTTACCTAGGCTTACCTGGATTAGGGGGCGCTCCAGTACATCCAGCATGCAAACTTTGGACTTTTTCTTTTTGTAAATGGCGCCAAAATTTGGCGACTGTGCATGTGTGAGCAATGACTTCCAGAATATTCTCTGACATTTCTATGTGATCGCACCACCAGTTACATCGTCCTGTCCCCATCCCTTTCCACAGAGAGTACTCCCTCTGCAACTCATTGGTTCATTCATGCCTTCCCTACCCATTCTGTTCCCTCCTCAGGTACCTTCCCTTGCAACCGCAATAGATATATAATACTTGTCCCTACACCGACCCTCTCAACTGTGTCCAAGGACCCCAGAGCCATTTCTGGTAAGTCACCTCTTCAAACCTTTCCTACTCCATTTGGTGCTCCTGAAGTGGCCTCCTTTACATCAGTGAGACCAGGCATAGACTACGCGACTATTTTGCTGAAACGCTTGAACTCTGTACACCAAGGCCTGCTGGATCTTCTAGTTGCTAACCATTTTAACCCCTCTTCCCCATAGCGACCTTTCTGTCCTCGCCCTCCTCCACCACCAGAGTGAGGCTATTGACAAACTGGAGGAACAGTACATTGTCTGGCGAGCTTACAACCGAACAATATGAACATTGAATTCTCCAATTTTAAGTAAAACCATTATTACCCTCTCTTTCTCTCCAGCCCCCTCCCCCCCCCCCCCCTCCTACACTCTGGTGCACACCCATTATCTTTAACCACCCCCTGTCACCCTGCTACTTTCCCCTTTTTTGTACACTCATCTCCCATCCCCAAGTCCCTCATTTCCATCTGTCCCCACTCTCTCTCCTTCCTCCATGACACCTTCCACCTCCATTCCTCCCTCATGCTTCGCATTTCATTCCTGCTATTTTCTCCTTGTCTGACACCATTTCTTCTCCTTTTCACCTTTGTCATTTGCTCCACCCATCTGTCAATCAAACCTCAGACTGTATCCACTATCCTACCTGATCACCCGGTTGCTAAACACTTTAATTCTCCTTCCCATTCTCACATTGAGCTTTCTGTCATAGGTCTCCTCCATTGTCAGAGTGAGGCTAAATGCAAATTGGAGGAACAGCATCTCATATTTCGCTTGGGCAGCTTACAGCCCAGTGGTATAAGTTTTGATTTCTCTAACTTTGTGTAACCCTGGCATTCCCTCTCTCTCTATCCCTCCCCCACCCAAGTTGCACCAGCTTCACGTTTTCGCCCAACAGTTAACAATGGCCTGTTTCCTTTATCATTGTTACTTTTTTGCATATCTTTCATTCATTGTTCTATATCTCTCTACATCATCGTCTATATCTCTCGTTTCCCTTTCCCGTTACTTTCAGTCGGAAGAAGGGTCTCAACCTGAAATGTTACCCATTCCTTCTCTCCAGAGACGCTGCCTGTCCAACTGAGTTACTCCAGCTTTTTGTGTCTATCCACTAACAATTTGCCAGGCTTTGTCCCGTCCTCACCTCTCTTTTCCAGCTTTCTCCCCCTACTACAATCAGTCTGAAGAAGGTTCTGATCCGAAATGTCACCTGTCCATTCCCTCCACAGATGCTGGCTGATCCTTTGAGTTTCTCAAACCCTTTTGTGTTTTGCTCAAGATTCCAGCATCTGCAGTTCTTTGTGTTTCCCTGGATGCTTGTGTGGTTCACAACACCACCACAAGCCTGTGCAGGTTCTGTACTTTTAGAATTAGCCGGACCAGGCATCAAAGCAGCATTGCACAATAACTGGCATTGACATCTGCGTACTTCTGGTGTACTTGAACCTTTGGCTCCACTTGATATTTGCTGCCAGATGCATTGTGATGTGACTTTACTTCTTGATGAAAATTCCAACATGATGAAGCAATGGGACCTTAACATCTATGTATCTATATACTATTAAAACTCTGTGTGCGTGTGTGGGTGTATGTCATTTTGCCTTTGATTCATTACTCCGCGAAAACCAGACGCAAAAACGCCGACATTTTTACCATTTCGCTAGCGATTTTACTTTTACATTCGCAAATCCACTCCTCATTAAATTTAGTCATTTTTCTGTGCACATTTTTAATAAAATCCTTCATAAAACTTACTCTTTTCTTTAAATCAGCAGCTGCCGACGTCACAATGCCCTTGCGCTTGCAGCACCGCCACCCGCTCTCCATTCAAGCAGACGCTGTCATTGCACTTTCAACCCCCCCCCCCCCCACCTTGTCATCGCATGCCCCACGCAACGATAACGGCTGTTGCCGCCCGGCTCTCCTCCGCATCCACCCCCCCCCCCCGGCCCGGCTCTGTCACGCTGGCGGAAGCCACATATCGGCTGGTCCCCCCGCTGCTGTTCGCTGTCCTCGATGGCGGCCCGCAGGCTCACTCAGGATCACTCCCGCCTGCTACACCCTCCCCCCACCCCCCCTCCCCGTACTCGGGGTCTGAAGCACCAAGGATGCGAGGCCATGGAGCTGAGGCTCACTCTGAGGCCGATGGCTGCTGGGCGGCCCTACCCCACTCCTCCCTCCCTTCTTCCCCCCTCCCTCTCCTCCCTTCCCTCCCCTCTCTCCTCTCTCTCTCATCTCTCTCTCGATCGATCGGCCCTCTGCTACTTTTGATCGTTCGCTCCGCTCGCACCAGCAGGGTCGCTAGCTCAAAAAACGGCATCAATCGGAAACCCCAGCTCCAAAAGGCAGGAAGCTCCCCTGCCTCTGTGTCCCTTTCTGTGCGCCCCTCTCTGTGTGCCTCTCTCTCTCTGTCCCTCTCTGTGTGCCTCCGTGACCCTCTCTGTGTGTGCCTCCGTGACCCTCTCTGTGTGTGCCTCCGTGACCCTCTCTGTGTGTGCCTCCGTGTCCCTCTCTGTGTGTGCCTCCGTGTCCTTCTCTGTGTGCCTCCGTGTCCCTCTCTGTGCCTCCATGTTCCTCTCTGTGCCTCCCTCTCTGTATCTGTCTCCCTCTCCGTGCCCCCGTCTCCCCCTCCGTGCCTGCTAATTGGGAGCTATGTGTGAGTGGATAGGGCAGGGCATGGGGTAAAAGTAGTGAATTAATAATATTAATATAATATCAATGAGGGATGTGTGTGTGTGTGACGCCTCAGGCTGCCCCCTCCCCTCGCGGCCGCGCATTGGGGGAACAGACCCAATGGGTCTGCACTTGGTCTAGTCCATTTTAAATCTATTAAGTGTTGTATATTCACCAATTATGCCAAAGAACATTGCATAACCTGTAGATAAGGTGATCATTAACACTAACAACTGCAATTCAATGCTTAAATGTGTGCACAAGTCTGAAGTTCCCATTTTAATGTCCAATGTTGATATCCTCACTTCTGTTCCAGTTTAAGGGCAACATTCATCCAAGTGAATGTGATTCCATTATGCACACAGAAAAATTATTGTGTTCAATAATTGCCCCTCTCCTGACAGATAGATAGTGTGAGTCGCCACTGCTGTAAAAAACTATCTCTTTGCAGTTATCTTATTTAAGTAACCAAGGAAAATCATACCAGTTGAGGCTATTGAAATATATATTGGAAATAAAAAAACGTTTGCACACTAAGAGGATTATCTCAACCGTGGTGTGCCAGTGATCGCTTGCATTGGCATTTGCTCGTCCATGTACAAGTTCATGTAAAAGTTCACATACAAGGCTCATGCAGCTGACAAGACCTGCTAGCTTTTGATCAACCTTGATGAAAAGGATGGACTTGTACAACCAAGCCTTCCAAACCAAGCCACTGGTACGGGTAAAGGGAGTTGGTAGAGGGTGCAGGGATCCCTTGTTTAAGAAAGAACTGCAAATGCTGGAAAAAATTAAGGTAGACAAAAATGTTGGAGAAACTCAGCGGGTGAGGCAGCATCTATGGAGTGAAAGAATAGGTGATGTTTCGGGTCGAAACATCACCCTTCTTAAGACTGATGTGGGGGTGGGCGGGCGGGTAGAGGAAAGGAAGAGGTGGAGGCAGTCTTCTTTTGTGTGCCGTGCACAGCCTAAAGTTGCAGGACAACTTGTTCTATTTGATCTTCCGTTTGTGCACGTCGAGTTGATTGCATTAGTCGAAACAGGGCGGACCACGTGAAGGTTGCAATCTTCCACCCTGGTGGAGACAGTAGGCTAAACTGATCCCTTGTAGTCATTTCCCCCAAAACAAATACACCCTTTTCTCCAGAGATGCTGCCTGACCTGCTAAGTTACTTCAGCATTTGGTGTCTATCTGTAGAGCCTATAGTGGCTGTTGAGGTGGAAAGGTTGGTGATGAAGTTGTTTTACATGCTTGCTTTTGAAAGCAAGGCCTTTGAGTACAAAAGTTGACATATCATACTGCAGCTGTAGAAGTTGTTGATGAGACCACTCTTGGAGTACTGTGTGCAATTCTGGTCACCCAGCTGAAGGAAGGATGTCAATAAGTTGGAATGGGTGCAGAAAAGATGCTCCAGGATGTTACCTCGACTTTCAGGCTGAGTTAATGCTGGATAGGCTGCAACTTTCCATATTTAGAGCATAGGAGGCTGAAGGGTATCCTTATTGAAATGTACAAAATCATGGGGGGGGGGGGGGGATAGATAAAGTGATGCCTCAGTCTTTCTCCCGCAGGGTAGAGGATTTTAAAACAAGGTGAGAGATTTAAGGGGGATCTCAATTGAAATATTTTGAGTGAAAAGAGGTCTGACCATATCTGAAACATGCTGCCAGAGGAAGTTATAGAAGCGGATACAATTATGAATTTCAAAAGTAATTTGGATAGATATGTATAAGGTGTGGAGGGATATAGGCTAAATGCAGGCTAATGGAAATACCTCAGAATGGCAACTTTGTCAGTATGGATATGTTGGGCAGAAGGGCCTATTTTCATGATATATAGTTAATTGATAAAGTGCCTGGCATGTGTTGAAAATACTCAATGCGATTTGGAGCTCATTTGTCACTCCAAAGTTTCAAACCATTATTCAAATATTAAATTAATTGTTAGGGTCAATTTCAGTCAGAGACAGATAACCAAGAGTCACCAAGATTGCCACCAGCATGCTAAGTCAAGAAATGAATTATC
The DNA here is from genome assembly GCA_963514005.1 of Raja brachyura. The sequence continues at coordinate 37,630,585 of OY740802.1, read as the reverse complement.
CTTCGAACTAAGATAAAGCGTGCACACATTAACAGTAACAAAAAAGAGTAAAATACAATATAATTTAGGCAACTTTAAGGAAAAACTCAGAAAACAGTTAATTGGGCAAAAATGAACTTAAAAGCAAACCAGTTATTTCCAGTTTGATCCAAAAAAGCATGTAATAATGAAACTTGTTAATGATTACTTTTTAGCAAAACAGGTTAGCAAAGTCATGAAAAACAGGTTTATAATGCTAAGCTGCTCACGCACCCAGAATAAGGTCAGATTGAATAATTTCACAAACAGCTTGTTTTGGTAGCGAGAAATGGGTGAAAGGTTATATGTGATTTCTGACTCTCCACCTGTAGCTGTTCTACTCTCTTGCCATTTGTAAGCAGACATTTGTCATATTTTTAAAACTGAATTTATACTGAACATTCCACTTTGCTATTGGAATGTTCAGTATAAGGCTTTTAATTGGTAAACTAGACTAAATGTGACCCGTTGGGTCCCAGTCACACGGAAGGCCTGGTCCCCCAACACAACCCATTCCCCAACGCAATATTCCACCACTCACCGATAGCCCCTAACTGTGCAGGCACGGCATCATTTCCCCTCATCCCACTGCACTCAACAGTGGGAGGGGTTATGGGGAAGGGGTTGTGGGGTGGGGAGCGGTTGTGCAGCGGTGGGGTAATGGGGAGGGGTTTGGGGGGAGGGGTTGTTGGGGGAGGGGTTGTGTGGGGGAGGGGTTGTGTGGGGGGGAGGGGTTGTGTGGGGGGGAGGGGTTGTGTGGGGGGAGGGGTTGTGTGGGGGGGAGGGGTTGTGTGGTGGGGAGGGGTTGTGGTGGGGGGAGGGGTTGTGGTGGGGGGGAGGGGTTGTGTGGGGGGGTGGTGGGGTTGTGGGGGGTGAGGGGTTGTAGAGGGGAGGGGTTGTAGGGGGAGGGGATTGGGGGAGGGGTTGTGGGGGTGGGGAGGGGTTGTGGGAGGGTGGTGGGGTTGTAGGGGGAGGGTTGAGGGGGAGGGGTTGTGAGAGTGAGGGGTTGTAGGAGGGAGGGGTTGTAGGGGGGAAGGTTTGTAGGGGGAGGGGTTGTGGGGGGAGGGGTTGTGGGGGGGAGGGGTTGTGGGGGGGAGGGGTTGTGGGGATGGGGTTGTGGGGATGGGGTTGTGGGGATGGGGTTGTGGGGTGTGTTTGTGGGGTTATGGGGAGGGGTTTGGGGGGAGGGGTTGTTGGGGGAGGGGTTGTGTGGGGGGGGAGGGGTTGTGTGGGGGGGAGGGGTTGTGTGGGGGGGAGGGGTTGTGTGGGGGGAGGGGTTGTGTGGGGGGGAGGGGTTGTGTGGGGGGGAGGGGTTGTGTGGGGGGAGGGGTTGTGTGGGGGGGAGGGGTTGTGTGGGGGGAGGGGTTGTGTGGGGGGGGAGGGGTTGCGTGGGGGGGAGGGGTTGCGTGGGGGGGGGAGGGGTTGTGTGGGGGGGGGAGGGGTTGTGTGTGGGGCTCTCGGGCTGGGCGGCTTTTGGACTGGGTAGCTCTCGGTCTGGGCAGCCCGCGGGCTGGGAGGCAGGGTGGCTCTCGGGCTGGGCGGCTCTCGGGCTTCGAATTTTACAGCATCCGCAGGTCTTTCTTAAACTATAACATGCTGAAGTGTTTCGAGATCTGAATATGCAAAAGGCATTGTAGAAATAGAGTCAAGTCAAGGGTGTTTTATTGTCAAATGTCCCAGACCAGACAATGAAATTCGTACTTGCTGCTACACAACAGAATATGTGAATATGTAAACATTGTATATAATGGGGGAAAAAAAGTTAAATAAATAACAAATATAGTGCAAATAACAATAGAAACCATAAATCAATCTCGCAAACAAATATATCATGACAGATATGACGATTACTTATACTAGCAAACACTTCCATGGGTGTTTGCAGAACTAAGCTACCTCACCTAAATTACAATTCTGTGTTAGCCCAGGTGATTTGTCCAAGTTAACTACTAGGAACATAAAATAGTAAGATTAAATGAGAAGTTACCAGTTTGAAGTTTGATCTTTATTTTATGAGGGGTTTCGATGAGGGATTACGTGAAGAACCCGTCAGCCGCGCATGCTCGTCAACCTTCAAAGCAGCGGTGTGGAGTCACAGACAGGAACATTGACCTGAGAATAGTAAGATTGAAGAAACTAGAACCACCAGCGGGTTTTATGAGGAGGGGTTTGGGAGTGGAGGGCACGTAATCCCTCATCGTAACTCCTCATAAAATAAAGATCAAACTTGAAACTGGTAAGTTCTCGTTTAATCTTACTATTTTACTTCAGAGTCATGTGAGTGACTATGTGAAGATTTTAAAGCTCTGTGACTCCATACCGTGGAACGAATCCATGTGTCACACACTGTATAGTTGACCAAGAAGAGTGGACAAAACTGTACAGACATGACATAATGAACAAATTGAATTTAATGTGTAGTTAACGATAACAAAACCAACAACAGCTCCCCTTCTACCCGAGAGGACATTAACGCAAACTTAAAACTGAGTTAGCAAACACGCTCGTTCCGGCTAAAGGCTTATTATAAAACGTTTGAAACGTGCGTGCTGAGGACCACCCTGCAACCGACAAAATCTGGTATAGCGGGACATCCATGGCCCTTGCCTCCGACGTAGCTGCAGACCTGGTGGAATGAGATTTAAACATTTTAGTATTAATCCCAGTCTTTATTAAAACTTGCTTTAACCACCTGGAAATAGTCTGAGTTGAGACCTGCTTATGTGGTTTCCTGTGGCTAATCAATAATGCTAACTCAGACCCCCAAAGCCCCTTGGTGAGGATAATGTACTGCTGGAGGGGAGCAACTACACACAAATTGGGATCCAAAGGATATGCCATTAACTGTAACTTCAATCCCGAGGTACCTGGTCTACCCTGTTTTATAGGCTCATACACAAAGGAAGTGAAATTACCAGCAGAGGTGAGCATCCTGTCCAAACGAAGCTTTTGCAAGGACTAAACCCTCTGTGCTGAAACTAATGCCATCAGCATAGCCACCTTATGCGTGAGTTGGAGTAGAGACAGGGAAGTTGGCAGAGACCATGACCGGAGTAAAGTTAACACCACCCCTACATCCCAAATTTCTGAATATCTGGGCCGAGGAGGATTTGAATTGAAGACTCCCCTCATGAATCTAGACACTAGAGGGTGAGACTCCACTGATTGGTGTTCTGAAAGTGGCAGCAGGTATGACAACAGCGCACTTCTGGCACTATTGAGGGCACTGTAGCTTAATTTGTCATCTCCAGAACATTAGAAATCTGTACTGCCTCATAAGAAATGTCAGCCTGTGCACAGAACACTTCCCATTTCCTAAAATATGAAGCATATTGTTTCTGAGTACTGCCTCTCCACGCTGCAGTTAGCACATCCACCATGTGATCAGCTAGTCCCAGTCCAAGGAACGGTCTTCTTAAAACCTACAAATCAATAAATTGAGCCGATCATGCAGAGGATGTACTTCACCAGACACCGGGTTTGTTAACAACGTCTTGCCTTTAGGAACCTTCCACACAGGTTCTACAACCCTGCTCAGAACCAGAGGATACCAGGGCTGAGTCGAGCAGTCAGGGACTACCAGAATGCCGGAGGCAGAGTCCTGCTGAAATTTTTGCAGACAGCGACTGACAAGGCAAAATGGGGGAAATGGATAGAAAAACATTGCACCCCAATGTAGCGAAAACGCATCTATCGCTACTGCCCCTGGGTCTGGTTCCCATGCAACTTACTTTGGTAATTGATGGTTTAGCCTTGTAGCGAACAAATCCATATCCGGTGTTCCATACCTAGAAATAATATCCTTTAACACTCTATGATTCAACACCCATTCTGTGTTGTCATTGAATTTACGTGACCTGGTGTCCGCCACCGTGTTGAATCTACCTGGGAGGTAGATAGCTGAAACCCAAATATGTCGAACAATACACCACTTCCAAATGAGACATGCCAATTTATCACAGGATACCGATTTGATACCACTCATGTGATTTATGTATGCCACTGCTGTGGTGTTATCTATCTGTATTTGAATGTGCACATGGTGCATGTGTGCACAATAAGCTTTCAAACCATAAAGGGCAGCGAGCAACTCCAAATAGTTAACACCATGCAGCTGCAGAAAAGTATCTCATGCATATTCCACCTGCCACCGCAGCTTGTAACGGTGTCAGTGGCGCCCCACCCCAGAGTACTTGTCTGTAAAACAATTGCAGGGCTTTCAATTGAAATAGTGCCAGAACAATGGCCAATATTGGCTATCCACCATTGTAGCTCATCAATAGAACGTAATTGCATCGTTCTGTCAAAGTGGCCTGAATTATGTTTGAGTGCCTGCAACTTTGCTCTTTGTAATTGCTAATAGTGCAAAGGCCCATATTTGGCAGCTGGAAATGTAGCCACCAATTTCCCAATTAAGCTAGCTACTTGTCGAATTGAAGGCAGCTGCTGTGTGATAAGATGATTGCAGGCTTCTATTAACTTCAATCTCTTGCCCTCAGGCAAAGTGACTAACAGGTGATTGGAATTAATTGTAAATCCCAAATAATCCATAACCCTGGATGGAGTCAACCTGGATTTTTCAGGGTGAATAAGGAACCCCAACTGTTCAAACAAGAGTTTGGTGGCTGAAACCGTCAACATAGCCAATTCCATGGTTTTCCCTATAATGAGGATATCGTCCAAATAAGCCATCACTATGTGTTTCTGCTCTCTTAAAAGAGCCAGCACAGGTTTTAATATTTTAGTGAATAACCTGGGAGCTGAGGTTAACCCATTGGCAACGCTTTAAACTGCCGTAGCTGCCCCATCCACTTAAACTTTAAGTATTTTCTGTGATCCTTGTGAACAGGTACAGAATAATAAGCATCTTTAAGATCAATGCATGCCATATAACATCCCCTGGAAATGAGCTGTTTCCATTTTGAAATGTTTGTACTGCACAAAGGTATTAAGTTGGGTTAAGTCCAAAATAATGCGACACCCCCCATCCTTCTTATCCCTAGGTAAAATATTGGATACGAATTCATGAGGTTCATGACTGTTTTTTTCAATCACTCTTTTAGCACATAACTTATCAATTTCAGCCTGAACATCCAAATCATCCCACTTTGAACGAGTAAAGGTACGGTTTGGAGCATACTGCGTGGGTGGGAGAGAGCCCGCAATTTCAATTTTGCAATGGACCCACACCCAGTATGTTACATTGAGACCCAGATCCACCTACCTGCACATTGGTCGATGGATTCTGTTTATTTCCTTCCCCGATGATTGGGGAGTTGAGGTGCTGGTGTGTGCCAGCTGCGCATCTTGGCTGTCGGCCAGCTTGGGCCATGTCCTAAAAAAGACCTCCGGCCGGTTATTTGGTTCTTCAAGCTGGAGGTGGTCTCCTCAGTGGGTCTTCCGCTGATCGAGGCTTAGGGGTGTTGGCGTCGGAACAATGACTGTCTGTTAGGTGGTGGAGCCCGCAGTAGCCCCACAGCCTTTGACTCATCGTCCAAATCCTTCACCTGCCTGGGCAGGTCATCTCCAAACAGCAAATTGGGCGGCTGCACATTACTGGCCTTACACAACCCCACAAACTTGCGAAAACAGTTAATTTCGAACTGTGCATTGCACAACAATGCCATTGCGTCCCTTTGAGCCTCCGATAATGCGCAGCCGTCTACCAACCTGGCAAATGCTGTCAGCCCCAACGCCAGCAGGTTTTGGATTCTCTGCAGCTTGGCCTCTTGGGTCTTAATGCCACCGCCGATATAGCACCAGATGGAATTATTCACGATGGGTACCTTCAGGTCAACACAGTTGCTAGGAGCATGGTACCTCATGGCTGTCTCCATCATAACCTGCTCCTGCAGCTGATGGGAAGCCAGATAGTTAATGCTGGTTGCGAGCTCTTCTTCCAGAGGCTCCCCAACCAGCGACGGCATAGCAAACTTAGTGACCATAGTTGGCTCTTTCGCATTCCGCGGGTCTCGCACCGAGCGGTCCTCCGCCCATGACTGGTGGTCTATGCTCCCGTCCTCTGACGGGGACACATAATGCAGCCCTGTACCAGGCGCTGCTGCGAGCCCTCGAGGCTCGCTGAGATATGCTTCCCGACCAGAGGGCACATCATGTTGGAGCATCTTCTCCAGACGACGATCTTCCCGCTCGGGGAGGCGAACACTCCCGGCCAGACTCATCAGAGTCCACTGGCCTGTTGGACTTGCACTTGGCCTTCCCGACCTGCGGGGTAGCCACAGTGCTGTACATGGGCACCGAGCCCGGGGTCGCTGGCTGTGGAGTCAGCGACCCCGACGGTGAAACGGACTGCTGCTCGCTGACCGCACTGCCACGGTCTTCGGAAGCGGTTCTCCCTGCAGCCCGTCGAGACTTCACCTTTTCCATGACTTCTTGCTGTAAAACAGAAACAGAAAAAACGACCGCAGACTAAGTTCGAGACTTATCTGGAGGCCTTTTAAAACTACCGCTGGTGGAGCGACGCGCCACCAGCCAGTCAGAGCGCCATGCGTTAGACGTAATGACACGCATGCGCGGCTGACGGGTTCTTCACGTAGTCACTCACGTGACTCCGAAGTAAAACTATAAATCCATCACAATCAAGCTTACTTCAATCCTCAACTGCTTATGAAATACTGAAACATTTTCATCAGAGGATATGAAATAACAAACGTATGAAAAGGGACCTTCACCTCTGCTAAAGTCCAAACCCAAGAATGATGACCCTGCACTGTACTTGAGGCCTAAAAGTAAGGCTATCGGGGATGCCAAAAGAGACTTCCAAAACAAGCTTTGAGGCTCAGTACAATCAAGTGGATGCCAGACCACTATGATGGGGCCATCATGGACTACAAGCCAAAATCCGCGGCAATTTTGGGCGCAATGCAACAATGAGCTCAATGTATATTACGCCAGGCAAGCAAAGTTTCATCTAAATACCTCTGTCCCAAACATCTCAGTGGCAGAAGTATTGGTATTAGTTTCCTATTGTCACATGTGTAGAGAAACTGAGAAAAACATTGCTGTATGTGCTATCCAAGTAAATCATCCATACAACAATCAAACCATACATGAATATAACAGCATTGACCCTATTACCTCTGTAGGGTGTCAACATACATGTCGAACAAAATACTCTAAACTCAGATCCCTTCTTCTTGCCATAACCTTCTTCCTCGTTGTCGTCCCTGAAGTCTCGGACCGTCCTTCTTTTATACAAATGTTCCTTCAAACTCCTAAAGGAAGCCTTTGTTCTAACACAAGGCTCTCACAATTCTGAAGTCAATCATTTCAAGTTGTCACTCATCCAAGTGCTGAATAAACAAAATGCATCTTCATTCCTTATCAGGCTATAGAGAGTTCATAATTATGTTGCCTGTTCATATTTTCATTCGCATCATACAGTTCCTTCGCAAAATGGCCGCTCCCAACCACTTAATCCTCTCAAGGCCACACTACATAGCCATGAAGTTACCTTCAGCTCTGCTCTCACCAGATGTCCATCACGGGACCATATTCGCAGTGCTTCTTTGTTCTCCTGGTCCCAGCATTTCTCTGTCTCTCTCGAGCTAGTTGCATACTCCCAAAGCTTGTCAGGATACTTGACATCAAGTCTCCGGCTACAACAGGTAGTGCAAAAAGAGAAAACAAACAAATATTAGAATATAATGTTAGAACTATAAAGAAAGTGCAGATAAAAAAAGTGAAAGGGCAGCAACAAGGTTAATAGGTCAATTGAAAATGCAATTGTGTGGAGGAGGCTGGTTTGCATGATATACTGGGCTATGTCCACAGTCTTTGACAGAGTAGTTGCCAAAGAAAGCTGTGAAACCCATATCCAAGTCATTCACAAATACGGTAAACAGTATGGGACCTAGTACTGATCCTTATGGGACACCAATAATCATTAACATCCAATCGCAAAAACAACCCTCTATTGCCCCCCTCTGTCTCTTGTTGCCAAGTTAATTTTGGATTCAGTCCAACTTGTCCTCGATCACATGGACTCTTGCCTTTTGAACGTCTCCAATTAAGGATTTTGTCAAAGGCTTTATTAAGGCCTTTATTTATTAGTAAATCACATCTACTGCCTTCATCAATACTTCGATTCTTCTTCAAATAATTCAACCACATTGGTCAGACGGGCGACACAGTGGAAGATTTGCTGACTTACAGCACTAGAGACCCTGGTTCGGTCCTGACTGCAGGCGCAGTCTGTGTGGAGTTTGTACATTTTCCCTGTGACTGCGTGGGTTTTCTCCGGGTGCTCTGGTTTCCTCCCACACTCTGTGTAAAAAAACCTGCCCTGAACCATCTCCATGAAACTTTGCCCCTCTCATCTAGAAGCTATATTCTCCAATGTTAGCCATTTTCATTCAGGGAAAAATATTCTGACTGTCTACCCTATCTATGCCTCTCATAATTTTATACACCTATCGTCTCCTCTCCAGCTCCAATGTTCTAGAGCGAACTATCCAAGCTCTCCTTGTAGCTGAAACCCTCAAACCCAGGCAGAATTCTGGTAAATTTCGAAAGTGGACCCTCTCCAAAGACTCTACATCCTCCCTGTAATGGGGTGGTCAGAACGACACATAATATTTCAAATGCAGCCTAACCATATTCTTATAGACTGCATCATGACTTCCTGACTCATATGCTCAATGCTCCTAGCAATGAAGGAAAGCATACCATATGCCTGTTTTACCGCCTTATCTACCTCTGCCGCCACCTTCGAACTATGAAGTTGGTTATCTAAGATCCCTCTGCACATCAATGCTGTTAAGGGTCTTGTTAAGTCCATAAAGATGGATTAATTAAATTGTGTACACGTGAAACATTAAAACCGCAGTGTTTGATTGTCACTGCTACCGTTGACACGTTATTACAGAATTCATTTTAACGGCAAATCAATGCTCTTAATATGGAGTATCAGTACTGTAGTTTTTTAATGTATATATCATGTCTTGATTGGTGAATATGTTTAGTTTGTGACTTTATTTGAAGCAGAAATAATATGTGAATGCTTCATTGAGCATAATTCCGACTGGTAACTACGCACTTCGTCCGAGCACATTATCGCACGCGTCATGCAAGCTGTCCTAAATGACCACCTAAACTGTCATTTGGCAACCTGAAAAGCTGCCTAGGTTGCCCGGCTGGCAACAGGGAAAAAAAGTTAAGTGAGAGCCCTGAATCCTTCCTCGTTGTCTGCAACTCCTCCAATTTTGGTATTGTCAGCAAACTTACTCACCGACCCATCTACATTTATAACCAAATCATTTATATTAACTCAAGAATCATCAGGTGAATCAACAGGTTAGCAGTACTAATGTCAATGGCTGGGTAATGTTTGACCGCTTTCAACTGAGAACCGTGGGGACTGCATTGTTAGACCCATGGTGATAAAATGTATTAATGTAGCAATGTTACAAAAGTTTGAGATTTTAAAAATCAAGTCTGCAATTTATCCCACCAGATAAAGCATAAAAAGAAGTTTAATTTGACACCTAATTCACTTTCATATCTTCAGTATTAAGAAAGTTAAGACCATTTTCATACTCGGAAATTAGCATCTTGTTCCCCATTGGCTTTCAATTGACTTAACTCAAAAGCTGTGATCTAGAACAGTTAAAAGCCCATAACTTTCTTAAAAATTAAGAGAACTCAATGAAATTTTCAGTTATTATAGATTGAAGCATTCTGAAACAAATATGAAACAATCTTACTTGGATGACCTGAAATTAAAGCATATAATTAGTTAGTTATCCAATTGTAGCTAATTAAAAAATTCAATGAGTAGATCTAAACATCTATCCATTTCTTAAAGATAAACTTTTTTAAAATTGCCTAAGTGTCCAAATAACATTCACGCAATAATCCACAATATAACATATTTTTTATATCTCATTTTCATGAATTTCTACACCAAATGGAAGGAATTTAGTGTTTAATGCCTGTAAATTAATGGCTATTTAAATCAACTAGCGAGTGGGTTTTAGTGGAATGCGGTGGATTGGAACGCTGCGGTTTGCGGTGAAGTCGGGAGGAAAAATACTGTTGGTTCATACATTTTTTTGGACCCCATTTCGCAACATGAAAATGTGATTAAAGCCTCCCTAAAAACCAACTTTTAATATAAAAATAAACTGTGTACCTTTTTTTCTCCCCTACACAAAATCCTTCCCGTTGTCGGCGCTCACGGCTTTTGAAGGTGATTTTTAAATTACTCTAGTTAATAAATAATCTAGCGTAATTTAAAAATACCTTCATGAATGAAATGTCGGAGCGATTTTTCTTCCGCAACGAAATCGCCCGACGGATCGATTTTCCCAGTCTGCAGAAAAACGGCACTTTAAGCCCGCCCCCCTCTGAAAGGCGCCAAAGCCACGCACACGGGGAGCGGCAGAACTGCAGCTCTGCTCAAGGTAAGTTTTGTAACATACCTAATTAATGTTCTCTACTAATTCTGTGGAATTCTCTGCCTCAGGACGGTGGAGGCCGGTTCTCTGGATGCTTTCAAGAGAGTTAGATGGAGCTCTTAAAGATAGCGGGGTCAAGGGATATGGGGAGAAGGCAGGAACGGGGTACTGATTGTGGATGATCAGCCATGATATAATTGAATGGCAGTGCTGGCTCGAAGGGCCAAATGGCCTACTCCTGCACCTATTGTCTATTGACGGCAGCGTTCACAACAGAGCCGGATGGGCAATGAAAGGGGGGAGAATGGGAAAGGATGGATAACAAAGAGCACGAATGGCTACCTGTTGGGCTGAACAATTTTGAGATAACCGTTTTTCTTTGTCCTCAGGGAACAAAATGAGCTTCCTTCTGCCTTTGGCGATGCCGCCCAACTTACTCTTGGATTCTGCAGCAGCACGTCGCTGCACCGCCGGTCACCCTCCTTCGGCGCATGCGCAGAGCCGGACATCCTCCTCTTGTGCATGCGCGGAGCCGGCGGCCCCACTCACTACGCCCGAACGGAGCCGGTCGCCACCTTCCTGCACATGCGCTTGCGCTGAGCCGGCGGTCCTTCTCATGCGCTTGCGCTGAGCCGGCGGGTCTGTACCCGCGTATGCGCAGTACGCGCCCCGCTGTGCTGTGAAGCGCGCTGCCATTTTGCTCGAGCGGCCGTTTCCCGCCCGCCGCCGCCGCCGCCGCCAGCAGGAGAGGTCGACGGTCGACGGTCGACGCCCCAGCTCGGGCCCGGCCCGGCCCGGCCCACGGGAGGTCACTCTACCGGAGCAGCCTCGGGATCTCGCCCATCCTGAGGCGGCGTCGTCCTCTTGCACCCATCCTGGCCCAGTGAAGGGGCCACACTGCCCACTATGTCGTAGCCCCAACAGTCACCGTGCTGCATCAGGTAGCATTGCTCTCAAGTAAGGGCGTCGAATAAATGTTGCAGGACTGATGAAACCCACACGGTTGTATTTGAAGGCGTGAGACTACGGCGATGCTTCAGACACACGAGGCAGCCTAAGATAGAGCACATGCTGCTAAAGAACACAAAGTGCTGGAGTAACTCCGTGGGTCAGCCAGCATCTCTGGAAATCAGTAAAAGGCGACATTTCGATCTGGACCATTCTTCAAATTGATTATAGGTGGAAAGCGCTGGAAACAAAAAGTGGATAGGGGATGGTTAAAGGAGAGGCGGCGGGACATTGCCTGGCAAGTGATAGGTGGATACAGATGAGGAGAATTTAATTGGCAGCTGTATGGACAAAAGCTGGAGATGAAAAGGAAACTAAAGGGTGTAAGATAAAGAGAGAAGAGGAATGAATACAATGATCCCAGTTTCTCAAGCCAGAACAAAACAAGAGTTCCCCTTGTCCTAACTTTTCACCCCACCAGCCACTACATCCAACACATCATTCTCCAACATTTCAGTCCCCTGCAATGTGATCCCACCACTAATCACATTCCTGTTCCCACCTCTTTTTGCAGACTACTCCTTCTGCAGCTCCTTGGTTTACTCATCCCTTCCCATCCAACCCCTTGCTATATCTGTCCCTATACCTCCTTTCTCACATGCATTCAGGGACCCCGACAGTTATGTGGCCTGAGACCAAGTAATGACTAGGTGTGTAGGAAGGAACTGTAGACTAGGTGACTGTTTCGCTACAGACTTGGCTCGATCTGTCAAGGCCTGCTTCTCCCAGTTGCTAACATTTTAAATCCCCTTCACATTCCCATATTAACCTTGTGTGTAGGAAGGAACTGCAGGTGCTGGTTTAAACCAATGATAGACACAAAAAGCTGGACTAACTCAGCATGACAGGCAATATCTCTGGAGAGAAGGAATGGGTGACTTGAAGAAGGCTCTTGATCCGAAACGTCACCCATTCCTTCTCTCCAAGATGCTCCCTGTCCCGCTGAGATACTCCAGCTTTTTGTGTCTTCCCATACGGATCTTTATGTCCTGGTTCTCCTCCATTGGTCAGGGTGAATCTCCTGAATTATTTGATGCTACTCTCTCATCTTTATTACTTTCCAATTCCATTTTGGGCAGAAAGTGAACCAATGATAGTTAACTGAGTCCTGGTAGTCAAAAATGCTGAAGAATTCTTGCTCATGGCTTGCAGAAAATTAAAGTTCTCGAGAAGTTTCTGCTGGAAGGAAACTATGAATTATAATTAGCCAAATCTCAATTTATTTAAAAGATTTGGAGAAAATTCCTAATGTTTTAAATTACTAGTTTGACACTTTAATGTGTGGAAGTTCTGAAATGTATTGGAAAATTATAAAAATCATGTTAACCTGATGTTACACTCTGTAGTGGCGATGGGTGGCTGAAATCGAGTGGTATTTTGAATCTGTCATCGTTGTACTGTTAAAGTTGTACTGTTACTGTACTATGAAAATCTGAAAAAGGGGGAAAGTATGGTGTAAGAAATTGTCTTGCATGTATAGAACACCTTTCACAGCCACGGAAGCAGTAAGGTACAACAACTTCTCTTTTGACTCCTCCCATTTCCTCCAAACACAAGGCATAGCTATGGGCACACGCATGGGCCCTAGCTACGCCTGCCTCTTTGTCGGGCACGTCGAACAATCTTTGTTCTCGGCGTACCAGGGCCCCACCCCCGACCTTTACCTCCGTTACATTGACGACTGCTTTGGTGTCACCTCCTGCACCCACGCAGAACTGACTGACTTCATCCATTTCACCACCAACTTCCATCCGGCACTCAAATATACTTGGACCATTTCCGACATTTCCCTACCATTCCTTGACCTCACCATCTCTATTGCAGGTGATACACTCCTGACTGACATCCACTACAAACCAACTGACTCCCACAGCTACCTGGACTACTCTTCCTCCCACCCTGCTTCCTGTAAGGACTCCATCCCCTATTCCCAATTCCTCCGTCTACGCAGCATCTGCTCCCAGGATGACGTGTTCCACACCAGGTCATCGCAAATGTCCTCGTTCTTCAGAGAACGGGGTTTCCCCTCCCCCACTATAGATGAGGCTCGCACCAGGGTCTCCTCCATACCCTGCAACACTGCCCTCTCTCCCCATTCCCCCACTCACAACAAGGGCCGAGTCCCCCTGGTCCTCACCTTTCACCTCACCAGCCAGCGCATACAACAGATAGTCCTCCGCCAGTTTCGTCACCTCCAACGTGACCCCTCCACTCGCCACATCTTCCCATCTCCCCCCCCTGTCTGCCTTCCGCAAAGACCGCTCCCTCCGCAACTCCCTCGTCAATTCTTCCCTTCCCTCCCGCTCCACTCCTTCCCCGGGCACTTTCCCTTGCAACCGCAAGAGATGCTACACTTGTCCCTTCACCTCCCCCATCCACTCCTTTCAGGGACCCAAGCAGTCATTCCAAGTCCGACAGAGGTTCACCTGCACCTCCTCCAACCTCATCTACTGCATCCGTTGCTCCAGATGCCAGCTGATCTACATCGGTGAGACCAAGCGGAGGCTGGGCGATCGTTTCGCCGAACACCTCCGCTCGGTCCGCAATAACCAACCCGACCTCCCGGTGGCTCAGCACTTCAACTCCCCCTCCCACTGCGTATCCGACCTCTCGGTCCTGGGCCTCCTCCACGGCCAGAGTGATCAACACCCCAAGTTGGAGGAACAGCACCTCATATTCCGCTTGGGGAGTCTGCATCCTCTGGGCTTAAACATTGAATTTTCTCAATTCTGTTAACCCAGACTGCCTCCCCCCCACCTCTCCCTCAGCCCTCTGGCCTTGACATTCCTTCTCCATATCTCCCCCCCCCCCCCCCCCCCCAGTCGCACTAGCTTCTCATTTTCACACCACAAACAGCTTACAATGGCCTGCTTCCTTTATCACCAATACTTTTTTGCATATCTTTCACTCATTGTTCCTTATCTCTCCACATCACTGTTTATATCTCTCGTTTCCCTGATCCCTGACCAGTCTGAAGAAGGGTCTCGACCCGAAACGTCGCCTATCTCCTTCGCTCCTGCTGCACCCGCTGAGTTTCTCCAGCTTTTTGTGTAACCCTCGATTCTCCAGCATCTGCAGTTCCTTCTTTAACGAAGCAGTAAGGTAGTTTGAAGCCTAAGTATTCTGAAAGTGCAGTCTTTAATGTTCCATTAGTTTGAGGCATATATCCAATTGTTTTGACTAATTTATGCTTCTTTTCAGGCAACCATATCAGATGAAGTCTCAGAATTGGAAATATTTTGGAAACATTTACTTATTGCAGTTCACTAAAAGAAAAAAAGTGATGCAGTTGACAGAATACAAAGCAAACACAAAGTGGAAAAATCTGAAGTTTTGAAACCATGATGGAAAGTGAAATTTTATTCCATGAAACAACTTTATTTTTAACAAAATCAGAGGAGGACATTGTGGAATATTCTGTAGAGCGGGGAAGTTCTGACAAAATGCACGTCATCACATTACAGGTGGTGAATATGGATGAGCACGCCCAACCCTGCCTGAATGAGGTTAATTTAATGACAGTGCATCAAGAAGGGATTGAAATAATTCCAACTGGTGTGAACCAAGCGTTGGAAAATGAGGGGGAGATAATGCATACTCTTCCACTCCCTGAGGGCGTACAAGTGTTTAAGGTATGGAGTTGAAAACATTGCAAAATATGTTTTTACTACTTTATTGCTAGGTTTTCTAAAAAGTTTTAAAATTTCAAATGATTATTCAGCATTATTTTATACCATAACTTTTATCATAGAAACATACAACATAGAAATAGACCCTTGCATCCCATCTTGCCTATACCAACCGTGATGCCTAAACCAGTGTGTCTACATCTGCAGTTCCTTCTTTAACACTTTGTCTACTCCACTGCGATATCTCCTCAAGGTATGCCTACTTTGAAGAAGTTCTCCTCCTCCCTACGAAGACAGTTTCACAACCTCCTCTCTCTTGCTTTATCTCTCCATATCACTGTTTATATCTCTCGTTTCCCTGATCCCTGACCAGTCTGAAGAAGGGTCTCGACCCGAAACGTCGCCTATCTCCTTCGCTCCTTAGATGCTGCTGCACCCGCTGAGTTTCTCCAGCTTTTTGTGTAACCCTCGATTCTCCAGCATCTGCAGTTCCTTCTTTAACACTTTGTCTACTCCACTGCGATATCTCCTCAAGGTATGCCTACTTTGAAGAAGTTCTCCTCCTCCCTACGAAGACAGTTTCACAACCTCCTCTCTCTTGCTTTATCTCTCCATATCACTGTTTATATCTCTCGTTTCCCTGATACCTGACCAGTCTGAAGAAGGGTCTCGACCCGAAATGTCGCCTATCTCCTTCGCTCCTTAGATGCTGCTGCACCCGCTGAGTTTCTCCAGCTTTTTGTGTAACCCTCGATTCTCCAGCATCTGCAGTTCCTTCTTTAACACTTTGTCTACTCCACTGCGATATCTCCTCAAGGTATGCCTACTTTGAAGAAGTTCTCCTCCTCCCTACGAAGACAGTTTCACAACCTCCTCTCTCTTGCTTTATCTCTCCATATCACTGTTTATATCTCTCGTTTCCCTGATCCCTGACCAGTCTGAAGAAGGGTCTCGACCCGAAACGTCGCCTATCTCCTTCGCTCCTTAGATGCTGCTGCACCCGCTGAGTTTCTCCAGCTTTTTGTGGTTCCCATCACACCTATCCTGTTTAAGTACCTATCCAAATATCTTTTAGAAATTGTAATTGTATTTGCCTCCAATACCTCTTCTGGCATCTCATGCACTATCTTTTGTGTGAAAAACTTAAACCTGTCCCTCTAGTTCTAAAGATTAGACATTTCCATCCATGCCTGTCCCGCTGCGAGTTACTCCAGCATTTTTAGTCCATCTTCCGTATAAACCAGCATCTGTAGTTACTTCCTACACCTCCAGCTAAATTTGCCTGTCTGGGCAAACGATTCTAACTATCCTATTTATATAAGATCACTCCCTTACATTCCACCGAGAATAAACCCAACTTATCCAGTCACTCCATGTAACTCCATTTCAGTCAACATCCTGGTGAAACTCTTTACCCTTGGATCCACAGATGTACTGAGAGCTGAAATTGGTTGGAGGACAGAAGAGTGGAAGGTGACATAACAATTAAACTAAACGGCTTCATCTATAGTGATAAAACAAAACAAAGATTTGAAAAGTTAAAGTGCAAAGATGGTCAAATAAGGAATCATTATTGTTATCAAAAAGTCCATGAGTGGACATAACGATTCACAAAAACAATAGCCCAATGCATACTACAAATTTTGTTATTAAAGTTAATGTCAGATTGTCTGACTAGTTGTGTGTGATACACTGTCTTACCCAAAAATAGTTCATGTAATCTGGTCATTATCCGTTGTTTGATTTATATTTTTACCCAGCCTTAAACTTACTTGTTGTTGTTAATTTCTTCATTGTTAGGTTGGTCCAAATGGAGAAATGCAGAACGTTGAGCATACAGAACTGGGTACTGCTACTACTGAACCAGATTACATGGGCACACTGGTGTATCAGGATCATAATCCTGCTAACAAGGAAAAAAGTACATTGCCACATAACATGCAAGTTGGAAATATTACAGATGTGTCCATTTGTGAACATCGAGAGACACGTTTGGAAGGGTCACGACCAGATGTAATTGTAGAAAATATTGGTCTTGTCAATAGCAACAGACCTATTAAAATTAAAACTAAAGGTTAGTGTTCTTTTCCACTTGAAAATAATTTGTTTGTCCCTTTCATGCTATCATTCCATCTTAGCTAAGAGTTAAGCGACTAGCTTCCAGGTATCTTGTTACGCTGATTATTTACTAGGAAGTAGGTATTGATGTAGGAGTAAATACGTTCTTTTTCAGTGCAGGCAATTTATTTAACTTGTGGTGCATTGTAATGATATTTAAATAACTGCTCCACTACAATCTGAATTAAAAGCAGAGCAAGTGTCCAGAGGAATGCATCATATCCCAAAGGCAATTTCTGGACGTGGTCAGAGTCCTTCCTCTGTTCATGTATGACAATTGCTATGTCTCCATTTTTTCTTTATTTTAGCCTTATAGCTGCTGACAACAGTGCCATAACTGGTTGGAAATTCCATTATATAATGCAATATTTGTTGGTCCTACAGTATTGAATTTCTTTGAGTAGTCTTTAAAATACAATTGCTCTATACAAATACCTGCAGTGCAATCATAAACAATGGGTGGGAAACAGAAATCTTTCCAATCAAATCTGAATTTAGCTAAGGTTGTCCTCTATTTTGTCTTGTTTGTGTGCCACTAGGGGTGCCCCGTGATGGCAGCCTCTGCCTACAGTCTGTTTGTTTTTCCATCTTTTTTTATTTTTAGTCTTTTAAAAAGTATGTTTTTTAGTATTTCTTAGTATTTTTATGTGGGGGAGGCGGGTAGGGTAAGGAGGAAACCTTTTCCCAGTCACTTCCTGGCGAGGATGCGACTATTCTCCGAGCTGCATCTTCGCCCCCCTCTCGCGGCCTACCAACTGGATTGGTGTGACCAGAGCTTCAGCAACGGCGCAGCACTGGATTCATCATGGAGCGGGCGATGCCTTACCTGGGATCGCCGTTTGAAGCTCCGGAGCGTTGGTCCCGCTGCTTCAACTTCGTGGAGCTGTGGTTTGCGGAGCTTCAGCCATGGGTGGTGCTGACTTCAACATCGCGGAGCCCTGGGATTCCTTTGCCGAGGACCGCCAGTGTGAATCTCCACCCAGCTCGGCCTGTGGACTTCGGGAGCTGCGGTCGTTGGTAAGAAGTCGCCGATTCGGAAGTCCAAGCGGCTGAGAATGTTCTTCCGTTCCAACGTCGTAGTTCCGTCATCCCAGTCATCCTCCTCTGTTGTTCACCCGTGATCGGGGGCCTCCAGAGTCCCCTGCAGGCGCCGCTACGGCGGCCCCGATGTACAGAGGAGGATGACTGAACTTTGGTGCCTTCCCTCACAGTGGGAAACTTTGATTCCGCTGTGTGGGGATGTTTATGTTAAAGTCTATCGTGTGCTGTGTATTTTTATTCGTAAGGCTGTATGGTGACCCCATATTTCACTGTACCAATTGGTGCATGTGACAATAAATGTCTCTAGAATTTCTCTTGAATCTCTTGTGCAACATAGACTCTTTTCTGCAGTCCATCAAAAGGAAACAAGTATAAGAAGGATGATGATCTCAAGCTATAGAGGCACTTAGGTCGAGGTCTCCCTTTAAATGGTCGATGTCATTATATATTGGGATTTCCACAGCGATTTAAAATTCACCAGCAACCAGTTTGAAGTGGTCTTGGACTAAAGTCAGTTGCACCAAAATTGGAGCGATTTTTTTTGGCAGTTGGTGCAAGTAAGCCCTCCACTGTCAGGTCCAATTTTCTAAGGCAGGGGTCTCCAAACTATGGCATGCGGGCCACATCCGGCCTGCCACTGGATTCTATCCGGCCGGCAGCTAGCTCAACGCAGGACGGAGCGTGTGTCAGTCAGGCATCGAGCCAATTCGAGTGAGGGAGCACGGCCGCCTGGAGCTGCTCTTAGTGTTGTTACCGGGTAAGTCCCTCGAATTGCCAGAGCCAAGACATCACATATCCGTCTTGAAAAAAGGATGCAAGGGGGGGGGGGGGGGGGGGTTGGAGTTCGGCGGTGGCAAGAATGGGTTGGCGGGAGGGGCGAGGGCCGTTGTTCGGCGGTGGTCAGAATGGGTCGGCGGCGCGTTATGTGCGATCGTTCCTATCTGCCCTCTCTCTCTCCCCCTCTCTGCCCTCGCTCTCTGCCCCCTCTCTCTCTCTCTCTCTCTGCCCCCTCTCCCTTCTCTGCTCCCTGGTCTCCCTGGTCTCTCTGTCTCCCTGGTCTCTCTGTCTCCCTGGTCTCCCTGGTCTCTCTGTCTCCCTGGTCTCTCTGTCTCCCTGGTCTCTCTGTCTCCCTGGTCTCTCTGTCTCCCTGGTCTCCCTGGTCTCTCTGTCTCCCTGGTCTCTCTGTCTCCCTGTCTCTCTCCCTCTCTCTCTCTCTCTCTCTGCCTCTCTTTTTTTTCCTTTTTCAAAATCTTTATTCAACACAATCATATAATACAACACATCAAAACATAATCAAATATAACACTATAACAAACAAATCAATGTAGTACAACAGTACATTCATTGTTTACAATACTCTCAACCCCACGCGGTGACCAGCGTTGACGGAAGGCCTCCAGAGTCCCCGTGGACACCGCGTGTTCCCTCTCCAGGGACACACGTGCACGGACGTAGGCCCGAAAGAGGGGCAGGCAGCCGACTCTAGCCTGACCATCGACCGCCCGCTGCCTGGACCCGCGAATGGCCATCTTGGCCAGGCCCAGAAGCAAACTGACAGGTAAGTCCCCCCCCCCCCCCCCACACTCGGCTCTCCCCACTCCCTGCCTTGTGTCCGAACACCAGGATTGTGGGACTACTGCCTCTCTCTCTATCTCTGCCTCTGCCTCTCTCTCTCTGCTACTCTGCCTGCCTCTCTTCCTCTCTGCTGCTCCCTGCCTCTCTCTCTCTCTCTCTCTGCCCCTCACTCGCTCTTTGCCTCTCTCTCTCTCTCTCTCTCTCTCTCTTCCCCTCTCACTGCCCCCCTCTTTCCCTTGAGTAAATTAAATTTATAAAAAAATATAAAACTGCCTCTCTCTCTCCCCCTTTCTGCCTCTGCCTCTCTCTCTGCGCCTCTCTCTCTCTCTGCCTCAAGGCTTGTACCAAGAACTGGTTGGAGCATATGAATAACATAAAGAAAAAAATTGATAACTGGTAACAGTGCTCACTATCGACCGTGGTAGAGCTCCTGCTCATTAGCGGCCAGGTATATCAGTGTTGTTATACGGGATGCAGGTGTAGCCTATAATCAGCAATTGTGTTGTAACGGTAGCCGTCACCTGAGAACTTTCCTGCTTCATCTGGAGTGCAAAATTGGAATGTTTGCAGCTTCTCAATCTTTAAATCTCCAGTAAAAATGGGGCAAAACACAAGCATCACCATATGATGAAACCCCAATGTGGTGAAGGTGGATCTCATAATATTGTTTAGGAACGTTCCTTTTAGGTTGGCCATTCCCTTCCACTAGTACCTTGTAGAACATGGGAGCATTGCATATAATTTCCAAAGTAACTTTTAAGTTGTTCTCTTGTTCCCTTCCAAAATCGCATCATAATCAATTTGGTTCGCATCATACAAAGTGTTCCCTAATTCATCAGTCAAATTGTTATCCAATTAGTGTTGCATTTAGCACAAGTAGAACCAGGCATTGGGCCTGGTTGGTAATAATATTATTTAATAATATTATTTAAATAGCGATGTAGATGAGTAGAAGAATTTTGGAGTTGAGCTTCTCAATCATAAAAAACATCTCAAACAGGTAAAATCAATAACAAGCAAATTCAATAATAATATTTCTAAATTAGCAAACATGAAAAGTACTGAGTCAAGTCAAGTTTATTTGTCACATACACATACAAGATGTGCAGTGAAATGAAAGTGGCAATGTCTGCGGATTGTGCAAAAACAACGGAACAACAGAACAGAATAGAACAGATCCAGTATTTACATTTTAGAAAAAAAACACAACACAATAGTAAATTAGTCCCTGGTGAGATTAGAGTTTACAGTCCTAATGGCCACTCTCATCTGCTCTGTTTTCGCAGCGTGACAGTGGAGGCGCTTGCCTGACCGTAGCAGCTGGAACTGTCCGTTGCTGGGGTAGTAGGGGTCCTTCATTATGTTGCTTGCTCTGAATCTGCACCTCCTGGTGTATAGGTCCTGCAGGGGGGCGAGTCTAGTTCCCACAGTGCATTTGGCCGAACGCACTACTCTCTACAGAGCCTTCCTGTCCTGGGCAGAGCTGTACCCAAACCAGATTGAGATGTTACAGGACAAGATGCTTTCTACAGCCCCAGAGTAGAAGCACTGAAGGATCCTCAGAGAGACTCTGAATTTCCTCAGCTGCTTGAGGTGGTAAAGGCACTGCCTTGCCTTACTCACCAGTGTGGCAGTATGTGTTGTCCATGTCAGATCCTCTATGATGTGGACTCCCAGGTATCTAAAGTGCTCACCCTATCCACAGTAGTTCCAATTATCTCCAGTGGTGTGTACGTCTTCGGATGTTGAGCCCTACTAAAGTCCACAATCAGCTCCTTATTTTTTGTGACATTCAAGATCTGTTCGGACGGTATGCGAACTGCAGCGGGTCCATAGTGCGAGGGAGGAAGGCGCAGGTGTGGTTCTTGATCAGCCTCTCGAAGCATTTCATGACTACCGAGGTGAGGGCCACCGGTCGGTAGTCATTCAAGCAAGCTGCAGAGGCATTCTTAGGCACTGGTACAATGGTGAATCTTTTGAAGCAGGCAGGGACCATGGACTTGGCCAGGGAGAGGTTGAATATTGTGGTGAGCACTGGAGCAAGCTTATTAGCACAAGACTTTAGTACTTGTTTAAATATCCCATCTGGGCCTACAGCTTTCCTCATGTTCACACTCGTCAGAGCCCTCCTCACATCGTGCTCGGTCATCGAGAATGTGTGCACAACCCCAGCGGTGGACCTTCCTCCATCCTCGTTAGGCAGTGCGCTGGCAGTGTTGTTAGCCGGCGAGCTAGGGGTGATGTTGCCCGACTCGAATTGTGCGTAAAAAGAGATCAAGTCATCAGCTAGGGAGGTGCTGGTACTCACGTTTGAGGGGGAGTGCTCTGGTAGTTAGTTATAGTTCGTAGCCCCTGCCAAAGGCGTCTGGTGTCCCTGTACCCCCTTTTTGTGTCCTTCACCGCCCTTCGCAGTCTGTAATACTCTGCCTTGTAGTCATCCATATTTCCGGATGCCAGGCCGGAGTTATAAGCAGTGGTGCGAGCATTCAAGGCAACGCGAATGGACCTGTCCACCCAGGGTTTTTGATTAGGAAAGATGTTAACCTTTCCAGTGGGGACGATGTTATCGGCTATTGTTGCAATCAAGTCCGTGACCGCTTCCGCGAACTCACCGATGTCTCTAGAACATTCAATTCAATTCATTTCAACTTTAATGTCATTGCACAGATACAAGTATGGGAACAACAAAATGCAGTTTAGCATCAGTTCGTAGTAATAGCAATATAGAAAGAAATACAGAATGCAGACAATGTGGACGGAGAGACTGGAGAGTTCAGCAGTGTGATGGTGTTGTTGTAGAAGCTGTTCCTCATCCTACTAGTGCGGGACCAGAGGCTTCTGTACCGCCTCCCTGATGGTAGGAGGGCAAACAGTCCATGGTTAGGGTGGGAGGGGTCTTTGATGATCTTCCCGACCCGTCAAAGGCACCGTTTTTGGTGGAGGGCATCCATGGCAGGGAGCGGGGCACTGATGATGTACTGGGCGGTTTTCACCACCCGTTGTAGTGCCTTCCTATCTGCTACGGTGCTACCGCTGTACCATATCGTAAAGCAGGTGGTCAGGATGCTTTCGATGGTACAGCGGTAAAAGTTGATCAGGATCTGGGGGGACAGGTGGGCTTTTTTGAGCCTCCTCAGGAAGTAAAGGCGCTGCTGCGCCTTTTTGATCAGCTTTGAGGTGTTGAGGGACCAGGACAGATCCTCCGAGATGTGTACCCCGAAGAATTTGTAGTTGGAGACCTGCTCCACCTCAGTCCCGTTTATATGGATGGGGGTGTGTCTGCCCCCTCTGTTCTTTCTAAAGTCAACAATGATTTCCTTCGTCTTCTGGGAGTTGAGGACGAGGTTATTGTTGGCACACCAGGTTGTCAGGTGCTGGACCTCCTCCCTGTAGGCTGACTATGATTCGACATCGCTCAGTGCATCCTGCAGCATGGTGTCTGTATGGTCAGACCACCGCTTCACGTCCCTCGTCACTGCCGCTTCCCGTATTATCCGTTGTTTATGCTCCGCCAGCAGGAAAGTGGCAGCGTGGTCAAATTTTCCAAAAGAAGGCAGAGAGATGGCCTTGTTCCTGAACGGCATGTAGCAGTGGTCCAAAGTACTTTCCACCCCTGGTGACACACGTGATGTGTTGGCAGGTTAGGCATGACCTTTTTGTGATTTACCTTATTAAAATCTCAAAAAGAGTGAATCTTTATAACTCTTGGTAAGATCTCATATTGTGTGGAAATTCAGACTGGAAGAAATTTCACAGCATAGATCCATAATGTTGTTGACTGTTAAAATTGTCATATTTTCATATTCACCAATATTGATGGTAGCTTTTAGACCGTGGGCCGAGGTGCTTTTCTGTTTCATTTCGTGACCAAAATCACGTATTTACCTATATTTATAACATATTGTGTAAAAATATTATAGAAATCATACCTGAAACTCGTCAAGACCAAATAAATGCACATTTTACATTGAGGCGGATGCCAATTGACCAATCACGTGAGTGCTGCGAGGAGTCTGTCGGGCTGTCAGCAGGCTGGTAGATACGGCGAGGGGGTGGTCGTGCTGTCGGGGTGTCGGCCAGCCGGTGTTGCAGCGAACGAGTGGGCGGACTGACAGAGCCAGCGCTATGGGGGTGCTTAAGGTGGCCCGGGCAGCGTGCAGGGCAGTGCTGTTTCCCACCATCATCACCATGATGACCCAGAAGGGCATTCTGGCCGAGGTGGACGCGCTGAGCGGCCAGACGTACAGACCCGCAGCCGGTCCCAAAGCGGCTCTAACTTCAGGCATGGCAGCTCTGGAAGGGGGGCGAGTTAAGGTTAGGGTTAGGCATTTTCCTCACAGTGGAAGATGCCTTAGCCTTCACCCAGCCTGGCACTGCCCCAGTTCCACTATGGCCGTGACCCCCCCTACTCTGCCCACTGGCAGTGAGTGGTGTTCAGTAAACGGGGGAACGCACACGATCTGCCCTCACCCATTAATTAGGCCGGTTCAAGAGTCGATGAAACCCGAGACTTCTAAGGCAGTCTCGCTCAACATATACACTCACAATTATATTCATTATATTATTTTAATATAATATAATGATATAGAATTATATATAACTCCAGTCATATTCACATCATATATATATATTTATGGTATAATAACGCAGCACGGAATTAGGCTCCAATAGAGTAATATGAGCATTGAGCACTAGATGGCGCTTACTTTTTCAATCAAATTTTCACAATACAATACAATACAAAGGACATTTATTATCACATACACCAATTGGTGTAGTGAAATGTGACTTGCTGTGCAGCACACAGATAAAGATAAGACACACCATTAAAGAATTTAACAATAAACATAAAAACATCCCCCCACAATTGTTCCCACTGTTGGGGAAGGCACAAAGTCCAGTCCCCATCCCCTTGTCCACCCATAGTCGGGACTAATAAGGCCCCTGCAGTCGCCGCTACGGCGGCCAGATGTTTCAGGCCCTTCTTTACGGGTGATGGTGCTCCGGTGTCGGGAGAATCCTGTCAGCGGCTTGGGACACCTGGAACGGCCGCTTCCTTACTGGAGACCGCGGCTTCCGAAGCCGACAGGCCGCACTGTATGGAGCTCCATCAGTGGCAATCTCGCCGAGAGATCCCAGGCTCCCGATGTTAAAGTCAGCGCCGCGGCTGGCCGCTCCACAGACCCGCAGCTTCACAATATTTCATCGGCGGTCTTCAGCATACCGGAGCTCCAGGGCGGCGACCCGGGCAAGGCATCGCCCGCTCCGCGATAGTGCTCCAGCACCGTGCCGCCGCCGAAGCCGAGGACGGGTCAAAGGTGCTGCCCAGAGAAAAGCCGCCTCTCCGACCAGGTAGGGACCAGGAGGAGCAGTTTCCCCCTACCCCCCCACCCCCAACATAAAAATTGTTGTGATTAGTTTAATTCTAAATGGTTGTGATTAACTTAATTTCTAATTAGCTTAATTAATTAGTGTGCAACTTTTGACACTGACGAGTTATGAATTGCTTCTCATCTTATCTCATTTTATCTCATCTGCCAAATTTCAAGTAGATATCAGACATGGGTCACGAAAGTTAAATTCTAGACACATTTTTGATGCTCAGCCCACAGCCTATTTGCACTTATGGTATTTAATTTGTGTATTTGAATTTGTCAGTAAGGTTTAAGTTTATGCCAGACCTTCAGTCACTCCTGGATTATTTGTAATGTGGCACAATAACAGTCCTAATCTATCTCCACTAATCCTTATTTTCCAGCATAAACCAATGATAAGAAAATCTATGCTGTGCATGTAAATCAGAATCAATATTATGCAGCTTTTGATTAGAACTGATAAATGTATGCTTTCCATAATCAGCTCCTACTCATAACACTTTCCTGGAGCCAATGGTGACACGATACAAGAAGAAAGGTACCATTTGTTCAGACATATTAGAAATAATCTAATTCAACCATCCACATGGAATAAACTTGCTCTTCTACAGATATTCTTCATTATATCAGACCATAGGGGAGCGGGATGGTGTCCGTTATTGCCGATTTTTCGCGATCACCAAGTAATGGGCCTGTCCCACTGTGCGAGTTCACCCAAGAGCCCTCCCGAGTTTAAATAAAAATCAAACTAGTGGTAACATGTGAAATGTACGTCGGAACTCGGGACGTCTCTTAGCGGCTCGTAACGCTAACAGCAGGTACTCGGGAAACGCGCTAAGCTCGGAAAGACTCGTGAAGATTTTTCAACATGTTGAAAAATGTCCACGAGAGCCCCTAGTACCTACGAGTGGCCATTACCGTAATTCTCTGAGTTCGAATTGGGGGAAACTCGGGAGAAGTCTTGTACTTAGCTCGTACAGTGGGACAGGCCCATTAGGGATTCGCTCCAACCACCTATCAGTCAATCCTTAAATCCATTTGTTTTCAAATACAAAGTTCTTTATAACGGCTAAAAATGTATTTTTGTTACTGCAAGCTAAAAATACCAAAGGCTGTTTGTTACATTGTTTAATAGAGTATCACTGCACACGTGTCGATCGAAGCAAATGCTTGTCAATTTCGATGACCTTCTGCGATGTAACTAGCAGCCTTTCTTAAAGAGATAGTGGTGTCTAATTACTGTGGGGACATGCTGGCCGTTATAACTGAAATTGGTTCTAAAGATATCCATAATAACAAGGGTTATTTGATTACTTCATCCACTCTTGAAACTATTTAATTTTAAAGTGTTTAAAATTATTTAACCAATAATTGTGGGTCTGACATTACCCATTATTAAAGTGAATTAGGCAGGCTAATCATACTTTTGCATCCTCATTCTCAATTGCCATAATTTTGGACTAAGATTTGCTACAAACCTTTCTGGCAAGCTGAAGAATTGTATTTTGTAATTGGCCAATGACGATTAAGAAATCATTATTATGTAGTGTGTTATTAACTGAGAATCAGTTCCCTCAGCTCAGTTTGTTTATTATTAATAAGATTATTTGACATTCATGAATAGTAACTAACATGTTTTCTTTAATTGCTTTTTATTCTACAGGCATTAAGAAGACTTTTCCGTGTAAACTATGTTCACGCACCTTCCCTCAACGATCTAGTCTAGACCGTCATATGAGAAGCCATACAAATGAACGGCCACATAAATGTCATCTATGTGATAAAGCATTCCGAACCATCACCCTCCTACAAAACCATATCAATACTCATACAGGTAAATGTGCTGGTTACCTTCTGTGTTCATGTACATTACAATGCGGTGTTCTTGATTACTGGCCTGTTAGAGACCAACATTTGAATTTGAATTTGGTGTGTAATTCAATTTGAACATTTGAATTAAATCCTGTCTGCCCTCTCCTGATAGGTTGTGGTAATGCATGTTGTTTATGAGCTATTTAATAAGCGAATTTGGTATCTCGATAAACGCAAGGATAGGATTTGTCAGAGGTAATTCGGGATTTTTTTAAAGCGCTTTATAAACTGCGAGTATATTTTCAGTCTGAGTTTTCGTCTTCTTTGAATCATATATTGGTTATGGCTGATCCAAATTACGACGATATAACCATATAACACCATATAACAATTACAGCACGGAAACAGGCCTTCTCGGCCCTTCCAGTCCGTGCCGATATGACACTGGATGATTTTCTGCGATGGAAAGTCAAAGCTTTGAAGCATTTTTTAGCAGACGGGGGTTGAAAAAGACAGGACTAAAAAACTCACTGCTCTTCCTCACGCTGCATCGTACATGAAGAAGCCGTGCTACTGACTGCCAGTGAAGAAAAACGTCGTCATGCTGATCAATACAAGGAACTCTTGAAATGTGGTGAAAACATTCTTCCCGATCGCATGAGCGAACTGAACAATGGGTGGCTTGGTGAATCAAAAGGACTAAACTGCTGGCCTCCCACATCCATCATCAAGCTGTCAAATCATCTTGCCAGTTATGATGAGGCTAATCAACAGGCTACTTCACTGACATCTCGCCTGCTTAGTGACATCAGAAATTTGGAATATCAAATACTGATTAAAATTATCCAATGTAATGGGAATCAGAAGAGACATGATTAGTCAGGAGACTTGTGACTGTGTTTTGTACTACACAACTTTACTTACACATGTACATGCAGAACTCATTCAGAAGTCAACAAATGTGCATACAGCCCGTCGTGTGCACGTGGGCTGTATACGTGCACACGACGGGCTGGACTAGTATAGTAAGAGGTTAAAACCTCACAAATACTTTTCATATTATCTATTGATAGTTTTAGAAATCATACTTTTCATTTCATCCTCTCCCCAAACAAAAACAATAAAAAATGGTTGTTATTCATCGTCACGATCTCGCTCACTCATCGAAGCATAAAGCAATAAAACCACTAAAATCATCGTAGTTTTGTACAAATGAACCTTAATAGTTTTGAAAGCAGTATTTTCTTACCTTGAAGACGCAAAACTGGAAAATACGTTTGAAACGCAGGTCCGTATACACGCAGTAGCTCAGCTGCCGAGAATGTTTATCCCAAATGACCCATGACCTGGGCATGCACAGTTGTAATACTGAATTTGCTTATTCCAAATGTTTCTTACTTGACTGGCCTGTGAATTTAAGACTTGGGGCCCACTTTGGTTTTACTGACCATTTTTCCTTTGAAAGGATTCTATGGGAATTATGAGAAAGTGAATTTACTCTTCTATTTCAGACTGCTACATATAATTTGCTTGTGTAGGAAGAACTGCAGATGCTGGTTTAAACCGAAGATAGACACAAAATGCTGGAGTAACTCATCAGGACAGGCAGCATCTCTGGAGAGAAGGAATGGGTGATGTTTTGGGTTGAGACCCTTCTTCAGACATATAATTTGCTTGTGACTCAGAGAGTAGTTGCTTAATCATAACATTATAGTGCTAAGTCGTGTTCTGATGATTTCAATATAACATCTAGGTTAGGATTACAGTGCAGCGTTGTACGATTGCTTCCCTGTAAGATGTAAGATGTAAGATAAACTGAATTTCAAAGAACATATGGATAATTTTCCTTGGGATTTGGCTATTATTTTTCCTTCAGTTATCTTCTGATCACATTGGCGTTTATGGATCATTGTCAAATCAAGATAATTTAATTGTTATATGAACCAGCGATAGGACAGTGACATTCTTACCAACAGCAACTTTACAGACTCATTAACGCAATAATATAAAAAATAAATACACAATAATCAATAATACAATAATTGAATAGTGTGCACTATAGTTTAAAATGAATGCTATGAAAAAACTCATTTAATAGTAAGATTAAATGAGAACTTACCAGTTTGAAGTTTGATCCTTATTTTATGAGGAGTTATGATGAGGGATTTCGTGAAGACCCCGCCAGCACGCATGCTCGACATTCTTCAAAGCAGCGGTGTGAAATCACAGATAGTAGAGTTGACTGAAGATAGTAAGATAAGAGAACTAACATACCAATTGACCTTATAATAGAGGGTTGGGAGCAGAGGGCACGAAATCCCTCATCGTAACTCCTCATAAAATAAGGATTAAACTTCGAACTGGTAACTTCTCGTTTACTCTTACTATTTTACTTCGGAGTCATGTGAGTGACTTTGTGAAGACTTCAAAGCTCTGTGATTTCATGCCCTGGAAACGAGTACATGCTCACAAACTGCCATAATAACCAATGGAGGAAGTATGTTAACATATTTCAGACTTGTACAGTGCTGAAAAACAATAATGTATTATTTACCAAAAATAATAATAACCCCTAACTTCGGGGAAAATTGTAATACAGAACTTAAAATAGTGTCTGCAAATATCTCAGGCGTGGCCACAGGTTTGTTATAACCGCTGGAAGTTGTTTCATTAGACCAACCCCCTGTTGCAAGGGCGTGGCCCATAGGAACTTCCATCATCCTCGCTGCACGATGTAGCTGCAGCGCTGTTGAATGAGATTTAAAATATCAGTGTCCACCCCTGCAGCACCTAACACCACCCTGAACCATCTTGATATGGTCTGCACGGTACTCTGTGATGAGGACGTTTTAACTTATCAATAGAGCCATTTCTGTTCTCCTGAGACTTTTGGTGACCTCCAGTTAATGTAGAAGGTGGGTCACTATGTATAGGCGTCTATCTACGGGATAATCCAAGAACTCCAATTTGAGGCCAGATGACCCAGGCCTGTTTTGTTTAGGTAACTCATCAATGCGAAAGGTTACCTTATTTTGGGATGTTACCATGGCGTCCAGTCTAGTTTGTGCAGAGACTGGACCTGCTGCGCCGTTACAAGTGTCATCAGCATCACTATTTTATACGTGTTAGTGAGAGGGACGTGGCTGTTGCCCAATCTCTGAATAGGTCAGGACAATGCCAATATCACAGGTCTGGGAATATTGAGGCCTGCGGAAATTTGAGTTAAAATCCCCACATGAGTTTTGACATCAGAGGGTGAGATGCTCCTCCATGGTGTTCTAGCTCCTGTCCAGGTATGAGGATAGGGCACTTTTTGCACAATTGATAGCACTATAACTCAAGCCTTCATCGAAGTGTAGACTTGCCAGGAACTCCAGCACATCCGTGATGATGGCTGTGTTGTAAGTTGTGTCTGTCCAAAATACCTCTCATTTTTTGATATAGGTGAGGTACTGTTTCTTGGTGGACTCTCTGCATGATGCCGTGATGATATTCATGGTTCGGTCCGACAGCCCAAATTCCAGGAGAGGTCTTTTCCAAATCTTGCACCCAATGGGTTCATTCGGTCATGGCACGGATGACTCTCCCATGTCACAGGATGTACCAGCAAACTCGGGCGTTTGTAGATCGGAATCCATGGCCCTGACCATGTCGAGTTCCACAGGGTACCATGGCTGAGTAGGCCAATCGGGTACTCCCAAAATACCTGATGCGGAGTCTTGTTGAATTTCCGCAAGACAGGACTGATGAGTTCCATACCGAGCTATAATGTCAATAAATAACTGGTGGTCCAACATCCATTCGGTGTTGTCGTTGAATTTGCGTGACCTGGTGTCTGCCACTGTATTGAGCTTACCCAAAGGTAAGTAGTTGGTATCCAAATGTTTCTTTCTAAGCACCAGTGCCACATTGCATTTATCAATTCATCACAAGATATCGACTTAATTCCACCCATATGATTAATGTATGTCACCACAGTGGTATTATCAATTTGTAGGTAAACATGCAGATGATGCATGTCTGAAACAGTAAGCCCGAAGTCCGTGAATGCTCCCAACATCTTTAGATTATTAATATCCAGTGCCTGAAGTAAGGTTAACTCATGTGTATTCCACCTACCACCGCAACTGGAGGTGGTATTGGTTGCTCCCCAGCCGTGTGCGCTGGCGTCAGTTTGTAACACAACCGAAGGGTTTGTGACTGTGATGGGATTTAGAGCAATGTCGAACATTGCTAATCCACCATCGTAATTCCAATTTTGCTTTGGCTGGTAACTGCATTGGTCTGTCAAAATGGCCAGCATGGTGGTTTGAGTGCTGCAGTTTTGGCCCTATGTAGATTGTGGTAATGTAAGGGTCCAAATTGTGGCTGGGAAAGGCAGCCACGGGCTTCCCAATTACCCTGGCTATTTGCCGAATAGATGGTTTACTAACAACAAACAAGGCTGTTATATGCCTCTATCAAGGCTGTTGCTTTGTCCTTCGGCAAGGTGACAGACATATGAACAGAGTCAATCGTGAACCCCAAATAATCCATAGTAACAGAAGGCATTTAACTTGGATTTGTCTGGATGGATAATAAACCCCAATTTTTGAAATAGGAGCTTGGTGGCTGAGACAGACAATTTAGCCAATTCCAAAGTTATCCCCACAATAAGATGTCATCGAGATACGCCATGACAATATGTTTTTGTTTCCGAAGAAACGCCAAAGCTGGTTTCAATATTTTTATAAACAGTCTGCTTTATACTGCCAGAGCTACCCCATCCAGATAAATTTCAAATATCTGCGGTGATCTTTGTCTATTGGTTCTGAGGAGTATGCATCTTTTAGGTCAATGCAAGCCATGAAGTAGGTGTACTGCACAAAAGTATTCAGTTGTGTCAAATCAAATGATGAGGCATCCACCATCTTTTTTGTTTTTAGGTGAAGATCTTTGACACAAACTCAAGAGATTCATGTTTGGTTTCCTCTATTACTCCTTCCGCATGTCCTTCCACTTTCTCTTTATTGTGAAAGCACAAATTGTCGGCTAGGTGCATGTTGAACTGGAAAGGAGGAGTTTGTCAACAAATTCAATTTGTATCGCTGAATACTGTGCAGTATGAAAAGATCATAAGTTATAGAACTCCGTGTATCCCTGAACAAGTGTAACCTTCCCCCAACCTGTGAAGGAGTTACACATGCTATGTTCCGAAGGTAACCAGACCCACCTACCTCCATGGTTACCGGTGGTGCTGTGTTGGTTTTCTCCTTCCTTGGTTCCTGGGAGGTGGAGGTGTTGTGGTGTGGGGTTGGCGCATCTTCCAGGAAGGCCGTTCTGGGACATGGCCTGAAAAAGACCTTTGTGTAGATTGTACGGCCTTCGAGCTTTCACCAGCTTTTATTTCAGTGTGATAACGCAGCCTGCTGGTGGATGCGTAAGGGTGCTGCCGCCAAATATATGAGGACCTGGTAGCGGCCGGAACCTTAATCATGCCGACGGCTTTTGCCTCTTTGTCGAGGTCTTTTACGTGTTTGGGCAGTTTGTTCCCGAATAACGGAGTAGGCGGCTGTGCACTGCTAGTTCTACACAACCCCGCGAACGTGGAGTTTAGTGTAGGTCGGATGGCATTCTTCCTGAAACAGTTGATCTCAAATTGACAATACAGGAGAGTGCCAGAGCTTCCTGTTGCTCCTCCGACATATCTTCCGTCTACTGACCTGGCAAAGCTGTAATACCCGAGGCCAATAGTTTGAGGATTTACCGCAGGCACATTGTGGGAAATACAGATTCCTGGAGCTAGCCGAGTTGTTTAGTAATCTATACTGGCTGCCTGCTGACAGTGGTTGCCCCTTTTGTGAGGGCATTGCAACGGATGCCATCCCGAGTAACTCCTCTCTTGCACCCCTAGCATGTTGTGTTTCTTCTGTGTTTCGTCTGCCAACTTTAGAGTCAGCCCAGACCCGACTCCTTATGCTCCCCTGCGAAGTGGGTGAGACATTTGGCAGCCCTGTAAAGGGTACTGCCGTGGGTCTGCTAGGAGACCCACGGTGACCAGACTCCTGCTGGAGTGGGTCACGTTGGAGCTAGTGCTCCACCATCCGCTCCATGCGGGATTATCGACTGCCGTCGCTACCCATGAACGGCGAGTCTCCGAGCCCAGACCCTGCTGAGTCAACGGGCTTGCCCGACGTCCGGGTCTGTGGAGAAGTCGGCCGCTGCTGCTGCCCGCGATCCCGCGGTCCTCCTCAGTCAGTCTCTCGAAGCGGCTCGTTGGTGGGGTACTCTGTGCTACAAAGTGCCTGAAAAACTGACCTCAGGTTAGTTGATCCTTACCTGTAGGTCCGTTTCAGTGGAGGAGCGACCCGCCTCCCTACCTGTCGCTTCGCAACGCATTCGACGATATGTCGCGCATGCGTGCTGGTGGGGTCTTCACGAAGTCACTCACATGACTCCAAAGTAAAATCTACATTTCTACTCCTAAAAGCAAATCACTAATCTTACAGCAATCTTTCTTTTAGGCACTCGACCACACAAGTGTCCTGACTGTGCTATGGCCTTTGTTACAAGCGGGGAAGTCGTGCGACATAGACGTTACAAGCACACGCATGAGAAGCCCTTCAAATGCTCAATCTGTGATTATGCCAGTGTGGAGGTGAGTGCTGTACAATAGCTAAATGGCTTTCAGATTCTGGCAATTTTTCCAAATGTATGTTTTCTGAGGTTTTCTTAATTCCCAGGGACATAAGAAACAGAAAAGTGAAAAGAAAAAGTATAATTATCGGGTCTTAGATCCTTTCATTTTGCTTAGTGTTTTTATTAGGTTTCTTGCCAAGGAGAGAGTCTGTTTATCCTGAAACCAGGACTAAATGTGCAGTAAATTTGCAAAGATTGTCAATTGCAGTTATTCCCTATATTTGCCTGCAAATATATTGGACTATCATGCAGAGCACAAAATGAACCTGTTGGCCAAATACCCAGCATTACTCCTTGGACAAGAGATCATAGCCAGAGAAATCACTGTGTAGTCATGGAACCTTACAGCGTGGAATTGGCCCTTCAGTCTAACGCCCACACCGACCAACATGTCCCATCTACACTAGTCCCATCTGCCTTCATTTGGCCCATATCCCGCTAAACCTATCCTATCCATGTATCTGTCTAACATGTATAATGTTTCTTAAACTTTGTGATAGTACATGCCTCAACTACCTCCGGCAGCTTGTTCCATACTCTGTTTACAAAAGTTACCCCTAAGGTTCCTATTAAACCTTTCCCCCCTCACGTTAAACCTTCTCGATTCCCTTACACTGGGTAAGAGCCTGTGCTTTACCTGATCTATTCCTATCTTGATTTTATACACCTCTATAAGATCACCCCTCTTCCTCCTGCGCTCCAGGGAATAATCGAGTCCTAGCCTGCTCAACCTCTCCACTAAACTCAGGCCCTCGAGTCCAAGCAACATCCTTGTAAATCTTCTCCGCACCCTTTCTCGATAGACAACATCTTTCCTATAACATAGTGCCCAAAACTGAACACAATACTGTAAATGTAGCCAACGTCTTATATAACTGCCCAAAGTTTCAGAGAATGTGATTAGTGATCGTCTGATTCCGTGGGCAGTGGCGAATGATGATTCTAAAGCAAAATGTTGAAACTCAATTTCAGTTCCAGAAACTCCAGACAACAGTTTTCTTTAGGCATATAGAGTATCCAGAAATGCCTGATCAAATTACACAAAAGACATAACTTGCGTAGACTCATGACAGTTTTGCAATTTTGAACTAAAACAATTGAAAATAATTTGAATGATGCTGAAACACAGCCCTGCACAAAGCAATTTGTATCTTAAATGTGCCCTGCTGTTATCTTTCTTTCATTATTTAATATCTTCATTTTGGTAACCACATTACTCAGAATGCAGGATAAGGCTCTTCAGTCTACCATGTCTGTGCTGATCATTTTACCACTTTAACATAATCCCATCTACTAATCCCATCAGCTGCCACATTGTCCATATCCTTCTATTCCAGTCCTATTCTATCTAAATTGTGTCTGTCAAAATGCCCCGCTGTTATATTGTCTCCCCATCTCCCCTGGTAGCGCATTCCAGGCATCTATCATTCTCTGTAAAAGAAACCCATCGCGCACATCCCCTTTAAACTTTTACCCTCTCATTTTAAACCTATGCCCTTTTGTATTTAACCTAGTCACTCGGTGAAAAAGACTCTCATGATTTTTTTTGAAAAGAACTCAATGCATCTCATAATTTTATATACGTCTATTAGGTCACCCCCTCAGCCTCCTACTATCTACAGAAAGCGATCCAAGTTTTTCCAACTTCTCCTTATTGTTAATACAATCTAATCCAGGCAACATCCTGGTGAATTCCATTAGTTGAGTTTCACCAGCAGATTTTTGCCTAAGATTCCCACATCTGAAGTATTTTCTGTCTCCATCTTGGTGAACCTCTCTATCCTTCTTATAGTGTGATGACCAGAACTACGAATAGTACCGAAGTGTTTTGCAGTTGCAACATGACATTCCAAATTTTATACACAGTGCTCTGACTGATGATGGCAAGCATTCCTTATGCCATCTTTAACAAATTATCCGCTTGTGTTGCCACGCACAGAAAACTATGGACTTGTTCAATGCTCCTAAGGATCCCACCATTGTTTGTACATTTTCCTCATATTTGGCCTCCCAAAGAACACAACATCACAGTTGTCCAGTTAAACCCTATTTGCCAATTCTCTGACCAAATTTACAACTGATCTATATAATACTTTATCCCTTCCTCACCATCCACAACGCCACCAATTTATGTACCGTCTGCAAACTTACTTTTCAGACCACCTATAATTTCATCCATATCATTTATATATACATCATAAACAGCAGTTGTCCCAGCAGTGATCCATTGGGGTACTTGTGATTAATGACATGACTATTAGATTAATGAATTGTATTTCAGATAAATGGTTTAATGCAGATGAATTATCATTGGGACATCTTAAGCATAACATTTAATACAGTATTAGGAACATAATCCTCATAGCAGTGCCTAGGAATGATAAATATGTAAATTTTGCAGTATTTGTATGTTTTCTTAGTACTCTAGCCAGAACCACATGCAGATTAGACCTTTGATGTCAGCAATTCAACCGTGACCATTGCAATGTTTTAGAAAACTAATGTGTCTCCTGTTCTCAAATTCAGGAAGAAAATTTTATTTAATCCATTTTTGGAATAAAACTTCCAAGAATGTAATAACTATTTAAACAGATTTACAAGGATCATGCGGTAGAGATTTGAATGACCAATGAACAGAATTTAATTTTTAGGGGGAGAGGAATTGGAGGCTAGAGAATATGAGAATTAGTTGATTATTGTCATGTGTACTAAGATACAGTGAAAAGCTTTTACTCTAGGAAATGAAATAGACTATTTACTGACATTGCTTCCTTAATCTGTAATGGAGTGAGTATCATGATGAGCAAAGGCTGAAACTTTAGCTTAAATTGAAGAGTCAAAGGGCAAGAATGTGGGCTCAAACTTTTAGGAAAAATAATTAGGAATCCACCGCAAATTACACTATTTGCCATATACCAATGCCAACCAGTTTTGGAGAGTCATACCGTTGTGTTAAAGAAGGAACTGCAGATGCTGGAGAATCGAGGGTTACACAAAAAGCTGGAGAAACTCAGCGGGTGCAGCAGCATCTAAGGAGCGAAGGAGATAGGCGATGTTTCGGGTCGAGACCCTTCTTCTCGACCCGAAACGTCGCCTATCTCCTTCGCTCCTTAGATGCTGCTGCACCCGCTGAGTTTCTCCAGCTTTTTGTGTAACCCTTGGAGAGTCATACCGTTGGTTACGGTGAACCACTAAACCAACCTATCTGTCAAACGAGAATGAGTCAATCTGTCTAAAGAGAGTTGATTGGGTAATATGTCTTGGATGAAGACTAATTGTTAGACAGGATACCTGGATAACTCCCCTGCTTCTCTTGAACCAAATTTAAAATGCAGTTATTTCATCATGATGCAATTGAACCTCAATTATTTCTGTAGCGAAACATGATGATGGACATGTTTTACTCTAGTATAGAAATGCAATGGGCATTACCTGGCATGTTGCCCTTGTGTGGTAGATGTGATTTCTGCCTCAGTGATGAACCAGATGGTGCCATTCCCTTTTGAGAGCATTGTTGCGAACTGACAATGTTGTGTCAGGTATGATTATCTTTGGAAACTCTTGACAATAACCATTTTAAAATTATTCTGGCATTAAACTGTTAAGTAAGCCCTATGCTTTTCTGCCTCTAGATCACTCCTTCACCACTCAATCTAGCCCTTAATTCTACCTGCCCACTTTTTCCAGACTCTCATGCCCGAATCCTAAAGGGCCTGTCCCACTTTCACGACCTTTTTTACTCATGGACATTGTTCATCAGGCTAGAAAAATGCTCCGACCTACTTGATGCCACGAGCACCTACGATTAGCATCACGACCTACCTACGACATACCTACGACCTCGTGACGAACATGCTGCGAGTATGAGTCAAGGGCAAACTCGGCAGAGGTCGTGAATTAGGTCTTAAAAGTGGGACAGGCCATGGACTCCCTGACTGGAAAATCCCAACAAAGACCCCAATAGTTCTTGGCAAAAAAACTAAATAC
Organism: Raja brachyura; assembly: GCA_963514005.1. The sequence goes on along the minus strand of OY740802.1, from coordinate 37,592,926 downwards.
TGAGAAGCTCAGTGGGTCAGGCAGCATCTGCAGAGGGAACGGGCAGACCATGATTTGGTTCAGGACCCATCTTCAGACTGATAGCGTGGGAGGTTGAGAAACCTGGGAAAGAGAGATAGGGGTGAGGAATAGCTTGGCAAGTGTTCGGTTGATACAGGTGAGGGGGGGATGATTGGCAGATGCATGGATTAGCAGATGCAAGGGTGAAATGGAGATAGAAGGAGTCAGTTTAGGAAATAAGAGAAGAGAAGTGTAAAGCTTTTTCCCCTACTTCATGAGTTTGATGAAGAATACTGACCCAAAATGTGGTATATCCATTCTCTCCAGAGATGCGGAATTTAGTTTAGAGATATAGTGCGGAAACAGGCCCTTTGGCCCACTGAGTGCACGCCGACCAGCGATCCCCGTACACTAACACTATCTTACACACTAGGGACAATTTATAATTTTACCAAAGCCAATTAGTCTACATATCTGCACGTCTTTTAGAGGATGGGAGGAAACCGGAGCACCCAGAGAAAACCCACCTTGTCACAGGGAGAACGTACAAACTCGCAACATTCAGCACGTGTAGTCAGAATCAAACCCGGGTCTCTGGCAATGTAAGGCAGCAACTCTACTGCTGTGCTACCCTCCAGCCATATTTTTAAATTTAAAGCTCCAGCATCTGCATTTCCTTGATCCCAAATCGTTCTTTCCCTTTTCGCCCGTCATCAGCATGGATGTCTGTGGCTGAGAGCTCTCCTCAGACGATCCCTGGCAGCGCAATTGCAGTTACAAAGACATATAGCATCCATTTAGTTAGTTCTTGGAATTTGCAGCTTGGGGATCATGGCTAAAATATTTGTTAGCAGCTAACTGATGTGACAGTATGTTGAATCCATTTGGTTGGATTAGAGCATCTTATCGAGTGATTTGAGAGAAGATGATTTGCAATTTGCAGATCATATGCTGTTGCCTCACAAGTATTTAGAATGTCAGTTGTGCATTTCTTAAAATAACACTGTTGCATTTACTGTGTCATGGTTTCCATTTGATTCCGCAGCTTACATTATAATTCTCTAAATCACAGATATTGCTCTTCAGTGTATTTCTGCATGTTTTGTTTTTAGGTAAGTAAGCTGAAGCGACACATCCGCTCGCACACCGGCGAGCGTCCTTTCCCATGCACATTTTGCAGCTACGCTAGCAGAGATACATACAAGCTGAAGAGACACATGAGAACTCACTCAGGTATGTAAAGAACATTTTGTATCTTCTTTGTAGGGGGTTTGTGATGTTATGCAATTTTTATTGGGCAGAACTCCAAAATACGTTAACTTGAGTTTATCCAAAGTTCCAGTAGTTTGCATTTATTTTGGTCTATTATTAACACCTAAAAGTTTGTTGTCTGTTTATCTTCAAAATATATACAATTAAATGGAAAGATTCACAGACTGGGTAACCGGCTGGCCATAACATGAATGATCCTACCATAGGCATAGGATGAGAAGTGCCATGTGTTCCACACGACATGAGTTTTAAATTTATTGTTCAGCGAGAATTTAGAGAATAATCTTGTGTCTCCTTAGTTAGTTTGAACTTTGCAATGTTACCTATAACGCATTTAATAGGTTGTTATTCAGCATGACTTGTTTTTAAGTATCATGTGTAAGTATGGAAAGATTCCCCAAAAGACTTAAAGGTCACCAGCACTGTGAAACAGATCAGATGATCCTTTGAGAGAGACAAAAGGCTGGAGTAATTCAGTGGGTCAGGCAGCATCTCTGGTAAAAAGGTGACTTCATAACGTCACCTATTCCTTTTCTCCAGATATGCTGCCTGACCCGCTGAGTTACTCCAGCCTTTTGTGTCTGTCTTCGGTTTAAAGCAGCATTTGCAGTTCCTCCGTACACAGATGATCCAAGGAGTTTGATAGTGTGTTTAGTTGATCCTAACCATGGCAATAATTGTTATGGGACTGGAATGTCCACTGATGCATTTCAGCGTCTAGTTGCAATTTATAGTTAATGAGCAGCTACTAATGCTGTAATTTCCAATCTTTTGTAGGTGAGAAACCTTACAAATGCCATATTTGCCAGGCTAATTTTACACAGAGTGGCACAATGAAGATGCACATCCGGCAGAAGCACATGGATAATGTGCCCAAGTACCACTGTCCTCACTGTAATGCTATAATTGCAAGAAAAAGTGACTTGGGTAGGATCATCTGGATGAAGGAATGCTTTGAGACATCGAAAGTCTATATTCTATTAACTTATTCTAAATATTCTTCTTACCATGGCCTGGAACTTGCAACAGCAGTGGGCTAGATCTTGCTAACACAGATGTCACATGCAGAATTGCTGCCTGCAGTCCCTTTGTGTCTATGTGTGCTTGCATTGTGTTGCCCCGATGCATTGCTGGATTTCCATCAATACAGCATCAATACAGGTGGTAGGTTGAGGCGATACTGGCCTGGAAATATCCTTGATGTCCAGCAAAGCTGGGAGCGCATGTTATAAGCTGCAAAAGCTGAAGCTCAAATATTTCTGACATTGAGAAATTAACAATCACAACGTGTACAGTAAACCCTTGGGGGGTGGATGGTGTCCGTTATTGCTGATTGTCCGCTAAACGAGTAAGGTATTATTGTTGTATTAGTAGTAGAAACAAACAACTGCAGAACCCGAAAGGACACAAAGTGCTGGAGTAACTCAACAGGTCTAGCAGCATCTCAGGAGAATATGGATAGGTGACGTTTCGGGTTGAGACCCTTTTCCAGACTCTCGGTCAGGAACTGGGCCTGGAATCCAGGTGAGTTGATGGCCCTGGCCTGCTGGTGGCTGGAGGAAGAGGTGAGGATTAAGGGAGCCAATGGTTGCAGCCCGTAGGTGGCTGGAGTGCAGGTGGGGATCAGTAGCAGTGGCAGACACAGATTCATTGGGATGTTACCTGGTCTTGCAGAGTTATATGGAGAGATTAGATAGGCTGTGACTTGTTTCTTTGGAGTATAGGAGGCTGAGGGGGACCTCTTTGAGGTGTACAAAATCACTAGGTGCATGGATAAAATGAACACTCGCAGTCTTTTTCCCAGGAAGAGAATTCTGAAACTAGAGAGTGTAGCCTTAAATGAGAGGGGAGAGATTTAAGAGGGACTTCAAAGGCAACCTTTCACTCAAACGTCGGTATCTGTAATGATCTGCGAGGAAGCTATAGTGTCGATGAAATTTAACTGAAGAATTTCAGTTACCACCTTCTCAGATCAATCATAAATGATGCTTTAACTCTACTGATGGAGGTGAAAATTGTGTGACCTGTTTTTTTATTATTGAATATCCCTTCAAGTGTAAGAGTAGGAATTGATCTTTTTTTTCTCGCATGTATTTCAAAGATTGATGGTAATTATCCTGTGCCTTTTGTCGGAGGTTGGCAAGTAATCGTACATGGATGGCTCTAGATAGTATATAGAGGATAGCACAAACATCATGCAGTGTAGACTATCACTTGCAAAGAATGCTCTTTACGATTGATTCATTTGTTGCTTGCAGTCTTATGAATGACACAGCAGTTAACACTTTTCATTGCACAGCAATAGATTATTTAATATTTAGAAATGGTAAATAAAAGCTACGATCTCAATCAACTTGCATCCATTTATTTTCACACCCACTCAGTGCAGTGGTGTAGAAAATGGATAATGAACCTGTTTTATGTCTCTTGCCATGATCCTCTTGTCATGGATAGAGATACAAAACTGGCTGCGACTATTGCACAGAATTATAATCTACCCCAATTTTTTTTTTAAGTTGTCCACAGTGATATTCAGAAATAATGACACTGGTATGTTTAATCTATAGGCGTCCATTTACGAAAGCAGCATTCCTATACAAGCTCTGGCATGAAGTGCCGTTACTGTGAGACTACGTTCCATGAGCGCTACGCACTTATTCAGCATCAAAAGACCCACAGGAATGAGAAACGCTTTAAGTGTGACGAGTGTGATTATGCATGTAAACAGGTACACAGCTCAAGACTATTCAGGTATATGAGAACATAAGAAATGCACACCATTCACCCCATTGAGCTTTCCACACCACCTATTAAGGTTGAAGCCAATCACCATACAATGTGCAGCTTCACCTTCGCTGCCCTTATTTTCTGATTGAATTAGTGCCCAAAAGTCTGTTGGTAAACTTAATGATCGAACATCAACCACCGTTCAGGATAGCAGAGTCCCACAGATTTATATTCCTCAGAGAAATGTCCCCTCATCTCCCTCCCATGGGCGGAAATCGCTATAAAAACATGGGGGGGGCCACAATTTCTTGGCGGGCACGCGAGGCTTCGACGTGGGCCCTGTGGACGGTAACATCGGGAACTAACCTGGTTGGTGACCGACTGCGAACTCCAGCAACGGCAGCTTCGTCCACCCCGAATCGTGGGGCTTGAATCGGTCCATTTGCGGGGCCTTTCATTGCCCAGCATGGCTTAAAATCAGCTGCCAGAAATTTCAACCGCCCGGCGGGGGCTTGAACATCGGGAGCCTCGATTGCCTCGGCGCAGCAATTTGACTGCGGGGTGGTGGAAGACCCGCGGCCGATTTTACGCCGGGCCATGCGATGAAAGGCCCCGCGAACGGGCCGATTCAAGTTCTGCTCTGTGATCTCCAATCACTGCGCTCTATCCTCAGTCCCACCCCCCTACTTCTGCCTCTGACTGACACCTCCCTCCTCCAATCATCTATAAGAAGTCCAGATACGACCTTGGTAAGGCCATCAAAAGGGACCTGCTCCAAGCTGGAGGATGAGACGGATGTTCGGCAACTGTGGCAGGGCTTGAATGTCATCTCCTACAAGGCGAAATCAGGAGGCGGGTCAAACAACAGTGAAGCATCACTCCCTGACGAGCTCAATGCGTCGACGCACGGTTCGATAGGGAGAACACTGATGTGCCTTCCCGAGCCCCCTATTCGCCCTGACCGTGTTACAGTCGTAGTCACAGACGTCAGAAGATCCTTCAGGGGGGTGAACCCTCGGAAAGCACCTGGACCTGATGGTATACCCGGTCGAGTTCTCAAGACCTGTGCAGACCAACTGGGGGGAGTTTTTGCAGATATTTTCAACCTCTCACTTCTAATGTCTGAGGTTCCCACCTGCTTTAAGAGGGCATCAATAATACCGGTGCCCAAGAAGAGTAAGGTGACGTGCCTCAATGACTATCGACCAGTGGCACTAACGTCTTTGAAAGGTGAAGTGCTTTGAAAGGTTGGTTATGGTGCACATCAACTCCTACCTCGACAGCCCCCTGCTCTACTCACTCTATACCCATGACTGCGCAGCCGGTCATAGTGCGAACTCCATCATCAAGTTCGCCGATGACACCACTGTGGTTGGACAAATCACAGATGGGGACGAGTCAGAGTATAGATGTGAGATCGACCGACTGACCAAATTGTGCCAGCACAACAACCTGGCTCTCAACATCAGTAAGACCAAGGAACTGATTGTGGGCTTTAGTAGGGGAAGGATGAGTACCCACAATCCTGTTTATATCAACGGGACGATGGTGGAGATGGTCAATAACTTCAAATTCCTGGGCGTGCATATATCAGAAGATCTTTCCTGGACCCAGCACACCAATGCAATTGTAAAGAAGGCATATCAGCGACTCTACTTCCTGAGAAGATTACGGAGATTCGGCATGTCAAAGAGGATTCTCGTAAACCTCTACAGGTGCACAGTAGAGAGCATTCTGACTGGTTGCATCGTGGCCTGGTTCGGCAACTTGAACGTCCAGGAGCGAAAAAGACTACAAAAAGTTGTGACCACTTCCCAGTCCATCACCGGATTTACCTCCCCACCGTTGAAGGGATCTATCGGAGTCGCTGCCTCAAAAAGGCAGCCAAAATCATCAAGGACCCACACGATCCTGGCCACACACTTATCTCACCACTGCCATCAGGAAGAAGATACAGGAGCCTGAAGACTGTAACGTCCAGGTTCAGGAACAGCTACTTCCCCACAGCCATCAGGCTATTAAACACAACGAATAAGCTATGAGGGTAGACAAAAGTGCTGGAGAAACTCAGCAGATGCGGCAGCATCTATGGAGCGAAGGAAATAGGCAATGTTTCGGGTCGAAACTCTTCTTCAGACTGATGAGCTGTGAGCTCTGAATTGCAAAAGACTATTTTACTTCGGAGTCACGTGAGTGACTACGTGAAGAAGCCCCGCCTGACGCTGGATCGGCATTACGTCGACGCTATCGGCAGAGGAAGAGCTGCAGAGCGCAGCTCCAACACAGCGGTAAGGAAACGGCCCGCAGGTAAGTAAAATTATTTTACTTCCAGCGCGTTTTCTAAAAACTCCGTAGACTGGTAGGTAAACCAGGAAGAGTTAAAATAAAAATAAAAATGTTTTAAAAATCGCGGGTAAAACGTGCGGCCCGGGGTGTAGAAAAGTCGGGACAGCAGATTATTGCGGAGCGGTTCCGATACCGGTGGCCGTTGAAATACCCGTTAATGAGCCTTTGGTTGTTCCACAAACAAAAACTTGAAAACCCAGTGCCTAAAATGTAAAAGAAAGAAGCTTGAAAGGCCTGAGGTTCTGAAAGATCCTGAAAGGAAAGCCTTTGGCTAAGTATGGATCTAATGGAGGAAAATACTCCAAACAATATGAACCAAGGGTCTAAGTACCCAGAATATTCCCAGGCAGCCCCTGAGGGGGTTCCATATACATGAATATGGTGCCAGTTTGAATTGGGAATTGAAACTCCAGTGCCTGGGATTGGGCTGGAGGAAGTCTCCTTGAACAAGTTTCAGGAGTACCGGGGCTGTATGAGACTGACCCTGAAAGTGGTGTTTGTGGTCAGAAGTACCCACCACAATACAAATCCAGGTGTGTCTGATGCGGCACAAAGTTTACTATACCTGGAGGAGGCGGTGAGGCTATGGAAGGAAATCTGGCGGCCAATGTTAATTATATGGCCTCTCACCTGCCTCAAAAAAGCTGTTATGGTTGAGACAGCAAATTTGGATTTAAACACCTATTTATTGTGGTCAGAAGTACCCACCACAATACAAATCCAGGTGTGTCTGATGGGGCACAAAGTTACTATACCTGGAGGAGGCGGTGAGGCCATGGAATGAAACCTGGCGGCCAATGTTAATTATATGGTCTCTCACCCGTCTCAAAAAAAAAAAAAGCTGTTATGATTGAGACAGCAGATCGGATTAAAACACCTATTATTGTACCTCAAAGAAGGTACCTATGGTGAATCCGGCTTTTTTGGGCGCCAATGTCAGCAATAATGCGGGCGCAGGAATTACGATTCAAAGAATCCTCAAGCTAATTTTGGCATCACTGTCTTTTGGAAGACAAGCTGGAAGGTTGTGGAATGACCAAAGTTCAGAATAAAAAACATATGTTGGGCTTATTCTGCAACTCATTTTGAGATAAAATATATAAAATGGAAGATTGCCATTCGGCCTCTTTTACATCCAAGTTTTTTCAGGGTTGTGCAGGGAAAGCAATGTTCAAGCTCTTGGTTATTTGTTCAGAGGAAGTCTAAACAAATTAAAGAAATGGATGAAGAGGCAAAAACTGTTGGCCTTGTGAAACCCTTCAGTTTGGCCAGAAAGGCTGGTCATATGAGAAGGGGATTTGATTTTGGAGCTTGAACGAGCCGAGCCGATAAGGAAGAATTACCAGCCAGCACAGCCGAATGTACACCCATTTATTGGGAAAGGAGATCATTTTGTTCAGTTGGAGAGGTACAAAAACTTTATCCTATTAAAGAAGGATGTTTGGATGAACCTCAGATTGGTGGTAGACTCCGAATGTTTATAATGAAAGGGAGGTATGGATCCATTGGGACACAATAAGCCTAATCATTCTTTGATGTTCAGTCTTGAAAGTATTCAAATTGACAAAAGAGGTTAAGTATTTGTGTGAGAAAGGAGTTATTGAGAAAACAGGAGAGGATCCACAACAATTGTATCAAATATTTCCCCAGACCGAAGAAAGATGGGGGTTGTAGAATCAATTTAGATCTCACACAATTGAATACATTTGTCCAGTATAAACATTTTAAAATGGACACATTCAACACTGCAATGCAGCTGGTATCAACAGGTTGTTATATGGCTACAATAGATTGAAGGGTGCATATTTTCGGTCCCAATTCACCATAGTTTCGCAGGTAATTAAAGTTTATGGATGGGACAGCTGTGGCAAAACAAAGCTTTGCCTAATGGATTAAGCCAGCACTTGCACTGCTAAGGGCACAAAAAATAAACACATCGTTATGGCTTATCTAGATGACATTTTAATTGTCAATGCTAATCAGGAGTCAGCTGGAAAATCAGTCTCAGCAACTCCAAGTTTGTTTGAGAAGTTGGGTTCCTGATCCATCCAACAAATCTAAGTTACAGCCATCCCAAACCATTGAATATCTGGGGTTTGTGATTAACTCAGTTACCATGTTGGTAACTTTACCAATGGATAAGGTGTTGGATTTGACAAATGTGTGTCAGAACCTGATTAACAAACCTTATCCCTCCATCCGAGAGGTTGCCAAGGTTATTGGTAAATTGGTAGCAGCATTTCCAGCAGTAGAGTTGGTCCAGCATTACCAAAATCTTCAAAGGGCAAAAATTCAAGCGCTTATTCAGCGAGCAGGCCATTTTGATAGGCCAATGCAATTGCCTAAGGAAGCTTATCAGAATTACATTGGTGGATTGAGTATGTTCCACAAGCTGCTAAGAACATTTAGTTCATCAGCCAGCAGTGTTTTTGCAAACTAAAAAAAGATGCAAGTTCTCCCGGGTGGGGGGACTACGGATAATGAGACCAGCTGTGGAGGCAGATGGGTTGTCCAAGAGGATTTTTTGCTCCAAACATATGGTATTAAATATTTGGAGCTACTGGGAGTATTTATGGATTAAAAGCTTATTGCTCTTCATTAAAAGATTTGCATTCCAAGTACAAATAGATAATACCACAGCTGTGGTATATATCAATCACATGGGTGGTGTCAGATCAATATCATGTGATCATCTGGTAAACCAGATGTGGCAATGGTGTATGGCAAAAAATATTGTCTTTCAGCTATTTATCTCTCGGGGAGAGACAATGTTGTGGCAGACAAAAGATCACGAATATTTAAAGACAATACATAATGGATGTTAAATCCACAATTTTCAAAAATATTGTCAGTCGGTATGGAGTACCGGACATTGATCTGTTTGCATCTAGATTGAATCACCAATTGCCCAAATACGTGTCTTGGGAACACGATCCAGGGGCAGTAGCGGTGGATGCTTTCTCGCTACACTGGGGGAATACGTTCTTTTATGCTTTTCCCCATTCTGTGTCATTGGGCAATGTCTCAAGAAAATAGCGCAAGACACTGCCAAAGGCATTTTGGTGGTGCCAAATTGGCCCACTCAGTCATGGTTCCCATTGATGCTAAAATGATTATTGAACCATGTATGACAATTCCCAGTTGCGACAATCTGTTGACACAACCAGTAACAAAAGAAATTCATCCATTGCATGATCATATGAATTTGTAAATCTGCAGGTTCTGACCAGACCGTTGCAAGAGTTTGAACTGTCGGACAGGACCATGGATGTTATAGATGCAGCTTGGAGGAATAGCACTAAAAAACAATATATGTCGCATATAAGGAAATGGGAAGTTTTTGTACACAGTCAAAGATATCTTATACTGCAAACATTTCAAATGTATTGGAGTTCCTTGCTGGGTTACACTTTGATGAGCATTTGAGTTATAGTGCCATTAATTGCGCTCGTAGTGCATTGTCATCCTATTTAGGACAAATTTCGGATCAGGATTCAGTTGGGTCTCACCCATTAGTATCCCGATTCATGAAAGGAATTTTCAATAAAAATCCTCTCAAGCCCAGATATACAAAAATTTGGGATGTTAGCATTGTTCTCACTTTGCTTAAACAATGGACTCCAATTAATTCAATGTCTTGCAGAAATTAACATTCAAGGTGGTAATGTTAATGGCATTGGTATCAGCTCAAAGAGTACAAACTTTGCAATTGTTACGGTTGAATTGCATGCATGTGACTACAGATAACATTGTGTTTTATGTTTATGACTTGATCAAACAAAGCAGACCAGGAAGAACTGGAATGAAGGTAATGTTTAAAGCATATCCTATTGATGAAACATTGTGTGTAGTTAAGCATTTAACTCAATACATTGAGGTAACCAAAAATCTCAGAGGTTCTGAGAAAGCGTTATTGATAACACACAAAAAGCCACATGTTCAAAAAGTTTCAGTTCAAACCATTTCTAGATGGTTAAAACAGATTTTGGGTCTAGCAGGAATAGACACTGATGTGTTTAAATCTCACTCCACCAGGGCGGCAGCTACATCCGTGGCAAAGGTACAGGACGTACCACTCGATCAAATTTTAAAGGCCGCAGGGTGGTCTAGAAAAGAGATTTTTTCAAAGTTCTACAATAAACCTGTTGTCACGGTGCCAGGATTTGGACATGCAGTACTGGGTTCTCTTTAAATGCTTGCTTTGTTTTATATTATCGATTTATATTATCGATTTATGTTACCATTGACATCATTTATCATTTATCTTGTAATTTTCCCCTGCGATAGAGGGGTTATTATTAAAAAGTTGTTCTTTTTATGATTAAAGGACTTATTACATAAATTGTAACAATGTCTTAAAATACTATTTACTCACTACTGTTTTGACTAAACCGAGAGTCGTATGAAATGAATTTACGACATAAAAAACACAGAGCTTTAAAATCTTCACGTAGTCACTCACGTGACTCCGAAGTAAAATAGTGAGATTAAACGAGAACTTACCTGTTCGAAGTTTGATCTTTATTTTATGAGGAGTTATGATGAGGGATTACGTGCCCTCCACTCCCAACCCTCATAATGTAAATGATCATCTGGTAGTTCTAGTCTATTTTGAGCCTTACTATTTTATTTCGGCTATTGGTTCTGTGTTTTTCATGCCGCTGCTTTGAAGTATGCCGATCCAGCGCCAGGCGGGGCTTCTTCACGTAATCCCTCATAGTAACTCCTCATAAAATAAAGATCAAACTTCGAACAGGTAAGTTCTCGTTTAATCTCACTATTATCATTTGTTATTTGCACTATATTTGTTATTTATTGAACTTTCCCCCCCATTATATACAATGTATACATATTCACATATTCTGTTGTGCTGCAGCAAGTAAGAATGTCATTGTCCCGTCCGGGACATATGACAATGAAACACTCTTGACTCTTCTTTAGACCCATCAATGTCATTAAACTCTTGGTTCCCCTCTACTTCTACTGTGTTTATTGTGTCCTCTTCAGTAAAATAGTTACTAAATGATTTTAATGCCAAAACCATTTTCCTGTTACAATTTCTTTTGCCTTTTATTTTGAGAGAGCTGTATTTACTTTTGTCAAGTACTTAAAGCCTTTTTTTAGATATTTATTTCCGATCAACTTCCTTTCTGCACCAAATATTCGCCACGTTAGTGCAATGAACAATGTAACTTCAAGATTTCAACGCAATCTCGCTGAATTCCTTATACTTGGTTGTTGTTAGGCCTGCATAAGGCTTGCTTTGTCAATGTGATGTTGGAAGGTTCTCAGACTTTTCAATTGATCATTTGTGCCATCATATTATTCAATTAGTGGCTTCAAATCTGGATGATGGTGTTTGGCAGCATAAATAGGTGGACGTAATACAATAATCTAAAGGTAAAAACTGAAATACACCAGTTTCTGGGAGCTTACGCCAATGCATGTGTTCAGTTCAATAGGAGTATGATTGACTCTGAACTGCCCTCTAAAATAGCAAGCCATTTATTTCAAGAGCAAATAGGAATGAGCATGATTGCTACCCTCGGAAACAACACATAAATTGTGAACAGATAGGAAAACCAGGTAAATTGCCCATTCCGCATCTGAAGGGAAGGTTATCACATATCTTGGAAAAAGTTTACAGTACTGTGCACGTAATGAATTTCTCTGAAACTAATTGTTACATGGGCTAATACAGATTTTCTTCCTGAGATCCATCTTTTATCTTCCATTGTTACTGGACCTGCTAAATACTCTTTGTTTTAATTCCATATTTCAAACTTTCTATTTTACTTCTTTGATTTCTGAAAGCCAATCTGATTTAAATGAATCTGATTGCTAATGCGGTGTTATTCTATCCACAGAAACGTCACATGAAAATGCATAGGCGTATCCACACTGGGGAGAAACCATTTAGCTGCACTCAGTGTGATAAAAGTTTCAGACAGAAGCAGCTCCTGGATCTGCATTTCAAGAAACATCATGATCCCAGTTTTGTTCCAGAGGCGCACGTTTGCTCCTGGTGTTGCAAAAGCTTTACACGCAAGGTACCTTCTTATATTTTGCCTTTATCAAAAGATGTACGTAATCTGTCAGATACCCTAAATTTCTACCACAGCAGGCCGTTTGCACCGCAGTCTCGGGGCAAGGGAATTATAATGAAGGAGTAATTTGCATTTCTCTTAACTGCTGAAAAACATCTGTACATGTTGTACAGTATGTACTGTGAGGCAGTGTGTGCTTTGACTGCCAAGAGTGGCTTCTGGACATCAAAACTAATCATAATTTGCAATTTCATGATATTTTATAATATCCCATAGTATTAGTAGTATTGATCTCATTTGTAGCTGTTAACCTCTTGAAGAAACTTTAGTAGAGCACATGGTCTTGAGCACAGAGGCACACCTTGAGCTGCTGCCAACGACCCTGGTTCAATTCTTAATCTCAATGCAGACTTGTGTGGAGTTCACACATTCTCCATGTGACTGAGTGGGTTTATTCGCACATCCTAAAGATATGGAGATTGGTAGATAAATAGTAAGATTAAACGAGAACTTACCAGTTTGAAGTTTGATCTTGATTTTATGAGGAGTTACGTTGGTGATTACGTGAAGAAGACCCGCCAGGCCGCATGCGCATCAATCTTCAAAGCAGCGGTATGAAATCACAAATAAACAACACCGAAGTAAACAGTAAGATCAGTGACTCGAGAACTACCAGATGATCTTTTATGAGAGAGGGTTGGGCGTGATGGGCATGTAATCACCAACGTAACTCCTCATAAAATCAAGATCAAACTTCAAACTGGTAAGTTCTCGTTTAATCTTACTATTTTACTTCGGAGTCACGGGAGTGACTCCGTGAAGAGTTCAAAGTTTCGTGATTTCATGCCGCAGATTACAAACTAGGCATCCCACTGCATTGATTGACTCGAATGAGAAATAATGCATTAGTAGTAACATTGCATTCAATGTAGTAATAGGGTTTATTTAATAACATAAACAAACTATAGTATTCTTTAATACCAGGGCATTTAAACAGAACTTAAAATGGCATTAGCAAACGGCCCTGGATCAACAATCGGGCGATGATAAAAATTCTGAAACATCAGCTCATTTGCCCATCCGGCGGCCGCCATAATATGGTCAACGGGCACGTCCTTCGCTTTGGCTGCCGAAGTAGCTGCTGCCCTAGTGGAATGAGATGTAAACACATCTGTGTTAATACCTGCATCAATCAAAACTTGTTTTAGCCAACTGGAAATAGTGTTAACTGACACTCTTTTATGTGGTTTTTTACAAGTGATAAACAATCCTGTCTCCATATTACGTAAATTCTCTGTAAGTGCAATGTATTGCATCAAATGTGTTTTTACGCATAAAGATGGATCCGTAGGATATGCTGCAAATACTATTTTAAATCCTGTGACACCTGCCCTGCTCTGTTTGAGGAGGTTGTAAATGTAAAATGTAACATTGTCCACAGCAGTTTCCATTCCGTCTAACTGTAATTTTTGTAACGTCTGTACTCTTTGCGCTGAAACCAACGGCATAAGCATGGCCAATTTTATGGTAATTTTGGTCAACGTCAAAGATGATGTAGGAAACCACTCTCGTAGTTTCCTAAGGACTATACTTACATCCCAAATAGCCATATATCTAGGTTTGGGAGGTCTGGAATTAAAAATGCCTTTCATAAATCGAACCACAAGAGGGTGAGATCCAATTACATGATTGTCTGACTTCATCACTAAATATGACCATAAAGCACTTCTTGCTGTATTGATTGCACTATAACTTAGTCCTTCATCATAGTAGAGAGTTGACAAAAATTCCAAAACATGTGAAATACGTGCTGTACAATAATCAATATCATTTTGTACACAGTAAACTTCCCATTTCTTTACATAACAAAAATACTGCTTTTGAGTACTCGATCTCCAAGATGCAGTAAGCATGTCGACAGTTCGACTCGACAATCCATGCCCCAGATATGGCCTTCTTAGAATCTGCAAATTAACAAAACAATACGGTCATACAACGGATGACATTCGCCAGTCACTGGATTCACCAATAAATTCCTTCGTTTAGGAACAGCCATCAAAGGTTGTGTCGTCAGCTGATGGATCAAAGGATACCATGGCTGAGTAGGCCAGTCCGGTATAACCAGAACCCCTGAAGCATTGTCCTGCTTGAATTTGAGCAGACATCGATTTATGAGTCAGAAAGGTGGAAATGCATAAATAAACATACCATCCCAATTCAGCGAGAAAACGTCAATCGCTACTGCCCCAGGATCTGGTTCCCATGACACATATCTGGGAACCTGGTGGTTTAGTCTAGATGCGAACAAGTCGACATCTGGTGTTCCATATTTGGCAATGATGTCTTTGTACACATCGTAATTCAACATCCATTCTACGTTGGAATTTCCTTGACCTGTTGTCTGCCACTGTATTAAGTTTTCCTGGCAGATAAATAGCTGAGAGCCAAATATGTTTATCAATACACCAGATCCAGATTTGGTTTACCAGTCTGTCACAAGATACCGACTTGATACCACCCATGTGATTGGCATATGCCACTGCCGTGGTGTTATCAATCTGGAGCTGAACATGCAGTCTGTTTTTGTTAGAACAATAAGCTTTGAGCCCATGAAATGCTCCTAAAAGCTCTAAATGGTTAATTCCCCCCCGTCTGCAGAAGCACAGCTTCTTCTAAACTCCATCTTCCTCCACAACTAGTACTTGTGTCTGTGGCACCCCATCCAAGTGCACTTACATCAGTCTGCAAAACCATGGAAAGTTGTTCCAGCTCTATTGTGCTAAAACTACTGGAGACATGTTGAATCCACCATAAGATATCAGTAATTGCTTCAGCTGATAATTGCATGGGCCTATCATAATGCCCAATTTGTACCTTAAGTGCCTGTTCTTTTGCTCTTTGTAATTGCTGATAATGCAAAGGCCCAAATTGGACTGCTGGAAAGGCTGCCGCCATTTTCCCAAGAAGCCTTGCCACTTGCCTAATTGAAGGTTTATGCTTGTTTAAAAGCTTTACACAATCCTCAATTAGATCTGTACTTTTTTCAATTGACAAAGTAATTACCATTTTGATAGAATTCATTGAAAACCCCAAATAATCAATTGTGGTAATTGGCGTAAGTTTGGATTTTTCCAAATGAATGAAAAACCCCAGTTTTTCAAATGTGGTTTTCACAACTGCCACTGATATTTCGGCTAAAGCTTTTGTTTGTCCAATTATTAAAATATCATCCAACTAGGCCATAACAACATGGCCCTGACCTCTAAGCATCCCCAAAATTGGTTTTAACAATTTAGTGAATACTCTAGGGGCTGAGGTTAATCCATTTGGCAGTGCCTTATACTGTCATAATTGATTCATCCAAATGAATTTAAAATACCTTCTATGCTCGCAATGAACAGGCACTGAATTATAAGCGTCCTTCAGATCTATTGTAGCCATATAACAACCTTTAGAAATGAGTTGTTTGGCCGTAACCAATGTTTCCATTTTAAAGTGTCTAGAGAGTACAAATGGATTTAATTTTGTTAGATCTAAAATGATTCTACATACTCTGTCTCTTTTGGGACGGGGAAAAATATTTGACACAAATTGATGGACTTGATAACTTTTCAATAACACCTTTGTTATATAATTTTATGAGTTCAGCTTGAACCTCTATAACCTCTGTTTGTGAAAAATAAAGTGTTCTAACCGTAACATGTGGAAAGGTAAAGTACCATTTGGAATAAATTCGATCCAAAACCCTCGAATTACACTCCTGATAAATAGATCTGAAGTAAGCTGCTTCCATTCGTTATAAAAAAGCCGTAATCTACCACCAATTTTTCCTTCCGTTACATTAAATATGTTTTTATGAGAACCAGGTCCACTTACCTCCCTGGTGACTGGTACACCCTCCTGACTCCAGCCTCTGGCAGTAGCTCCCATAGTTGCTCGTGCTCCCACTGAGGGATACCATCCACGTCCTTGTGATGAGGACTGGCTTGTCCCTGGAACAGCCCCGGATGCTGAGTGGTTTTTTAGGGATACTTCCTTTTCAGCTGTTTGCCCGACATCTTTGGTCTCATCAGACCCATTGTTTCAGCATCTTCATTTATTTCTTTGACCTGTTTGGTTAGATCTGCGCCAAACAGCAGATCAGGTGGTTGGATACTTGCTGGCTTGCAAAGCGCAGCATATCTAGGATTAATGGTGGGCCTAATAGCCGTTTTCCTGAGACCACTGATCTGAAAATGGGTGTTACATAACAACCTAGAGCCTCTTGGTGTGTTCTGGTCATATAACCACCATCCATTGTTCTTGCGAAAGCTGTAATACCAGCAGCCAGTAATTTTAAAATTCTTTGCATTTTTATTTCTTGGCTTCATACCGTGACCCATCTGACCCCAAATGACTTGATTCCCTGTTGGAACTCTTAATAACTCACAGTTGCTTGGAGGCTTGTGTTCTTTGTCTGTCTCATCCTTAGTAAGCTCCTGAAGCTGATGAGACACCATGTAATTAATTGTGGTAGCCAGCTCTTCACCTAGCGGCTCACCTGCTCCTGATGGGACAACAAATGGAAATGCCAGTGGTGGAACATTTGGTAGTTCTGTTTCTCCTGGCTGCACTTCTCCATCAGAATCGGGCTCAGGACTAACCTGGCCCGTAGCACTCTCATCAAATTGATAAGGAATCTCTGGCAGCATTGTTGCTGCTGGCGCTTCTTTTTCTAAGCGCTGACGCTCCTTTTCTTGGAGTGAAGTTCTTTGGAGGACTGTATGCAACAGATCCTCCACTTGGGATAGGCGTGTACACACTCTATCCAGCCCCGATGAGGAATAATCCCCCGACTCCGTGGGCCTAGCAGACTTATCTGTTGCCTTGTGCCCTAATGGCAACGGCTCTGTGCTAAGTCTGCAGTCGCTGTTTCTGTACTTAGCGACTGAACAGGGGTATGAGGCAGGGCTTCCAAGCCTGAACTGCTGCGGCCGGTTGAAGCACGCCGCTTTCCCTTCCCTGTTTTTTCCATTCTAGCACTCGGTATAGCGTACCGGCCAGCACGGATTTCAAGCTCCAGTGGAAAGTCTTAAACTTACCTGGAGTCTGCATACTCACGTGACTCCGAAGTAAAATTGATATTTTAAAATGCTCCAATGTGAGACAGTTTACACTACCATTTCTGTGTGCCCACACCCAGGGGCAGAAATCCCCCCCCCCCCCAATTTTTTGTAATCCGGATTTTAAAACCCAGTGAAATCTCTGCTTTCCGCGAGACAGTGGGGGTGGGACTGCTAATCGAGGGCACCAATTGGACGAGAGAAACGTCGGTCAGCAGGCAATGGGGGCGGGACATGATGATTCAGTGCGCTCATTGGAGGGTAGAGTGTGGTGATTGGAGGAGGGAGATGTGCCAAAACACTCTCGGCACAGACCTGCGCCTCATCCGCAGTTAGGATCGATCCCGGCTCTCCGGCGTGTCCCGTCCCCACACGAGTGCCCCCCCCCCCCCTCACGGGTTGCCAGAGAGGTCAGGAGTCAGACGGGAGCTGAACACCCCGGCCCACAGCCAGCACAGAGAAGCAGCGCAAAACCTAGCTCAACTCTGCCTGTCCTGCCAGGTTAACCTACAGCCCTGCCTGGGCTTGCAGGAAATATGGCCCAGGTTTACAGCCAGCGCGGCTTCGCGCTGGTGTCCCATCAGTCCAGGCAGGGCTGTAGGTTAACACGGCGAGACAGGCAGAGTTGAGCTGCATCTAGCGCTGGATTGAGCCTCCGAAGCCTCGCGCGCGCGTGCGTGTGTGTGTGTGCGCGCATGCGCGCGCGCCCACCAAGAAATTGTGTCCCCCCGTCCCCTGGTCCCCTCCCTATTTTGATAACGATTTCCGTGCCTGCCCACACCATTCAGAACAAAGCACCAACATTGGTATCTCATTGAACATTTATGCCCTCCACCCTGGCACACAGATGTGGTAGTGTACATTGTCTACAAAATGTAATGAAGTTATGCCCAGGCTAGTCCAAGAGCATCTCTCAACTCTGACCTGCTATTCGGAAGGACAAAGGCAGCTGTTTCCAACATCACCGGTTCCAGATTCCTCTCCAACCCGCATACCATCCTAACTTGGCAATGTATTTCATTGTGGTGCTGGCGCTAAATCAAGTGGGAATATCTTCACCAGAATCTGGGCACCTCTGGCAGGACCAACATTTATTGCTCATACTTAATTTACCTTGAGAAGCTGGTGATGGGATCACCAACAGGTTCCCCTCCACATCTTCTCAAGATCAATTACGGATGAGCAATAAATGTTGGGCTTGCCAGTGGTGCCCAGATACTGAAAAAGGAATAAATAAAAAATAAAAGTTTGGTTCCACACTGCTGTGAATGATTGTAATTGACTTCAGGCATATAATTTGCATGTAACCATCCGTAGCATTGCTTTTTGTTAAAGCTGTGTTACAAAAGAGGTTACTGTAGATTATCCACTTTGCTCTTTAAATTGCGTGTTTACTGATTAAATGTATTTTACTGTATAATTTGAATTCTTCTGTTTTTCACCAATTTAAAAAGTTAAAAGCTTTCCCATATGCTATTTGAAAACATTGAATGCAATAAATGTTAATCATGCTGAATTTAAAATTTTCAATCACATTCATGTTGCTTCTCAAAACGTGCAAATGTATTGTTAACCCAATCTTTGTGTTTGTGAGATGTGCTAGTCAGTAAGTGACAGTGATGAATAGATAGGTGATGGAAAGCATTAATATTAATTTGGTGAATTTCAGGAAGGCAATTTTGAAGTACACTGATTTTTAAAAAATGAGAAAACACTCATGAACAGAAACAAAAATAAAACCAGAAATGTTCAAGTAGCATATATATATATTGACCGTTTTCTCTGAGACGTATGCTCTGCCCCATCTCAGTTCATTAATTAATGGTATTCTGTTATGTCAGTGTCTGAATGGTTTAGTGTTGCGTTTACAATGATTAATCAATACTGTCTATTAGCTGTACTATTGTTTATTTATAATGCTAAATGAAGATGACTGTGAAGATGAAAATGTTATGTACAAGCTTGAAGCAAAAGTCTGTTGCTTTATCAGAACATCATGAAAAAACATGCCGAAAAGTGCAGGAGTCAGAGGGTGCAAGATAGAGATGCGACAATGACAGTAAAGAAAATCAAGAGAAACAAGATGATGCTGGACTCCAGAAACTCCAAAAAAGCAAAAGAAGGTGCATTTTAAACAAATAACTCGAGCAAAAATTATTATTTGAAAAGATTAATCATCAGAAAACTGCATTTGCATTTCTGTGAGCAGCATGCTCTGAATTTACCTTGGGTCTGATATAAGCTAAAGTTGTGGGCTCAATCATTTTAAGATGTTTTTATTGTTTAAATATTG
This sequence comes from Raja brachyura, assembly GCA_963514005.1. The sequence goes on along the minus strand of OY740802.1, from coordinate 37,573,139 downwards.
ATTATGTAACTCTCTAGAATCCCATATTATACTTTCCCACAGAATCCAAATTTTATGAGCTCAGGTTTCTCTGCCTGCTCCTCTGATTCAACCTTTTTCATCTAGCTATCAGTCATTTGATATCCCTATGTGATTCACTATCAAATTTATGTTTAGTGCTCTCTGCATTTGAAAGTTATGCTTACATTAATGTGCTGCATAAATGCATTCATTGTCATATATAAACCCCTTTTGAAGTTTTATTTGGCCAAATTTTCATACTTAAAGACCTATTTTTTTAAGATCCTTTTGGATATTGTTGATTGTTTTAGAACCTGTTGAAAGGTTAGTGCCTTTTTAGGTTTAAGTTTAGGTTTATTATGGTCACGTGTATCGGGATACAGTGAAAAGCAATTGTTTGTATGCTATTCAGCCGTCTTCTTGCATATGGCGTGCACAGCCTAGACTTGTTGGACAACTTGTTCTATTTGATCTTATTTGATTGTGCACACCAGGTTGATTGCATTTGTCGAAACAGGGCGGACCACGTGAAGGTTACAATCTTCCACCCCATGCTATTCAGTCAAATTGGATAATATTATAGATGAATACAATCAAGCCAAACACAAGTAGATAGAGCAAAGAGAGAGACACCAGACGCAGAATATATTTTCGCAACATTGTAGCATAACATTTCCAGAGAAAAAGTCCAATGAGGTAGGTTTGGAAATTGGGATGTAACCTAACTTATGGAAGGACCATTTTGAAGTCTGATGACAGAGGGGAAGAAGCTGCTCCAGAGTCTGGTATTGTTTTCAAGCTTTGGAATCTTCTGCCCAACAGAATCGGGGAGAGGTAATGAATAGGATGGAAAAGATCCTTGATTATGTTGGCTGCTTTCCCGAGACAGCATGAGGTGTAGATGGAGTCAATGGCGGGGAGTCTGTTCTGTGTGATGGACTGGGGTACAACTCGCTGTAATTTGTGGTCTTGGGCAGAGCTGTTCCTAAACCCGACAGTATGCTTTTTAAAGTGCATCTTCAGAAGTTTGTAAGAGAGATATATTTGCATACATCTCCAAGTCAGCAAACAAATCGGGACAAAAAGCATAATTGTTTTTAGCTCAAGGATGTACGTGGAACTGTGCTGCACTAAAGGTGTGTTTCTGTTTATTATAGATGAGCCTCCAGTTGAGCAAAATACTACAAAGATCATCGAAAGAACAAATGATGCTCACATTGGAAAGTATGTCCAGACAAACACAGTTGAAGAGGTGGAAAATATTCAAGGAAAGTCAGGTACAGCACTTTATACTGCATAATGGAGATGGAGAGTAAAGCTCAATGCATGTGTTTAACTTTTTAGTATAACTTTTTAGTATAACTTTTTTTATAACTTCAATATGATCATGGCTGATCAACTCAGTATCCCATACTTGCCTTCTCTCCATCCCCCTGATCCCCTTAGGCACAAGGGCCACATCTAACACCATCTTAAATATAGCCAATGAACTGGCCTCAACTACCTTCTGTGGCAGAGAATTCCAGAGATTCACCACTCTCTGTGTGAAATATGTTTTTCTCATCTCGGTCCTAAAAGACTTCCCCTTCCTTAAACTGTGACCCCTTGTTCTGGACTTCCCCAACATCGGGAACAATCTTCCTGCATCTAGCCTGTCCAACCCCTTAAGAATTTTGTAAGTTTCTATAAGATCCCTCCTCAATCTTCTAAATTCTAGCGATTCGGGTCAGAACTCTTCTTCAGACTGATAGTGGTGGGGAGGGGGTGGGGTCAGGAGAAAGCCTGGTGAGTGGTGGTTGGTGGGGGGGGTTGACTGGCAGATGGTTGGACAAATGCCAGAGACAATAAGACAAAATTTGAGCTACGGTTAGTAGAGGTGCAGATTGTGAAGCCAAAGGTAGGAATGTAGGTGGAGAGGGAAGGGGAGAAATGGGTGCAATTCCAGATGGGACACAGGGAAGAGAGGGGGAAGGTACGTGCAGATCTTCTAGGTGTGCAAGTACATGGCTTTATATAATTGGAGTATGAAGTCTCCACTCTTATACTCAAAAACCATGTATGCAGGCCAAAGCACAGTTGTCTCACTAATTGATAAGCCTGCACATTAACATACCTTTTTTTGATTGAGTTTTTGTTCTAATCATTGTTTCTTCTATTTGCCATTGTTTCTCACCACTTTGTTATCCTTATTCAGGTTATATTCCTCATTTAATTTTCTCGATTCTTATTCACACTGAATATTTTTCTTCGGTCCTCGATGTTTTCTTCTGTTCTGCTGTGAATGGTCTTTTTTCTCTCATATTTTCTTGTCCCCATTTCCATGACACAGTGCTTTTGGAACTTTATTGAATTCCAGTTCGCTGGATTTTTTTTCCACACTTCTGAACTTTTATTTTATCCATTTGTCTGATCTATCATCTTTCTCACTACTCTCATTCTCCATTTTGTGGATTTGATTAAATTGTCTTACAGTTTTGAAGGTTCATGTATCCTTTACACTTCTGCAGCTGACATGAGGCCAGGCCCACAGGATCCTGCAGAGAGTGTTTCCAGCCACATGGACAACAGCAGAAAGCTGGATACACAGCAAACTCAAGCCAAGAAAGAGATGACTCCTGAGATGATCCTAAAAGAAATGGTCCTTTGAGGAACCATCTCCTCTCCTCTAACATTTTGTCACTGTTTTTTTTTACAAAGAGCTGATTAAAAGATATATATATATATATATAATCAGAGTTGAAAAGAAGTTCCAGAGAAATTATTGCAGTTTTTAAGCCTAAATCAGCACACCAAAATAAGGGACAAGATTGTTTAAAAGTGAAAGCATTGTATAAAGAAAATTAAGTAAGAATTTACAACTACCAAGCAACACATCTGAAAGCTAGTATTGCGTTATTTTTCAACTCGGGCTACCTTTTCATTCATAGTTGTTAGTTGGTAAATGTAAATAGCTATGTTTTAATGCTTTTTGTTTATATCTTTCTCCAAAGCAAGTTTTGAGAATATCTCTGGGGCTTCTTGGCACGCTGGACAGTTCCGGTTGATCTTTAGGTCATTGTCCTAGGATTCATTGTCATTGCCAGTTTGTTCAATAATGAAAGGAGAGTTTATATCTAACGCATTTGTGCAAAACATCGTCATGCATTTTGTAAACTGGTGCTGGTGACAAATTTAGATACCACCTGAAGAAAATTAGCAAAGTTACCAAGTTTTGTTAATTTCCATGATTAGAATAAAAATTGGAGGTAATCAATCAGTGTTTGGTGCCATTAGAAATTGCATAGATCTACCGCACTTCTGAAATGTGGTTCCATTCACTTCAATGGAAACAAATCCTGAAATCTGCCTGTATATAGCACATGGATGATATTCAAAAAATTGTATTCCAGAAGGGTCATGAACATCGGAGCTGAGTCAACCAGCAGTGGTTGCATCAGAGTTAATCCCAACTTTCCTCTTAGGAATAGGAAAACGTCCAGGTTCTATAGAACAATAATTTTTCGATGTTATAGAGAATGACAAATCATCCAGGTTTCTAGAAAATGTAAATCATCCAGGTTCCAGTAGATTAAATGCCATTCAATGATTTTTCTATGTATCAGCAGTTTGCCTATCAGTGAAAATTTAAGAATCAGCTAAAGAAATATAAGAGCATTTTCCAAAAATATATGAATTATTATTCTGCACCAGTATAATTAATGGAGCTTGCAAATCAAAATGATGGTCCAAGGCATTTAGATTACATGTTCTGAAGGAACATGGTGGGCTGAGTGAAGACTAATATTGGCTAAAATGTTAATGACATATTTTGCTGTCAAAGGGTGAAGTTTGCAGTGTAATGTGGCACAACCAAGTTGATCAGATGTTGATCTACCATTCATCATTTTACTTCTCAATTCTTCGTTCCCATAACTGCCCATCAAGCACAGACCTTTCTTTTTCTTAAATTCTTCTGTGTTCTTTTGACCATGAATTATTTAAATAAAGTTGTTTTTAATGATATCAACAAATATTTTAATCTTACTGTTGGAAAGAGTTATTAACTTTTTAGATGATTTGTACAGATGTCCCTTGTATTATGGCCGTTCAGGTAATGGAAATTCGCCTCTAACAAATTCACAAATCACTCTCCAAAAAACTCAGATAAGGAATAAAATTCTTTCTCATGGAATTTATGTGAAAAAAGTAAATAAATAAACACAACGTTGTTTTCTACTGTGTTTCTTGATCTGGTTCTTGCCCAGATTTTTAAAGTGACTTTAAAGCATAAATACAGGAGATAATTGTAAAAGGAAAAATATCATTATCACATCAAGTTAAAGCAGAGTTCTTCCTGACTTCTAGTATTGTCACTTCTTTTATTCAGTTAAGACTGGGAATCTGTGCCCACCCCACCATCTACAGATTGACCAGTTCATCCATCTCATTTGTTTCTGAGATCTTCCTATGCAACAATGTGTACTATATAATAACTAACGGTGTATTGTTACTTTCATTTTGAAGCACTTTGGATGTTTTTGGCAAATATGAAAGTGTGACATAAGTTTATTTTCATTGTATTGTACTATGCAACATTTTTAAACATCCTTCGTCAACTGCACTGTAAAAAGATGAAATGGACCCAAACCTCTCCATTTATCTGAGTTTACTTGCATTTTCTGGAGTTACCATCACAAAATTAATTTCTGGTACGATGAATGTGTCTAAGGTGTTTGTACAAAATATCTCTGGTGAACAGGGATCTTGTTTCTCCTGATCCAATTTACCTCTCCATCACGTTCATTGGTAAAGGGTATGAAATAAAATTCCGATTCGTATCACCCATTTTGTGTAGCCATCGAGTAACAATGTTTGTGAAATGAAATGACTAATAGGAAAAACAGAGCGATCAGAATATTTGCCTTTCATGTCTTTTTTGTAATTGTTATACGTCATAATCTAGCATATAGTGGGTGTTTAAAAAAATGGAATTGTTGAAGTTGATGCTTGCCTTCTGTTAAGTTATTTCAGCTGTTTAATAAAACTTTCAAAAATGCATTTAATTTTTGTAACAGAAATTATTTATTTTGTGTTTTGTATCTTACTCACTTGATATAATTGCACAAATATTGTGCTCTCTGAATGCACAGATGTTTCACGAGGCACTGCTTCATGTGAAGTGTTTAAATCATTTGTATCATTGAAAATTAACTTTTGTCACAAGCATCTGTAAAATTTGACCTGTTCTGAATGGCAGAAGATTTTCAACCCAAAGAACTGAACAATGAAATTCTTACTTGCTGCAGTTTTACAGTGACATTAATGCAACAACACAACAAAATTGTGATCAGAAAAGAAGGGAAAATGTTAATTTGCAAGTTTAATCGGTAGTAAGGAAGGCAAGTGCAATGCTGGCATTTTTTTCGAGAGGAGTAGAATACAGAAATGGATGTAATGCTGAGGCTTTAAGGCGCTGGTCAGACCACATTTGAAGCACTAAACAATTTTGGGCCCCATATCTGAGGAAGGATGTGCAGGTGCTGGAGAGGGTCCAGATGTTGTTTGTGAGAATGATCCCAGGAATGAATGGGTTAGCTTTTGACAGCATTGGGCCTGTACTCACTGGAGTTTAGGATGAGGCGGGGAAATTATTTAAACTTACCAAATAATGAAAGGCCTGGTTAGTGTGGATGGGGAGAGGATGGTTCTACTAGTGGGAGAGTCTAGGACTAGAGGTCACAGCCTCAGAATTATAGGACATTCCTTTAGGAGGGATTTATTTAGACATGTGGTGAATCCGTGGAATTCATAACCACAGATGGCTATGTAGGCCAAGTCAATTGATAATTTGTAGGGAAATATAGATAGATTCTTGATTAGTATGGGTGTCAGGGATTATAGGGAGAAGGCAGGTGAATGGGGTAAAAGGGAAAGATAGATCAGCCATAATTGAATGGATTAGTTTTGATGGGCTGAATGGCTTAATTCTGCTCCTATCAGTTATGAACTTCTGAGGGTAATGTGCAGAATGATAATAAGGAGCAAGGGAATGATGCTGATTGGATTCAATATCTGAAGAAGGGTCCTGAACCGAAACCAACCTGTCCACGTTCTCCAAGGATACTGTGTGACTCACCAAGTTACTCCAGCACTGTGTTCTTTGTAAACCAGCATCTGCAGTTCCTTCTTTCTGCATACTGATGGGATAACTCTATTAGAAGCTGGCATGCATTAATGGGGCAAATGGTGTCTTTCAATGCTGATTATGTGATCCTAAAAAACTCTTAAAAATATCTTCCCTACCTCTCTTTGACTTGACATGGCTCCAGGCTGCCATAACTATTTACCAGTGAATTTCGAGGCCTTTCCACAGCTTAATTCAGGCAACTTCAGATAGAAGGAAGGGGTTAGAAACACCCTGCTCCCAGTTGTTGCTTTAACCCACAATTCTCATCCAGATCCACCAAACAGAAGGATCAAGGTTTCTCCTCGTGGCATTGCTGTGTCTGGATCGCTCTTAGTTTGGTCACCAGGTGGCGCAATCATGCCGCTGAGGAGACCAGTCCTCAGCAGGCCAGGGTGTGTGTGCCAGAATAACCTAGCAATGATATTCCGAGCAGGAACCCTTCAGCTCTCAAGTAACCACCTGTCACATTACCTTACTAGTATTTTGACAAAATACTCTATCCGTACTCATGACTGTAGCAACACATGCCATCTTTAAATTTACCACCATCTTGCATAGTAATGATAGAGTATAGGAGAGATAGACACAAAAAGATGGAGTAACTCAGCGGGACAGGCAGCTTCTCTGGAGAGAAGGAATGGATGACGTTTCAGGTCAAGACCCTTCTTCAGACATAGGAGGGAGAAGAGCTTCAGTTTAGGACCAGAAGACACAAGATATTTACTTTGATGAGGATTTAAAGCAAATTGCCAGATTCTGGAATAATACTGAATTGGAAAGATGCTATTTAAATATGTTTGGCATTTGTTCCAATGGTGTACAGTTGTAGCATTACCACTATTGTAATGCAGGTATGACAAGAGAAAAAGGAAAGATAGTGTAAAGGAGAAGTAAGCATGAGATTTGTGTAAAGCACAAACACTAGTGCGGCCTTGTTTTTATTCAATTACAGATTAGGAGTATTCAAAGGATGTCAGCATTTATTATCTATCATGATTGCTCTTGAAAAAGGTACTGAAGGTCTGCCTAAGTGTGAGGGATGGGTTGGTTGTGTGTGTGTGGGGGGGGGGGGGGGGGGGGTATGTATGTTGATGTTCTAAGGAATTGGCCAATTCTGTATAATGTGCTCGAAAGAAAGTTTCCCTCTGATAAAGGATGTTCCACATGCAGTAGGACCTTATCTCTGGCCTAAGAGACCTGGAGTACAATAGTTGAGATTGTTACTCCATCCAGTTGGTGCCACTCTGCCGTTCAAGCTGGAACTAACTTCCTGGATCTCCACAGAGGGAGGCTGTTTAACCAGAGGGGCAGAGGACATACTTAGCCTCCCCCACCCCCCCATCCCTACCTACAAATGATCAAATTACCTGGTTTTGTAATTTCATTGGAGAGGGTTCAGAGAAGATTTATGAGGATTTTTTTCAAGGGGACTGGGAAAGCTTGCATGGTCTTCAGAACAGAGCAGTCTGAGGGATGATATCTGTCTGTGGAAAGCTCTGCCTCAGAGGGCGGTGGAGGCAGGTTCTCTGGATGCTTTCAAGAGAGAGCTAGATAGGGCTCTTAAAAATAGCGGAGTTAGGCGATATGGGGAGAAGGCAGGAACGGGGTACTGATTGGGGATAATCAGCCATGATCACATTGAATGACGGTGCTGGCTCGAAGGGCCAAATGACCTACTCCTGCACCTATTGTCTATTGTCTATATCATTTTAATGAGGGTCCTGGACAATGAATTAAGGAAGTAGAAAACAAGACTACAGATTCAGTGTAATTGGTGGAAGGATTAGAGGGGTGGCGAGGAATCTTTTTTTCCATCAGTATGATTTCACTATCTGATAGGCTGGGGGGGGGGGGCAGAATTCACATCACATTTAAATAGTATTTGGGTATACTTGAAGAATTGCGACCTACAGAGGCAGTACTGGTGATTACCCCGACCAGTAAAGATATGAATAGCCTCCTCCCACAGTGTCACAAATGTTCTATTATATCTGGCAGACATAGACACGGCCCACCCAGTCCATGCCGTCCACCAAATTCCCATTTACACCAACACTAATCCTATTTTATTCCCTCCTTATTCCCATGAACTCCAGATTCTATCCTTCACCCCTACACCAGGGGCAAATTATTGCGGCCAGTTAAGACACCAACCTACACATTACAGGAGCACCCAGAGGGACACCCACAGGATCACACGGAGAATGTGCAAACTCCCCACGCACAGCACGAGATCAGCATTGAACATGTGTTACTAGTGCTCTGAGGCAGCGGCTCTATCAACATTGGCACTGTTTGTTACTCCAAATGGTGCTCTTCAGTTCCTGCTTATAGCTCAGAATGCAAGCAGGAATCTTGAGAGTCGAAGAGAAAATGGAATACAGCAGCTCTTATGTACATTTCTGAGACATCCCAGCTAGTTCTTACATGTGACATTCAATCTGTGACATGCCTATTACGCCATCCTCTGCAGGCCAGCAGCACCTGAAACCTCTACACTGGTGCACAATAATTCATGTAAGTCTATCTGATAATAATGTGTAGGAAAGAACTGCAGATGCTGGTTTAAATCGACGAGAGACACAAAATGCTGGATTAACTCAGCGGGACAGGCAGCATCTCTGGAGAGAAGGAATTGTGAACATTTCGGGTTGAGACCCTTATTCAGACTGAAGTCTATCCTTCTCTCCAAAGATGCTTCCTGTTCTGCTGAGTTAATCCAGCATGATGTGTCCATCTGATAATAAATATCCAGACCACACTAATGCCATCCAAGTAACTTTCACAACCTTGAACGAAAACCTTGAATGGGAAAAGCTTTTCACTGTACCTTGGAGCACGTGACAATAAACTAAACTGAAAATTGGAGAAGCTCTTGATGAGTCCCCACTAATTTGCCCCAGCAAAGAAATACCTCTGCTGGAGAGTCACTCAACATGATGGCTCATCCAAAACTCTAGGATGAAGGGACCCGACTGCAAATAGTTACGGGTAAAGGTTTTAATCGTGACACAATAGGTAAAATGCACGGGGAAACCTCAATGAACAATTAACTCTGTAATGTTTACCAGCTGTTCAGATACTGGGATATTGGCTACACATCCCATCACAGATGAGAGATGGGTGCTAGTAAATCTCAAGGTGTAGATAAACTTAAAGATGCATGAGATTAACAGGTTGAATTGTACCGAGAAACACTGATACAAGAGCAACGGTGTGCCGGGAGAAAGAAAAGTGGCAGGTACAGGTGTGCTGAGAGATGCACGTACAAGGGTCCAGGTGTGCTGAGCGACACAGATACTAGAGTCCAGGTGTTCTGAGGGGAAGAGATAAGGAAGTCACAGACGTGCTAATGGTTACATATGCTGTGACACACAGAAAGAGGGGTGCAGGTACACTGAGGCAGGATTCGTGGACGTAGGTGTGTTGAGAGACGTAAGAGAAACTGATATGCTGAGGGGGGCAGGTGTACTTGGGAAAGAGATGTAGGTATGCTGAGGGAAACTGATAGAGGAAGTAAATGTATTCCAAGGTAAACAAGCATGGGAGATATGTGTGTGCTGAGGGAAAGAGGTGCAGAAGATCCAACTGTGCTGGAGTACACAGATATAGAAGCTACAAGTGTGCTGTGGATTACAGATACCGGAGGTACGTGTGCGAAAGAACACAGATATGGGATGGATGTTTTGCGGGACAGATGCAGGGCACACAAATGTATTGAGCGACACTTACCAGAAGTATAGACGCGTTGAGGGACAGGTACGTGAGACACCGGTGTGCTGAGGGAGAGATGGAGGAAGTGCAGTACTCTGCTAAACCATATTAGGTGTTGAATAAATCCTTTCAGATCATGAAGAAAACATTTAACTTATAACATGCACAATTAAATATAACCGCAAAATAAAGCTGTTAGCTCATTGTTACACTGTGCATCGAGGCATCTAGACCTTGGATTGGATCCTGGAATGCATAGCTGTCAGCATATTTATTATTTTGTGGCAGGAATCCATGCCAGCACCGAACATGCATCAAGGGGAAGGATCCTGTCGCAGATATGCCAGCTGATTGTAATTGTATTTATTTTCTGTGAGTACCTCATCTGTTTACACACCCCCTCACCATGTGCCACTCTGAAGATAAGAGGAAGGAATAGCCTCACTGGTTGCAGAGGAGGGCTGGAATCAAGTGGGCAGATTTTTGCCGTACCAACTGGCACAGGCTGCATTTGGCTTTGATATCAATGGACTGGTTGCAGCAAAGTCCACAGCATTCAAAGCCACCGGTCAAGAATTGACCACTCTTTTTTAATTCCACAGCAAGCAACAGATCAGCAGGCAAGGTGCCTGATAGTGAGAGACTGGAGAAGGGTGGTCCCGTCCTGAACTGTCGCCTATCCATGTCTTCCCGAGATGCTGCCTGACCAGCTGAATTACTCCAGCACTTTGTGTTCTACGCTCGATAAAAAAACCTAGCCTTCTGGAGAAGATCCCCTTTGTTTCAGCTCTTTGTTGGCAGAAAGCGAGCTGCTGTCCTGCATCCCCCCCCGGCACAAAGGGATATAAGCAACATTCCACAGATACTGAGGAGCTGATGGAACAGCAATGTGGCAAGTAGCACCAGTCAGGCAGCACCTGTAGGGAACGAAAGACGGGTTGACTGATTTAGTCTTTGGTTCTTTTGAGATGTAGTGCCTTATCATGAGCGGTGGGGAGAGATATTAGAGGTGAAGAGATGTTCCTTTCACTGCAGGTTATGACAAAGGTGAGAGAATTTGCAATGAAATTGCCTTTCTCTGCAACAGATTTCACTTTCGTCTGCTGCAAATTAATTCCGTTTTCAGCCATGCCATTTAAAAAATCTGCGCATTTCCTGATAGTGGTGCCTGTCTGAAAAACAACAGTGATCTTTAATAACGTCTTCGACCGTGACCTTTGACCTGCCTTACAAGAAGGATGCTGTCAATTCCTATCACACTTCTTGGAGCCTATTGTGTTGTTTGAATGCGTTCATCTGTGTGCCAGGATAAGTGGTTAACCAGGTCACCGTGGCTCCTTGCACACCAGCCTCCTACTGTGAAGCCTGCCCCTGCCTAGCAGCAGCCTTCCTTCCCACTGCTGTTCTTGCAGTGGCTCATGTCTGACCAGACTGAAAGCCTCCCCTGCTGTGCCAGAGCCACTGTTCTTTGGGGCAATGGGCAACGTATGCATCCCTCACTTGTCTGGCTCACAATCCAACCATTACTGGCACTGAGACTTTATGTGAAAACCAATCAGGCGAATGTGAATGGTTCACAATTGATTGAGATGAGCAAAGCGACAGAGAGTTTGGAGTTCTGTAAATCATTCCTAATAATTATTTGGAGCAGGTGCTGAAGCTGCCTCCAGCTTGCTTCCCCTCATCTCACTGATACTTCCTTCAGTTATTCTCCTTACATGTATTCTCTCAACCTGTGGTATAAGCGGAAATGGTTTCTTGACTGGGCCTGAAGTTAACCTCAGCAGCAGGCCTCAAGGTGTACAGACCTTACCCATACTAAGTCCCACGCAGTAGCCAACACGTCTGTAATCCTTTTACATCAGCCACTAGTCATCTATAGATGTACAAAATGTTGACATTTGATCCAGAATTAATATTTGTAGGTCTCCTTTTCATAAAGGGGCCTTTAAGGGCCAGTCCCACTTACGCAACATGTCATGGGGTAACGCTTGTATGGCCATGAGTAATCGCTCTAAGAGTCGTACCTTTTTCTGGTCTGGATTTTCACATTTTTTAACGTTTTCGGTGACCTATGACCGGTGCCGGCAAGTCGCCAAAAAAAATCGCGTTAAGTGTGACAGGCCCTTAAGTGATTAATAATTCAATACAGGCACCTTTTATAGGTGTTAATTTATGCATTTTTGAAATAACACGCTTGTTCCTTTCATACCCAAACTTAATTTATATGCTAGTAATTTGGGGATAATGCTAACAACGTATATGTTTAATTTACTGAACTATTTTTTGAACTACGCGCTGTTTTTCAGGCATGTAACCCCCACGTAAAAAGCAAAGTGCCTACATACTGACGTACAAATATTTAAATGCTAAGCTGCCAGGTGCCAGTCATTTGATGTGTGTATACTATGACATTATCAACATGTTAAGCACTTCTGATCAAAGTTTCAAAATACAAGTGTGCACGTGTGAGGGAACACTGGTGCTGTAGATCCCACGCACCCACACAGCTTCAATAACCTGGGATCAATCCTAATGGTGGTGGTGGTGGTGGTGGTGACGGTGGTGGTGACGGTGGTGGTGACGGTGGTGGTGGTGGTGACGGTGCTGGTGCTGGTGGTGATGGTGGTGGTGGTGGCAGTGGTGGTGGTGACGGTGGTGGTGGTGACGGTGGTGGTGGTGACGGTGGTGGTGGTGGTGGTGGTGGTAGTGGTGGTGGTGGTGGTGGTGGTGGTGGTGACGGTGCTGGTGGTGACGGTGCTGGTGGTGACGGTGGTGGTGGTGGTGGTGGTGACGGTGGTGGTGGTGACGGTGCTGGTGGTGACGGTGGTGGTGGTGGCGGTGGTGGTGGTGGCGGTGCTGGTGGTGGTGGTGGTGATGGTGGTGGTGGTGGTGGTGGTGGTGGTGGTGGTGACGGTGCTGGTGCTGGTGGTGACGGTGGTGGTGGTGACGGTGCTGGTGGTGACGGTGCTGGTGGTGACGGTGGTGGTGGTGGTGGTGGTGGTGATGGTGGTGCTGGTGGTGACGGTGGTGGAGGTGACGGTGGTGGCGGTGACGGTGGTGGCGGTGACGGTGGTGGCGGTGGTGGCGGTGGTGGTGGTGGTGACGGTGGTGGCGGTGGTGGTGGCGGTGGTGGTGGTGACGGTGCTGGTGGTGGCGGTGGTGGCGGTGACGGTGGTGGCGGTGACGGTGGTGGCGGTGACGGTGGTGGTGGTGACGGTGGTGGTGGTGGAGGTGGTGGTGGTGACGGTGGTGGTGGTGGTGGTGGCGGTGGTGGTGGCTGTGGTAGTGGTGGTGATGGCGGTGCTGGTGGTGACGGTGGTGGAGGTGGTAGTGGTGGTGGTGGTGGTGGCGGCGGTGGTGGTGCCAGGCGTGGCTGGAAGCAACCGAGGAAGCCTTGTCGGTGGATGTACATCTGGCTGGAGAGGCGGCAGGACCCGGTGGTGGAGTGGGCAGCCATCAATGGGTCAGGCCACTATAACCACAATCTGTTATAAAGACGTCCGGTAAAACGAGGGTTTACTGTAGTTATACAATCCATCTGATCACCCCACAAGAGAAAGAGTGGTGGGTACAAGCAATGAGCTGCCAGAGGAGGAAGGTATTTGAGGCAGGGACTATCCCAACATTCAAGAAACAATTAGACAGGTACATGGGCAGGACAGGTTTGGAGGGATATGGGCCAAACGCAGGTAGGCGGGACTAGTGTAACTGGGACATGTTGGCCAGTGTTGGCAAATTGGGCCGAATGGCCTGTTTCCACCCTGTATCTCTCTGTGACTCTACGAGTCTAAATCAACGCATCCAACTTGTTACACATGCATCCTATGAGGGTATCATTACTAGACGTCACTAATTTACTATCACATTTAATAGATATCACTTTTTTTAACATTGTCTTCAGATCCAAGCTCCTTGAAAATCATAGCACTCTTTCAGGCAAATATATTACTTAAGAAATGGTGGCACAGAATTAACACCATGAGCAAGAATACATCACAGGAATGGAAAAAAATGGTACACATCAATAAAACCCAAATGACCTGCACTTCAAGCCACTTCAAGCATGCTGATGTAGTTCAGTGCATTCTTCCAGGCAGCGTAATGCCAGGTATAAATTACACAATTACTTGTACACCCCCCACTGTAGAGTGAGTGAACAATGTTGCCAGCATCTGACGTTCTTTCTTAGTCAGTGGGTTCTGAAACAAAGGTCAGTGTGGTCCGACACTCCATCTACTAACTCCAAGTAACCCTTGCATGCCCTCTCTCTCTGCCCCTCCCGCACCCAAGTCGTTGTACTAGCTTCAAAGCAGTCTTGTTGAGTTGCATTCTCTGTGACTCGTTTAGCCCACAGCTAACATGGCCTATTTCCTTTATCAACGTTACTTTTTTGCATATTTGTTCTATATCTCTCTGCATCATTGTCTATATCCTTTCCCCTTGACTCTCAGTCTGCAGAAGGGCCTCGACCCAAAACATCACCTATTCCTTTTCTCCAGTGATGCTGCCTGTCCCACTGAGTTACTCCAGCCTTTTGTGACCAACTGCATCTACTGACTTGGCTATATTCACAGATGATGATCTCTCGGTACTCACACACTTTGGGATCTCCTACCATTTCCCCACTCATCATTCCTCACCACCTCACCAACTTTCTCTGCGCAAAGCAAGACGAAGAGCTCCCTTCCCAAGCTTCTTAACCTCTTTCCCACATCATGTGCAAGAGAGGAAGGAAAAGTGCAATGAAAATCAGAATGCAGGCAGCAGTTAGGATATAAGGGTCCCGACCGGAAACATCACCTAAATTCTTTCACCATTGTGGCAGCCTCGCCAACAATCTGTGTGTCCTTTCTACTGTTTTTATTATTTTAAGTATGTTCTAAAAGTTTGTTTCAATATTTCTTAGTTAGTTTATGTGGGGGGTGGGGAGGAATAGGGGGAAAAGTTTTTTCAGTAACTTCCCTCGACGGAGATGCGATTATCTCCGTGTCACATCTCCGCCCCTCCCCGCCCCTTGCGGCCTAACAACGTGGAATGGTGCGGCCTTCCCTGGAGACTGGCCTGAAGCTTCAAGACGCGGGCACAGCGCGGATTTACCATCGCATATCCGGGGATACTTTGTCGAGGATTGCCAATAGAAGAGCTGCGACTGCGGGGCTGACTCGGGAGCTCCATGTTCCCAAACCATCCCGACGCCGGAGTTTCGATCATCCAGACGAGACGGCTTGGACATCGGACCGTCGGCAACGGCAAGTGCGGCAGGTTCTAGGCCCTGAACAGTTAATTGAACTTTATTGCCTTCCATCATAGTGAGGAATGTTGATTCCACTGTGGTGGATGTTTATGGTAAATTTATTTTATGTGTGTATTGTGTGGTTTTCGCTTAGTATGGCTGTATGGTAACTCAAATTTCACTGTACCTTAGTCGATTAAGTGACAATAAATGCAAACTT
This sequence comes from Raja brachyura, assembly GCA_963514005.1. The sequence goes on along the minus strand of OY740802.1, from coordinate 37,557,803 downwards.
GAACTTGAACTTGAACCCTCCGTGCAGGGAGAAGCAGAGTTAACATTTCACTTGTAGTGGAGTAAATTCCACACCTGCAATATCTCTGGATCGAGGCTGCTGGTCCAGTAATTTCACTGCTGCACTATCATAGCCCAACTAATTTTGAGTTAAAGATAGACACAGTGTGCTGGAGTAACTCGGTGGGTCACGCAATGTCCAGGAGAAAAAAGATAAGTGATGTTTTGGGTTGGTCCCTTCAGACTGAAAGGAGCCTCCAGCGGACAGTCCGCTCCAAAGGAGCAGACTGGAGAATCTGTGGAGGCAGGAAAGACGCGAGGATGGTCTGTTGCCTCCCTGGTGCCGAATTCAGAACATCCTGGAGAGGGAAGGTGAACAGCCTGCAGTAGTTGTGCACATAGGCACAAATGACATCAGGAAGACGAGGAAGGAGGTTCTGTAATGTGAGTTCAGAGAGTTAGGAAGAAGACTGAAAGGCAGGACTTCTGGAGTGGTTATCTCTGGATTGCTTACAGTACCTCGTGCTAGTGAGGACAGGAACAGGGAGATAGGGGAGTAAGGATTTAGATTTATAGACCACTGGGATCTCTTCTGGGGTAGGGGTGACCTGTACAAAAGGGACGGGTTACACCTTAACTGGAGGGGACCGACATTCTGGCAGGCAGGTTTGCTAGGGCTACACGTGTGGGTTTAAACTAAATAGTGGGGAGGAAGAGATTGACAAATTGGGAGTATAAAGATGGAGTTGAAGGGGAAGTGAGTACAGGAAAAGTTACAAAAGACTCTCGAATTAATGGGAAGGAAAGTTCAAGAAGGGATAAGAGAGTAAGGCAGGGCCAATTGCGAGCGGTGCAAGAGGAGAGGTGAATACCGAGGTCAAAGTGTTGTATATGAATGCGTGAAGTATAAGAAATAAAGTGGACGAGCTTGAAGCTCAGAAATTGGCAAGTATGATGTTGTGGGAATTAGAGACATGGCTGCAAGAGGGCCGGGGCTGGGAACTGAATATTCAAGCGTATACCTCTTATGGAAAAGACAGACAGGTGGGGAGAAGGGGTGGGGTAGCTCTGTTGGTGAGGAATTAAATTCAGTCTCTTGCAAGGGGTGACATTGAAACAGGAGATGTGGAGTCAGTATGGATGGAACTAAGGAATTGTAAGGGTAAAAAGACCCTAATGGGACTTATCTACAGGCCCCCAAACAGTAGCCTGGACACACAGTGCAAGTTGAATCAGGAGTTAAAATTGGCATGTAGTCAAGGTGATACTACGGTTGTTATGGGAGATTTCAACATGCAGGTAGACTGGGAAAATCAGGTTGGTACTGGACCCCAAGAAAGGGAGTTTGTGGAATGCCTCAGTGATGGATTCTTAGAGCAGTTTGTATTGGAGCCTACCCGGGAGAAGGCAATTCTGGATTTAGTGTTATGTAATGAACCGGATTTGATAAAGGAACGAGGTTAAGAAGCCATTAGGCGATAGTGACCATAATATGGTCAGGTTTAATCCACAATTGGAGAGGGAGAAGGGTAAATCGAAAGTGTCAGTGTTACAGTTGAACAAAGGGGACTATGGGGCCATGAGGGAGAAGCTGGCCAAAGTTGAAGATACTTGAGGAGAGATACTCTAGTATCTTTAGCCAAAGTTGACAGGAAAGATACCCTAGCAGGGATGACAGTGGAACAACAATGGCATGTATTTCTGGGAATAATACAGAAGGTGCAGGATCAGTTCATTCCAAAGAGGAAGAGCGATTCCAAGGGGAGTAAGGGGCGACCGTGGCTGACAAGGGATGTCGGGGACAGTATAAAAATAAAAGAGAAGAAGTACAACGTAACAAAGATGAGCGGGAAGCAAGAGGATTGGGTAATGTTTAATGAGCAACAGAAGATAACTAAAAAGGCAATACAGGGAGAAAGTGAATGGCATGTTGACCTTTATAACAGGAGAAGTTGAGTATAGGAGCAAAGAGGTCCTTCTGCAGTTGTATACGGCCCTAGTGAGACCACACCTGGAGTATTGTGTGCAGTTTTGGTCCCCCAATTTGAGGAAGGACATTCTTGCTATTGAGGGCGTGCAGTGTAGGTTTACAAGGTTAATTCCCGGGATGGCGGGACTGTCACATGCTGAGAGAATGGAGCAGCTGGGCTTGTATACTCTGGAGTTTAGAAGGATGAGAGAAGATCTTCTTGAAACATATAAGCTTAATAAGGGTTTGGACCCGCTAGAGGCAGGAAACATGTTCCCAATGTTGGGGGAGTCCAGAACCAGGGGACACTGTTTAAGAATAAGGGGTAAGCCATTTAGAGCAGAGACAAGAAAACACTTTTTCTCACAGAGAATGGTGAGATGGTGGAATTCTCTGCCCCAGGGGGCGGTGGAGTCCAGTTCTCTGGATACTTTCAAGAGAGAGCTAGATAGGGATCTTAAAGATACTGGAATCAGGGGATATGGGGAGAAAGCAGGAATGGGGTACTGATTGGGGATGATCAGCATGATCACATTGAATGGTGATGCTGGCTCAAAGGGCCAAATGGCCCACTCCTGACCTATTGTCTTTTGTCCATCCTAACTTTGAGCTGATTTGTCATCCGTTGAGACCTAAAACTGTTGTTTTCCACCAATTGCAGCAGCAAATGCCTCAGTTTCTGTGCGATGCCCCTGGTGCTGAATGCAACCACTTCAGCTCACCTGTTGCTTGTGGTGCGGCAAAGAAACCATTCAACTGTGTGATGTGCATTCATGAGACCATGTTTAACCACTGGGTGTGTGTCAAAGCCATACAAATACTGCACAATCTGGTGGCAGAGATTCAAACCAGTAATGAAATCAAGTAGACACAAAATGCTGGAGTAACTCAGCGGGACAGGTAGCATCTCTGGAGAGAAGGAATGGGTGACGTTTCTGGTTCTTTCCTACAAATTAAATGAAGTATCCTGAGCATGCCATGGTGAAAACAAACTGTAGTAATTCATGAGCTCTATGCTTGTTAGTTATGATATTACACAATCTGTTACTTTTTATGCTTTTTTTTAAAAACAAGCATTAATTTAACCCTAGTGAGAGGGAGTGCGAGCCGAGAGCACATCAGACCCTGTGTATCACTGATACAAGATGAGCAATGATCATGGCATTGTAACCTACTCCCTCTGTGTTTAATGCTGCCAGCTGCTTTGTACAATGTTCTATTCACTGTTGCTCTATCTATCTGTTTTTTTTTCTTTCCCAATCCTGCATTATTCAATTACCAATCCCTGAATTCGAAGCAGGCTTCTCCTTCCCATCTGGTAGGCATTATTCTTCATGTAAACACAAACCATGCTCATATATTTTACCAGCCTTGGAACTGTGAGTTACTCCAGCACTTTGTCTCTATCTTCCATGCGAGGTAGTTGTAATCTACGAGTTGCCTCTTCCCAGCCCATGTTGAAGGTCTGCGTTGAAATGAGTACCTGACTATACCGTTGTGTGAGGAACCAGAGCAAAGTGAAACCTGCATCAGTGGCCGTGGGATGCATAAACCAGGCTTCTGCAGGTGGAATTGGACCCAGAGGCGCTCATACCAGCAGTCAGAGATGTCTCACTTTAACAATTGCATATCCAAATGCAGCGAGACCTGGACAATATCCAGGCCTGGGTTGCTCGGTGGCGTAACATTCACGTCATACGTGCCAAGCTACAATGATATCTAATGGCCCTGTCCCAGTACGAGTTCATTCCAAGAGCTCTCCCAAGTTTGCCCTCTGATTCGAACTTGGAGATTTATGGTAATGGTAACTCATCGGTATTCGGGGCTCTCATGGACATTTTTCAACGTGTTGAAAAATCATCACGAGTCTTCCCGTCCTTACCTGCCGTTAGCGGTACGAGCCGGTAAGAGACGTCCCCGAGCTCCGACGTACCCGCTACGTTCATTCTCCGTGCTTACCACGAGTTTGATTTTTTTTAAACTCGGGAGAGCTCTTGTAATGAACTCGCACCGTGGGACAGGGCTTTAACTAGTGAAAATCCAGCTATCACCCTCTGACATTGAACGGCACTGGCATCACTGAATATCCTAACGTCAATACCGTACGGGTTACCATTGACCAGAAACGGAACTGGAGTAGCCATATACACATGCAGCAAGTCAAGGGCTAGAAATCCTAACCTCCCCCACCCCTGCAGTCTTTTAGGTGCAGGTTCTCCCACAGTACTGTTAGACAAGGAGTTCCAGGATTTAGGCTCAGCGGCCATGAAGGAGAGGTGGAGGATGGTGTTTAACTTGGAGGAGACATCAGAGTTGATGCCCTTCCCACGTGCCTGTTGCAATTGTCTGTAGGTAGCAGATCTGGGCACAAGAGTGAGTAGTGGAGATACTAAGTGCATGACTGGGTGCTCGTGAAAGGATTGAGGTGAGGATGTGTCTTTGTGTGCATTTGTGCACATTGATGTGGATGAGTGTGTTTGTGTGATTGTGCATATATCAACGAGTATTTATACAATTGTGAGCCTGTGTGTGTATGTAAACTTGTGTCTGTGTCAGTGTGTATCAGTTATGCGTAAACGTGTGATCGCTAGTGTACGCAAGCATGAGTGATTATGGGTTTATTGTGCGGTTGAGTGGGAGTGCGTGCACATGACTGCGTGAGAACGTGTAAATTTATGTTTGTAGAATTGTTGGTGTGAGAGAGACAGGTTGTGTGAGTGTATGTATGTGTCAGTGTGTGTGCGTGTGTGTGCGGGTTAGCATGTATGGGTAGTATGTGTGTGAGTTTATACAGTATGTGGTGTGTGATTGTGAGTGTGTATGTTGAGTGTGCATGGAGTGTTTGTATGGTGATTGTGTGCATGGTGTGTGTAAGTGTGTATTACACGGTATTTTCCCCTGGCACTAAGTTCAGCCACACAAGTGATAAATCATATCATACTATATATCTCGCACTAACACAAAGTGCTGCCTCGTAATTAATAGGTGTTGAGAGAACTTCATGTTGCTAACTTTATTTCGAAAGACAAGGTGACATCAAATTGTGTGTATACACAGAATAACATTAGTATGCACACACCAGGACCCACCACACTTACACACACATAAACATCCATGCACACAGATATATTCATACATGTACACAAACATGCACGTGTATTCACACTTATGCATGCAGGCATCCACTCAAATGTGTACACAAATGCACACTCGCTTACACACACACACAAACACTGTACACTTACATGCACACCCACTCATACTTATAGAATCATAGAAAATAGGTGCAGGAGTAGGCCATTTGGCCCTTCGAGCCTGCACCGCCATTCAATATGATCATGGCTGATCATCCAACTCAGTATCCTGTACCTCCTGCCTTCTCTCCATACCCCCTGATCCCTTTAGCCACAAGGGCCACATCTAGCTCCCTCTTAAATATAGCCGATGAACTGGCCTCAACTACCTTCTGTGGCAGAGAATTCCAGACTCACGACTCTCTGTGTGAAAAAAGATCTTCTCATCTCGGTCCTAAAAGACTTCCCCCTTATCCGTAAACTGTGACCCCTTGTTCTGGAGTTCCCCAACATCGGGAACAATCTTCCTGCATCTAGCCTGTCCAACCCCTTAAGAATTTTGTAAGCCTCTATACGATTCCCCCTCAATCTCCTAAATTCCAGCGAGTACACGCCAAGTCTATCCAGTCTTTCTTCATATGGAAGTCCTGCCATCCCAGGAATCAGTTTGGTGAACCTTCTCTGTACTTCCTCTATGGCAAGAATGTTTTTCCTCAGATTAGGAGACCAAAACTGTACGCAATACTCCAGGTGTGGCCTCACCAAGACCCTGTACAACTGCAGTAGAACCTCCCTGCTCTTGTACTCAAATCCTTTTGCTATGAAGCAAAGTAAGTGCATGAACACACTAACATCTACATTCATACATGCACCCATTCACACTTCAATTATCCTCTCCCACTTAATCGTTTGGAAATTCCTGAACATAAGTTGTGCTCAAAAAGGTAGACAGAGCAGTCCGAGTGGGACAATGTGTTACTACGGGTTCCATAGTAGCATGGAACATGTTGCAGTCTGTGCCTCTGGAATGTGCATGAACCACATGGGCCCAAACTGCAATAGTTCTCTTTCAAACCTTCCTCTGGCATCAACTCACCTGGGTTTTCCAGCTTGGAACTTCATATATGAACATCCAGGTTACAGCTCACGGCTCCATCACTGTGGGTACCACAGTGGGAGAGCATCTTTTACATGCCGATCATTCATCAAAGGAACACTAGGTATCAGTCAATAAAACCCAAGTTCCATTAGTGATACAAACTAAATTTAACTTAAAATGTAGTGTAGTAAGAATGTTAACAGAGACAAAACATTAAGATTTTATACATTAAGAAAAATAACCAATTACAAACACAATTGAAAATAAGTACAGGAAGTTAATTCTATGAAATGACAGATAATTGTAGTATCTGTTGAACACCCTTCAAGACCTGAAGACACAACATACTTGACCACTGTTACATCACCATCAGGAGTGCTTACTGCTCCATCCCTCAATCGTGGAGAATCTGACCTGCCCGTGCCCCATCTTCCTGCACACAGCTTTTCCATGAGGAGCACGGCATCGGTGAAGAAATCTATGAATTAGTGGTCAGGGAAAGCTTGGGAAGAGGGTGAGGGACTGCTTCAAATTGGTGCACTAGGTGATAGAACACCTGTTTTTGAATGTTGCCACAGCAAAATTAACACTAACACCAACCTCAACAAAAGCGAAATATCATCCACCCATGTTTTCCAGAGGGGCTGCCTGACCTGCTGAGCTACTCCAGCATTTTGTGTCCTTTTTGCAAACCAATACCTGCAGTTCCTTGTTTCTACATTCTCGCACCAAGCAAACATTGACATCATTAAAGGGCCTGTCCCACCAGCATGCAACTCTATGCGATGAGCGCGACCTAACGTGGTCGCTTGAGCCGTCCGGCATCGCGGGGCCGGTCCCACTTCGATCGCCGGAGCCGTGCGGAATTGTGCGGAGTTCGTCCCGACATCGCGCGGGGCTCCGAAAAACTGACCATGTTCAGAAATTCCGCGCGGCAACGGCTTGTTGGCTCGCTGTCGTCTCGACGCATTACACACCGCCTCGACGTCGTGCCTCCGTGACCCTCTCTGTGTGTGCCTCCGTGGCCCTCTGTGTGTGTGCCTCTGTGCCCCTCTCTGTGTGCCCCTCTCTGTGTACCCCTCTCTGTCCTGGCGAACTTACCTTTAAGACTTCGCTCCAAGTTCGCCTCACTTTGCGCCGCGTTGCGTCACTCACCCGACATCCGCGCGGCCCTCGCTGCCGGTTTGGTCTCCCTTGCCGCATGCCGGCGCATGCTGGTGGGACGGGCCCTGTACGGGGATCACCCGACCTCCGCGCGGCTCCCGCTTTGATCGCGCTCATCGCATGGAGTCGGATGCTGGTAGGACAGGCCCTTAAGGGGAAGTCAGGAGACCATGGTGCAGGTATTCACTGGTGGGTAGACAGATAGCAGCTTAGAATTCCAGGGCATTAACATTTCAGATGACTTGTCCTGGGCTCGACACATAGATGTTATTATGAAGAAGGCATGCCAGTGTTTCTACTTTCTTGGAAGTTTGAAGAGATTGGCATGACACTGAATGCTCTGACATTTCTGCAGAGCAGCATGGTGGCACGGCAGCAGAGTTGCTGCTGGCAGCACCAGGGACCTGGGTTTGATCCTGACTGTGGATGCTGTCTGTACCCAGTTTGTACGTTCTCCCTGAGACCACGTGGGTTTTCTCCAGGAGCTCCGGTTCCCTCCCACACTCCAAAGACCAGAAACCCACAGGTTTGTACGTTAATTGGCTTGATAAAATTGTAAATTATCCCCAGTGTGCGTAGGATAGTGTTAATGTGCAGGGATCGCTGGTCGGTGCAGACTCGGCGGACCGAAGGGCTTTGTTTCCACGCTGTGTATCTCCAAACCAAACTAAAGATACCCTACAGAAAGTATCCTGATAAGTGGCATCATGGCTGGGTGCAGCGTTTCCATTGAACAAGAACACAAGAGGCTGCAGAGAATGGTGGACTAAGCCCAGTAGATTATGGCATGGCCCTCTCCTCCATCAAAATAATCTATAAGAGCCGCTGCCAGAAGACGATGGGATGTGCTATCAATGATCCCCACTGCCTGGGCGTGCCCTCTTCTCACTGCTACCATCAGGCAGGAGGGACAGAAGACTGAAGTCACACAGCATTGGGTTTAGTTATGGCCACTTTCATCAGGCTTGTTGGACTGATGTACACAACTCTAATCCGACTTCAGCATGAAACACTGTAGACCACCTCTTGCATTAGCATGGACTTGGTTTTCTCATTGTGTTTGCACTAATGTCTTGTTGTTACACAAGTCTTTACACAGCCTTTCGTTGTGTCTTGTAGAATTTATGCATACTTTATGTTTCTGTGTGTTGTCTGCGTTCATGCCTGTGTTCCTACAGCAAGCAAGATCTCTGTTGTACTGCACATGTTCATATGGCAATAAATAACTTGACTTGACTAAACTGTGTGTTCAGTCACTGAAGATTGATTGTTTCAGCCTTGAGAACTTGCCGCTCCTTATTCTCTAGTTAGATAGAAGAGTATCGGCAAGTTATTTCAGGGTCAAGACTTAAATACCCAAATGATTTACACCGCGAGAGATTCTTGCAGATAAGTACTCGATTTGAATACATTTGACAGAGGAAGTGAACAGTGCAGCAGTCTGTAAAGGCTGTCTCCAACTGCCAGGGAAATTATACCCAAATCAGTTTCCTGTCTTCAGGGGCATGGAGGAACTCAGCAGGTCAAACAACATCTCTGGAGAAAAGGAATAGGTGACGTTTTGGGTCAGGTCTGAAGAAGGGTCTCGACCCGAAATGTCACCTATTTCTGTTCTCCAGAGATGCTTGTCCAAGCCGCTGAGTTACTCCAGCTTTTTGCAGAACTCTCTTCTGTATTTTCATTGTTCTGCCACCATTGCGGACAAAAGCTTCTCACGCTACCTCAGTACACGCGACTGGGTGACTTTCCCCATGCAAGTGGACTTCACCAACAAAAGCTCCACAACATGATCGACCCTGGGTAACATTGCTTTTATCAATGACTCGCATGTACAAACAAAGATGATGATCTAAACTCAAGGTAGTCAAAAAAGTAGACACGCAGATGCAGAAAATCTGAAACAAAAACAGAGAGTTCTGGAAATGCCCGGGTAGGCTGCTCGGCATCTGTGGAGAGGGAAAAGTACAGTCGGCTTTCCCAGGTGTAATTTGGAGCAAAGTTTGACTGCTAAAGTTTCCCATCTGTGATTAGAGATTGTAGTCTGAAACTTTAACTGTTTCCCTCCCAACCTGCTGAGTATTTCTGCCGTTTCCTATTTTTATTCTGGGCTCCGCTGGTTTTGGAGCAAAATCAAGCAAGCAACAAAGCTCTTGAGAAAACCACATTGTAAATGATTCATGAAACAGCGATTAACTTGCACTTCCAATCCATGTACTACATTCAGTGTTGGCAATGTGGTCCGTTCTACATTGGAACCTTCTGGACAAACTTCAAGTCGGCATCAGTCACCCATCTGTTGGCCGTCTTTGTTTTTTTCGCCTGGTTTTCTTTTATCTCTGGATTGGAGTATATGCTGAGGCCCGGGTGAACTGCTGGGCATATCCTCCTGATCTACTTTTCTCATCTCCACACTCATTTGTCTGTGCTCTCACTCTCTAACTGCTCCCATTCATTCATTGATCTGATAACCTTGTTTACAGCTCATCCCCATGGTCACCTCAGTTTCCCTGCAGCTTAATGCTTCTTTTCTCTCCTTCCCAGTTCAGGCAATCCTAAAACAATAGCCCTGTTTCTCTCCTCCTTGAAGCTGCCTGACGTATTGAATATTTCCAGAAATATTCTGTTTTTATTTCAGGCTACCAGCACCTGCATTGTTTTAATCTCTCCAAAGACCTCGATCTTGCTAGCACTCTACACCATAATTCAGAGTCAACTTTACTGCCACTCTGTCTTAATTCAACATTGAGCAAAGGGACGGCTACTTGCTCATTCACCAAGGTTCCCTGCCGAATCTGGACCACTGATTATCAATCATTGATTCATGATATTCACTCATGTTACGCCAGACCACACCACTAGTCGGCATTGCATGTTTAAATATGTCAAATAACAGATTTGCCTGCTTGTGGCAACATCCCATGAAGAAAATTAATCAAAGATCTATTCTTTGAGGTCAGGCCTAAGTTTGCAAAATTGGTTCCAGCTGCATTGAAACAAATAGGATGCAGCAGCATTCTCACAGATCAGGTCTAAACAAGAGACCCGAGAACGGATTTTGTGATACTTAAAGGCGATCAGTCTTCCAGAACAGTCTAAAGAAGGGTCCCAACCCAAAATGTCACCTGTCCATTCCTTCCCCAAATGCTACCTGACTCGCTGAGCTCCTCCAGCACTTTGTCTTTTGCTGAAGATTCCAACATCTGCAGTTTCTAGTGTCTCCGCAGTCTTCCTGATCCTTGCCCAACTTTGGAGGAAATGTTGACCTCTCGGGTAAAATCTGCTTTCAGTTACCAGTGTTTGCTTCAAGAGGCAAGAGTCAAGAGTGTTTTGTTGTCATATGTCCCAGATAGAACAATGACATTCTTACTTGCAGCAGCACAACAGAATATGTAAACAGTACTCTGTAAGCAATATGATAAACGTGAGAATCAAAAAAATCAGTGTGCATATATACACATACTCACAAATACACACACTCACACAAATACACACACACACACACACACAAATACACACAAATACACACACACACGCACTCACACACAAATACACACACACACACACACACACACACACACACACACACACACACACACACACACACACACACACACACACACACACACACACACACACACACACACACACACACACACACACATATATATATATGTAGTTCAGAACTTATTTGAGGCTGTAGTGTTTAATAGCCGAATGGTTGTTGGGAAGAAGCTGTTCCTGAACCTGGACGTTACAGTTTTCAGGCTCCTGTACCTCCTTCCCGATGGCAGGGATGAAATGAGTGTGTGGTCAGGGTGGTGGTCATTGTTTGGGGTCTTCTGATTGTGACTCCAATTCCCTGCAACCCCCCCCCCCCATTGGACCAGGGCCCAATCTGTCACATCTCTGCATGCACCACTCCTCAGAGAGGGACCAGAAAAGGGAACATGGTTTAATGTGTAGGAAGGAACTGCAGATGCTGGTTTACATCGAAGATAGACACAAAATGCTGGAGCTACTCCCTGGAGACAAGGAATGGGTGGCGTTTCAGGACCCATTCCTTTCAATCCAGACATGCTGTCCACCCCACTGAGTTGCTCCAGCATTTTGTGTCTATCTGTGGTTTAAAGGGTGTTCGCCTTTTCAAGGCCTTTCCAGTAAGCCTTGGGCCTGAAGTCTAGTGGAACAGAAGAGGGCACCTACATACAAAGCTGGTATGGCCACTATGTGCCTCGAATGCAGTTTACATACTTAAATAAATCCTGCCTTTAGTAACATAATATATGTACCTTGTTAATTAAGCAGACAATGCCCACTATTAAACATATTACTTCGACTTATCGTCACCCTTGTACACGTTCTGTGTAACTCTGTCATGAGTCCATAATCCTTTTGCTCACATGGTGACAGAACTGTACAGGCCAGTTCTCCAAGGTTTGCTACAGCTTTGGTGTAACTTCCCTGTATTCCAATTCTATCCATCTGGCCATAAACCCTGGATCTGTGCAGGAAGGAACCACAGATGCTGGTTCCACTGCGGAGAGACACAAAATGCTGGAGTAACTCAGCGTGACAGGCAGCATCTCTGGAGAGAAGGAATGTGCGATTTTTCCGGTTGAGAACCTACTTCAGTCTTAAGAAGGGCCTCGATCCGAAATGTCACCCTTTCCTTCTCTCCAGAGATGCTGCCTGTCCCGCTGAGTTACTCCAGCATAGAAACATAGAAAATAGGTGCAGGAGTAGGCCATTCGGCCCTTCGAGCCTGCACCGCCATTCAATATGATCATGGCTGATCATCCAACTCAGTATCCCGTACCTGCCTTCTCTCCATACCCTCTGATCCCCTTAGCCACAAGGGCCACAACTAACTCCCTCATGTTGTGTCTCTCTTCGATTTAAACCTGCATCTGCAGTTCTTTCCTACACATTTATTATCAGATGTCAGAGAGACTTACATGAATTATTGTGCAACACAGTGTAGAGGTTTCAGGTGCTGCTGGCCTGCAGAGAATGGTGTAATTGGCATGCCACAGATTAAATGTCACATGTAAGAACTAGCTGGCTGCCTCAGAAATGTACACAAGAGCTGCTTTACATCATTTTCTCTTAGACATTTGATGAATATAGACCAGAGATTCCTGCTTTCTTCAGAATGAGGGGAGAGGGAGACACAGAGATAAGGAACTGTGAGGTGTGAAAACGAGACATGAAAGGTCAAGGAAAGTGTTGAATAGATCATTGTTAGCTCGGAGAAGGTGACAACGAAGCATACAGAGATAAAATGTAATCAGGGATCAGTCATACTGGTTGGAGAACCAGGAAGAAGGAGGGATAGAGAGAGGGGGAAAGCAAGAGTTACTTGAGGGTTACACAAAAAGCTGGAGAAACTCAGCTCTCAGGAGCAAAGGAGATCGGCGACATTTCGGGTCGAGACCCTTCTTCAGACTGGTCAGGGATCAGGGAAACGAGAGATATAGACGGTGATGTGGAGAGATAAAGAACAATGAATGAAAGATATGCAAAAAAGTATCAATGATAAAGGAAACAGGCCATTGTAAGCTGGTTGTAGTGTGAAAATGAGAAGCTAGTGCGACTTGGGTGGGGGAGAGATTGAGAAAATTCAATGTTTAAGCCCAAAGGATGCAGACTCCCCAAGCGGAATATGAGGTGCTGTTCCTCCAACTTGCGGTGTTGCTCACTCTGGCCGTGGAGGGGGCCCAGGACCGAGAGGTCGGATACGGAATGGGAGGGGGAGTTGAAGTGCTGAGCCACCGGGAGGTCGAGTTGGTTAGTGCGGACCGAGCGGAGGTGCTCGGCGAAACGATCGCCCAGCCTCCACTTGGTCTCACCGATATAGATCAAGAGTTACTTGAAGTTAGAGAAATCAATATTCTTACCGCTGGGCGTAAAAGCTGCGCAAGTGACATATGAAGTGCCGTTCCTCCCTGTTGCTTGATCGTTCCCTTCATGGCCATGCTGTGGAACGACATCTAGTTATTGGGGTGTTTGTTCCCTGACTCCACCTGAATTCCACTTTCCAGCAAAATGACAGAGACCCGCCCACCATCCTGTTTGCCATTTCTGTGAGCTTTTCCATGCCCGCTTGTGGTTAGTTGGTGGTCTGCCTGCATGCTGATCGTGCTTTCAATTTCAGAGCCAAAACCATTAACGTTAACCCTGATCAATATTGATCACAAACACAAAATGCTGGAATAACTCAACGGGTCAGACAGCATCTCTGGCGAAAAAAGAATAGGTGACGTTTTGGGTCGGAACCCTTCTTCAGACAGCAGTATTGATGGTTCTGCACCATTACCACCCACCTCCTTCCACTATGAATAGTTACCCTTTACTCCCACCTGTTTCCTGTCTCTGAAATTCATTTCTATACCTCTCCCCGCCACCAAAGTTAAACGAGCTTCTGCCTGCCGGCTTAACCTCTGAACCCTATTTTGAACAAGAGCACAACATCTGCTGCTCTCCAGCTCCGAGACGTCACCCCTATGCCTGCAGATCTGTGGACATTTGCGACCAATACCTTCAGCAATCAGCAACAAAAGCTGCTGCCCATCTGCATTCCCTGACTTTACCCATCGTCTCACTGTAGAGTACCTCATCGAAAGCCAGTGGAAGGTCCAGGAAGACTGCAACTGCATTGTCCACCCCATTGTAAAACTCAGCAAATGCAGTCAGGTTGGTCAGCAAAATGTCCTCTTTAGCACTCCATGCTGATAATGCATTATTATGCTGCCAGTATCTGGGCCAGCCTTTCTTGGTTCTTGGTTACTTGGTCCTCCAAAATATTCCAGCTGGAATGTAAACTGGAGGTGGTGAAGGGAGGGGTTTAGCCAGAGAGGGTTATTGGGAAGAAAGTGCCACTTTAGATTTAGTTGCATCTGGCTGGACAACCGTGGCTTGGTGGAGATTATTCCATGCTTTAATAGTGCGTGGAAAGAAAGAATTGCTGTGCACATCTGTCTTTGAGGCTGGGACCACAAATTGGACTCTTTCCTCTTTCACTCTTTCCTCTCATGGCAAATCCAGTTTATTTCCGACTACTAGTATTAAAACGGCAAATTATTTTACAACTTTATTTCTGTAGCCATCCACGAGGGGACCCGGTGGCGGGCGGGCGGCTGAGGATGGGCCTGCATGATTGACGGAGGTCGGACCAGTCCGCGGTGAGTGCCGGAGGGAGACCAAAGAGACCAGGCCGCCGAGAGACCAGAGAGAGGCTCGGCGTGGGGGCTGCCGAGAATGAAGACAGACCATTGGGACTACATTGTACCCTTTGTGACCATGTCGGCACCCTATACATAGCGACTCTTGGCATACTGTGTATATGGTGCGCAAAACAAAGAATTTCACTGCGACATGTCACATGTGATGATAACGTTTACAGTATTTCATTCATTATTTAAAGTGCCAAGAAGTACAATTTCTGCTTCTTCACCAAACTCCCTTGCCGATATTCCTCGTCCGTACACACTGCTCTGCTGAATCATAACTCCGTACCACGCACTCTGTCTGATCATGGAGCCCATATGGACGACACACTTCACCTCCGGTCTGAAAAACAGCCTCCTCACCACTCTCTGTTTCCTGTCACTTTGCCAGTTCGTTGCCCCTTTTATTCCATGTGCTCCGTAGAAGCAGAACATAAGTGCAGGGGTCGGCCTTTCAGCCCTTCAAGCCTGCTCCATCATTTAGTTGAGTTTAGCTTGGAGATACAGCAAGGAAACAGGGCCTGCCCCCGACCGGTGATCCCTGCACACTATCCGACACACACTAGGGACAATTTACAATGTTTCCAAACCAATTACCGTAACCATATAAAGCATTTTTATCAGGATGCATCACAGCTTGGTTTGGGAACACCTAGAAATTACAGCGTATTGTGGACGCAGCCCAAACCATCACACAAACTAACCTCACTTATATTGACTCCATTAACACATCATTCCAACTCGGCAAAGCCAACAGCACAATCAAGGAGGAGTCGCACCCTGGCCACTCTCTCTGCTCCCGTCAAAGAGAAAAGTATAAAAGTGCGATTACGCACATCTCCACGTTCAGGGACAGTTTCTTCCCAGCTGTTATAAGGCACCTGGATTATCCTACCACAACCACAGAGAGCAGTGCTGAACTAATGTCTCCCTCTTTGGTGACCCTCGGACTATCCTTGATTGGTCTTTGCTGGCTTTACCTTGCACTAAACGTTATTCCCTTAGTACAAGACAATAGGGGTGAGCCATACAGTGGTAGAGCACTAGGGGACGTTGGTGAAGAAGGAGCTTGAGGTTTGAATCCACAGCTCTCTGAAAGTGTCAACACAGATGGAATCGCTGGTGAAGAAGGAAGATGCCATTCTTGTGTCTTATCGCCTTATCTAGAGTCTTATCCACACTTGTGTGCAGTTCTGGTCACCACACTTTAGGAAGGATGTCATTGCACTGGAGAGAGTGGCGAGGAGATTAACCAGAGTGTTCTTCTTCTTTCCTGTGGCATGCACAGCCTAAAGTTGTTGGACAACTTGTTACATTTGATCTTCCGTTTGTGCACGTCGAGTTGATTGCATTAGTCGAAACAGGGCGGACCACGTGGAGGTTGCAATCTTCCACCCCGACCACAGTGTTACCTGGACTGAAGGACTTTAGTTATGGGGAGAGATTGGATAGATTGAGCTTGTTGAACCTGGAGGCTGAGGAGTGCCAAAGAGAAGTATATAACATTCTAAGAGGCAAAAATGGGATAGATAGTAAGAATTATTTCCCCAGAGTACAGGTATTAAAACAAACCCAGATATAGGTTAAGGTGAGAGGAAGGAGTCCTAATGGGGATCTCTGTGGAGAGTCTTTAACACAGATCACGAAAGGCAGGCGATTCAAGACTGATTTAAGGCTTTTAACGATGGCCTGGAAGAACTCTGCAAAATCCAGAAGTCCTGGGCTATCCAGACTAGGAACACAGGGATAAGACCCGGCGGGTGCAGAAGGAGACCACAATGGTGGCGTACAGAGCCTTCTGGCAGAGGTACTCAATGTTCCCTTTACCAAGAATGATAGCTGGAGCGCTCTGCCAGAGGAGGTGGTGCAATCAAATACACTCACTACGCTTAAGAGGCATTTAATCAGGCAGAGTACAGTCAAGGTATGGAGAGATATGTTCTAATGAGGGCAATTGGGATTTTAGTAGATGGGCAAAGTGGTCAACATGGACATGGTGGGCCGAAGGGCCTGATTCTGTGCTGCAGGTCACTATGATACCACGTCTCCTCGTTCCTGGATGGAAAACAACCTTCGCTCAAAATCTTTTGTGAAGCGATTCACACGAGGCTTTCCATGTTTCATACCCTGAGGCCTGACAAAGACGGGTATCACTCGACATAGGGAGAGGAGTGGAGGGAGAGAGAGAGGCAGAGAGAGTGAGAGCCCACATCCACTTGCAGCCCAGAACCCTATCTGGGCATCAGATAATCATGGCCACTTTGAGAGTGTCGTAGATAAGGGAGGCCTCTAGTGATCGCTGACACAAGGTTTGGATTTTTAGGTTGTAGTGCAGACATACTATCCAACCCCTCACCTCTCCCCAACACATATCCTCCCACCCCCCCTGCACAATAGACTACTCACACACCACCTACCCAAACCTCTACACCCACCTCTACACCACGACACCCAGCCTCACCCATGGTAATTTAAGGGCTGCTCTAAGGAGAACAACAGCCCAGAATCGGGCAGCACGGTGGCGCAGCGGTAGAGTTGCTGCCTTACAGCGCTTGCAGCGCCAGAGACCCGGGTTCGATCCCGACTACAGGTGCTGTCTGTGTGGAGTTTGTACTTCCGCCCCGTGAGCTGCGTGGGTTTTCTCTGAGATCTTCGGTTCCCTCCCGCACTCTAAAGACGTACAGGTTTGCAGGTTAATTGGCTTGGTATAAATGTAAATTGTCCCTAGTGTGTGTAGGGTAGGGTCAGTGTGCGGGGGTCGCTGGTCCGTGCAGACTCGGTGGGCCGAAGGGCCTGTTTCCACACTGTATCTCTAGACTAAACTAAAATCTGAGTGCACTGGAGAGGGGGATCTCGAACTCGCTGAGACACGAGTCTTGAAGAAAAGGCAGCCTGCAACTTTCACCAAACTGCACGTTCCACCACGGATGTTCCTGGACTTAATCTGCCGTTTTTTTGTGGCCCCAATCTGTGTAAAAATGCCAGCGTTGAGTCACACACCACTGCAGGCCTCGTTTATCCACAACACCCTCAGTGGCCACGACTGCCTGGAGCCCAGACAGCCACTTACCTGTCAGCGTCTGCCATCACAGCTACAGGCGTCAGCGGGACAGAACACAGGCAGCAGACACCAGGCACACGAGAGGGAGAAGCGTAGAGGGACAGGGAGAGGAGAGAGAGGCAGAGAGGAAAGGAGAGAAAGTGAAAGAGGCAGAGAATGGGAGGGAGGAATAGAGGGAGAGTGAGAAACTGCAAAAAGGAGAAATGGAGAGAGAGAAAGGCAGAAAGAGGGAGAGGAAAGGAGGGAGAGAGAGAGATAGAGGGGGGGGGGACAAAATGGAGGGAGATAGAGATAGAGAGAGGGGAATGGAAAGAGAATGAGAGAGCGAGGCAGTGATAGAGGGAGATGAGTGGAGCGAGAGGAGGCAGTGGTTGAGAGAGGAATGGAGGGAGAGAGAAGAGGGGAAAAGAGATAGGAGAGAAAGAGAGAGGGGACAGACATAAAGGAAAAAGGTAGAGGCTAAGAGAAATGGAGAAGGGAGAGAGAGTCAGAGAGAGAGACAGACAGAGAGAGTGAGAGACAGACAGAGACAGAGAGAGAGAGAGAGAGAGAGAGGAGAGAGAGAGACAGAGACAGACACATACACAAAGACACACACACACACACACACACACACACACAGACAGTGGGGAGAGTGCAAGAACCAGAGACAGAGAGTGAGAGATGGAGAGAACGTGGCAATCAGAGAGGGAAGGAGACACTTGATTCTACACCTACACAGCAGTTGGTGTGCACCATGTTCTGATTCGAGGCTTCTTTGAGAAAGAGACTGTGGAGCAAAGGCAGGATTGACAGAACCTGTGGCCCAGTGTCAGGGGGGCTCTGAGAGAACCAGGCAGGTCCAGTCTGTAGAATTAGCAGAGCTCCAGCACGGGGCAGCTGAGGCAGCACCCACTCACTCCGTCCAACCCTCCTTCTCTACCACTGCCCCGCTCTCCCTCCATTCCCCAGCTAGGCCAGTCTCAGCTGCAGCCTAACAACACCCCAAGAGCTCTTCATTGCTTGAATTCCTACTTCTCCACCTGATGTGTAGGAAGGAACTGCAGATGCTGGAGAATCGAGGGTTACACAAAAAGCTGGAGAAACTCAGCAGGTGCAGCAGCATCTAAGGAGCGAAGGAGATAGGCGACGTTTCGGGTCGAGACCCTTCTTCAGACTGGAGAAGGGTCTCGACCCGAAACGTCGCCTCTCTCCTTCGCTCCTTAGATGCTGCTGCACCCGCTGAGTTTCTCCAGCTTTTTGTGTAACCCTCTCTGAGAGAAGGAATCAGGTTAAGACCCTTCTTCAGACTGACCCACAAGGTCACCCATTCCTTCTCCCCAGAGAAGCTGCCTGTCCCGCTGAGTTGCACCAGGATTTTGTGTCTCTTTTACACCTGATGCCAGGCAGAGGGACATTGGATGTTGGTGAAGCTGTGACTTCACAGGAGCGTTTGAACTGATCTATTGCTTTGATAGAGGTGACGAGGAGAGAAATTGGCAGGAGGAGTGTTAATCAGTGATGTAACTGATGAGAAACAGTGTGGAGCGGAGCGGGTTTATTTTAAAGTAGTGGATCTGGATCAGGCTGCCTGAAAAGATGGTGAAGCCTTAAAAAGGTGTTTGCTATTGGCATTAGTTTATTATTGTCACATGTAGCAAGATACTTTGAAAAATGTTGTTTGGCCTGGTATCTTGTTAAACAATCATTCCATACATGAGTACAGAAGATAGACACAAAATGCTGGAGTAACTCAGTGAGCCAGGCAGCATCTCTGGAGAGGAGGAATGGGTGACGTTCGGGCCTCACCCATTCCTTCTCTCCAGAGATGCTGCCAGTCCCGCTGTGTTACTCCAGCATTTTGTGTCTATCTTCGATGTAAACCAGCATCTGCAGTTCCTTCCTACACACGTCTACATGAGTACAAAAGGTATTGTAACAATAGAAAGGAAACCGGGTGCTACTCCTGCAGAGAAAGCGCAAATTTAAAAAAAAACTGCAAGGGATGCAACAGGGCAGGCCGGGAGATTAGGAATATATCCCTCAGGAATGAGAGGCCCATTCAATAATTGGATAATAGCGGGGAAGAAGCTGTTTGTGAATCCTTTCAAGCATTTGTGACGTCTACCCATTGTGCGAGAGAGGAAGGGGGAATGAATGGGGTCTGGGTGATTCTTGATTATGTTGGCAGCTTTCCTGAGGCAGCGTCCACGTGAGAGAGGCTGATTTACTCGATGGACTGGGCTGCATCTACAACTCTCCATTTTCTTGCAAAATGTGGCAAGGTAAGCTGCTAGGGTGCTTTCTCCGGTGCATCAGTAGAATTTAGTTTAGTTTAGTTCAGAGATATGTCTTTCCTTGGTGAAGCAGCATCGGCAGTTCCTTGTCACTACAATTAGACAATCAACCTGCACATCTTTGGGATGTGGGAGGAAACTGGAGCACTTGGGTGAACCCTTGCAGTCCCTGGGTGAATATACAACTTTTTACACAGACGTCAGAGGTTGAAATTGAACCCGGGTCCTTAGAGTTGTGTTTCAGCTCTGCAAGCTGCACTATTTGTGATACCCGGGCTTAGTTCAGAGATACAGTCGGAAATAGGCCTTTCAGCCCACCGAGTCCACGCCGACTAGCGATCCCCACACACTAACACTATCCTACACATACTAGGGACAATTTACAATTATACCAATCCAATTAACCTACAAACCTGTATGTCTTTGGAGTGTGGGAGGAAACTGAAGATCTCGGAGAAACCTATTGCAGGTCACGGGGAGAAGGCACAAACTCCGTACAGACAAGCACGCATAGTCAGGATCGAACCAGGGTCTCCTGCGCTGTAAGGCAGCAACTCTACCGCTGCGCCACCGTGCCGCCCATAGTAAAGCTGGTAACGGTCTGCCCCATGTTACAGAATAACTCACTTCTGAAGGAATTGGTTAGCTGTAAAGTGCTTGATGTGGGTGGAGGACTACTCTGTATATGCGAGTTCTCCTTTCTTTCACAGTCAAAAGGTTATCAGTCTTTGCTGCCCTTGCTCCTTGCGATGAGAGTGCGGGCCTCAGGAGACCTGGTGCTTCTATCCTTGACGTATCCAGGGATATTTTAGGAAAACTGAGATTGAAGGAATGCAGACATACTCAAATAGATTAGGCCTTGCGAATGCTGACGAGTTAAGTGTGCTAATCATACTAAATGGGGCAGTTTAGTGCAGCGCACACATGGTGCCGGCGTATTTGGCAGCAATCTGCACATCCTCACTGGGAGCCCAGCCCGCTGCCGGACATTCCTGTCTATGCAATGTGCAAGCTTCTGATTTGTCCCCAAAAATAGGCTTAATTCATAAAACCTATAATAAGGCAACAGGGACAAGTCGTTATCTTTATTCACGATACCAGCAATCAAGACATTCACTTACAAGCTCATCCCAAACTTTCAATCCATTAAACATTTTGAGGCTGTTCCACAGAGGCCAGCTCCTTGCTCTCCAGTGACAAGCAGGTGCCCCAGACTGTGGTCCATTCCCACACAGCCTTTGTGGTGGCTGTACCGAGCTTCAGCACATCTCAGTTTGTTCCCCTGCATCCCGGAGTGTGCCAATCAATATCATAAGGGCATAAGTGATTGTAGTAGTATTAGGCCATTTGGCCCATCAAGTCTACTCTGCCATTCAATCATGGCTGATCTATCTCTCCCTCCTAACACCGTTCTCCTACCTTCTCCCCATAACCTCTGGCACCTTTACTAACCAAAAATCTATCTATCTCTGCCTTCAAAATATTCACTGACTTGGCCTCCTGTGGAAGGAATTCCACAGATTCACCAACCTCTGACTAATGAAATGTCTCCACTTCTCCTTCCTAAAAAAAAGTGTTTTAATTCTGAGGCTATGGAAACATCCTCTCCACATCCACTCTATTCAAACCTTTCAATATTCTGTATGATTCAATGAGATCCCCCCCCCCCTCAATCTTCTAAACTCCAGCGAGTACAGGCCAGTGCCAACGAACATAGGTTAACCTGCTCATTCCTGGGATCATTCTTGACATCTCCTTAAACTGGAAGTCCAACGGATCTCGGGCAGATCAGAGTGTGTTTCTGATGACCTTCCAGTTGTTTCAGTCGCAGTGTTGGTCTCAGTGTGCCCAGGAATGAGCCTGTCGATCGCCGAGTCTCGTGTTAGGCAGCTGTTCAGAATTAACCTTGACAAACCTTGCATCGCTATCCTGACCCTTCCGTTAAACCTACAGCCCACGGGGCAGTGGACAACCATCTCACCCGCACCGCAGCCACCGCACGGGAGACGTGCAGCGGGAGTGAGACTCCGACTGTGCGGGATGGGTCTGACGGGGAGAGTCGCTCTGGCCACCGGCCGAGCGAGGCCTTGGTGCTTGGTTGACAGTTCTGAAAATGAAACGGCAGAGCCTGTAAAACACCAAAGTTGGGAAAATATTTGAAAAGAAACAAAGCCCACAGAAAGTCATGAATACTTTCCTCTAAACCCCTCGAAATCCCTCGAAACCCGTCTAACCCCTCTGAATCCCGTCTCAGCCCCTCTAGACCCCTCTAAACCCATTGAATCCCCTCTGGACCCCTCTGAACCCCTCTAAACACCTCTGAACTGCTCTGAACCCCTCGGAACCCCTCTAAACTCCTCTCAAGTCCCCCGAACCCCTACAAACCCCTCTAAACACCTCTAAACATCTATACACCAATCTAACCCCTCTAAACCCCTCCAAACCCCTCAGAATCACTCCGAACACCTCCGAACAAAGGAGGCAACAGTATCCAAGTGGACATCCTTCATGAGTCAACCACTGTAATGTGAGGGTTAAAACAGCCTCGTCAGCTACAATGGAGTTATGTGCTAACAGTCCCCAGGTCGAGCAAGCAGGCTCACTCGGAAGCACAGTTTGTCGCTTCAGTAGATAATTAGGCTCACTTGGAGGATCCAGTGGACCATGAGGCTTCAGGTGATGCAGCTGCAAGAACAAATAAGACAATCCTTTCACCCCTGGAGACATCTGAGACGAGCTTGGTTCCTGATGTAATAAATGACCCCGGTTTCCTTCATTAAGAAGGATGCCTAGTCTTTAGAAAACATAGTTGGCTGTAGTCTGATGGTCGGGGGTAGAAGTGTGGGCTCATTGATTGTTTCAGTACATGCATTGCGTGAGTTCTCCACACTTCACCTCGGGCTGTGATTCTGGAATGTTGTCAGGAACACAGGCTATGAGGTACTGACGAGCTTTTGTGACAAGATGTTGCGAGCTTTTGCAGTTGTAGGAGGTATGAGACTCTGTGTTTCTTTGCTATTTCGTTGCAGTTTAGTTGTAGTTTTACTGTTGTTTTAATAAATGTTTGTTTGTATAAAGTTTATGTTGTGTGTGTTCTTCCTCCAACATTGATCTGAATCCTTGAAATCTGCGGATATTTCATTCCAACACCCCATAGGGTGAAGCAGCACTGGCACCTCATTGCCAGGTTTTGCAAAGTGAGGGAAGAGGGAATGTCTGACACATTCACTGAAGATGTGAAGATAGACACAAAAAAGCTGGAGTATCTGAGAGGGACAGGCAGCATCTCTGGAGAGAAGGAATTTTCATTGTGAACTTCCAGTAACTCATTGCCTGCAGTCGTTGTGAGCCATCGAGCCCGGAATTGGGAAGGAGAAGGAGGGGGTCGGCAACGGTGGTGGACCCTGGCCAAAGGGCCGGTGAAAAGGAACTTTAACCTCCCGCACCTCCAAGGTCATAGAAACATAGAAACAGAAAAATAGGTGCAGGATTTGGCCATTCTGCCACTCAATATGATCATGGTTGATCATCCAAAATCAGTACCCCGTTCCTACTTTCTCCCCATATCCCTTGATTCCATTAGCCCTAAGAGCCAAATCCAACTCACTCTTGAATACTTCCAGTGAATTGGCCTCCACTGCCTTCCGTGGCAGAGAATTCCACAGATTCACAATTCTCTGGATCAAAGCGTTTTTTCTCATATCAATCCTAAATGGCTTACCCCTTATTTTTAAACTGTGACCCCTGGTTCTGGACTCCCCAACATGGGGAACATTTTTCCTGCAACTAGCCTGTCCAATCCCTTAAGAATTTTATATTATAGGCTGCGGGAGGCACGGCCGGGGCACGAAGGTTGGAGACGGCCGGGCAAGGAGCGGTACAGCGGATCACGGGGTGAGCGGATGGAGGCGACGGCTGCAACAGACCTTTATGACCAGCTGTAGTTGGGACTTTGAAACGGTGTCAAAACCTGCCGACTCTTCCATTAAGACTCAGTGGTCCGCTTCTTTGTATTCTGTACTTGTTGTACTAATGAATGGCAATAATCTTACTGATGTGTATGCAAGAATTTCACTGTACCTTGGTACACGTGATAATGAAGGACGCATTTGGTGAATCAGTCTTCAAACTGTTAGGTTATGCAAAGGGGACCGTGAGATAACTCATGGGAACTGCGTTCACCAACACGAGGTACAGGTGTTGCAAGTCGTCAGTGACTGTGGTTGGGAAAAAAAAACTAATGGGACCAGGTGATTGTAAATGAATCTCCCAGTGAGGCACAGTAATGGGTGCAGGAGTTGGGGTGGCCGATAATGAATAGCTTCTGTAATCACTCTCTCATTCTTCCAACAGCGTTACCATCCGAGCTTTATCCCCTGATGTGGTGGGGCTTGATTGGGTATCATTGGGCTACAGTGCTACCATGGAACAGGATGCTTGCCAGGAACAACCAGATCAGCATGGAAATCGTACTAGGTCCAGAAAAGAAATAATCTACTTTGGCTAATTGTTTGATATTTACTGGCGTGAAATAACTATTGCAGTAACTCAGTCATGTTTTAGCTTAGAGATGCAGCTTGGAAACTGGCGTTTCAGCCACCAAGTCCATGCTGACCATCGAACACTCATTCATACTAGCTCTACCTTATCACACTTTCATAGAGTCATAGAGTTGCATGGAAACTGGGCCCTTATTCTTGATCTTCATCCTTGGCTACATTTCCCCATTGCACAGAAACATGCCCTTCAGCCCACCATTATATTTATTAATACTAATCCCATTTACTAACATTTGGTTTCCAAGCCTTATGCACCTTGGCAATCCAGGTGCTTGTCTTGGTGGTTCAGGTGATCACTGGTCAGCACAGACTCAGTGGGCAGAAGGGTCTGTTTCTGCGCTGTATCTCGAAAGTCTAAAGTCTATCTCTGAAGTTCCAAAGCAAAGAACAATTCCATCCGCCAAATGAATGAGTACAACAACCCAGTCGTCATTGATGCTGAAGGAGGTTCAGTAGGAAAGTAATCCGCCAGTCATTCCCTGCCCCAGCAACACGTTGGCAAATGCTGAAGATAACCCTGTGAACGCACTCTTGAATCAGCACAGATCAACAGTGTTCTGTGTCAGTGTTTCCACAGATTACCCACTGCTGAACAAGTAGAAGAATCTTCTTAATACTGACCTTAGAACATAAAATAGTACAGCACAGGTACAAGCCCTTCAGTCCATCACGGATACATTGACCATAATGCCAATCTAAACTAATCTCATCCAACCCAACATGCAGTCTGCATCCCTCTAATCCCTGCCTTTCCATATGCCTGTCTGTCTAAATGCATCTTAAACATCCACCCACCCACCATTGCACCCACCATTCTCGACGTACAAAACAACTTTCTCCACACATCTTTAAACTTTTGTCCTTTCACCTTAAATCTATGTCCCCGAGTATTTGATATTTCCACCCTGGGACAAGGAATTTCACCAACCACCCTATCGCGGCCTCTCAGCATTTTAATCCACGTGGGCGCGCTGGAATTGTTGCCTTTCGCTGGGTTTAAAGTGGCAGGAATCCAGAGGGGGGGAGGTCAAAAGCAGACACTTTGGAGGGGGCAGACTTGATGAGAAGAATACAGGAGCTCCAGGGCTCACAGCTTCATGGTGCGGTCCAGGTTCAATGCCTTGAGCTGGGCTAACCACTGGACAATGGAGAAAGACAGGCAGCTCACACACTGAAATACTGAATTCCGCCAAGTGTGAGCGAGATATCAACCTGTTTACAGACAGCAATCAACCTGTTCACAGCATTAGGGCAGCCTACTGTTCAAGGATGAATCTGAGGGGTCGCTGAGGAACAACCTGTATCTTGAGCAAAAATAAACTGCTGTTGGAATGCAGCGGGTCGAGCAACATTATCGTCTCGACCCGAAACGTCAACTGACCAATTCCCTCCACACATGCTGCGTGGCCCACAGAGTTCCTCCGGCAGTTTGTTCTTCTAGCTCAAGATTCCAGTTTCTGCAGTCTCATTCTCTTGGGTTTCCACCTCTCTGCATCTCTCTCATCCTGGCCATTTTCCCAGACTCTCCTGCCCCCTGATATTCCCTGACCACTTTAGTAGGAGGCCATCCTCAGACAATGCCACCACCACCCCCCCATTCCCGAGTTATTTCCCTGTAACCTACTCCCATTGAATCCCCGGGGTTCGCCACCAACATGTCTCCTGCTGCACCAGAGGACCAAACACCCTCGACCACTGCTACACCACCGTCAAGAATGCCTATCATTCTATCCCTCGCCCTCACTTCGGTAAATCCGACCATTCAGCGGTGCTGCTTCTTCCTGCTTACAGGTAGCAATTAAAGAGCGCACCCCCAGAGGTGAGGACAGTACAGAGCTGGCCGTGGGGGGGGGGGGGGGGGGGGGGCAGAGGAACAACTACAGGATTGTTTGGAGTCTGTAGACTGGGCAAAGTTCAAGGACTGGGCAACGGACTTGAACGAATACGCCACAGTCGTTACAGACTTTATAAAGAAATGTGTGGAGGACTGCATTCCTACAAAAACCTTCCGAGTGTTTCCTAATCAGAAACCTTGGATGAACTTAGAGATCCGCACTCTTCTGAAGACCAGACACCGGGCATTCACATCTTATGATACAGTGGTCTACAAGAAGTCCAGATACGACCTTGGTAAGGCCATCAAAAAGGCCAAAAGGGACCTGCTCCAAACTGGAGGATGAGACAGATGTTCGGCAGCTGTGGCGGGGCCTGAATGCAATCACCTCCTACAAGGCGAAACCAGGAGGCAGCTCGAATGTCGGCGAAACATTACTCCCTGATGAGCTCAATGCGTTTTACGCACGCTTTGATAGGGAGAATACCGATGTGCCTTCCTGAGCCCCTATTCACTGTGATGGTATTTCAGTCTCAGTCACAGAGGTCGACGTCAGGAAATCCTTCAGAGGGGTGAACCCTCGAAAAGCGCCTGGACCTGATGGTATACGCGGTCGTGTTCTAAAAACCTGTGCGGACCAACTGGCTGGAGTTTTACGGACATTTTCAACCTCCCACTTCTGAGGTCTGAGGTTCCCACCTGTTTTAAAAGGGCATCAATTATACCGGTGCCCAAGAAGAGTAAGGTGACGTGCCTCAATGACTATCGACCAGTGGCACTAATGCCTGTGGTGATGAAGTGCTTTGAGAGGTTGATCATGGAGCAAATCAACTCCTACCTCGACAAAAACCTGGGCCCACTGCAGTTCGCTTACCACCACAACAGATCAACGGTGGATGCGATCTCGCTGGCCCTCCACTCCACTCTGGACCACTTGGACAACATAAACTCATATGTCAGGCTGTTATTCATTGATTACAGCTCGGCATTTAACACAATCATCCCCTCCAAGCTGGTTACCAAACTCGCAGAACTGGGTCTCCGCACATCCCTCTGCAATTGGATCCTCAACTTCCTCATACACAGACCCCAGTCTGTTCGTATTGGTGGAAATGTGTCAGCCTCGATAACAATCAGCACGGGAGCACCTCAAGGCTGCGTGCTCAGCCCCCTGCTGTACTCACTCTATACTCATGACTGCATAGCTGGTCGCAGTGCGAACTCCATCATTAAGTTCACTGACGACACCATTGTTGTGGGACGTATCACTGATGGGGATGAGTCAGAGTTTAGAAGTGAGATCGAGCGACTGTCCATATGGTGCCAGCACAATAACCTGGCTCTCAACACCAGCAAAACCAAGGAACTGATTGTGGACTTTGGAAGGAGTAGGATGGGGACCCACAGTCCCGTTTATATCAACGGGTCGATGGTTGAAAGGGTCAAGAGCTTCAAATTCCTGGGCGTGCACATCTCTGAGGATCTTTCCTGGTCCGAGAACACTGATGCAATTATCAAGAAAGCACTTCAGCGCCTCTACTTCCTGAAAAGATTACGTAGTCGGTTTGTCAGAGCATGCTGACATGCTTGGCTTGGTTGCATCGTGGCTTGGTTCGGCAACTTGAGCGTCCTGGAGAGGAAAAGACTACAAAAAGTAGTAAACACTGCCCAGTCCCGCTGAGTTTCCCCAGCCTTTTGTGTACCATCGGCTCTGACCTCCCTTCCATTGAGGGGATTTATCGCAGTTGCTGCCTCAAAAAGGCTGGCAGTATCATCAAGGACCCACACCATCCTGGCCACACACTCATCTCCCCGCTACCTTCAGGTAGAAGGTACAGGAGCCTGAAGACTGCAACGACTAGGTTCAGGAATAGCTACTTCCCCACAGCCATCAGGCTATTAAACCTGGCTTGGGCAAAATTCTGATCATTAATAACCCATTGTCTGTTAGTTGCACTTTATCAGTTTATTTATTCATGTGTGTATTTACGTATGTATTTATATATGGTATATGGACACATTGATCTGTTTTGTAGTAAATGCCGTCTATGTTCTGTTGTGCTGAAGCAAAGCAAGAATTTCAATGTCCTGTCAGGGACACATGACAATAAACTCACTTGTGACGTGACTTGTGACTTGGATTCTCCACTGTGGGTAGCTTGGTGCGGCTAATTCAATACACTCGCACATCTTTGGGATGTGGGTGAAAACCGGGGCATTCGGAAGAAGCCCACATTGCAAACTCTCCAGACAGTAGCAGAAGTCAGGATCGAACCTGCGTCACTGGAGCTGTGAGGCAGAGGTATTTATTCTGTGCCACTCTGCTCTCGCCCTCATGTCCTGACCCTACTCTGCCCTCTCCTGTCTTGTGTGCTCTACCCTCATCACAGGACTGTGACCATTACATCTGAATCTGAAGGGTCTCGACCCGGAACATCACCTATTCCTTTTCTCCGGGGGTGTCGTGTGACCCGCTGAGTTAGAGACATAGAAACATAGAAAATAGATGCAGGAGGGGGCCATTCGGCCCTTCGAACCAGCACCACCATTCATTGTGATCATGGCTGATCGTCCCCAATCAATAACCGGTGCTGCTTTCTCCCCATATCCCTTGATTCGACTAGCCCCTAAAGCTCTATCTAACTCTCTCTTAAATCCATCCAGTGATTTGGCCTCCGCTGCCCTCTGTGGCAGGGAATTCCACAAATTCACAACTCTCTGGGTGAAAAAGTTTTTTCTCACCTCAGTCTTAAATGGCCTCCCCTTTAAAGGGGAGGCCATTTAAGACTGAGGTGAGGAAAAACTTTTTAAAGGGGAGGCCATTTAAGACTGAGGTGAGAAAAAACTTTTTAAAGGGAAGGCCATTTAAGACTGAGGTGAGAAAAAACTTTTCCTCCAAATCACTGGATGGATACTCCAGCATTTTGTGTGTCTTTCTTCCATTACAAAGCCCACATCCTCCCTACTGCTACCTTGACAACATTCCTCCAGTCCCACATCGTGTAAGTTCTCCTTCTCAGCTTTCCAGCCCCACGACACCCTTCCACACCACGTTCTCTTCCTTTTTCCTCAACGGTGATTGTATCTATGTCTATTTTATCTAAGTCTGAAGAAGGGCCTCGACCCGAAACACCACCCATCCCTGCTCTCCAGATGCGGCCTGTCCCGCTGAGTTACTCCAGCATTTTGTGTCCCCAGCCCCTCCAGAGAGACAGGTTGTAGGGAGGGGGAGTGGATCAACGCTGCATCTTGAGCTATGGATGGCAGGGGGCAGTCACCCCCCTCTCGCCCGGTGCCTGAAACATTCACCCCTAGCTGCGGATTAGCAGTGCAACGGTCAGGAGGTCGCTGTGAAGCCGGCGCTCCGACCTCCTGTCACACACAAATGCCTTCTGCTTGGCAGTGCTCACTGTAGTCCAAGTTATAGTTAGACATTCCCCTTTAATCTCACTTAATACGTTTCAGGAACAGCTGCCTCTGTAAATAGGCCACTGTCCTTTCAAGATTAGTGGTGTTGTGCATCACATTGAGCAGCTGTCCCGCACAGCGCTGGCGTTCAGCTTCCAGGCCCAAGCCCTTCATGTTGAGCGGGCGGACAAGCATCCCCGCCTCCACCTTCACCCGGCACACGAGCTGTTTGTTGTGTGATGTGCCGTCCGGCCTTGAGATCACGCTCCAGAATGACACAGTGGAACTGGGCAGAGAGGGAGAGCTCCTCTCTCAGTCAGGCACAAAAAAGCTGGAGTTACTCAGCGGGTCAGGCAGCATCTCTGGAGAAAAGGAATAGGTCGAGACCCTTCTTCAGACTTCTTCCCGACACTTCCATTCGTCACCCATTCCTTCACTCCAGAGATGCTGCCTGTCCCTCTGGGTTACTCCAGCTTTTTGTGTCTATCTTCGGTTTAAACCAGCATCTGCAGTTGCTTCATACACATGCTCTGCCAGAGGTGCTGTCTTCCATTGAAGTTGTTAAATAAGGTCTGTGGGACCCACTTAGGCCAATCCGCAAGATCCCATAAAAGTATTTGAAGCACGGCAGAGCTCGCTGTACATGGTTTTGCTGTTGCATCTCCTACATTGCATGGACCATTGCCCTGGGTTGGCTGTGAACGGTTTGGGGAATTATCTGTGTATGAAGGACCTGCAGATGCGGGTTTGCACCGAAAGCAGACACGAAATGCTGGAGTAACTCAGCGGGTCAGTCTGAAGAAGAGACTCAACCCGAAATGTCACCCATCCCTTTTTCTCCAGAGATGTTGCCTGACCCGTTGAGTTGCTCCAGCATTTCAGGGCGCTCTGCTGATAATGGACTGTGCGCGGTGCATTGGGAGTGGCATCGTGCAGGGCATCCAATTAGAGGATCATTTAGTGAGTTTGCTTTGTGGAAACTGACATTTGTGCTTGCTACACTGCGATAGTGCTTGGGCTTCTAAACTGATTGTAAATCCACTATTGTTATTGATGTGACCACTGCTCTGCCGATGTGAAGTAATCCTGCATTTGACTGCAAAATGACTGAAGCCAATACCTCCAATATAACATGCACTAATGCAGCAAAAAAACATCCAATGCTGGAAGCGTTCAGCAGTTCAGGCAGCCGATTACTGAGTATTTCACAACAGTACTTTCTGTTGTTATGTCAGCTTTCTGGTTTAGAAACATAGAAAATAGGTGCAGGAGGAGGCCATTCGGCCCCTTCTAGCCAGCACCGCCATTCATTGTGATCATGGCTGATCGTCCCCTATCTATAACCCGTGCCTACCTTCTCCCTACTAGCCCCTAGAGCTCTATCCAACTCTCTCTTAAATCCATCCAGTGATTTGGCCTCCACTGCCCTCTGTGGCAGGGAATTCCATAAATTCACAACTCTCTGGGTGAAAACGTTTTTTTCTCACCTCAGTCTTAAATGACCTCCCTTTTATCCTAAAACGGTGGCCCCTGGTTCTGGACTCGCCCCACATTGGGAACATTTTTCCTGCATCTAGCTTGTCCAGTCCTTTTATAATGTTATATGTTTCTGTAAGATATCCCCTCATCCTTCTAAACTCCAGTGAATTTAGGGCAAGTGGTTTCTGATTTACCACTTGCTGTTTTGATAATCCCGGTTTGCCCTGCTCCCTCCTCCTGCCCCAACCCTACGTCCACTTGAGGTGGCTGGTGTGAATCTGCCCTTTTCCCCAGGCCTCGGTTGCCCGACCCAGCATGAAGAGAGCTGGGTGCCCGCTCCTCCCGGGGTCTGGGAGCTGACAGCCGCTGAGGAATTACATGGGACAAAGAGGATTGTGTCATCTCATGGATTACTGTCAAAAATGGATTCGCAGACCTGGATTTGACCTTGCTAATCAGATTAGATTAGATTAGAACACTGATGATAAATTAGTGTAATTAGATGATAAATTTCCAACCGCACTGACAAGCCTTTCCACTGATCCGGCTACAACTGCACCGCGAATTCTGTTCGAGAGCCACATTGAGAGAAGGAAGGTCCTGGCTACTGCTGGGAAGAGAGGTTGTGGATTCTTTCAAACCAGTCCTTGATCTCCTAGAACCATAGGACGGGAGATTGATACGACGTGGAACAGGCCCTCGTCCCACCGGGTCCGCACCCACTATCAGACACATCTTTGAACGCTAATCCTACTTTTCCCGATTTTATTCTTCCCATATTCCCATTAACCTCCCCCCTCCGCCCACGCCACCCAGATTCTGCCGCTCGCTTACACGTAAGGTATATTCGCAGTGACCAAAGGAGGAACCGGAGAGGGGTACGGGGGTTTGGGGGGGGGGGGGGGGGAAGAGGGGGAGAGAGAGGGGAGAGAGGGGGAAGTGGTGGGGAGAGGGAGCGGGGAGAGGGAGAGGGGAGGGGGGAGAGAGGTGTGTGTGTGTGTGGTGGGGGTGGGGGTGGGGGTGCAGGAGGTCAGGATTGAATCAGGGCCACTGAATCCTTTGCCTCTGAGGGCACATCCCAATTATTCCAGAGCTTTGCATCTGACAAGTCAGGTTTTGTGAATCTTACACCTTTATTTATTCATGGGTCAGTTGCAAGCCGGTGTGAGGCCCAAAGAATGGGCAATGTACTCAACTCAGTATTCAGAGATACAGGGATGTCCACCTTCTGAGTCCCTGGCAGCAAATTGCACAGCACAAGGAAGGGAAGTCTGCGTACTTATTCCTGTCAATCACACACAAGCACCAAAGATTCAGAAACCAACCTCAATGAGCCAAAAGAATACCTGCCCCAACCAATGGCAATGGGTCCGGATAGACCAGAACCAAGAGCATCAAATTATAGAGAGAGTTAAGTTATAGAATCATGCAGTAGAGAAACAGGCCCTTCGGCCCACTGAGTTCATACCAATCATCAGCCACTCATTAACCACCCATAATGTGCAAACAAGATCCACAGTTCCATCCCTAAGTAATCTCCAGTGGGAATACTATCCCTTTAACATTAAGCATCCTGGCAGTTTTCAGCTGCTGTGTATGCGGTACAGTTAATAGCCCAAAGTTTCGATACTCAATGACTAGGTCTTGATAACACTCAACCTCAGGATGAGGATACTCCAGGTTGCACAAGCCCCTGCACATTGAAGAATTAAGTCGATTCTTGTGAAAAGGGAAGAGCTAGGGTGTAGAGAACCGCTGGGTCTCAGAGCAGAATCGCTGGCCTCTCCTCAGCAAAGGCACATCATGGCTTAATGAGCAGTCAAATGCCTTCATCTGGAAAATTGCTCTCCCCCTACACAATGTTCTTAATCGTATTCCCTTACAACAGAGAAGGAGACCAGTTTGATCCATCTGCTGCCTCTGGTGTGCAGGTGAGTGGTGAAACTATTAAGAAATGATGAGAGGGTAAGATCAGGTAAACTTGGGATCAATTTGAGAGGAGGGGTGGTGAATATCAAACTAAAGGTGTTATATTTGAATGTATAGTATAAGGAACAATGTGGATGAGCTTGTAGCACAGTTAGGAATTGGTAGATACGATGATGTGGGCATTACGAGACGTGGCTGAGAGGATCAGAGATGGGAGCTGAATATCCAAGGTTACACCTTCTATAAAAACAAGGTGCATCACTATTAAAAAAAACAGACAGGTTTCCTCCCAAATATGTTTAGGTGACAGCTTAATTGGTTGTTCTAATAATTTCTGTGTGTGGCGGCAAGTGGTAGAATCTGGGGAGAAATAATGGAGATTTTGGGACAATCTGTCACAGAAAAATTAGGCCAGGCAATGGATTACTCTGTGAGCGGGAATAGAATTGATAGACCAAATTAGCTTTTTCTAGGTCATAAGAAAATATTGAAAAAATAAATAATGATGTTGGATTCTAACTATCTGTGTCCTCTAGGTTAACTGTGGATTCTGGTTTGGACTACATATTACTGATTTAAGGCACAACATTGGAACAGTCTGCTCTGAACTGGTTTAAACTCAAAACTCCCATTCAGTTGTTGTCACAGATTTGGCTGCATAATGCAGGTCTAGTTGTGCATTGGTTGTTTAACTGCTCATCACTTGTTTAATCATGGAGACACAAGAGATTGCAGATGCTGGAATCTTAACGAAAAAAACAAATGACTGGACATTCTCAGCAGATCAGGCTGCACTTGTGGAGGGACAGGGACACACAGCGTTTTGGGACAGGACCTACCGCAACAGTCAAGTCAAGAGTGTTGTATTGTCATACTGTGTGTGACAAAATGGAACAACAAAATTCTTACTTGCAGCAGCACAACAGATACCCGTTTATAAACATAGTACTCTCTAAACAGCATAATAAGCAACAACAAAATGTTCAGTATAGATATATAAAAACAATAACGGTGCATGGACAAAATCAATTCGTCCAAGTCTATGTAGTTTGGAGCTCATTTGGAGGTTGGAGTGTTTCATCGCCTAACAGTTCTAGGGAAGAAGTTGCTCTTGCAGGAGTGAAATAAGAGTGTGGTCAAGGTGATGTGGGTCTCCGATGATGCTGGCTGCATTGTTGGGACAATTACTCCGGTAGATGCCTTTGATGGTGAGGACGATGAGACTGAAGGAGAGGAGAGGAGATGGCTGGTGGAGAGGTGAGGGGAAGGGTGGGGCACGAGTTGGGTGGATTCGATGAGAAAGATGGATTAGCAGATATAATCATGTTGCTCTAAACTCACCGTGTGAACAGGAGGAGGCCTTTTGGCCCATCGAGTCCATGCCAGCTCAGGTAAGAATCCCATTTCCCACAAATCCTCTTTGTAACCGAAGCTGTGTGACCAAATTATTGTGCATTTAAATCAATGATGTGCAACTAAACTATAATAAATGGTTAAACTAGTAGCCCCATGAGTAAATCACAGATGAATTACTAAACCAATGATGTGTAAACAAACATATACTCCATGATTCGCTAATGTGCTGAGAATTTGGTAATTGGACACTGGATTCATTGCATATCACAAGTTTGGAATTAAACAAAAATAGAATCACTCATCCCTCTGTTTGGTGGCACCATCAGTGTTTGTTGAACAACTGTGCTCTCTACTCCTTTACAACCACTCTGTCTGTTATTGCACTTCTAGTCCCTCGTCCACATTCCCCCTTCCCTCCCCCTTCACCTTCACACCTGCCTATTCTGATGAAATGTTACCCCCTGTCTCTCTCTACAGACGCTGCCTGATCGGCTGCGGGTTTTATTTCAGCGCGGACCTCTTTAGATGTTAAGATGAGCAGCTGCCTGCCTCTCGCCAGGGTCGGGGTGATGGTGCCACACACACTGGGACTCGTCCCGGCCAGCGGTCAGAGCAGCGAGGGAGTGCATGACACAACTGGATACTAATCTGTAGCATTCAAAGGCTTGGCACTGCAGCCGAATTTTGCAGTCTGGGACTTAATCACACGGAGACTACAGATTTATCGGGTTACACCGTTTTTAGACATGGCTGGCAGTGAAGTATTGTGAAAGAGATTAGAAGGGACACCATTGGAAGGTCTGGCCACACCATCTCCTCCTCTTAACTCATTCATTTCCCTGCCCAACAGAATTAGAGCTCTCCTTCGTTTCTGTTTGCCTTCTGAAGCCAGCCTGGAGCTTTTTCATACTTTCGACTTTGGAGGTAGAGTACAGCACGGAAACAGGCCCTTCGGTCCCGGAGTCCGTGCCGACCAACGATCACCATACACCAGCACTATCGCACACACTAAGGACAATTTACGTCTTTGGAATGTGGGAGGAAACCGGAGCACCGGGAGAAACCCCACGCGGTCACAGGGCGAACGTACAAACTCCACAGAGACAGCACCCGCAGTCAGGATCGAACCCGGGTCTCTGGCGCTGGCGCCGGCGCTGGCTGGCAGCAACTGCACCGCCGCCCCAGCTCAGAGCACAAACGGGTCAAAGCTGACAGCAAGGGAGCGGCGCTGCCAGAAACTGGATCACCTGCTCACAGAGAGTTCCAGCTTCCACAACTAACTATGACGAATCGCTCTGCACTTTTAACTCTTTCGATGCCCTGGCCGAAGAGCAAGAGACAATTATAATCCCAAATACAAAACAGTGAAGGATCAAAGGGCCCACAGCGGTAGAGTTGCTGCCTGACAGCGCCAGGGACCCGGGTTCGATCCTGACTGCGGGGGCTGTCTGTACGGAGTTTGTGACCTGCATGGGTTTTCGCCAAGATCTTCAGTTGCCTCCTGCACTCCAAATACAGAATTGGCGTTGTATAATTGTATAAATGTAAAATTGTCCCTAGTGTGTGGAGGGTAGCGTAAATGTGCGGGGATCGCTGGTCGGTGCAGACTCGGTGGGCCGAAGGGCCTGGTTCCGCACTGTATCTTTAAACTAAACTAATTACAAGAAGCAAAGAGCTTGTTAAATGACTCGGATTCCTGATGCACCCTGTACTAGCTGAAGTGATGGGTGTGTGTTTGCAGCTGGGCCTGGGCCCACTTTGTATCTTATATTTCACCTCACAGGCGGTGCTGTGCAGTGATTCCCTGGGTCTTCACTTCAGTCCAGTTCAACTGGGTCTGGTGGATCAGGTCCATCTAGTTGATTAG
The DNA here is from genome assembly GCA_963514005.1 of Raja brachyura. Next base: position 37,521,503 of record OY740802.1, on the reverse strand, counting down.
GTTGTCATGGCAACATGAAAGCAACAGGGGAGGAGCAGGCATCAACCATTCAGCCCATCTGGCGGACCTTACCGTCCAAGACCATCATGACTGACCATTCACTTTGGTATCCTGTTCCTGCTGTCTCCCAAAATCCTTCAAGCCCTTTAGCATCGAGACATGAGGGGGGCTTATTTAAACTTACCGAATAGTGTAAGGCCTGGATAGAGTGAATGTGGAGAGGGTGTTTCCACTAGTGGGAGAGTCGAGGACCAGAGACCATAGTCTCTGAACGTACCCTTAGAAAGGAGATGAGAGGAATTTCTTCAGTCAGAGGATGATGAATCTATGGAATTCATTGCCACAGTCAGCTGTCTCTGGATATTTTTAAGCGGAGGTTGACAGATTCTTGATTAGTAAGGGTGTCAGGGGATATGGGGCGAAGGCAGGAGAATGTTGAGAAAGAAGGATAGATCAGCCATGATTGAATGGTGGGGTAGACTTGATGGGCTGAATGGCCTAACTCTGCCCCTGGAACTTATGAACATGACATAAATCTCTTTCTTGAGGTATTTAATGACATCGCCTTCTGTGGTGGAGACATTGGCAGGTTCAGTTCTTCCACGTGGAGTCCTCCTCCAACCTTCCAGAGGAGTCCACAGAGTCACTATCCCCGAGGTAGAGGAGTCTATAGGTTCACTATTCCTGTGGTCGAGGACTCCACATGTTCACCACCTCTGGGTGAAGCTCCCTATCCTGTGACCCTTGGTCCTGGACTCTCCCACCTTTGGCAACATCCTCCCTACATCTAGTCTGTCTCATCCTCTGAATATAGACATGATCTCACATTGTCTTGCCGCATGCACCTGACCTTCTACCCCAGAAATCATTCTGGCCACAAGCTGCTAAACATGGAAGGCCAACACCCATGATCCTTCCTTCTCAGATAAGTACAGCGAAAGGTGTGGCCTAAATGGTCGAAGAACTTGTCATCAGAAGAAAGAATCTCACAAAGGTTTGTTGACCTGAAACATTAACTGTTTCCCTCCACGGATGCTGCCTAACTTACCGAGTGGTTCTAGCACCTTCTGCGGATTTGACATTTCGGTAATCCTTTTGATTTTCATTAAACAAACTCTGGGTTAATCAACTAAACTAATAAAAGGAACTGTTTATGAATCAGCCAGTCTCTCGTTTGTTGACTATCTGCCTATCATTTTAAAACAGGCCTCGTTTTTTTTTCTTTTTGACTACAGTTCAGATCTGCTTTGTTATCAGTGCAAACAAACAGCCTGAAAGCATAAATGGCAAGCATATTTATCAATTTGAAACTGAATACGTTAATCTTCCTTTATAGTCCTTTAATCCAGATCGTTAGAACGTGCTCAGACATGTCCTAGGTATCTGATTGCATCAGAGTTCTCTTGGATTTCCATTCACACTTTGTTTAAGCAGCCCAGGCGTGTCCATCTGAGCTGAAAGATCTCAATCTTGATTCATGTTGAGGAAACTTGTTAAACTAGGTCAAGTGGAAACGAGAGAAGTGGCCATATGATCACTGACAGCACTTTCACAAACTCAGTGGGGAGTTAAATACAACATGGTCTGTACTAGATCAGGACGGACTCTATTATAATGATTCACACGGACATGCAGCGTTGTTGCTGATGTCCTTTCATTGAACGTCAAAAACATAAACAGGCCCTTTGGTCACAAGATCTGTGCTGACCACAATGCCAATTTAAACGACACATCTGCTCGCACATGTTCTGTACCCCCTCACTCATGGCATGAGACTGTCCGGAAAAAACCCACATGGTCACAAGAAGAACGTTCAAACTCCATACAAAACAGCACCGCAGTCAGGATCAAACTCAGGTCTCTGGAGCTGCAAGACAGCAACTCCACCGCTGTGCCACCGTGCCTGCTTGTTTAGGAGGAAAGAGAATAATCTTACCCATTTGGAACTCTGCCTCTAATATTCACACTTGGGTTTGGGGTTCAGTCTGCAAGTGGGGGTTTTCTAAATCTCCGCACTGGACCTTGAGCTGGGGGTTATGCCTCACCAGTAGACTGTGCCAAAGAGAAAGCAGGCAACCTGCATTGGAGGCATCAGAACGACTCATACCCAGAGGCCAGATCCACCAACTCCCCCTCCCATTCCCTCTCCGTCCCTCCCCCACCCTAGTTCTCCCACCAGTTTCACTGTACTCCTGATTACCTTTACTGACATTTGACTGACTGTATGCCTCATTGTCACCTTCCCCTCGGCTAACAATGGACCATTTTACATTTTTTAATTGTCATCCACTTTGATCTGTCGTTTTCACACCTTACCCTCCAATATCCCTCGCCTTCCTCTCCCCTGACTCCCCTTTATGTGCATACATACACATAAAAACAAACATTAATAGTGCATAAAGACGAAACCAATGCCCCCATGTCTATATAGTTCAAAGCCTATTTGAGGTTGTAGTGTTTAATAGCCTAATGGCTGTAGGGAAGAAGCTGTTCTTGAACGTTACAGTTTTCAGGCTCCTGTACCCTTCCCAATGGCAGTGATGAAATGAGTGTATGGCAGTGATGAAATGAGGGTGGTGTGGGTCGTTGAAGATGCTGGCTGCCTTTTTGAGGCATTCACTCCCGGTAATCCCTTTGATGACGGGGAGGTCAGATGGACTGGGCAGTGTTCACTACATTTTGCAGTCTTCTTCATTCCTGGCCATTCAAGTTGCTGAACCAGGCCACGATGCAACCAGTCAGTATGCTCTCTACAGTACACCTGTAGAAGTTCAAGAGAATCCTCTCTGACATAACGAATCTCCACAATCTTGTCAGGAAGTAGAGACGTTGATGAGCTTTCTATAGAGTGTGCTGGGTCCAAGAGGCATCGAAAGAAGGAGGTGAGCCAGTTAATGTGACAAATAAACTTGATTTAACTTAACTCGACTTGACTTAATCTGAGGGGAAGACTTCTTTACCTCCTTTACTGTCAGGTTTGAGATATAGTTCATCCATTTTATTCCTCAAACGCCCACAGAGTGTAAACAACAGTGACTCTCAGCAGCAATGCCTGCCTTCTCTGAGAGGTGGTTCGCACATTGTTGGAAATGGCCCACATCTTCCCAAGATCAGGGTCGGGACGGGCAGTAGTGGAGAGTCATAAATCAAGGATTGGCAGCAGCCTGGAATTGGGAATGATGCAGGGAGATCTCGAGAGATGGGTTGGAGGATTGGGAGAGGGTCGAGCCGCATTCTCTGCTTCCATTTCTGTTTCAGCCTCTGATGGTGGCCTGCCGAAGCAAAGAGCAGGCATGGCATAGAATGAGAGCCAGGGGCGATATGCAGGGAAATGGCATCAAAGCCTTTCTAAAGCTGTGTAGGAAGGAACTGCAGATGATGGTTTAAACCGAAGATAGACACAAAATGCTGGAGTAACTCAACGGGACAGGCAGCATCTCTGGAGAGAAGGAATGGGTGACGTTTCAGGTCTGAAGAAGGGTCACGGCCCGAATTGTTTCCTCCGGGTGCTCCAGTTTCCTCCCACATTCCAAAGACGAGTGAGATTGAGGTTAGTTGGCCTCTATAAATTGTCTCCAGTGTGTAGGGAGTGTCAAATGAGAAAGTCCAATACATAGAGCTAGTGTGATCGATGGTTGGCATGAACTTGGTGGGACGAAAGGTCTCTTTACATGCTGTATCTACCAATCAATTAAAACCACTGCTTACTTGGAAAACATTTTCCTACATCCAATACTGGATATTGGACAGGCAGCACAATGTAGAATTAACCCTCTCACCCCACAACAAACTTACCAAACGAGAGCAAAAACTAAACAGCTGGAGGACCCAGCAGGTCAAGCAGCTTCTGTCGAGACCAAGAGTTAGTTACTGTCACACTCAAGAGCTTGCTGACTCCTGATGAAAGATCTCGAAATGAAACATTGACCATTCCTTTGCCTCTCCATCTCTGGAGGGTGCTGACCCACTGACATCTTCTGCTGCTTCTTTCTTGCTTCAGATCCCAAGTCTCTTGTGTCACTTTTTTATTTACAAAAACGAGCCAGAAACAGGGGCAAAAGCAGGGAAGGCCCAGGCTGGGGTAGCCAATGGACTTGACAACAGCAGTCAGAATACTTCCAGGCTTGGAGGACAAGGAGCACTGGTCTTTCATAGCCCCTCTTGTGTTGTTGCATCTCAGACCTACTCAGCACAACCTCAACCTTCCCTCTCCCAACCTCATCAGGCGAGCTCCTTTGTGAACTCTCCATCCACACACTCCCTGAAGCAACAGTAAATCCCCACGGCACTACAGTAGCCAGGTTGTTGAAGCTACATTCTCCAGAGGCAGCTCCAGAACCTGAAGTCACAGTAACAATGCCCGAGTCCTATGGGTTAATCCACAGGCACAGATTGAACTTAGGTCCAGCCCATCTGATGGGGCATTGGAAGGTGGGCATTTCTATGCCCTGTACCCAGGCACTCAGTGTGGGTTGACACAAAATGCTGGAGTAACTCAGTGGGACAGGCAGGATCTCTGGATAGAGGGAATGGGTGATGTTTCGGGTCGAGACCCTTCGACTGAAGAAGGATCTCGACCCGAAACGTCATCCGTTTCTACTCTCCAGAGACGCTGCCTGTCCCACTGAGTTACTCCAGCATTTTGTATGTAAACCAGCATCCGCAGTTCCTTCCTGCACTCAGTGCAGGTGTTGTGCTCCGCACTACAGGGGCAAGGCTCAGGCCCGTGAGTCCCCGGCAGGAGTATAATCAAGGAGCCGTCACTTGTGGCCGGTATTCACCCCACCATGAAGACTTTCTGCACAGGCTAGATGGCTGCTGCACGCCACTTGCCTTTGAATCTTAAGTGAAATATTCCTTTGTTATTTAATCACGGCCACATGCTCAGTGTTTGCACTGTTGCCACGCGACACGATCCTTCTGTTTAATGAACGCTCTTCAGTTTTTACACAGAACACACATACACACACACACATCCCCAGTATGGAGTGAGTTATAGCTGCTGGAGATTACCATGGCACACTCCTGCAAGCCGAGAGCACTCAGTGTCGAGCTGATCTTTATTAAGAAAAGGGTTAATGGGTTTGATAAGCGAACTGCCTAGTACAAGAATAACCGAGATTCCAAGCCATGGCAGGGCTGTGTTGTACGCTGTTTTTTCTTTAAATTCAATCATTCTTGTCCTTTTGGGTAGATAAAACCCTGTGTTTATAAATTCTAGATAATAAATAGCCTGGAATTCTCAGCAGGAGGGGCCCCTGAACCTGTGTTGCATTTTAAGGTTGGTGTTAGTTTGTGCATCTTGTAATAGATAAAGAAATATATGGAGGGAGGGTGTTATCAATAGTGCTTGCATTATATTTCTGTGATCTCCATTTTCCTTCCACAGTACGTATTTAGATGGGAGTCTAATGCCCCTGTCCCACTAAGGAAACCTGAACGGAAACCTCTGGAGACTTTGCACCCACCCGAGGTTTCCGTGCTGTTCCCGGAGGTTTTTGTCAGCCTCCCTAATGGTCGAAAGTGGTTTCCGTTTTTAAAAATCGGTAATTTTTTAGTCGAAGCCGGTTGCGATGCTAGTTGAAGGTGGTTGCCGGAGGACAAAAACCTCCGGGAACCGCACGGAAACCTTGGGTGGGGCGCAAAGTCTCCAGAGGTTTCCCTTCAGGTTTCCTAAGTGGGACAGGGCCATTAACTCACCCCAACCCTAAATGGCATCCAGTCAAACTTCTAGAGGCAGGCAGGACTAAGACTTTCAGGGCAAAATTTTTTCATGCGAGTTCAATGACTATCAACGATCAGTCTAGAGCCCTTCCGTTGGGGACAGAGTCCGGTGGGTTCACCCCTCAAACAAGAGAAGGGATATCGCCACAGGGAGGCACAGAAGTGGTAAGGGTATACTGCTCAAAGTTGGGTGAGAATGACACGAATCCATGTATAGGCGCTGAGAATGTTTGAACAGGTTTTGTACAGTTTTTGTTTTCTATATATTTTTTAATCATGAATAAAGTTTATTTTGAAAAAAATGAATTCAATGAGCAAGTAACTGCCTTGTCCCTTGTGCTGTTTAGCTTTTACAGTCTACTGCCAGTGAATCCCCACATAATTGCTATAGTCATGGATCGTAAGAAATAGAGCAACAGCAGGCAGTCCAGCCCCTGTACCTGTTCTGCCATCAGCTCATGATTGATCTTTCCCTCACTGCTGCCACCTCCATAGTCCTTGGTAGTCTTAATATTCAACAGACTGTTCTCAAGTTGTCCAACAACTTTAGGCTGTGCACGCCACATGAAAGAAGCAGAACAAGCCTGTTCTCTGCTCTCCACTATTGCTGGTCCATGTGCGTGTGGGGGGTAGATTAGAAACATAGAAAACAGGTGCAAGCGTAGGCCATTTGGCCGTTTGAGCCAGCACCATTCAATATGATCATAGCTGATCATCCAGAATCAGTACCCCGTTTCTGCTTTTTACCCATAATCCCTTGATTCCGTTAGCCCTAAGAGCTATATCTCTCACTGGGGAATAGATTGTTGCAATTCATTGTCAATGGCAGCTTACAGCAAACACATGATGGAACGTTTCTTCGCGGGCCAGTGGGGTGAGGTGGTACAGCAGTGCTGCCTCACAGCTTCGGTGACTGGGTTTGGCCCTGACCTCGGGTGCTGTCCGTGTGGAGCTCACACGTTCTCCCTCTGATCGAGCGGGTTCCCTCTGGGTGCTCTAGTTTCCTTTCACATCCAAAGAACTGGATCCAAAGCTCTGGGCCTGTACTCAGTGGAGTTTAGAGGGGTGAGGGGAGATCTCATTGAAGCCTGAATTTGTGGCCACCTTTGGGATAAACCAGCATCTGCAGTTCCTTTCTACAACACTTTACTGGATTATGAAAGGGCTAGAGAGTGCATGAGGTTTTTTCAAACAATGGGAGAGTCTAGAACCTTCTACACTCCAAAGACATACAGATTGGTGGCTAATTGGTTTAGTAATATTGTAAATTGCTCTGTGTGTGTGTGTGTGTGTGTGTGTGTGAGAGTGTTTTATTTTGCGTGGATTGCTGGTCGGTATGGACTCAGTGGGCCGAAGGGCCTGTTTCTGTGCTGTATCTCTAAATTAAAGACTGCATGGATTACGGTTGGCTGCTCCTGTTTCTTCCCACATCACAGGCTGATACGGTAGGTTTCCCCCACATTGTGGGGAAAATAAAATGGAATTAGTGTGGCTGGATGCTTGATATTTGCACAGACTCTTCACAGTAGGCGAGAAGCTTTCTTTACAAGCTGGCTTTCAGCTGCTTTAATCTGGTCCTCTATCACTTCTTGAAGTTCAGTGCTTCCCAAGTGCCAATTTACACACATTCCCAGTGCCGATGCTGGGAAATTGACCAAGAATATTATGCAGCTCCTCCCTAGAAGCACGACAGGAAGGAGGGAGACCTTCCACTCCTGCAGTGTTTGATCATTCTGAGGGTCACAAACTGCAGATGCTGGACGTCCGAAATAAAAACACTCGACAGGTCAGGCTGCATCGGCGGAAAGAGAAACAGCCATCATTTCAAGTCAGAAACCTTCCTCTGAACTGGGAGGAAGAGAAACGTAGCTCGATAAGCTGCAGTGAAGAGAGGAGCCAGTCAGCTTGTAATGGATGCTAGCAGCTAGCCTGTCTCCTGGAATGGAGACAGTGAGGTCCAGAAAAGAAAGGGACAAGTCAACGATTGACCTTGTGAAGGTGAAGGGAGGGTTGACACTGGCAACTAAAGTAATGAAACTATTAAGTTCTGCATGAGCAGCCCCAATGCAGTCATCGAGGTACCAGGAAAATCGGCCAGGAAGCAATGAACCAAAGACTGTTCCACAGACCCCACAAAAAGGCAGGCATGGGTGGCGTGCCCACAACTACGCATTTGGACTGGAGGAAGTGAGAACATGTTCAGCCAGGTGAATGGGTGCGGTGATGGAGGGGACATTGGTTGGGCGTCTGCCCTGGAAGGAAGTGGGCGGACACATGGGGGTGGGGGAGGGACTGAGGCTTGATGGCTCAGATCTTCCTGTCGTGGGACATTTGTCCATGGTGATAATGGAATTGGAAATTGTCAGAGGTGCCACTGGGCCAGAGGACCGAGGATAGATGATAAGAAGCAGTAGGTTTGGTAGGGCAAGGGTAGGTTGTAACAACAGGTCTGCCAGGGCAATGCTGCTGGTGGATTTGGGCAGGAGAAAGGAGTGGATGCAAGGGGCTGGGCCACCATAATGTTGGAACCTGTGCAAGGAAGGAAATGAGGTCCATGGCTGTCTGAGTGACCATGGCCTGATGTTCAATGGTAAGAGTCCTGACCTATAGGGACTGCAGATGCTAGTTTACCAAAAAAAACACACAAAATGCTGGAGTAACTCAGCCGGTCAGGCAGCATCTCTGGAGAACGTGGATACGTTATGTTTCGTGTTGGGACCGTTCTTCTGTCTGTAGAAGGGTCCTGACCCAAAGCGTCACCAACCTATGCTCTCCGTTGATGCTACCTGACCTGCTGAGTTACTCCAGCGTTTTGTGTCTTTCTTTGGCGGCGGTGCTGGCTGGGCGATGTCTGAAATAACAGGAGAGGAAGAATCCACTGATATGTGGAAATGCAGGATACAAGAATCTGAAACAATTGAATGGAGCATCAAGTCCTTGGGGCTGCGGCACATTCAGAGTTAAGTGCACAAGTGCAATCATCTCCCTTTCAATGGGACTCAAATGTGCTTTTGTTTCTGGAAGGCCTTTGGTCGTGGCTCCTGTTTAGTTAATAACATTAACCTGTTCAACCAACTATAGAAGTTGATAATCCTGTTTTTCATGCAGAATATGGCAAATGTTTGTTTTTTGTGTACACTGCTAACAGATCTGCAGACTGTAAATCCCTAAAGGGTATTACTGCACGATTAATCCTCCAAACAAGACCAGGCCAGCTCAGTGACGTTGCTCGACAGACAGAGGCACATCCTCTTGGCCAATGGACAAAACCAGGTACTTTGAAAATTGGCATCAGGCGTGGAGATGGACCTTGGTGTCCCAATGTCTTCTTGCATGACAGAGGTGGGTGCTGCTCAGGGTGGATAGGATGCTGAGGTTTGAAGCAAGACCAGGGCCCACCCACTGAGCAGTTTGTTCAGTCAACTGTTCATGAGCGGCACCTGTCCTGGATCAGGAATAAGACTGGAGGGCTTGCTGGCCCAGTCGTATAAAAGAGTGGATGGTTTCAAGAAGCCAGATCTATGTAAAGGTAAATGGTTGGTTTCTCAAGCTTAGTTGCTATTCTACTCCCTCCTACAAAGCCTCCCCTCTAACCCCTCCTGGTGCTTGTGTCCATTAACCAGCCTCATAGGCAATGTAGATGCCGGGCTGTGAGTTGCCCAAGTGCCTCTTTATGATCCTCACAGCAGTTACCGTCTGCATCCATCCATGCACGATCCTTTCATCCTCCTGCATTATCCAAGATTCACGCACATTCCTACTTGGATGCAAAAGGCCATGTTGCACGATATTGAGAGTTCGGCTTGGTATCCCAGCTGATCGCGATCCATCAGATTCCCCAGTGCTCACTCACCACATTGCTATCAGTCGGATTGTGAAGGTCAGGCAGGGCTTGGCCAAGCAGAGTATCACAAACTGGACAATAATGCTCCCACTAAGCAGGGAGGCCGGTGAACCAGCGCACTCTGCTCAACCACAGCCTCTCCTCAGCCGGAGTGTTGCCAAGGATATCTTGAAACGACCTGGCATATAGAAGGCTAACCTTATGAGAACTGACTGCATAATTCTGGCTGATATTCAGACTGGGATGATATACTTCAGTTTAGTTTAGAGATACAGCACAGAAGCAGCCCTCTGACCAACAATCACTCATACACTAGTTCTATCAATTTACGAGGCAAATTAACTTAAACCCGCACGTCTTTGAAGTGTGGAAATAAACTGGAACACCCAGAGAAAACCCATGCGGTCACAGGAGGAAAACGTGCAAACTCCGTACAGTCAGCACTCGTAGTCAGAGTCAAACCCAGGCCTTAGGCACTGTAAGGCAGCAACTCTACGGCTGCGCCACCATGCCGCCCATTCAAGCAGATCCAAACATGATCTGAGGAAGGTTACACAAAGGGTCTGAAGGGTTTTGGCCCGAAACGTTGTCCATTTCCTTCGCTTCATAGATGCTGCCGCACCCGCTGAGTTTCTCCAGCACTTTTGTCTGCACAAAGATTATGCAAAGCCTCAGCTGGTGTGGATACAGTGGAATTATTTCCTCTGCTGGAGTATCAGCCATGAAGACAGACAGTGAAATCCGAGATGACTCGTAAAGGAATAATATCAGGAAGCATTTTGTCCAGACAATGACCAGCAAAAACGCAAGATCTTTTAAAAGGCAGTGAATTGGACGGGTTGGTTTCAGCATTCCTGGTAAGATAATCGAGGACACACAGTTGAATCAGAAGAATGGGGGCCAGAGCATATCAGCTGTGCTCTCGTTGAATGTTGGAAATTCCAAGGATCTTTGACTGAAGACTGATATCTGTGGTAGAAGATTGGTCCATACAACTCACCCAACTTCATTCTGCAGAGCAGGGTATGGGAAAGTCCAGAGAGAGCCTGCAAAATGTAGGGTTGAGTAGGCGAGGTGTGCAGGAAGGAACTGCAGATGCATGGTCTAAAGTCTTGACCCACAACGTCGCCCATTCCTTCTCTCCAGAGATGCTGCCTGTCCTGCTGAGTTACTCCAGTATTTGGTGTCTATTTTTGAATAGAGGAGGAATTAAGTGCCGGGTCCCTCTGCATTCTCACTGTGGCAGGATGCAGGAGCCCAGTGCTCCAATCCACCTTCCAGCTACTGAAACAGCATCAGAAGGAAGAGAACAGCCATTTTTTGTATATTTTATGCTCCTTTAATATTACAATGAAAACATTTCTCCCAATACCAGCTACAGTTCAAGAAGAACGTTGTTATACAACTGTAGCCTTGAGCCAAAAATAATTCTGCTTTTTTTTTTATAAACCTTTACAAAAAATTAAAAATTGCATTTATAACTTAAAATGTCTCATTCATTCCAGATGGATTTAAAATATTTGATATCCAATTTGAAACTTACGGTCACGTTGCTTCTCAATGTAGCAGATCATCTTAAAAATAAGTAGTTTCAGTACCTTGTAGGATATCGCATACAGCGCGATCATTAAAAATTACTGACCTTTTCACAGATAATTAGCTTTTGAAAAAATATATACCCAAGTTGAGATGATTTTAAGATTAATTACAAAATTAAGAAAATAGAACAGTGTTCTGACCACAGAAATATTGCTTCCCTTCCAAGTTTTTTTTTGCATATTGAAATTAATTAATAGCGACCTATTAGTTTTGTAGTCTACGAAGAATAATTTATACAATTGTAGCTGAATAACTAAACATTTCTTCCTCTTTCCCCATTATTGGGCATTGCTCATCGCAATAAATATGTAAAAGTAGTCACAATTTATCTTCTCGATAAGGTGTTGATAAATAATACGTTTTTATACATCAAAAATAGCATTTAGCATGTGAGTGTGTGTTTTTGAACACCCTGCATTGTTCTGCTGTAACTCATACCTTACAATTTGCTACTCAGATGTGGGGATGAGGGTATGATTTGTAATTGGGGAAGGCACAGGGGTAAACAGAAAGGCAGGAAGGGGGAGAGGACCAGAAAGGTTAACTGCATTCCTGGCTTGATCAGTTTCAGTTTGGAGGCATTTCCTCCCAGCGATTAGGGGGAGCGGGCAGAGCTGTCTCTGCAGCCCATGTGTCAGGCTGCTCCCATCCCTGTTAATACTTGAAGCAGCTCTCCACGTTCAGCTGCTCAAAGATCCGATCGCAATGTCCCATGAATCACCCACGTGTCATTCCACCTCAGTCTCGAGCGGATGGTCTTCCCGTCTGCAAACGGGATCCTATCTCCCGCGCTGAGTTTCCCTTTACTGCAGGCGGTCGGGCTGCAGGGACTGCGCGGGATACTGTACGAATGCGGCGGCAGCGGCAGCGGTGGTGGGGCTGGTTGCGGCCACCGGCTGTGGCAAAGCGGAGTAGCCGTATCCCAGGTAGCTGGCGGCAGGCGAGAGGGCGTACGGGTACTGTTCGTAGGCGGCGTACTGCGTGTAGGTGGCAGAGGCAGCGTAGTCAATGTAGGGAGAGGCCATCGAGTGGAGCTGAGCTGGCAGCACCACTCCTGGCTGCATCATCGCCTGTGGGTAGAGGTACTGGGCCGTGAGCCTGTGAATCAGAGTGGGACAAAGTTAGCACTGCGGTGGAGAAAAACAAGAAAGGAAAGCAAATTGAACAAACTACTCAAAGATGAACATTTTTAGAAGAGTGAAACTGAATATAATTAACAGCATATAGACACAGTGTGCAGGAGTAAGTCAGCGGGTCAGGCAGCATTTCTGGAGATAAAGGACGGGGGACATTTGGGGATGGAACACTTCTTCAGACGTATAATCAACACAAGCATCTGTAGGTGTTGGAATCTTGAGCAAACGCACAAAATGCAGGAAGTACTCGGCGAGTCAGGCAGCATATGTGGAGGGAATGATCAGACAATGTTTCGGGTTGGACCCCTTCTTCAGCCAATAAAGGGTCCCGACCCGCCCATTCTCTAACACAGATGCTGCCTGACCCGCTCAGTTCCTCCAGCACTTTGTGTTTTTCATCCCCAATAAGTTTTTTTTTTGAAAGAATAATACTGCAGATGATGGACATCCGAAACAAAATCAGGATCACAGTCTCAAGGCAATGGCCCAAGACATCTATTCCGCATCTCTCTCTGCAGATGCTGACTGACCTACTGAGGATTTACAGCATTTTCTGTCCTTGAATCCCAATTCTAAATTCCAACTTTAAAGACATCATTTTTATTTTTCATTCTGCCTCAGAATTGTCTTCCCAGTTACAAAAATAACCAACTTGCATTTATATAACCGCCCTTCACAACCTCAGGACTTGCCAGACATTTCCAGTTCAGACTGGACAAGATTCTGCAAGACACTGACAAGTCCATTCGATGAAGACCATCGTTACAACTGTTTCAGATAAAAAGCCACATGTTCTGTAGGAAGGAATGAAGGGAGTTCATCGAGCTCAGCTTGCAACCCAGCAGTATGAATATTTAGGAGTCTGAGGATGGGTCTCCACCCGAAGCCTCACACATTCCTTCTCTCCAGAGATGCTGCCTGTCCCGCGGAGTTACTCCAGCATTTTGTGTCTATCTTCGCTATGAATATTTATTTCTCCAACTTCAAATAACCCTTGCTTTCCCTCTCCTATCCTAGTTCTCCGACTACCTTCACTGTCCTGATTATTTTTTACGGATTTATACGCCTCGTTGTCACCTTCCCCCAGTTACCAATGAACCATTCTACATTTCCCTTGATCATCGTCCCATTTGTTGTTTTCACACCTCACCCTTCCATATCTCTCCATTTCTCTCTCGACTCAGTCTGAAGAAGGGTCTCGACCTGAAACATCACCCATTCCTTCTCTCCAGAGATGCTGCCTGTCCCGCTGGATTACTCCAGCATTTTGTGTCTATGTTCACCATCTCAACATGAAATTGGAGCAATCTACCTGGGGCTTTGTCCACTTGAGTTTGACTCAAGTATATTCATGTCTAGGGGATCTGACTGGATAGCTTTTCACTGCAGCCCAGCTCGGGGACAATAATAAACCTAAACCTCGGGCTGTTGGAGGTGAAGCCTCGCGACGATGGGGCCTTGGCGGTGGTGAACCCTTGCGGTGTCGACCCATGGTCGACGAGAGCATGGGGGTGGAAAACCTCTGAGGGAGGTGGGGAAGAGCAAATGACAATTGGGGGGGGGGGGGGGGGGGAGATAAAGTCTTAGGGGGGAAATAGGAAGACAATAAAGTCTTCCTTTTCCTGATGATAACAGAGTAAAACTAGTCCCAGACTTGGCTGATGATAATTTAAAGGCCAATCAACCAGAGGAATGGTGTGCAACTCTGGTTTATTTGAATGATTCAACGTTATTCCAGCATCGTGCCACACTGCTAACACTTTTGCAGCATTTCTTGAGGGCTAGAAACACAATTGATAACACGCAATGGAAAGCATTTAATCAATGCGAGGGCAATCCAAGCAGCAACACCAGTCTGGTCTCAGCGGCACCCTATATGAATCGTGCCATGCAGTTCGTAGACTATTATTAGCTACCAAAGGTGGGTGGGTACAGCCTACATTTTGTGCTTCATGTGCTCTGAGCAGAAGTGAGCTCACCCTTCTGTCCTGGGCATCCTCCACTGTCAGAGGGCTACCACAAATTGGAGGAACAGCATCTCATATTTCGCTTGGGCAACTTACAACCCAGCGGTACTAATATTGACTTCTCTAACTTCACGTTAGCTTTACATTCCCCCTCTCTCCATCGCTCCCCCTTCCTAGTTCTCTCACCAGTCTGACTGTCCCCGATTAAATGTTAGCCCTGTATGCTTCGTTGTCACCAAGACTTCAATGATTTATTCTACATTTACCTCGACCTTTGCCCCTTGGATCTCTCGATTTCCACACCACACTCTTCCACATCTCGTTTCCCTCTCCCATGACTCTCAGTCTGAAGAAGGGTCTTGATCTGAAACCTCACCCATACCTTCTGTCCAGAGTTGGTGTCTGTCCTGATGTTACTCCAGCACTTTGTGTCTGTCATCTGAGAAAACCACAGCTGACGGAGAAGAAATTCCCTCACTTATTCCCTACTAGGAATACCCTTTGTTCTTCAAGTCGTAAACCTGGCCCTGCTCACACAGTTGTTGCCATTCAAGGGCCCTAACGCAGCAGGATGTCACACAATGATTATATTGATGCATGCCATTTACCAAAGCAAAATATAATTACCAAATGCTCTCATCGTCACCTCATAAATTGTCTATTAAACAAAGGAGAATAATTGCAGCTAAGGGCAATGACTAAGGCGAGAGAAAGTAAACGTGACTGAGTGGGGGAGTTGGTCACCAGACGACTGAGCAAGTAGGAGACAACCTAGAGACCTGGACAAAGTAACCCAAGTCTCTGGCACACATCTGTATCAGAAGTCTCCATGCCAATCAGATGGTCACAGCCAGTGACTGAATGGAGATGCTCAAGCGACGGGTGGCATTGAATCAACACTGGGGTTGTTAATGGGTCTGAGAACAGCTCCAGTTAGTCCACGAGGCTGTAAGTTCTTCATTTTAATGAACTAACACAACAGCATATATCTGCGCACAGCTGAGGAGCCAGAGTAGACTTGGGAAGTCAGTAAACTGGCTGAATCACTTGTGACAATATAAACAGGTGACAAATATTCATACATCTGCTTCAAAGAGGGGAAACAAGTTCTGAGCTACAACACGTACGAATTTAATCCAGCACGTGTATAATATTAGCTGCACATGTTGACCCGTCTCACTGGTGGACGGAATGATACCCTTGTTGTGGAGTGATAGATATTACTGTGACTGGAGTTAATCAGCTGTCCCAGTACAGGCCAAATACTTCACAAGTATCACATGACATTGCTGGGTCCGACACAAAATGCCCGTCCTTCCCTTTCACCACACAGATGAACTCCTTGGCTGCACTTCGCAATTCCAGAGCCGCCCAAACTCTCTTGCCTTTGGCTTCTTCAGAAGTTTGTTACCTTCCACCTCCCCTCCTCAACTCTGTACGCTCTCAATTTTAAAGACAATTAAAATCAGATTATATTCATAAGTGGCGCTTCATTCTAAGTTTACAGGGTCCAACACGCATTCAATTAATTCACAATTTCTTCCTATAATTCAACAGTGCTTCCCTAAATTCCCGTTTGGTACTCCACAACTTCCTCATTGTTCAAAGTTCCCTTCCCTGGACTTTGTACTCCAGTGGGTTTAGTTTAATTGAAACATAACTGAATAAACCGACCAAGAGGCTGAACTCCTGTCAGTTCGGGTAGTGGCTCAGCAAAGAGACCATGGGCAGGGCAGTGGGGAACTCAACCCCACATGTCAGCCTCACCACATTGAGAAAATCCAAGCGCACTCGTGCTACACCGTGAGACAGCGTGAATGAGACGGTCTCACAATTTGCCAACGTTCTTATGTTTTCACCCGATACAGTACAACTCTTTGTCCAGTCACAAATGTCCTACCCTTGTAGTCTCACTCGATAATTACCTGCCTGCAGGTTAGAGGGAGAATCTGCTCCATCTTTCAGTTTAGTTTATTGTCACATGTACCGAGGTGTAGTGAAAGGTTATGTTGCGTGCTAACCAGTCAACGGAAAGACAATACGTGATTACAATCAAGCTATCCACAGTGCACAGGTACATGATGGCATCTTGAAGCAGATGGGATGAACCAAAATGGTGAACAAGTTCTTGACAAGCTCCACAGAGCAGGAGCTCCATCACTAATTCTTCACCGCTTCCTGCACTCAGACACCAGCATCACCTCCACGCCAAACACTGGACACAACATGGGACAGAACAACGCAGGAGAAACCTTCCATGCCCCTCTCACAATGAACAAGAGGAGCTGAAAGCACCACAGGGCCCAGTGGTAGAGTTGCTGCCTTACAGCGCTTGCAGGACCAGAGACCCGAGTTCGATCCCGAATACGGGTGCTTGTCTGTGCGGAGTTTGTACGTTCACCCCATGACCACGTGGGTTTTGCCCGAGATCTTCGGTTTCCTCCCACACTCCAAAGACGTTCACGTTTGTAGGTAAATTGTCCTTAGTGTGTGTAAGATAGTGTAAATGTGTGGGGATCGCTGGTCGGTGCAGACTCAGTGGGTCGAAGGGCCTGTTTTCGCACTGTATCTCTAAACTTAAAAAAAACTAAACACCTGGGAGATGAGGTGCAAGACCGCAAGACGACAGGAGCTTGTTGACCAGGTTCCTAAACAGAACCACACTGAAGAAGGGTCTCGACCAGAAATGTCACCCATTCCTTCTCTCCAGAGATGTTGCCTGCCCCGCTGAGTTACTCCAGCATTTTGTGTCTAACCACACGGGAGGGCCTGACTTTGAACCAATGTAAACAAGGTATCAGGTATCACTTTGTAAATATGTGATACCCGATGCGGCTCCCTGGTCTGAGGCACCCCGATTACGCTGAAGCTGGGCTCACATGCTGGTTACTTCACTCAGTTCTGCAGGGACACGGTGACCTTGCGATGCCGAGGGCAGCGTCAGACCTGTTCACAACCTCTCAGATGCTATTTGCAGCAGCCCGCTGGAAACCCAGCGCAGACCTGCTTTGTATAGCAGTCCAGGGAACATGGGGATGCTTTGGTCTGCAGAGCCATACAAGGTGCTGTCTATCCAGAGAGTAGCAACTGTCAAAGGAACAGCAGGGAATCTTTCCACTTGACATAAGTGGATTAAACCAGATGCAAGATGGCAGCTGCTTCAGTCCCTTCCTCGATCTGGTGACAGCAACACAGACACATCCACTCTCCACTAAAGATCCACTGCCCTAAACCATCTATCATAGGAAAGTTTAGAGTATTCTGGTCAGTTTTGGGTACCATGTGATAGGAATGATGCTGTCAAGCTGAAAAGGATGTAGAAAAATGTGTAGAAAGGAACTGCAGATGCTTGTTTACAATAAGATAGACACAAAATGCTGGAGTAACTGAGCATGGCAGGCAGCATCTCTGTAGAGAAGGAATGGGTGACGTTTCGGGTCGAGACCCTTCTTACAGACCTGAGTTTCAGGTCGAGACCTTTCTTCAGAAGAAGGGTCTTGACCCGAAACGTAACCCATTCCTTCCCTCCGGAGATGCTGCCTGTTCCCGCTAGCGTGCAGAGAATGTTGCCAGGATTTGAGTGCCTGAGCTATAGGGAGAGGTTGAGCAGGCTGGGGCTTTATTCCTTGGTGCACAGGAGGATGAGGGGTGATCTTATAGAGGTGTACAAAACCATTAGAGGAATAGATCGGGTAAATGCACAGAGTCTTTTGACCAGAGTAGGGGAATCGAGAACCTGAGGACATAGGTTTAAGGTGAGGGGAGAAAGATTTAGCAGCAAGGGCTAACTTCTTTTTTCACACAAAAGGTGGTGGGTGTATTCAATGAGCTGCCGAAGGAGGTAAGAAAGGCAGGTACTATTGAAACATTTGAGAAACATTTGGATAGGTACTTGACTACGTTAGGTTTAGAGGGATATGGGCCCTAACGCATGCAGGAAGGACTAGTGTAGATGGGGCATGTTGGTCAGCGTGGGCAAGTTGGGCTGAAGGGCCCATTTCCACGCTGTAGGACTCAAGTTGGTAACTGGATTCATCGTTGTTGGACAAGAAAGAGAAGTACTAACAAAAAGGTTAAAAGCCACTGCGGCTCCAGACGGTCATTATTGTGCAGCTGCTGCAAACCCAACTCTTCTTGTTCAGTTTTGCCAAGGAGGAAGACCCCAAACAACTGAAAAACGCCCAAAACCTGCCCAGAGACAAAGTCACTTGTTGAACTAAAAGTCAAGGTTACTGCAGGTCATTCGGGTTACTGATACATCAGTGATAAGTTGTCGGACGGCACAAGGTGAATGTCACGGCCAGTACTACCAGCGTCGGGTAGGCGCCGTTAGTCTAGACACCACATGGTTCATCCGTCACATAGTGTTTACCAAATATAACAACCACAAAAACCACTGAAGTTATAGGCTTAGGCCACTTCTGTCATAGTCACAGCATGGAAACAGACCATTCGAGCCTTCAACAACCATCCACTGCCCGTTTATGCCCATACTAAATTATATCAAGGGACATGGGAAAAGCAGGAATGGGGCACTGATTTTAGATGATTCAGCCATGATCATATTGAATGGCGGTGTGGCTCAAAGGGCCGAATGGCCTACTCAACCCATTTTTCCTATGTTTCTATATTTAATATTATATTTTTAATTCTCCCCCACATTCTCATCACTGCCCCAGGGAACTGCAGACGCTGGTTTACACAAAACGACAAAGTGCTGGAGTAACTCTCTGGGTCAGGCAGCATCTCCGGTGAACATGGGTAGGTAATGTTTCTGGTCAGGACCCGTTTTCAGAATTCTTCTGAAGAAGGGACTGGACCCGAAATGTCACCTATCCATATTCTCGAGAGAAGCTGCCTGACCCCGCGTTAGTGTCTCTTCCAGCTCGTGTCATCTACTAAATACAAAATCAGACAAAATCGTAAAGTCAGCTCCGGTTACAAATACTGCTGTGTACAAAAAGCAACCGTTATCCAGAAATGATGCACATCTCTTTCAGTCGACGTGCAGAGACTAAGAGGGGTGTTACTTTGTTCCCATTGTTCCAGAATGGGTCAGCGGACTGTTGAACGCACATATGCAAAAAAGAGAAACATTACAAATGGGTGTTCATACACTTCCTTGAAGCTTGTTGTTTCTTCCTGGGGAGGGAGGCGAAGGATTTCAGGTCAACTCGCTGGGAAATTTATTAAAGGGGAAGGAGAAATGAAGGCATCATAATTGTAGTAAAATGTCCCAGAAATTGGGAGAACCTGCAAAGAACAATCAACAAAGATCAGCACAATGCTGGAGGAACTGAGTGGGACAGGTAGCATCTCTGGTCGAGACCCTGCTTCAGTCTGATTCCATCCATTCCATCTCTCCAGAGATGCTGCCCGTCCCGCTGAGGTACTCCAGCATTTTGCGTATCTTCGCTGTAAAGCAGCATCTGCAGTTCCTTTCCTGCACATGAAAAATCAACAGCATACATGGAGAGATGAGGGTTTTGGGGACATCTTGGAATAAGGAAAGGGGAGCAAAGATGCTCAAGTAGGGAATTTTAATGGCTAGGGGGCGGCAGCAGAAAGCAGGGCAGTCAATGATGCGATAAAGTGGCAAGAGTTGGGCCGATGGAGACGGGGGGGGGGGGGGGGGGAGGGCAGAGACATGGAAGGAGACTGCAAAGATAGGATGAAGGAGAAGAAGTGGGGAGGGCAGGGATTGAAAAGAAGGGGAAGAAGATGGGGTGAGAGATAGAGAGGAAAAGAGAGGAGATAACGAGAGAGGTGGCAGGGGAGGACATGGGGAGAGAAAGGGAAAATACAGGAGAGGAAGGGAGGAGGAGACAGGGAGAGGGACAGAAACAGGGAGGGAGGGAGGGGATGAGACAAGGAAGGGGGGAGACTGCAGAAAGGGGGAGGGAAGTGCAGGGACTCGGGAGAGAGGGAGGGATGGGTACATGAAGGGAAGATGAGAAGTTTGACGTCAGCATGGTGTTTGATCAGCCCCTAGGAAACAAGTGATGCGACTGGGATCAGCTTGCAAGTGGACACTGGAAATAGAACCATACACTTTGGAGTGAACTAGCAAACTGAGGTGGTAAAAGTCAGGGGGAAGGCATCACGCTGGAGATGTGATCCATATTGATATTCCAGTCCAGTAACCTGGGATTCAATGGGCACACTGTTACTGGGCAGTATGCTGTAGTACAGTACACGGCTGCAGTACATACACTAACCTACAAAACAGGCCATTATTTTTCCTTAGCAGCACAATAGCCCATTGAAGAGGAGAATAAAATCTATTGCAACCTTTGTGCCAGTGAGAGTGACACAGCAGAGGCAGTCACTGGGCAGTGACCACTTTCAGCTCATTTGGTGCAGGAGCAGAGGCCACATTAACAGAGATTGGCGTCAGGCATCTCTATGACCAGAGGAGTAAGGACCCTGTCCCAAGCCCAAAAGCAAACCTCTACATTTGGCGCAGAACTACTCTTACACCAGTGGGGTCTCTCATGCTGAGCTTACCGTGTTGCGTTTGTTTTTGCCAAGTAAAGGCCATAATGGTCACTCTGAAAGTGCCACAGGTCAGCAGTCCCATATCCCGCTTGCAGGTCTGGTGGGAGCCTTGTGCACCCTGCCGGCTGTGGAGGACAGTCCATGAATGCACAAGCTTGCACGGCCGATGTAACACGCTTCCCCCAAGCCCGTTACAATCCGTCCTCGCTCAAACAGGAATGTGTGGAGGGGGAAGACGCCCTCACAGACGCTAACATTACACAAGCAGGGCAAACACGGTTTAATTAACACGAGTAATACAAGTTGGGAGGTAGATGACTATTTTAATCTATGTATATTAAAAAAAAACATGAGCAGTGCTAGTTGAAGGTCTAGACTGCATCAAGGGGTCACATAATCATTCAATCAGGCCCTTTGACCCATCTGAAGCAGGTCAAACAAGATACTTGTCTCAGTTTGGCCCATATCCCTTTATAACTTTCCTATCAGTGTATGTACCAAGGCATCCAAATGTCTTTTAAACGTTGTAATTGTACCCGCTGTGGCAGCTTTCTCTAGTAACTTGTTCCATACACCCACCCACCCTCTGCGTGTGACAAACAACAGTGGACCCAGCACCGATCCCTGCAGCACACCACTGATTCAGGGGCCTATAGTCTGAATAACAACCCTCCTCCACCACTCTCGGATTCCTTCCACCAAGCCAATTTTTCATCCATTTGTCTAGGAAAGAGTGGCTTCATTGAACAGCATACTCTAGATACAACCAGAGCACAGATTTTACCAGACCTGTCACTGCACAATAGGGAGAGATTAATCAATTATCGCATTGTGAATTGAATAAATGTTATTCGCCAAGTATGTATACATACAAGGAATTTGCCTTGGTGCTTTGCTCGCAAGTAATGACACGATATACAGTAGAGAATTAAAAATCAAACAATATAATTTAAACATGTGAA
The DNA here is from genome assembly GCA_963514005.1 of Raja brachyura. The sequence continues at coordinate 37,499,773 of OY740802.1, read as the reverse complement.
GAATGAATACTTCCAGATACAACAGTGGTGACAATACAATGAATCATACAAACAGTATGATGGTGAGAAGGGCAACTTCAAGACCGTCACTGGTCTTAGTTCTGTTGCAAGGACATTCCCCGGCTGCAAAATGAAATCAGTTAAGATATCACAGAGATTGGTATTGGGGCCTCAACCTTTTCTCAGGAATATAATTGACATGCTGGAAGGCATTGAGGGCAATTGAGATGACAAGGAAAGATTGGAAGCAGGTTGTAATGGGGGCAACAGGAGGCAACAAAGGGACGTGGACATTAAATGAATGGGCAAGACCCGTCATTGGGTGGATGGTGTGGGAAGATGGGAAACGGTTCAGTCTGGCAGTGGAATATAAAATAAAAGTATGTCAGTGAAAGAGGGAGAGACTGCGGAGGATTGAGGGATCTAGGGATCGCCAGGCACGATTCCCAAAAGCAGAGCATGCAGGTACAAGGCATGAGGAAACCCAAGGAAAGGTTGTTGTTCATTGCAAGGGGAAATTGATACAAGTTGGCAGATTACATTTCAATTATGGAGAGCATTAGTGAGTCCATATCTCTGTACAGTATTGGATACAAATGCATTGGAAGTACATAGAAGAGTCCTTCAGCCCACAATGTCAGTGTCAAACAGGTAGCTCAGAAAAGGTTTACTGGGCTAATATCTGTTATGACACGGTACTTCAAGAGAGAAGTTTGGACAAGTTGGGCTTGAATCCACTGGGATTTCAAAGAGGGCGTGTAATTGAAGTGTATAAACTCTTGAGGAATCTTGACACAGTGGACGTGGAGAAGATTCAGCACAGTGGTTCACTGGCTGCATAGCGGTAGAACTGCTGCCTGACAACTCCAGAGACCTGGGTCTGAACCTAGCTACGGGTGCCATCTGTACGGAGTTTGTACATTCTCCCTGCGACCGCATGGGTTTCCTCCCACATTCTGCAGATGTTGCAGGTGAAAATGGCTTCTAGGAATTTGTCCCTCGTGTGTCGGATAGAACTAGTGTACAGGTGATGACTGGCTGGTGCAGACTCAGTTTCCACACTGCATCTCTAAAATGAAGGCGCTTGGTGCTCAGCCAGAGAGCTGGTTGGTAACTGGCCAAACCCCGTGACACTGTCCGTCAATTCACTCGAATGTTGCCTTTGACTAATCTCTTCTCCCTGATCCAGGGCTGCCTTACTGCATGAAAGAAGAGCAGCTCTAGTACGCAGGTTAGCTGACAAGTGGGTGAAGAACCCCAGAGCTGAGGCAAGGTGCTTGGAATGCCCCAGGGAAACGGGTAGCAGCCATGGACACAAAGCGGGCACCAGATCTGCCCAGGACAAGCAGATGAGCAGGAAAGGGCTCATATTGAAGAGCTGGCTTAGACTCAACAGTAAAGAGGAATAGTTGGCCACAGTGGGTAAGCCCCTGCTCTCCCTCACCAATTCAACCTGCTCACTCCCACAGTAAAAACAGGCTTGACTTTAATTTACCAGCCAGACGGCCCATACAAGCATCGCAAAAGTTAATTATTGGCATGTTAAACCCTGTTCACATCTCCTCCTCATCCTCACTCTTACTGAAAACTCACTGACACCTCTCCCTTTCCCAGGTCTAACAACAGTTCACAGACCAAAACATGTTGACCTTCTCTCTTACCGCAGATGTTGCCTCAACTGTTCCTTTTCCAGAATTTCCCGTTTTATTTCAGATTTCCAGTGCCTGTGGTTATTTGCTACCCATTTTGCTGGGTTTACTCTGATTTCACGGTACCACAATCTAGATGTGACCTTCTCAAGGGTTGTCAGTTATTCTGTAACTTGAGGATCGTATCTGTGAAACAGACAGCGAGGCCAAGTTACATCAAAACCTTCCTGTGACAGCGGCTGTTGGCGAAATCACTGGCAATGCACCAAAATCACCAGCGTGAAGGGTACTTCAGTGTAATGATGCCGTCAGTAAGGGCTGCTCCCCCTCGGCACATACGAATGAACCCAGAACGTGTGCAGTGAGGATGGGACCGAGCCTGAAATAGGCAGAACTCACTGAAACTCTGACAGTGTAAGACAAAGCCACCAACTCCAATAGCCCAAACGGAGCAAGAAAATGTCAACTTTCATCAACTGTAATATCATTTGTCACTGACTACCATTCAATTAGCATCAATGGGCAGCACAGTTGCAGCCTCACAGCACCAGAGACCCGGGTTCGATCCCGACTACGGGCGCTGTCTGTACGGAGTTTGTACGTTCTCCCTGTGACCGCATAGATTTTCTCCAGGTGCTCTGGTTTCCTCCCACCCTCAATCAGTCTGAAGGGTCCGAAACATCACCTACCCACGTTCTCCACAGATGCTGCTCGAGTTGCTGGGTTACTCCAGCACTTTGTGACCTTTTGGGTAAACCAGCATCTGCAGTTCCTTATTTCTACATCAGGTCAGCTATAGCTCATCGCCACTGTAACAACCTCTGACAACAGATACAGAGGGAGCAACATGTACTTGTTCACCTGTATGCAGGCAAATTAGCTTTTCTCCCTCTGCTGGTAAGCCAGCATCGTGGCAACCATGACAGACAAACGCAACAGGTCATCCACTCAGTGGCAAGCGTTGGGTTTAAAGCATTTGCGTTGTCAGGCTTAAAAAAAGCTCCGCTGTCAGGTTTAATCAAACGCAATGTCTGGTTTAAAAACACCCACACTATTGGGCTTAAAAAACCATGCGCCATCAAGTCACAAAGCACCCACGCTTTAACAACGCCTGCGCTCTGCACTTTAAAACGCCTGCACTTGGGGGATTTACACTACTGCCCTGTCGGATTAAAAGTCCCTACTGTCAGGTAGAATAACTGGTACTCGTACATATAAAACACAGGCCCTCACGGATTATACTCCCACATTAAAACTAGAACAGAGGGGGGAGGGACCTCGCTGTCGGTTTGCTCCTGGGCCTGGCCAAGATGGCCATTCGCGGGCCCAGGCAGCAGGCAGTCGAGGGCCGAGTCAACTGCCTGCCCCTCTTCCGGGCCCAAGAAAGAAAGAGAAAAATAATAATAAAAACTAGCAGCGCACTACAAGGTACCACATACAGACTCTCCAGTGAGAGAGTCAGCACCATCTCTCCATGGCTTTCAGTGACATCACTCTCCCCAAGATCCCATCCCCAAGAGACAGAGACATTTGCCCCCCATCACAGTGAGGAGGTGCCTGGTGAACTCACTGTGGTGGATGTTAAATTTGTGTTTATTGTGCGTTTTTGTTATTTATTATTATATGTATGACTGCAAAAATTTCATTCAGAAAAGTTTAAATGACAATAAAGGATAATTCAATTCACTTCAATCATCAACATACTGAGCTTCATCATTGACCAGACCTACAAATAGCACTGCCATATAGATACCGTGACTGCATCAAGGGGTCATACGCTGGTATCCTGTGCCAGCAACCCGCCTCCTGACAGCACCAATCCTTACCCCCGAGAGAGCTACAAGTCACGAGTGCAGAGGAACGCTCTCCATTGGACTGGGTGAGTGCAGGACCAATTAATCTCAAGGAAATCAAAAAGGTGCAGGACAAAACAGTACAAAAGGGTTGCTACCAATCACCACCCTAACCATTCATCCCCAACAGCGCCAGGTTTCGCAGACTTGGACCATCAGGTGTCCATATCATCAAGTTTAAAAAAAAATTATTTAAAGTTTGTAAAGCAAGTCTGCTAGAAGCATTTGGACGGTGAGCTAAAAGCTACAAGTCAGCCATCAAAATCAGATTACGTTTAGGAGTACATCAGATAATGAACCTTCCAAACTTGTTTACACCTCGATATCTTCTCCTGGGCTCATACTGTACCATGTGTCTGTATGCAAACCCCCTGCAAATAGAACGATGTGACTCAGACAATAGACATGAAGCCGAGAATGTTTGACAAACAATATAGGTGCAACTGTTTAATGTTCCTCAGCGGAAAAATGGAGATGGGCCGTGATTCAAATAAGAAGGAGAATTCACAGTCAATTACCGCAAGTCTTCTTCAGCAAAGTGAAGCAGGCTCTGAATGGAGGGTTAGGCTAGTGCTGTGTTAGTGTCTGGGCTAACTGTTGTTAAGGGAGCCAAGCTTTATTCTTCAACCTTCCTGGGAATGGAGAGTGACTTTAGTACCCCTGAGGAGACAGCGGCAAGAGCTGCAAGCGAGCAGAGACATCTAACACACAACATTCACCTGCTCAGGAACATGCCTTTCAGCCCCCTGAGGCCGTGCCAGCCTTTACCCCCCCCCCCCCATTTATACCAACCTCATTTTATTCTCCCAATGTTACCATGTGTGGCCTCCACATTCCCCCATTCATCAAGGTACCGGGTGACCAACTAACCACCCATTGTTGTGGCAAAACAGTGCAGAAGGGTCTCGGCCCAAAACGTCACCCATTCCTTCTCTCCAGAGATGCCGACTGTCCCGCTGAGTTACTCCAGCATTTTGTGTTCATCGTCAGTGTAAAGCTTCCTACACAGCCAATTCTACCAGTGCTCCAGTCAGAGACGTGTAGAAACATAGAAAATAGGTGCAGGAGTGGGCCATTCGGCCCTTCGAGCCTGCACCGCCATTCAATGTGATCATGGCTGATCATCCAACTCAGTATCCCGTACCTGCCTTCTCTCCATACCCCCTGATCCCTTTAGCCACAAGTGCCACATCTAACGCCCTCTTAAATATAGCCAATGAACTGGCCTCAACTACCTTCTGTGGCAGAGAATTCCAGAGACTCACCACTCTCTATGTAAAATGGCAAACGAGGAAATAAACCCCTGAAATTCAATAAACACCCCATAAAATGGAAAAGCCTTCTGAAACTGGGCGGTACAGTGACACTAGGTGCTGCCCCGCTGCTCGACAAACACAAGTGCAATCTACTTTGCTATCTGCATGGAGTTTGCACATTCTCTCTGACCCTCAGGAGTTCCTCTGGCTGTCCTGGTTTCTTCCCACATCCCAAAGAAGTGCGAGTTGATACATTCATTGCCTGCTGTAATTGATTCCTCCTGCAGGGGAGATGTGGGAAAAAAGGTGTGGGATGATCATTTTTGTGCGAAGGAACAAGTTACCGGGAAATTGGGGATGCTTTGGGGCGGATGGGATTTCTCAGAGAGCTGGCATAGGCTCGATGGGCCAAATGGCGGCAGTGGCAGAGCGGTAGGGAGCTGCCTTGCAGCGCCAGAGACCCGGGTTTGATCCTGACTGCAGGTGCTGTTTGTACTTTCTCCCCAGTTGGATTTTCTCCAGGTGTTCTAGTATATTCTCACACTCCAAAGGCCCACAGGTGTGTAAGGTAATTTAGTAAAGTTGTAAATTGCCCCTAGTGTGTAGGATAGTGTTAGTGTACGGTGTGATCGCTGACCAGCGAGCCAAAGGGCCCGTTTCCGTGCTGTATCTCTAAAGCATTATGTATACAAGTAATTGCATTTGCATTCTTTCATGTCGAGGCATTGTCCATTCCTTGGATAATAAGAACACCATTGTTCCCACAGATTGCCTACCCCACAAACTGGTTCCTCGATAAGCAGCCTCAGCTGTGAATAAAGCAGCTCTGCGGTTCTTTACAAAAGCAGGCTCCAGGGACTGGAGTGAAGCAGAACCCCAAAGCAAGCGAGTGGAAGACCCCTCACTGCCCCCCACCCCCCCCCCCTTCTCCCTCTCACTACACTGGGATACTGGTGTCTAGGCGAAAGCTCTCACTGCAAACCCCGACCCCTTTACCTAGTTGGGTAGAATCAGCTCAATAATCTGCAGAGTACCCGTACCCAATCAGCCCCTCACTCCAACCTATCCCAAAACCTTCAATAAATCACATGCTCTGGTCACTCGGGAAGGAGTGGTTCTGTGATTTCTCATGTCTGTCCATGGTGACTGGTTTATAGCCCCAAACCAGTTGAAAGACACCTGGAAGCTGGCAATATGAACCTCACACAGAATATCGCCTGGCTTAGAGGTGCAAGGTCACACCAAGCAGGGTGGATCAACGATGCAGCTAGTACAGCCACAGCCTCACCACTGCAGTGACCCTGGTGCAGTCCTGACCTCCGGTGCTGACTGCGTGGTGTTTGCAGATTCTCCCAGTAACTGCTTGCTTATCCTCCAGGTGCACCAGTGTCTCTCCATGTAACAAATTGGTGCCATAGGCTAAGGAGCCACTGCAAAATGCTCCCTTGTACGCACGTGAGGGGGAGTTTGAGGGAAGCCGAGAGGAACACAGGCAGAGCAATACGGGACGAGTGCAAATGTGTGTTTGCTGGTCAGTGTGGACTCAGTGGGCTGAAGGGCCTGGTTCTGTACTGCATGACAATGACTGGAGAAGTCATCGACTTCACACACAATCAATAACATGGGAAAACATGTCCTTGACAAATGATGAATAAAATTCTTGATAATAAGCGACTGCGGTGTACAGAACCTGAACTGAAGGCCCCAGGTTCCACAGACCACTGCAACGTACACTGCCAAGGTCAGGCTGACCTTTGAATGAGAGTCAGGAGGGTTTGCTAATCCACTTGAGAAGAGGCTGGATGGTGTTGACAGGGGATAAACAACAGATGTCCCAGAGACCAGGCCTGGGGTTCTCAGGGAACGGACACCAAGCAGAGGAGCAGGAGCAGGGTAGGGATGAACGGGGGAGCACAGTGAAGAGGAAGGGGAGAGCGAGGGAGCACAATGAAGGGGTAGATCGCAAAGGGAAATGGCAGGAGGACGAGGAAGGGTGAAGGGAGAGTGAGGGAGCACGGGGCGGGTGAGAAAGCAATGGAGATGGTGGCGGGGGTGAGGAAGGACTGAAGGAGCACTGAGAAGGGGAAGGGAAAGGTGGAATCATGAAGATAGGATAACGAGCAGCACCGGTCCATAGAGACTGCACAGTATTGTGAATGATGTAGGTTATTGATGTAATGAGGTAGGAACTCACTGTGCAATTTTACTCTATGAAAGGTTATTCACCGGTGCCCTGGCCTGCACAGCACAATTACTGGCCACACTGTGCCAGTGCAATGCATGAGGTTTAATTTTCTCTACACAGGGGGTCTGATGGTGTAAGGGCCAGTGGGAAATGCCTAGTCTAGTGAGCTTACTTTAGGGGCTGCACCCTCTCCAGAACCGGGGGCTGGGGGTCAATGTGGGCATCCTGAGTGCAGTAGAACATGCCCTACAGATCCCAGTTGCATCACATGGAGCTCGGATGGAGTGAAGAGCAGGGCAGAATGACAAAGGGTCCTGGTCACTACCTTCACCAATGCCCATCGCACCCAAGGCCTTGGAATCCAGTGCAGTGTCCTGTTCAGCGATCTCCGGCCCAACTGGACCAACCACAACCAGAACAAAGGTGGCAGTCAAAACCCTCAGCGAGGAGAGGCATCAGGCATTGTGAGCAGTGGGAGACAGCAGAGGAAGGAATAGAGGGCTGGGGAGGGGATGAAGGCCTCATAAGTCATAAGGGCAGAAGTAGGCCATTTGGCCCAGCGAGCCTACTCCACAACTCTGATCATGGGGCCAGGGTTGGGCACATTGAAGGAGAGTCATGGTGGTGGAGGCAATGCAAGGGGAATGGCACAGACTGGGACTGGCGGGGGGGGGGGGGGGGGGGGGGGGGGGGGGGGGGGGGTGGGGGGTAATGGGGGAGTCACAGGACCATCCCCGTTGATTCCCTTGAGACGAGAGTTGAGGGGAATATGCCTGGATAACTCGTTCACAGCTTTAAGACCACAGGTTCTCAAGTGAAATTTGATGCCTTCACCACCAAGCGATGACAGAGGAGAGGACTTTCCTACAGATCCAGGGATAGCACTTAAGCAGGTCAGATACATGACCATCATGCTATGAAGGGCACAAGGGGTGGTCTAAACTACTGGTGACTAGAGAGATCAGTAGTAATTGACAAGCATCAACTTCCATCTTTTACACAACACCAAAGGCGACAGGACCACTGGCCCCCCTCAGTCTCCATCCCCTAGTCATCTCCTCTCTTCTGTCCACCATTGACATTAACTGTTTCTTCCTCCACAGATGCTGCCTGACCTGCTACATATTTCCAGCATCTCATTTTCATTTCACAACCGATCACAGCTGCTAGAGTGAGTTCCCAGAATGTTGAATATTTTTTACCGCCCATGCCCACTGGTTCACCGATGACACCAGCAGAGCAAACACAACACACACCAGGTCAGTGCCAGAATCAGGGGGACCACGCACCACAATCAGAGGCAAGAAGCAATCAAAAAAATGTTCACCTGGGGCAGGTGCTTTGGTCGCCTTTGCTGTAATCCTGAGGAACTCAGTTTGTTCCCAGCTGTTATCAGGTAACTGAACTATCCTACCGCAACCAGAGAGCAGTCCTGAACTACTATCTACTTCAGTGGGGACTCTCGGACGATCTTTGATTGGACTTGAAGGGCCTGTCCCACCAGCATGCGACTAGCCCGACCTAACGTGGTTGCTTGAGTCGTACGGCCACGCGGGGCCGGTCCCACTTCGATCGCCAGAAGCGTATGGAGTTGTGCGGGGCTGGTCCCTACATCGCGCGGGGCTCCAAAAAACTGACACTGTCCAAAAATTCCGCGCGCCAACGGCCTGTCGGCCCGCAACCGCGTCTCAACGTCGTACGCAGCATGTTGATGGTGTGCGCCTAGCGCGTGGTGTTGCGCGATGACGTCACCGCCCGACGCCGTGCGACGGCCAAATTCAGTCGGCCTGCCTCCTGCCCAGCTGATTGGTGAGTATGATGTCGGGACCAGCCCCGCACAACTTCATACGCCTCCGCGGTTCGAATTTGGGACCGGTCCCGTGAGGCTGTACGCCTCAAGCAACCACGTTTAGTCGCGTTTGGTGCATGCAATCGCATGCTGGTGGGACAGGCCCTTTACTGGTTCACCTGCCACTAAACTTTATTCCCTTATCACGTATCTGTACACTGTAAATGATTCGATTGTAATCATGCATTGTCTTTTCGCTGGCTGGTTAGCACGCACAAAAGCTTTTCACCGCACCTCAGTACACGTGACAGTAAATTAAACTGAACTACCAGTTTCCTTCACCCACCTCAACAACTAAGTGAGAGTGGGAAAGACGTTTAGACAGCCAGCCGATTCACAAGCAATTTTTGACAATAGGAAATTAACTGCTGATTGATCCGAACCTCTCTAATTATCAGCTAAAGACGGTGTACATTCACATTGCTGGCCAAGCCAAGGGTAGGGGCATCCCTTCACTGGACGCAGCTTCTGATACAGAGTTGGAGGAGGTCTCACTGTCACCACTCCACATGGCAGAGAAAGACACAAGATGCTGGAGTAAGTCGGACAACATCTCTGGAGAACATGTATAGGTGACGTTTTGGGTTAGGACCGCACTTCAGAAGGATGGGGTGGGGAGGGGGGGGGGGTGTGGGGAAGAGAAAAGATAGGCCAAAGTCTGGCAGGTAATAAATGTATACATGTAAGGGGGGGGGGGGGGGGGGGGAGGAAATAGGTAGATGGTTGAACATCAGCCAGAGATAAAAGACAGAAAGGGTGAATCAAGATTGAAGAGTTGCAAATGATGAAATTGAGGACAGAGTTGGAATGGGAGGGAAGAAATATGTGCAAGTCTAGGTGGGGTACAGGGGAGAGGGGAAAGGTGGGGTGGGGATGAAGGGGAGAGAGTTATAGTTCCCCAACATTGGTGAATTCAATGTTCATACCGTTGGGATGTTCAGTGTTCGTACCCAAGTGGAATACAAGGTGCTGTTCCTCCAGTTTGCACATGGCCTCACGTTGGCAATGGAGAGGGCCCAGAGCAGAAAGGTCAGTATGGAAATGGGAAGATAAGTTAAATTGGTTAGCAACCGGCAGATCCAGTGAGCTTAGGCAGACCAAGTGCAAGTGTTTAGGCGACACTTAGTCTTGCTGATGTACAGGAAAGCAACATCGTGACCTCCAGATGCAGTAGATGAGGGTAGAGGAGGTACACGTGAACCTCTGTCTCACCTGGAAGAACTGCTGGGGGACTCTGGATGGAGGCGAGGAATAGGGACAGGCAGACGACAGTCCTTAACCAGCCGGGTTGATGCACAGTGCCATCTACCAAATATGGTCCAGCAATCACTCCATGAATCAAGCACTGGACAGCCATTCCAGATTGGCAAAGCCACGAAGCAAAGGCAGGTCAGGGTTGCCAAAGAACCATATGCTAGGTTGCAACCATGCCAACAACACACTGTCATCTCCCAGATGATATTTTCATTCAAAATCAATCTTGTTGCAAAGACACAATCCTCCACAAGCTGAAACCAACACACACAAGCCAATGATTTCCTGGTTACAAGAGCACAGTAGCTGTAAACAGCAGAGGCTCCCACCTCCTCACCCTCCCACCTCCTCACCCTCCACCAATCTCCATTCTGAGTCATTCGTAACTGTTTGAGTCATTCAAAACGGTCACTGTATGTCATGTTGTTACTTGTGGGTGGAGCACCAAGGCAAATTCCTTGTATGTGGATACTTGGCCAATAAACTTACTTACTTATCTCCCCCACCCTCCAAAAACAGTCTCAGCTGGCCTAGAGCTTTCTTCATACTTAGCATCCAGAAACAAGGGAAGGGGGAAAGAAAAAGGAAAAGAGCGAGCAAAAGAGAACAAAGATGAATAGGGAGGAAAATATATGAGGAGCTCTCAGAATGCTGGTGGTGGAGAAGTGCAAGATGGGCTCCTCATACCCCTGGGATCAGGAATGCAAGGCGACAAGGATAAGGAGGGGCTGTTGCAGTTGCCCAGTGCACCAACCAGCCACAGAGTGGGAGAAATTCCAAGCACAAACCACAGTAACCAAGCAAAACTCACCGACATCTAACCAGAAACTTTCCTCAGCCCAAGGCCACGTCACTTCCATCCTCCCCAAAAATAACACGTGGATTAGAGAGCCGCAAATAACATGCAGAGCCAAAGGCCTTTTGTGGTCAGGATCCAACCTTAACACAAGGGTCGACTGATACTTCCAATGCATCTGCTTGGTTGATTGTAGAGCAGTGACTCGCCAAGGCTGGAGAGCGACAGATGAATGGAGAGAGCCATGTAGAGAATTGTGCAGATCCCTGATAGCCTGTGATCTCTACCCTACAACTGGTCTCTACAACCAGATTTCAGGATCAGAGGACAATGCATTCATATTGTTGCCTTTAGTGCCACTACCTGCGATTTTGGAGCTTCAGGGATCTCCAGTGCAGTGGTAGTTAGGATTCGCAGCTGCAACTAGACCTTAAGACCCATAGCTATATGGATAGTAAAGGAAACAAGGGGTTAATGCAGCTGAGAGAACCGATTAGCCAAGGCTCGTCTCCTGCTCTATCCTGAAGACCGTGACCCAGTGAGGAGAACTGCAATGGCGGAGAAAGGGCCGCATTAAAGATGGCGGAGGGCAAGATTGGTGTCATCAGGACAACGGACGTAAGACCAAGGTAAGACTGCACTCTTAAGAACTTTGAAACTTTGCTGGTGCCAGAAATGTGGCGACTCTGTGTGTACTGTCTCGGTGATGTCTGCTATTACACTTCAATCATTGCACATACCCACGATTGTGCTAATCTATAGTACAACCTTGATGGATTGTATACAAAGATTTTAACTGTGCCAAGGTACATGTGACAACCAAGTACCATCATCAAGACAGTATCATCATCATCAGCTCAGGGAGCATCAGTGAAGGGAGAGTCAATGACCTATGGTCCCATTTTGATGAAATGTTAATGGTTTATGCTTCCCGACTTGCTCAGTGTTGCCTGCAAATTCTTTCTCTCACCCCCCCCCCCCCCAAAAAAAAGTGATGTGCAAAGATACATTCATTAAATCAAATCCCAGCAACATTTTACTTTGTAATTAGGAGCACGGAGAACAAGATTTAAAAAGCCAGAATAAATTGAGGCCAGTTATAGCAATGCCTTCCGCCATTATGGAAAAGACATTAAAGTTACAGAGGGTGCACGATATAATGTGCAGTGCACAAGTGATGCCAGGAATTCCACTTCATAATGCAAGGCGCGACAAGATAATGAGACTATTATTACATTCATCATCAGCAAAGAGAGAGAGCCGACAAGATTTAATTGATTGGTCTCAACCCAAAACGTCACCTATTGCTTTTCTCCAGAGATGCTGTCTGACCCGCTGAGTTTCTCCAGATTTGCGTGCCTATCCAAGATTTAATTGCCGATTTCTTCCTTTGAATTAATCAGGGCACAGAAATGTTATTTTACCTGGCATGGAGTCAGCAACAAAGAAACAATAATTTAAAAATTATAATACCATACCACGCATTGAACAATTGTACAGAGAGCTTTAGACGGGCAATTCAACTGCAAAAGGGTGAAATTGCAAACAAAAAAAGGAGATATGGTGGTTAGAAAAAAAATGGGTCAGCGGGATTATTTTTGGATTGTCCAACAGTCATAGTGGGCCAAATGTCCTCCTATGTAAAATTGTATTGTCCTTCAATATTATCAGGAGACCCCAGCTTCTGGATTCAATCACAGACATCTAGCATGGACTTTATATTTTTCAAATGGTCCCAGATTTCATAGCAATTCTGTCGTGGAAACTGTAAACACAAGCTGGAGCTGGGGGGAATGAAGCAAATCTTTGACTTGCGTTGGAAAATACATCCCAGGAAAAGATTCACCAAAACATTTCTACAAGAATATTACAACAGCATCCGCCAGACACCTGCGTCAAAATGGCCAAACTCCACCCCAGATGCTGAAAAGTAAATTAAAGCAAGAAATTTTCAGCAAGTCAGTCAGCATCTGCTAGGGCAGGAGAATTGGGTCAGATCCACAACCTTTCAATGGAACCAGAAAAGGATTGGAACTTGCTAGGGTAAAAATGCTTGCAAGAATCACAGCCTTAATGACTCCAAAGGAAACATACTTTAGAAGCAGAGTGCCGTGCACACACATTATTCACGTTAACACGAGGAAGAATGCACTGCCAACTGTTACAACCAGTAACTAGGCGGAGCAAGGTGAAGAACAAAAAGGTCTGGATAATGCACACGATTCAACTGGCAAAAGCAATAATAGTGCTGCTTTAAATTGAATGAAATTAGATCAAGAAATAAACCCCACTTGTCTTGCATCATCATTCAGTTTACCACTTAATCTCCTCTGCCCCACCCCCAAAAGCAGTTCCATCTCTCAGGATACTTCCCTCTCACTCACTTATTTTACATCTCTGTTTTTCACTCTTCTAAAGAGCCATGAACCCAGGGTAATAACTGCATTGCTCGTTCCATAGTTGCAGCCTGACCTGCTGGGTATTCCCCAAGTATTCCTGCTTTTACACAGCCCTATCCCCAGTATTCCTGGTTTTGCACAGCCCTATCCCCCGTATTCCTGGTTTTACACAGCCCTATCCCCCGTATTCCTGGTTTTACACAGCCCTATCCCCAAGTATTCCTGGTTTTGCACAGCCCTATCCCCAGTATTCCTGGTTTTGCACAGCCCTATCCCCCGTATTCCTGGTTTTACACAGCCCTATCCCCAGTATTCCTGGTTTTGCACAGCCCTATCCCCAGTATTCCTGGTTTTGCACAGCCCTATCCCCCATATTCCTGGTTTTACACAGCCCTATCCCCAGTATTCCTGGTTTTACACAGCCCTATCCCCAGTATTCCTGGTTTTACACAGCCCTATCCCCCGTATTCCTGGTTTTGCACAGCCCCATCCCCAGTATTCCTGGTTTTACACAGCCCTATCCCCAGTATTCCTGGTTTTACAGAGACCAAATGGATTCAAAGAAACAAACAACCTTAGACTTAAACCTGAGCGTCGGTGAAACTCAACCCTCGTCTCGCTATATGCAACACATCCGTGAACACAGGGCTTGCCAGCTCATTTCCATGGCAATTGTGGCTTTGGCTGCACTAACGCCATGCAAAACTACTTCCTGTACCTTCGGGTGACTTGCACAACGTGAACAATTGGTGAGACTATACCAGGAGCACAGCCAAACCTAAAAAGGGAACTGCAGATGCTGGGTTATACCAAAGATAGACACAACATGGTCAGGCAGCATCCCTGGGGAAAATGACATTTCGAGCCAGGACCCTTCTTCAGACCCAATCCAAAATGCCAAGTGTGTTTAATGGCCATAGGTACTGACAACAGACAATGTAAATCTTATACGTCTTGTTGGTGCCACAAAATACTATAGGGTTTACAAATTATTTCCAAATCATTTATTCTAGAGCAGACAAATCAACCCCCTTTTTTAAACTTTATGTTCTGCACTTTGCAGGCAAAACACCATTTATTGTCCATCCTCAAATGCCTTTGAGAAATTGGTGCTCAGTACTTCCTTGTACTAAAACTGTCCTACCACGAAGATGCTCTGACAGTGCGTAGAGTGATACAGTGCAGAACAGGCCCTTCGGCCCAACTTGCCCACACTGACCCAACATGTCCCAGCTACACTAGTCCCACCTGCCAGCATTTGGTCCATATCCCTCCAAACCCGTCTCATCCATGTACCTGTCTAACTGTTTCTTAAACAAGAGACAGGATAGTCGCTGCCTCAACTACCTTCTCTGGCAGCTTGTTCCATACATCTACCACCCTTTGTGTGAAAAAGTTACCCCTCAGATTCCTATTAAATATTTTCTCCTTCACCTTAAGTGCAGTTGAGGAGGGAGTTCCAGAATTTAGACCCAGTATCAGTGCAGGACTGGCAATACATCTCCAAATCAAAATGGTGAGAGATTTTCAAAGAACCAGCATATGGTGGTGTTCATAAGTGATAGGAGCAGAATTTGGTCAGTCAGTCCATCAAGTCTACTCTGGCGTTCAATCACAGCTCCTTCTTCTTAGGCCCCCTTCGGTCATGGCTGACCATGGGTGTCTCCAGGGAGCTATTCCTTATATGGAGGACGCCTGTGGGTGGATTTGTCTAACGTGGGGAGACTGGTGCACAGACAGTCACCCCACAGTCCTTGACAGATCTGGGTCACGATCCAGTGGCATGGAGTCCAAGACGACCGGCGACCCTTTTCTGTTGCAGCCTTCATCAGCCTTCCCAGCCGTTGTGACGCTCCACTAAGGTCAGCCATCGTCCAACGCCTGTTCCACTGTTGAGGTCTTGGTTGGATTGCCCTTTGTCAGGTGACCTCCCCCTCGACCTTAATGCCATGGGTGGCCCTACCAGGAGCATAGCTCCAGAGGGCATCGCTCTCAGGATCTCGAGTCCACACGAGCTTCTCTATCACGACAAGGTGACAATCCACAGAGAAGCCATGGGTCAGACTGGGGAAACAACCATCCTGCATCTACCCTATTGTAGGAATTTATCGCATTCGGAACTCAGGATTAATTAACTGGTTTGGTTTGGATGACCAAAATGGTCGACCAATAACCCGTACACCAGAATTAACAATCCTAGAGTCCCAATCCAAAAACTCTCCCAGGAATCTTACAGAATGGTGCAAAACACATCGCCTGGGGCAACAGGATTTCCTGCATCGTCTCAGCTCACCCCTGCATCAAATCTACTCCACAGATGTGACAAAATTCAGCTATGGCACTGATCGAAAATAGAAAACTAAAAGAAAATACGTTTAAATTATTGGTGGATCATTATGTAGGGAAAATACCACACAGGAAGGGTCTCAGATACCCCGATGACAAGAGCCTTCCATCAGCTCCTCCAATAGCAGCAACCTGCAACCCCTTCACTTCTACACCCTGGTTCCACTCTGTCCTAGACAGGGTGAGAATGGTCTCAAAGTTCAGACTCATTCTGCATTTACATAGCCAAACTTCACCTCCAACGGCAAGACCCCAGGAATAAAACCAAGACAGACTTGGCACAGTGCAACTCAAGCAGAGTATGTAATAGCATTCTGAAGGCAAGGTAAATAAGAAGCCTAGAACAGCCACACCAGGAGACAACCTGCGCCTGAAGGTTGGGTTTGATGACAAACCATAACGCACTCTGCATGATGGAGGAAATGGTCCAAGTTGTTGACATTGTACGTGTGTTTTAAAGGCCTACGGACTGAAGGGAGAAGGAAACGTGATCTATTTAGTTAATATGACGCCTAGCGAGTTTAAGCTCACTGGCAGTTCTACTTCCTGTGATTATTGAAGCTACGGGTTTGGGTTAGAGCAGTGAGAAACCGGGAGCCATCCCGATTAGAACAGCTCACATCCTCAGACTCCAATGTGTCAATATGCAGAATGTGCCCCACAGTAGCCAGACAGATAGAGAGCAACGGATTTAAAGCTTTTGACAAAGAGCACAATATAAAGGAAGTAAGAATTGATTAGACAAACACACATTAAACCCTTGCAAAGCAATACAGAATTCAGTCTGTACATTCCTTCTGGCCAGCAATTTAATGCGATGTGAAAGATTCAGTTCAGTGTGAACTCATCCAAACAACGATCGGAACAGGCGATTACCCAGGGAATGGGAATTCAGCTCACTACACTCAGGCCCAGACGTTCTCTAGCACATGGGACTGTGGGCTAGGCTCAAGATCAACAACCCAATCCTAGGCCGAGTTTTACAGGTGATGACATACACAAATGTTGTTCCTTCACCAGCTCAAACACCACAAATTTCTTAAAGAGGGCCAGAATATCGCCCATATGTTCATCGTCCCAGCCATGGGCCAGGCAAGGAGGAGTCCCCGACATGCATGTGGTCATCTGTGTAATGTGTGCGGGTTTGAATGCGAGCAAGGCAGAGTGGGCGCGAGCACATGGGTGTGTGCGTGTACACATGCATGTTCACAAGCCTCAGACATAAAAACATTGATCACATGCCGTCTCCATGTGGATCACAATGCAATGGTGCAAACCAGACAGAAAACCAAATTGCATCCAGCATTTGGTCACATCGGTATACCACACAGGGAGCTAGACGGGCAGAGAGATCTGTAGGTCGGAGTAGGGCAGGGAATGGGAGGATGCACCCGAACCTTTCAATAGTAAAGGGCCTGTCCCACTCTACGAGGTAATTCAAGAATTCCCCAGAGTTTAAAAAAAAAATCAAACTTGTGGTAAGTACGTGGAATGTACGTGGTGGCTACGTCGGAGCTCGTGGATGTCCCGTAGCGGCACGTAATGCTAACGACAGGTACTCGGGGAAATGCGGTAACTCGTGAAGTTTTTTCAGCACTGTGAAAAATGTCCACGAGAGCCCCGAGTACCTACGAACAGCTATTTCCTGATTTTCCGAGGTCGAATCAGGGGAAACTCGGGAGAACTCTTGAATTACCCCGTACAGTGGGACAGGCCCTTAAGATGGAGAGTTCTGCTCCAAAAACACCAGGGGGTCACAGAGAAGGCATCTGGGTGGTGGAGCAGAACTGTGCTCCAGGGATGGATGGCTTCAGCTCATCTCCCGAGCCGGGGGAGCCCAGGTTTAGCCAAACAAAGACAAACTTCACACTGGTTAGCTGCCACCCAGGACGAGCACACTCACTTCCAAGTTCAAAGGTTGTGGGGTGGAAAGGCAGTATATAAATGCAAGACTTTGGTTCAAGGAGTCATTTATAATGCAATCATTTTTCTTTCTTACCCAAGAGGACGCTGCACCAGAGCTGGGTGAATCTGCTGGATGCCCAAAGCAAACCCTGGAAGGAAAACAGATTGAAGCCAAGTAAATTGTGTGCATGGAGGAGAGGAGGCAGTGCCTGAAGCAAGTGTAAATCAACCCAATATAGTCTGAAGAAGGGTCTCGACCTGAAACGTCACCCATTCCTTCGCTCCAGAGATGCTGCCTGTCCCGCTGAGGTACTCCAGTATTTTGCGTCTACCTCCAACCCAATATAGCCAATGCCCCCAGCCTCACCACTATCTCAGCCATGTTGGTGCTGCCTGGACTGACTTTCTTCCTCAGCAGACTGGCTGCAAGGGTCAGAGGTACAAGGCCACGTCGAGTCAAGAGAGTGACAAATGTTTCATTATCACAACCACCGAGAAAAGAACAATGACATTTTTACTTGTTACAGCTTTACAGGCACAATAACCCAAATAATAAGTGTAGAATACAATAAATTGTCAACAATTGTTTCATTTATTGTTGTCACATGTACCCAGGTACAGTGAGAAGCTTTTGTTGCCTGCTATTCAGTCAGCAAAAAGATATACCTAGATACATCGACAATAGGTGCAGGACCGACATTCAATGTGATCATGGCTGATCACCCACAATCAGGAGCCCGCTCCTGCCTTCTCCCTTGATTCCCCCCCCCCCCCCCCCCCAAGAGCTCTATCTAGCTCTTTTAAATGCATCCATTGAATCGGCCTCCAATGCTTTCCGAGGCAGAGAATTCCACAAATTCACATCTCTCTCAGTGAAAATGTTTCCCTCATCACAGTTCTAAATGGCCTAACCCTATTTCTGGACCCCCACAACATCAGGAACATGTTTCCTGCACCTAGCGTGTCCAATCCCTTGATAATTTTATATGTTTCTATAAGATCCCCTTTCAGCCTTCTAAATTCCAGTGAATACAAGCCCAGTCGCTCCATTTTTTCATCATACGACAGTCCTGCATCCCAGGAATTAACCTCGTGAACCCACGCTGCACTCCCTCAATAGCAAGAATGTCCTTTCTCAAATTTGGAGACCAAAACTACACACAATACTCCAGATGTGATTTCACCAGGGCCCTGTACAACTCCAGAAGGACCTCTTTGCTCCTGTTCTAAACTCCTCTTGTTATGAAGGCCAACATGCCATTAGCTTTCTTCATTGCCTGCTGTACCTGCATGCTTACTTTCAGTGACTGATGTACAAGGGCACCCAGGTCTCGTTGTACTTCCTCTTCTTCTAACCTGACACCAATCAGATAATAATCCGTCTTCCCGTTCTTGCCACTAAAGTGGATAACCTCACACATATCCACATTATATTGCATCTGCTCACTCACCCAACCTGTCCAAGTCACCCTCCATCCTCATAGCATCCGCTTCACAGTTCACACTGCCACCCTGCTTTGTGTCATCTGCAAATTTGCTAATGTTACTTTTAATTCCTTCATTTGAATCATTAATGTATATTTTTAAATAGCTGTGGTCCCAGCACCGAGCTTTGCGGCACCCCACTAGTCACTGCCTGCCATTCTGAAAGGGACCAGTTAATCCCTACTCTTTGTCTGCCAACCAATTTTCTATCCATGTCAATGCCCTACACCATGCAATCAAGCCGTCCACAGTGTACAGATACAGGTAAAGGAAATAACTAGGTAACCATAATAGTGCAAACCGATGTACATAGTACAAAGCCCGCAGTGGATAGATGGCGAGGGAGGGTTGTGCAGGGTGGTTTAAGGGCCTGGTGGCTGATGGCAAGAAGCTGCTCTTGAACCAGAAGGCAATGGTTCTGTCTCCTGAACCTTCTTCCCAACGTTAGCAGTGAGATGAGAGTGTGGCCAGGTTGTTGCTGGGTCTTAGAATCCTCCATCCAGCCTCCTTAATCCCAAATAAATGATGTATAATGTATTGTATTTAGAACAAAGTCAGTCTTCAGATGATGTGAGCGCCCCATGTCATGGAGAGGGATGGGTGGATAGGAGAATAACACATCCAGTTGGTCAGTGTGGGATGGCATCTCCAAGAACAACTTAGTTGACTGGGGAACACACTATAAAGCAGGTTCACACAATGAGAGCAACAGTTACCATGTAAAAAGACAGGTTACTCACCCGTTTGAATAGCCCTTGGCTTCGCCCCAAGGTAGGCCAGGTTGACATTGGCTTTCCTGCCATCAATGATGGGATTGGGGTCTTTACATGCCCGTTCCGCAGAGATCCGGTCTGCCATGGTGACCTACAACAGACGGAGAAGTCAGTGATGTGCAGCGTCCCGGCTTGACCAGCTTGAAGGCGAGTCATGCAGAAGGGCAAGGTCTCACCCGAGTTAGCAACCCCTGTCCCTGCCCAGGAACAACTGTGCTACACCACACACTCTTGCCAAGGCTCACCTCTAACGATGCGATCCAGGGTGTCAGGGAGACACGCGACTAAGCTGGGGGCAGAGACGGGGCAGTGGGGGTTGTAATTGTTAAATTAATCCAAACCAGTGAAAAGGAGCTCCAAATGAGACACAGTCTTGCCTTTCCTCAGGGAACCCTGAAGCCATGTTATGCACTGTAGACACCCACTGACAGCTTTGATAAATGAACTGAGGATTGGTTACAAGGGTACAGATCCTGTAAGAAATAATGGTCAGGCCCCCCTATTTCCCCCCCCCCCCCAACACACAACCCACGAGGCACAGTAGCACAGCAGTAGGGTTGGTGCCCAGCAGCATCCAGACCCGGGTTCGAACCTAACCAAGGGAGCTCTCTGTACAAGGTTTGCACATTCTCCTTGTGGTTTTCTCCAGGTGCTCCGGTTTCTTCCCACACTTTACAGATGTACAGTTTGTAGGTTAATTAGCTCCTGTAAAATTTGTAAATTGTCCCTGGTGTGTAGGATAGTGCTAATGGACGGGGTGGTCATCGGGCAGAGCGGACTCAGTGGGCCGAATGGCCTTTTTCCATGCTGTGTCTCTAAAATCTAAAGTAAATCTAAATCCCTTTCCATGTCCCTTCCCGCCTCTTCACCCACCCCTCGTCTTCAGACTAATTCTTCAGGATCATTCACATCAGACCCACTGGGCATTAAGAGCCTTCACTTGCAAGGCTGGCCCCAGAAACAGCACCCAGCACCATCTCAGTAATACACTGTAGCGTCAAGCTAGGGTTTTGCACTTGAACCCTCATCCCTCAAAGAGAAAGGCACTTTGGGAATGGGACAATGGTTTATTTTATGGATTTTTCAGTTGAATGGGACCATCTGTTTGTGGCCTTCATTTCTGACATGGGGCGCGTCCTATAGCCAATGAAAATAGGTCAGAAGAATCTCCAAGTGACAAAGTCACACCCTACCCCCCCCTGCACTAAAGGCCCAATGGTCGAGCACTTCAATTTATCAACAGCTCATGAAGGTTAGTAACAGCGCTGGATGGCATGTTGGGATGCAAGACACAGCTTCTGTCCAGGACTGATAAGAGAGAAGTGGCGACTGCCTTAGTCAGCCCGTTCAAGGTGCCTCTAACCACAGCAGCGAGCAGGATAAGGCCTTTACTTCACTATCATAACTTGTGCAATCTCACGTTTTTATGCACGTTGCAATTTTAGAAAATAGGCAGCTGATATGAGATTTGCCAGATTTCACAAATAACAGCAAACTGTTCTCATTTTTCCCCCCAATGTTATTTTCTTCTTTTCAGTCGAGTCTTTTCACTGGCAAATCCTCCTGGCAGGAAGGTCTTGTCAAAACTCATCAAAAAGTTAGATCCAGAAAGAACAGCTGTGGGATCCTGCTGTGCAAATGCTGACTGTTACCTTTCCTAAATTGCCACAGTGGAGTCGAGTGCAGGAAAGCCCTCACATCACATGGGAAGCACTGGGTAAATGCAACCGTTCAATGGAGCAAGTTCCAACTCATAAAGGAGCGGATAATCACATTTTACTTCTAGCATGGCAACCTCGGCAGTGGGGAACTAGTGTTCTAGAAGGCAACAACCGGAGCGAGAGACTGCGCAATGTTCACTCGCCCATTAGATCATTTAGACTTTGCTGCAGAGAAGAAAAAAAAAAGTTTGGGCCTCATCTAATCTCCAGTCCCAGGAGCCGTCCTGATAACCATTTAATTCTAAATGTTAAATACATTAACAAAAGATCAATGAAACACAGAATCGCCCTGGCCTCTGCTGATACCAAGCTCACAATTTCAAAAACAAGCCAGCCAGCAACAACATTCCTTTGTGTGGGTGACTTGGTGTCTCAGCAGTGAAAGCTGGCAGCACAAGTCAAGTGAGATCAGAGGGGGGCTGTGAAAGGAAATCACATGCTGCGAATCCAAAATAAAACAGAGAAGTCGGGAACTTTCAGCGGGTCAGGTAGCGTCCATGGAGAGAGAAGCAAGAGGTAAAGTCGCAACTTCAGAGACCCTTTGCTTTTTGTTTCTTGCTTTTCAAAAAGCAAAACGAATTATGGGTGGCACAGTGTTAGAGTTGCTGCCTTAAGGGCCTGACCCACTTGGCCGTCATTTACGTGACAGCGCGTCATCATGCTTCCGCACAGCCGTCTGGAGCGCGGGACATCAGGTGAAGATAGACACAAAATGTAGGAATAACTCAGCGGGACCGGCAGCATCTCTGGAGAGAAGGAATGGATGATGTTTTGGGTTGAGGCTCTTCATCGGTCTGAAGAATGGTCTCGACCTGAAACGTCACACATTGCTTCTCACCAGAGATGCTGCCGGTCCCACCGAGTTACTCCTGCATTTTGTATGTATCTCCTATCGTCTAGGCCCCGCTCTGGGAGCAGGAGCTGATCCGGATCCGCAACGGCCGTGAGCCCCAGGCCGAGCTCTGCGATCGCTTTCCTGCTTCTGCTGCTGTTCAAGGTGAGGCATTGCGTCGCGCCAGGGTAACCCACTTGGCCGTCATTTACGCGCGAAGATTTCGTACAGAACGAAATCCTGGAGGGCTGCGCTATACCGCGCGCAGCTCCACACTCCTCCACGCGCCCGTCCCACACTACCACGTCGCATAAATGACGGGGAAGTGGGACAGGCCCTTTACAGCGCCAGAGACCTGGTTTCAATCCTGGCCTAGGGTGTTGTGCGTACAGACTTCGCACCTTCTCCCTGTGACCACGTGGGTTTCCGCCAGGTGCTCTGGCTTCCTCCCATATCCCAAAGGCATACAGGATTGTAGGTTAATTTGTTTCTGTAAATTTGCCCCAATGTGTATTATAGAACGAGTGTACGGGGGATCGCTGGTCGGCGCGGACTCGGTGGGCCGAAGAGGCCGTTTCCATGCTGTATCTCTAATCTAAACTGTGCAGGAGAATGGGTTGCTGAGCTCCAGTATTTGCCGTTTGATGTCTCCAAAGGGGAAGGGGGGAGGAGGGGGGAGGAGGGGGTGTGTGTCTGTGTCTGTGTCTGTGTCTGTGTCTGTGTGTGGCCACAAAATTGCCCATGCTGGCCTGATCTACCCTTGCTGCAAATCCATCTGCCATTCACTATCACACAGCAACTCAAGCTTACCCTGACTATCCTTCATTGATGCAAATCCCCGCTATGCTTTAGTACAGCTGTTACCACAACAGGAGTGTCAGAGGCAACCCCAATTGCCACAGGTATACTGTGACGTTAGGACTGGAAGCATTTCATTAGGGATTGGGAGATGCAGTAATCCTCTCATTCAAACTGTGTCCTACTGCACCGAAACAGAATGCCCGAATAAAAAGCAGGAAATGCTGAAAGCGCTTCGCAGGAAACATCAACTCAGTTTCTCACCACAGACTCGCTTTGACCTGCTGAGTGTTTCCAGCATTTCTCGCTTTTATCTCAAGTTTTATGCAAACCTGGACAAACAGTTGAGGGAAAACTACAAACAACCAGGCCACCTCCCCTCCATCTGACCCTCAAGCCATCTCCTACCTCCTCAGAGCCAGTCACTTTTCAGTAGTCTTTCATCACACACAAGCTTGATTACCCAAGCTTGTCTGGCTATCCCACTGTGAGAGGCCTCACGCGTGTCGGAAGGATTTGCATACGCTAATTTACACTGAAGATAGACACAAAATGCTGGAGTAACTCAGCGGGACAGGCAGCATCTCTGGAGAAAAGGAATAGGTGACTTTTTGGGTCGAGACCCTTCCTCAGACCAGAAGGTCTCGACCCAAAATATCACCCATTCCTTCTATCCAGAGATGCTGCCTATCCCGCTGAGTTAATCCACTATTCTGTGTCTATCCTGAGAGGCACCACATCCCAGATTACCCATGTAGATAAAATGCTATCTTGTGGGAAGTCACCCAATACATGCGGAGTGAATGCGATCAGTTCCCTCGGGTGATCTGCCTCGACTGCGAGGGAGGTTAGACATCCCCATCACCTTGCTGCCTTGTGGAACCCAAAGTCCACACACCTCCTGCAAAAGGGTTGGCAAATAGCCTGGACATTGGGTGACCACTCAGCACTGGGAACACCCTGCTCAGTCACCACTGATCCCACAGCAAGGTCACCTTGCCCCCCACAATGCTCAGGTCCCTGTGCCACACCAGTTCCCCACACCCATACCAGTAGTCTTTCTCCAGACCGTCCCCTCACTCCTCCCAACAGCCCCAGCTGATTTCCAGACCCTGCAATTCTAACCCCTCCCTCTCCCAACAGTCCCTGCCCCCACTTCACCCCAGAACCTGTCCTTCTCCCCCCCCCCCTCCCCCCCCAACACCATCGTGTTGCCCACCCGACTCGTCTGCAAATCAATCCATACCTGGATCCACCCATCAATCGCCAGCTCTTGGCTCACCCACCTCCCCCAGTCACCTGTCCCCGTCTCTCCACGGATGCTGCCCGACCTGCTGTTCCTTCAGCAGTTTGGGTTTTATTTGCTTCAGCTTCTAGTATCTACAATCGTTTGCATTTCTCAATACTGTTCATCTTGAAATAAGCCTATCCGTGTACAAAACTGACCGAATAAGCTAAGCTGCGAGCGGGGTGGTGTGTGGCCGCAGCCCGGGGCAAGCTCCTGTCCCCCGGGCCGGGGTGAGTGGACAGACTGTACCCCCTTCCCTTCCCTCTCCCTCTCCCTCTCCCCACCGACGGCCCCGGGACTTCAAGCACTTCCTTCAAGAGCGGGAGACGCGCAAAACAGACGCCGCGTCGGTTGAAAACCGACCCGCTACTTCTGCTTTCAGCAACAAAAGAGGAAGGCTGTGTTTTCAGCGGGACTGCAGGTGCAGCGGGCGGGAGGGAGGGAGGGGAAAGGGGGCGGTGGTGAGAGACAGGGCGAGGGGCTCCCGGGTGAGAACTCGGGGAGGGGGGGGGGGGGAAACAGAGCGGTGGGCAGAAGGGCTAGGAGGAGGTTGGGGGGAGAAGGGAGTTGGGGAGAGGGGGTCACGGGGCGAGAGATGGTGAGGAGATGAGTTGCTTCGTGAGTCAATCAGAGCAGAAGAGGTAATAGGCTGGTCTTTAGTCACCTGGGGCAATGCCCCCTCCCCCGAGACTTGCCCCCCCCCGGCGGCAACTGCCCTTCCTGGACCTGGGGGGGGGGGGGTTAGCCCTGGGGGCTGGACTATTGCCCTCACACCCCTCCCTTGTGCTAGACTATTGTCTCCACACCCCTCCCCGGCATGGACTATTGCCCTCCCTGGGGTTATTGCCCCCACTTCTGGACTATTGCGCCCTACACACGCCCGGGGCGGGACGATTAGCCCTCCCTGGGTATTGCCCGAGGAGGATGGGTGGAGGTGGGCGAGAGGGAGGGAGGGTGGGTGAGGGTGTGGGTGGGAGTGAGCAGTGGGTGAGCAGGGGGGGAGTGAGCAGTGGGTGAGCAGGGGGGGAGTGAGCAGTGGGTGAGCAGTGCTCGCTACTCTCCCGCGTACTTACGAAGCCGTAGCCGCGGGACTTGCCCGTCTGCCGGTCTGTGATCACCACCGCCTCCTCGAGGTCCCCGAACACCTCGAAGTACTTCCTTAAGGACGAGTCGGTAGTGTGGTAGGGCAGCCCGCCCACGAAGATCTTGGTGAAGGTAGTGTCCTTCTGCAGGGTGTGCATGCTGCCGGAGAGGGAGGTTGGGGAGAGGCAGCGGGCTGCCCGCAGTCCATGCAGATACAGCTCTCGCCTGCAGCTAGCTAGCTAGCTCTCCAGCCAGCCCGCCGCACCCGGGCTTTTAGCCTGAGGCTCGGCTCCTCCTCTCCGCCGCTCCATTGGCCTGGCCTCCTCTCCGCCCCTCGCTCTGTGGGAACTGTAGTTCTAGCGCGGCCAGCGGGCGGGTCGAGTGCCGGGCACTGTGGGCTGGCTCGCCCAGGCTGGACCAGCGGCCGCCTGGCTTAGCACGTTAGCTGGTTGGCACTTTTCCGCAGTCCCCTCCTCCCCCACCCCGACAAAAAAAACACACACACACACAAAATAATGCAAATACAGGAAATCTGAGATACAAACGAAAGGTGGTGATACCCGGCAGCGTCTGCAGACTGAGAATGAGAAAGTTGACCTCTTGTCACAAGTTCACAAGTTGTAGGAGAAGAGTTAGGCCATTCGGCCCATCGAGTCTACTCCGCCATTCAATCATGGCTGATCTCTGCCTCCTAATCCAATGTTCCTGCCTTCTCCCCATAACCCTTGACACATGTTCTTATCAAGAACTTGTCTTTCTCTGCTTTAAAAATATCAACTGACTTGGCCTCCACAGCCCTCTGTGGCAGAGTTCCACAGATTAACTACCCTCTGTCTAAAGATGTTCCTTCTCACCTTTTTAAAAGAGAGCCCTTTCATTCTGAGGCTACGACCTCTGGACCTCGACTCTCCCACCAGTAGAAACATCCTTTCCACGTTCACTCTATCTACGCCTTTCATTATTCTGTAAGTTTCAATGAGGTCCCCCTCAACCTTCTAAACTCCAGCGAGTAGAGGCCCAATGCTGTCAAACACTGATCATTGTCAGAAGGGCACCCAATGGGTAGGCTGCCGGCTGTAACGTTAATGCTTCCATCTCCAGTAGGCACTCCCTCACAAACAACTTTAGGTGAATCAACAGCTGGTCACCCCTTACCGAACAGAGACACGGACACTCCTTGCAGATCCAGCAGCGATTCCCTTTCTCCTCTTTCCCAATGTACTCATAACGTGGTCTCCACAACTGAGGAACCAAACACAGATTGGGTGACCACATTGCAGGACACCTTTGCTAAGTCTATGGGGTGACCCATGACCATCTGCTACTTTAATCCTCCACCCCATTCCTACACATGCCTCACTGTTTTTCTCCTCCATCCTCAATGTCCCAACAATATCCAATATAAACTCGAAATACAGCAGCTCATCAATCAACCAGTCATGTTACATGTTGTTCACCAAGATGGGAAGATGTCAAGCTGGAAAGGGTGGAGAGAAGATTTAGGAGGAGGTTACCAGGATAGGAGGGCCTGAGCTACAGAGAGAGGTTGAGCAGGCTGGGACTCTATTCCTTGGAGAGCAGGAGGATGAGTGATGATCTTATGGAGGTTTAAGGTGAGGGAAAGTTTTAATAGGAACCCGAGGGGTCACTTTTTCGTGCAAAGGGTTGTAGGTGTATGGAACGAGCAGCCGGAGGAAGGTACTATGTTTAAGTAACATTTAGACAGGTATATGATAGGACGGGTTTAGAGGGATATAGGCCAAATGCAGGCAGGTTGGACATGTTGCCCAGTGTGGGCAAGTTGGGCTGAAGGGCCTGTTTCCATGCTGTAAGACTATAACTTTATGACCCTATAAAAACATTTCCGCCATTGTTTTTAAACCAGGTTGATAAAGATTAAAAAAAAAACAAAGTGCCGGAATAACTCAGCGGGTCTGGCACCAACATGTGGAGGGAAGGGACAGACGATGTCTAGTGTTGGGACCCTTCAAAATACTGAGTATAGAAGAGGGGAATAAGCAAGAGAAAAGAGGTGGGACAAAGGTCGGCAGATGATAGGTGGGCACAGGTGAAGGGGGTTTGATTGTCAGGTGGCTGGAGGTAACAGTCTGGGTCCCAGGGTACTGTACCCAACATGACTACACCTGGCATCGGTTGGGCATGCTGTGAACAAGTGGGTTTCTCCTGGTGCTCCAATTTCCGAGCACATCCCAGAGCCATGCAAGTCAGTATGTTAATTTGCCCCTGTACATATGTAAAAGTAAAATAAGAGAGGTTATGAGGATGTATGTAGAATAGAAATGGGATTAACATAAAATAGTAAGATTAAACGAGAACTTACCAGTTTGAAGTTTGATCCTTATTTTATGAGGAGTTACGATGAGGGATTTCGTGAAGACTCCGCCTGCACGCATGCGCGACATTCTTCAAAGCAGCGGTGTGGAATCACAGATAGCAGCACTGACTGGAGATAATAAGATTAAGAGACACTAATATGCCAGTTGACCTTATGATAGAGGGTTGGGAGCGGAGGGCACAAAATCCTCATCGTAACCTCATGAAATAAGGATCAAACTTCAAACTGGTAAGTTCTCTTTAATCTTACTATTTTACTTCGGAGTCACGTGACTTTGTGAAGATTTCAAAGCTCTGTGATTCCATGCCCTGGACCACGTCCATGCTCACACACTGCCGTAATTACTGATGGAGGAAGTATGTTAACGTATTTCAGACTTGAACAAGGCTGAAAAATAATAACGTATTTATTAATACAAACAAAAACCCCTGAATTCGGGGAAAAACGTTTAGGGGACAGCATTTAAAACTGAATCCGCATACGTTGCGGGAGCAGCCACAGGTTTATTATAGAAAAGTTGGAATGTTCCTTCATAGGCCCAGCCCGCTGTTGCGAGGACATGATCCATGGGTACCTCCATGGTCCTCGCCACTGATGTGGATGCAGCCCTAGTAGAATGAGATTTAAAAATGTCAGTGTCTACACCTGCTGCACCCAATATCACCCTGAGCCACCTGGAGATAGTCTGCACCATCACCCTGTGATGTGGGTTTTTGAAGCTGATGAGCAGACCTGTCTCCATCCCCCTGATGTTTTGGGTGACATTAATGTAATGACGGAGATAGGTGGTTTTTGTAGAGTCGTACTTCAATGGGATATGCTCGGAATTCCAATTTCAGACCTGTTGTCCCAGGCCTGTGATGTTTGAGTAACTCATCCATAAAGAAGGTTATTTTGGTGGGGGTTGAGACCATCCTGTCCAGTTTTAGTTTGTGGAGGGTATGGACCCATTGTGCTGAATCAGTGCCATTAACATCACCACTTTGAAGGTGAGTTTATCCAGTGGTAGATCTGAAACTGGTGACCAGCTCCTGAGTAGGGACAACACAACCCCAATATCCCAGGTGATCTTATATCGAGGTCGTGGAGAGTTCGAATTGAATATACCCCTCATAAGTTTTGATACCAGCTGGTGGGATCCTACTCTGATATTGAGATAGGATGACAATGCACTTCTGGCACTGTTGAATGCACTGAAGCTAAGGCCCTCATCATAGTGAAGGCCTGCGAGGAATTCCAGCACATCAGTGATTGTTGCAGAGTCGTAGGTGGCCTTGGCCCGAGTACAGAAGGCCTCCCATTTTCTTATGTGGGTGAGGCACTGCTTCCTCGTGGACTCTCTGCACGATGCTGTGATGATATCCATGGCCCTCGTTGACAGCCCGAATCCCAGTAATGGCCTCTTCAGAACCTGCAAGCCAACAGGTTCAGATGACCATGGCACGGATGACTTTCTCCTGTTATAGGATGGGTCACTAGATTCGGGCATTTAGGGACTTGCATCCATGGTTCTTTCACCATGCCGAGGACCACCTGGTACCATGGTTGTGTGGGCCAGTCGGGTATTATCAGAATCCCAGATGCAGAGTCTAGCTGGATCTTCTGCAATACCCGACTGATGAGGCAGAAAGGGGGAAATGCATAGAAGAACAATTTCCTCCAATGTAGCGAGAACGCGTCCATCGCCACTGCCCCAGGATCTGGTTCCCAAGAAACATATGTTGGTATCTGGTGGTTCAACCTGGACGCAAAGAGGTCGATATCTGGTGTTCCATACTTGGCTATAATATTAGCAAATATTTGGAGGTTCAACATCCACTCGGTGTTGTCATTAAATACTCGTGACCTGGTGTCCACCACTGTATTGAGCTTACCCGGAAGGTATGTAGCTGAAATCCAAATATTTCTTTCAATACACCAGAGCCAAATTATGTTTGCCAATTAATCGCTAGATATTGACTTGATACCACTCATATGGTTTAAATATTCCACCACTGTGGTATTATCTATCTGAAGACGGACATGCATATGATGCATAGTTGTGCAGTAAGCCCGCAGTCCGTGAAATGCTCTCAGCATTTCCAAATAGTTTATACCTTGTGATTGGAGTAAAGTAGATTCGTGCAAATCCCATCTGCCGCCACAACTGGAAGTGGTGTCAGTAGCTCCCCAGCCCTGGACGCTTGCGTCGGTTTGTAACACGACTGACGGGTTTGAAATTATGATGGGATTGAAACAATTACAAATGTTGCTAATCCACCATCGTAGCTCAATTTGTGCCTTGTTTGGCAGCTGCATAGGTCTGTCAAAATGTCCAGCATTTGTTTTTAACGCTGAGATCTTTGCTCTTGGCAAATTTTGATAATGTAACGGCCGAAATTGTGCAGTTGGAAATGTAGCTACAAGTTTTCCAATCACCTTGGCAGCATGTCTAATAGTCGGTTTCCTGATGCAAGCAAGGCTATTACATGCCTCTATTTTGTCTGTTATTTTGTTCTCTGGGAGAGTGAGAATCATATGATTGGTGTTAACCGTGAATCCCAGGTGTTCCATAATCACAGAGGGGTTGAACTTAGATTTGGCTGGATGGATGACGAACCCCAGTTTTTCGAACAGTGACTTGGTAGCTGTCACAGCTGATTTAGCTAATTCCAAAGTTTTTCCCACAAATAAAATGTCATCAAGATATGCCATGACTATGTGGTTTTGTCTTCTTAGAGACACCAATACTGGTTTTAGTATTTTGGTAAACAACCTGGGGGCTGTTGTGAGTCCATAAGGTAAGGCTTTGTACTGCCATAGCTGCCCCATCCAGACAACGTTTAAGTATTTACGGTGATGTTTCCGTATAGACACTGAATAGTATGCATCTTTTAGGTCGATGCAGGCCATGAAGCACCCTCTGGAAATCAATTGTTTAGCCGTTTCAAATGTTTCCATCTTGAAATGGATATATTGAACAAAAGTATTCAAGTGGGTTAAATCAATTATGATATGACATCCACCATCTTTTTTGGTTTTAGTAAAGATGTTAGATACAAACTCAAGAGGTTCATTATCGTTTTCTGTATAACCCCCTTGGTGTATAACCTTAATAGTTCTGCATGTCCTTCCACTTTCTCTTTGTGAGAGAGTACAAATGTCCGGCTAGGTACATGCTGAGCTGGGGGAAGTTGTCCCTTTATGAATTCAATTTCGTAACCATGAATACTTTGTAATATAAAAGTGTCAGACGTTAAAGACTCCATGCATCCCAGAACAGATGCAATCTCCCTCCTACTAGTGCGGTTCCGCATGCAGCACTCCCAAGAGAACCAGACACCCTTACCTCCATGGTTACCAGTGGGGCCTGATCTTCTGGTCTTTCTTGGGTTGCTGTGTTGCTGGGATGTGTGGTTGGCACATTTTCCAGGCTGGTTGCTGTGAGCCCTGGCCTAAAAAAGGCCTCTGTTGATAGGGCGCGACCTTAGGGAAAGTTCCCGTTGCTCTGTTGGGTTGAACCCAAGGCCTGTTTGCTGTTGCATATGGATACTGCCTATGGTAGGCCGGTGGTCTGCTCGAGGAAGGCGATTTAATCAATCCGACCGCTTTGGCTTCCTCGTCCAGGTCTGTAACCTGTTTAGGCAGGTCATCACCAAACAATTGTCTTGGTGGTGGCGGCGTAACATTGGCCTTACACAAACCCGCAAACTTGGGGTTTAATGTAGGAAGGATAGAGCTCTTCCGAAAGCAGTTTATTTCGTACTGTGTGGTGCTTCGCTCTGAAGTCCCGCGGTCGGTAGAGGCATGCTTTGGCGCAGCCTTCTTTTTTGTCCTCCTTTCCATAGTTTCTCTGAAATGGAAACAAATACAGAAAAACTAACCAGCTCAAGGTTAGTGAAAACTTACCTGAGGGCCTTTTAGAAGCTGCCGGCAGAGGGGCGCACTCCCCCCCCCCCCCCCCCCCAGCTGTCGACTGCAAATGCGAGCGATGATAAGTCGCACATGCATACTGGCAGGGTCTTCACGAAGTCACTCATGTGACTCCGAAGTAAAATGTGTGTTAATGTTGATGGTCAGCATGGAGTTGTCTCTGTACTGTACACTGACAATGACAATTAAAATTGAATCTGAATCTGAGTTGTGGGTGAAAGGCATGTTCTATGCTCTACCTCTCAATAACTGGAGCCCTTTACGCCAACTTGACTGGGCTTTTGGGGAAAGATGGGAGCCACTGCATTGTACCACAACATTTTGTAAGGGGGAGCTGGGTACCAGGGCACTGTACACCAACATTACTCCAGCCAGGGCATTGTAGCCCAATATGCTTCCATCTTTTGAAGAGATTAGAGTTGATGCCTTACAGCAACAGAGACCCAGGTTCGATACTGACTGCATGTACGGAGTTTGTACGTTCTCCCTGTGACCACATAGGCTTTCCCCGGGTGCTCCAGTTTCCTCCTACACTCCAAAGATGTACAAGTTTGTAGGTTAATTGGCTTCGGTAAAGAATTGTAAATTGGCCCTTGTATGTCGGATAGTGCAAGTGTATGGGGTAATCGCAGGTCGGAACGGACTCGGGGGCCAAATGGCCTGTTTCTATGCTGTATCTCTAGAGTCTAAAGTAAAGACTACGCACCAAGGCAGTGTACCCAACATGACTCCAATATTGCCCGCCAGCAAACTGAACCCCAGCAGTGCCCAAGCATTGCCTTAACCCTCGGGGAATCTGGGCATCGGGAGCAGTGCCCATTGCAGCACTACATCCACAGAGGCAACCTCAATGCAACATTCAGGCAAGTAACATTCACACAACGCGAGTCCCAGCCAATGGCCATCTCCAAGAAGAGAAAATGTAATAGAAACATAGAAAATAGGTGCAGGAGGAGGCCATTCGGCCCTTCGAGCCAGCACCGCCATTCAATATGATCATGGCTGATCATCCACTATCAATAACCCGTGCCTGCCTTCTCCCCATATCCCTTGACTCCACTAGCCCCGAGAGCTCTATCCAACTCTCTCTTAAACCCATCTCTCCTTGTAATGTCTCTCCTTGATGAAAATAAGAACAGAAAGTGCTGGGAACACCTCCCCTTGCAATGTCAGTACCATGACGTTTCCAACATCCATTGATAAGGATCTGAGTTGGACCAGCCACATAAACATAAAAGGCTACAACTGCAGCTCAGAGGGCGGGTATCCTATGGCGAGTGACTCACTTCCTTACACTACAACATTTAATCTACAAGGCACAAGTTAGAAGTGTGATGGAACGTTCCCCACTGGCCTTTATAAATTTAACTCCAACCACATTTAAAGATAAAGCAGGCGACATAACTGGCACCCCATCCGTAACCTGAAGTAGTCATTCCCTCCATCATTAGCAGACAGTTGCTGCAGTGTGTTCTACCCACGTCCTATACTTGCATCATAAAAAGTTAACGCAGATCTAGATCAGATGCAGATTATGTGTCGGCCCTTATTGGGTTTGAGTAGAAGATTACCCATTTCTTTTGTTCCAAAGATATTGAATTGTGGTGACGCTGCAAATTAAATAGTGTGTACCTGTTCTCAAGGAAGAATAAATTTGCTATAGTGGAGATTCACTGGACTGATCGCTGAGAAGGGGTTAAACAGACTGGGAGTCTCGTACCTATGGAGGTATGAGAGAAGATAGCAACATAGAAACATAGAAAATAGGTGCAGGAGTAGGCCATTCGGCCCTTCGAGCCTGCACCGCCATTCAATATGATCATGGCTGATCATTCAACTCAGTATCCTGTACCTGCCTTCTCTCCATACCCCCTGATCCCTTTAGCCACAAGGGCCACATCTAATTCCCTCTTAAATATAGCCAATGAACTGGCCTCAACAACCTTCTGTGGCAGAGAATTCCAGAGACTGTGTGAGAATGGTCCTGACCTCCCATCTACCTCATTGGAGACATTTGAACTATCTTTTAATCGGATTGTATCTTGCACAAAATGATATACCCTTTATCCTGGTTCAGTACGCTGTGCACGGCTTAATTTTACTAATGCATTGCCTTTTCATTGACTGGATGGCATGTAACAAAATGATCCTATTCCTAAGATCATACTGAAAGTTCCCACAGTGGAGTAGATGGAGGGATGATGTTGGGGGCATCCATAACTGGGGGAGGGGTATCGGGCTCTCAACATAAGGGGCCAGCCATGCAGGACAGAGATGAGATTATGTTTCTTCACCCAAAATCTTGGAGATTCTTCGTTGAAAAGGGCTGAGGAGGCTCGGTCACAAGTGTTCTCAACATTTGTAGATATTAAGGAAATCACAAGATTTGAGGTTAATTCAGGAAGGTGGAAATGATGCAATAGATCAGAATGGAGCAGGTATGAGGAGCAAAATGGCCTGCCCCTACCTTTATATCTTATCCATTTTGTTTAGATGTCTAGTTTAGTTTGTGACACGTACCTAGATACAATGAAAAGCTTTTTTATAACATGCTATCCAGTCAATGAAAAGACAATGCATTATTAAAGTTAAGCTGTGCACAGCGTACTGAACCAGGATAAAGCGTATATAATTTTGTGCAAGATGCAATCCGATTAAAAGATAGTTCAAATGTCTCCAATGAGGTAGATGGGAGGTCAGGACTGTTCTCTCACTGGTGAGAGGACAATTCAGTTGCTAGATCATAGTTGGGAAGAAACCGTCCCTGAATCTGGAGGTATAAGTTTTCAAACTTCTGTACCTCTAACTTGATGGGAGAGGGAAGAAAAGGGAGTGACCTGGGTGAGACTAGTCCTTGATTATGTTAGTGGCCTTGCCAAGGCAGCGTGAAGTGTAGGTAGAGAACATGGATGAGAAGTTGGTTTGCGCGATGGTCTGGGTTACGTCCACAACTCAAATAAAATATTTGTAGGCAAGTGGATTGTGACTAAGATGAGATCCCCTGGGAAAATTCAGAAAGGTCCGAACTGGATAACAATTCCAGATAAGTGCAGACTAATGGTAATCCTATCTACACAGAGCAGCTGTAACTGCTAATGTGCTCCCAAGATTAGCCAGGCTTCCGCTCAGCAACAGCCCACCACAGTGCTGCTGTCACCCCCCCCCCCCACCCCCGTTCAACTTTGCACCCCCTGCCCGTAGCCCTCACACCATTTCCACATCTTCTAACTGTGAACTAACACTATGTTGATGCTTTGTTTGTCCGCACCCAAGGCATTGATCTCATTCTGACAAGTACTTAGTCCCACATCTCCTTACATGCAGTGCTTGCTCAGTGAGGTTTCTCTGCTGAGATTCCTAACAATCAAAGTAAAAGGATTCAGACTTTGAGCTTATTAAGGTTGCCGCAGAAAACCGTACACAGACCCAATGAATCATCTCAAAACAATCAAAACACAAAACTCCCAAATCAAACTGCAGATACCATAGCTGGACAACTGGACAAGTCGGGGAATGCTGAAATACTCAGCAAGCCAAGCAGGATCCTTGGAGAAAGAAAGTTGAGGTTCAGGTCAAACCAATGAACTTTTATCCTAATGTAGAGCTTACAATTCGTTCCAAACTTCTCATTATTCTAACTCCTCCATGTCCAGTCTCTCTCTCTCAGTCTCTCTCTCTCTCAGTCTCTCTCTCTCTCAGTCTCTCTCAGTCTCTCTCTCTCTCAGTCTCTCTCTCTCTCTCTCAGTCTCTCTCTCTCTCAGTCTCTCTCTCTCTCAGTCTCTCTCTCTCTCTCTCTCTCTCTCTCTCTCTCTCTCTCTCTCTCTCTCTCTCTCTCTCTCTCTCTCTCTCTCTCTCTCTCTCTCTCTCTGTGGCACTGCTTAAACCAAAATGGCAGTTACTTTCTGATCTGGGACGCTTCAGGGTGGCACAGTAGGGCAGCGGTAGAGTTGCTGCCTTACAGCGCCAGAGACCCGGGTTTGACTCTGACTGCAGGTGCTGTTTATACAGAGTTTGTACATTTTCCCTGTGACCTGCGTGGGCTTTCTCCGGGTGTTCCTTTTTCCTCCCACATTCCAAAGGTGTACAGGTTTGTAGGTTAATTTGCTTCTGTAAATTGTCCCTAGTGTGCAGGATAGTGCTAGTGTACGGGGTAATCGCTGATCAGCGCAGACTCAGCGGGTCGAAGGGCTTGTCTCCCACGCTGTATATCTAAATAAGTCTAAAATCTGTTAAGTCTGAAAAGACTTCAATGGCTACAGATTCAAGTGGTTGTTGAATCATTTAGAAGATGTAGACACAGTGAATAGGGATTGAGAAATAATGGGTCACTATTATCTGGAGCACACAGATGACTGAATGTAGTGACAAGAGTAAGATACGGAGCCAAGGTGGACAACCAAATGGTTGTCCGTGATCTAGGATATCTGAGCAACGTATCAGAAGAGGGATGCATTGGAAATCGGGCAAAGAGTGTTGTGGCTTTGGGATACTGTGACTTTGGGATATTGTGGCAGAAAAATATGATGGGACTATGATTACAGATCATCCCAAGAGCAATGCATCCATTTGCGCATTTCAGACACCCCTTCTCCCCATAGGACTGACACATCCTCCAGTAGACTCCTGGTTGCTGCAACATGTTGACAGTCTTTCCTCCTGTCTGCATACACACAGGAAAAACTGTCCCCATATTGCTTCCTCTGTCTATGTACGTTAAGGAAATATTCTTGTTTACCCCCCAAATAACAACAGATACCCCTGTTCGCAGGCAATAAACTGGAGAATGTTCCAAAAACTCAGCATGTCAGTTTAACATGTAGAACTGGAGCTCTCTGAGGAGCTGAACAACAACTAATGGATTTTGCAAAGAAAAATAGAAAGGTGTACAATTGTTTTGCGGAGGTGTATCCATAAAAACACACACAGTACGCCAAAGAGAAGATGTTGGCAGGGATGAGACATGGAATGAGGAACAACTGGAATGGCTGCCAGAGATGACAAAGGTGTTTTTGGGAAGGTTATGACATGTGTAGTTTTGACTACTGGATTTTCTACATTACAACATGACAATTCAAAATGCACTCCATTGTCCTGTGGTGTCAGCATTTTCTGTTAAAATACATTTCCATACCTTTCTCTATAACCTCTCTGCCCCCCCCCCCCCCAGGGGAAGATGGCTTTTATTTAACTTTGTTAGGCCTTAACCAATGAAGCTATTACAACTTTCCTTGGTGTTCTCAGCAAAGTACAAGCTTCCGTTAAAGTAAACGTACAGATTTTAAGGTAGAACAACCTTTTAAGTTGCTCAATCCTCGCTGCCGGCAGGAAGTATGTTGCAGCCGTGCTGTGTTGCTTGCAATGTTGATGCAACTTTCTATTTAAAACATTGCAGCCACCACGCTTTATAATTCACTGATCTTACACAGGGTCATTGGTGTTGCAGAGAGCAGCCTCCTAACATCTTGTTAGTGAAACTAATGACAACTGAAAATTCACCGATCCCCTCCAGCCACTGAGCACATTCTATTTCCATGAGTGAGTTGATAGCTGGGATCTCATCATGGCTTGTGGTTGGTACATTCAGATAAGCAAAATTAAATATAGACTACTATCTGCTCAAGTAGTTTTGCAGATAAAGTGGTGCAGGAGCCCACTATCCTCATTTGCTAACCAGCTAATCCATTTCTTCAACACATTTAAACATAGAACATTCACAATACCAAATGGTTTCACTGTTAGAGGCAGAATCGTGCAAATTGACCCTGTCAGCTTCTAACCTCCTGAGTTTCAAGGCTCCAACTTAGAGCTCAATTTTTATCATGTGGCAATGGTCAACATTATCCAGTGCGGCAATCCACCATAACGTTAAAGGCCTCTTAGAAAGTCTTAAATGATCTTCCATGACTGAGAAGATCCTGCTAAAGCAGCTTTAACATCTAAGGTCTTCCTGTGCAGTCACAGAATCACAGTGAGTCTCTCACACAGGATACACAAACCATTGTGTCTGTGCCAGTCAAGAAAGAACTACCCAATGTAGTCCCACCTTCCAGCATGGAGTCCAGGACCCTGCACGTTCACATCAGATGCTCATTCACTCTGGTGAGGGTTTCTACTGGTGAACACTGCCCAGTCCATCACCGGCTCTGACCTCCCCACCATCGAAGAGATTCATCGGAGTCGCTGCCTCAAAAAGGCAGCCAGCATCATCAGAGACCCACACCATCCTGGCCACACACTCATTTCACCACTGCCGTTGGGAAGGGTACAGGAGCCTGAAAACTGTAACATCCAGGTTCAGGAACAGCTGCTTCCCTACAGCCATCAGGCTATTAAATGCTACAACCTCAAATAAGCTCTGAACTACAAGAAACTATTATTATTGCACCACTATTGTTTGTTTTTTGAATATATGTGTATGTGCATATATATATATATATATATATATATATATATATATATATACACACATATGTATGTGTGTGTACTTGTGGTTATGTTTATATATACACACTGAACTTTGTTTTCTTCTCTCATTTATCATATTTTTTACATAGTGTACTATGTTTCATTGTTCTAGTCAAGAGCCAAGAGAGTTTTATTGTCATGTGTCCCAGATAGGACAATGAAATTCTTGTTTGCTGCAGCACAACAGAATATGTAAACATAGTAAAGAACAGGAGATAAAAGTTCAGTGTGTCTATATACCAAAGACCATATATGTACACAATGAATAAACAGATAAAGTGCAATCGACTGTAATTGTTCAGAGCTTGTTTGATGTCGCGTTTAGTAGCCTGATGGCTGTGGGGAAGAAGCTGTTCTTGAACCTGGATGTTCCAGATTTCAAGCTCCTGTACATTCTTCCCGATGGTAACGGAGAGATGAGTGCGTGGCCAGGATGGTGTGAGTCTTTGGTGATGCTGGCTTCCTTTTGAGGCAGAGACTGTGATAGATCCCTTCGATGGTGGGGAGGTCAGAGCCGATGATGGACTGGGCAGTGGTCACAACTTTCTGCATTATTTTCTGCTCCTGGGCATTCAAGTTGCCAAACCAAGCCACGATGCAACCAGTCAGAATGTTCTCTACTGTGCACCTGAGTGAGAGAGTCCTCCTTGACATATCGACTCTCTGTAATCTTCTCAGGAAGTAGTGGTGCTAATGTGCCTTTTTTATAACTGCATCAGTGTGCTGGGACCAGGAAAGATCTTTGGAAATATGCACACCCAGCAATTTGAAGTTCTTGACCCTTTCCTCCATCGTCCTGTTGATATAAACAGGTTGTGGGAACTTGATGATGGAGTTCGCACTATGACCGGCTAAACAGTCATGAGTATAGAGTGAGTACAACAGGGGGCTGAGCACGCAGCCTTGAGGTGCTCCCGTGCTGATTGTTATCGAGGATGACACATTTCCACCAATACGGACAGGCTGTGGTCTGTGGATGAGGAAGTCGAGGATCCAATTGCAGCAGGATGTGCCGAGACCCAGATCTGCGAGACATATATCTGGGACATATGACAATAAAACACCCTTGACTCCCATCCCCCCCACCCCCCCAACTCTTTCAGTCAGTGAGTTCCTGATGCCCATCTCTCACTGAATAAACAAAATCTCCCCTCCTCCCTAATCCTTCTATGCCCATGCTTTTCTGTCCTCTCTGCTGAGAGAATTAGGTCCTTCTTGCTAATTCTAAACCCTCATCATTTCCACTCCGCCTCCTTTATTCCAAAGAAAACAGATGAAGCCCATTGCATCCTTTCTGCACAATGAAACATTTCCTGTCCTAAATGTTCCTAATAAACCTGCTCTTGCCCTGTCTAGTGGCACCATGTCTCTCCTGGTGTGTGATGACTGAAACTGCTCACAATACTTTAACTTTAGCCTCTCTGTCGTGCGCAGCTCTTGCATATTCTCCATGCCAAGTGTTTTATGCCGCAGACAATAAAGGAAAAAAATCCATGTGCCTTTTTAAGCACCTTATCTCTACGTCTTGCCACCTCTAAATCATATATTGATGGTAATTCCAATAGAATATTCAAAATATCAAATGGCTTCCCTCCAAACAACTCAATATTCTGCAATTTATTTCTTCCTTTCCCATGATGCACCTTCTTTAATCTATCACACCTCGCTGGATTAAATTCCATTTACCACTGCTCTACCCAACTGCCCAAACCATCTACCTCTGCCTGTGTCCTAAAAATTTCCCACTTCACTGTCAACCACAGGAAACATTTTGTACTGTTGACCAGCTTGTTTATCATGAACCCTTCATTAAAGTCTAAATAATTAATATGTATTAGCAAAACTAAGCGCCTAGGTTCAGAGACCAGTGGTACTCCTTTGATAATAACTCGCCAGTTAGAAAACATCATTGACCATTGCTTGCTCGATTCACCTCAAGTTGAGGCACAGTCTTCCATTACCAAATCCGTGCTGACTGCCCATATTATGCTGAGGATTTAACACAATCCCTCAGAATTTGGTCGCCCTATTATAGGAAAAATGTTGTTAAGCTGGAAAGGGTGCAGAGAAGATTTACAAAGATATTGCCAGGACTCGAGGGCCTGAGCTACGGGGAGGGGCTGAGCAGGCTAGGACTGTATACGTGGAGCACAGGAGGATGAGGGGTGATCTCACAGATGTGTACGCAATCATGAGAGGAACACATAGGGTAAATGCACAGTCTTTTACCCAGAGTAAGGGAATCAACAATCAGAGGACAAGGTTTAAGGTGAAGGGGGAAAGATTTAATAGGAAGCTGAGGGGCAACTTTTTTACACAAAGGGTGGTAGGAATATGGAACGTGCTGCCAGAGGAGGTAGTTAAAGCACATACTATCACAACATTTTAAAAACATTTGGATAGGTACATGGATAGGATAGGTTTAGAAAGATATGGGCCAAATGCATGCCGAATGGACAAGTGTAGATGGGGCATGTTGGTCGGCATGGGCAAGCTGTGCGGAAGTGCCTGTTTCCACACTGTATGAACCTTTAACTCTAATTGATTCTACAACTAAGAAACCAAGCAGCCTAATCTCACCAAGATTACCAACTGAGTGTTGCCAAACATCGTGCGATTATTATGGGTTTATCTCTTCCTTCCTTTTTATACAATAACATATTAGCAATTCTCCAAACCTCCAGCGCCTCCTGTCACCGGGGATGATTTAAAAATGCTAGTCGGAACTTCACCAATTTCCCCCCTGGATGCATTTCTTCTGGGCCTGATGATGTATGCACTTTCAAACATGCAGAACCCTTCAATACTTCCTCTTCTACAAAACTAATCTAATATTTCACACACACTTTCTGTCTTTTTTGGTGAAGACAGCTGTAAAGTATTCATTATGAATCTTACACATATCCTCCGCCTCCACACACAGGTGCCTTTTGGTCTCCAGCAGGCCCCAGTCTTAACTTAGTTGTCCTTTTGCTCTTTATAAGCTTATAAAAGATCTTCAGATTATCTTTGCCAGTATTTTTCATACTTTCTTTTTTGGTTTCTTTGTTTACTTTTTCCCCTCCTATACTTTCTACATTCCCTCAGTCTTTCCCCTGATACCTGCCATTGGCTTCCTTTTTAACCTGCACCTCACATCCAAGGGGATCCAGATTTGACAGACCCACCTCACATCTTTGCGGGAACAAATTTACTTGAACCCCTTGTGCCTCCTTCTTAAACACCTTCCATTACTCCGAGGCTGATTTACCTTCAAGTAGCGATTTCGCAACCACTGCCCAGCCTAATAAAAG
Organism: Raja brachyura; assembly: GCA_963514005.1. The sequence continues at coordinate 37,458,275 of OY740802.1, read as the reverse complement.
TAGCCTTTCACTGTACTAGAACTTTTACTCCTATTTGTCTTCTTCCGTAACTTTATCAATTCTAACTGGATTATGCTCCCGACCATTAAAAACATTCTTCCACTGCCAGTCCCTCAGCCTGCATAGCTTCACCCCCTGAAGCAAATCCAGAATTCACCGCACACTTGTTGCGTTTCCTACCTACGATCTAAAAAAATGTTCTCCTTATTACAAATTTAGGACATTCTGTGCCCTCTATGCACTGACTGCAGCCTTATGTAGTGCAATATGGTTTACAATAGTGATAACTTACATTTTAATAGATTAATAATATTTAGCTGTTCCTGCAACGGACACTGCTGAAGCCACAGGTGTGATAGTGGGTAATGTCTTCAACAACTTAATTAAAGCTGACTTGCTGTAGTGATTCAAAGTCGTCTGAATGGAGGCCGAATGAGTTGTCAGTAGGAAGGACCTGCAGATGCTGGTTGACATTGAAGATAGACACAAAATGTTGGAGTAACTCAGTGGGACTGGCAGCATTCATTTCTATCCAGAGATGCTGCCTGTCCCGCTGAACTACTCCAGCAGTTTGGGCCTATCTTTGCTGTAGTGGTTTGCCATGTGGCAGGCAGGACCTGGAACATGGTAGGAAATTGTTTCCTCATGAGTATTTTTTTAAAAAGGGGAATCTCCACTGATGGAGAGAAGGTCTGACTGAATTTAGTCTGAAATTGTGAGTGGTGCCCAGGGCCACAGATATTCTTATATTTGTTGTTGCCAGGAGTCCAGAACAGCAGAAGGAATGTGAGAACACTGTTCTGCGTGAAAATGCTTTGTTTCCCGGATCAATTAAGCAGACTTCCCTTTTGCACTGCGTTCACGACTGGCATTGAGGGTTATTGATGGTTCTTACATTTGCTGTTGCCAGGATCTCTACTGGCAAAAGGGCTATGTTGTGTTTACTTTAATAGAGCAAACTGCTTCTCCCTGTTTCTAATTGCTTAATAAACCCATGTTTTCAAACATATCGAATGGATCAGAATCAACGTAATAAAGAAGTGTTTGGGAACATTTGAAACCCCCCACTGCTAACATCCGAGGTAACCTGCTGGCACACTTGCTCAGATGCAGATTCTGCGCCTCACTCAGTCTGATACTGAACCGGCTTGGCTGTCGACAATACTGCACTGATAATGCCCAGCGCTGCTCTCTACCCTTCACTGCAAGAAATGAAACAGTAAGAAGACAAAAGATTATCTCAGCATTCATTTCAGTAGTGAAAGCACACAACTCTAATGGAATAATCCAGAACTTTCACTTTCATTATTATTACTCAACGATGCCTGTTTCTGTTCAAACCGTTCATAACCGTTCTCGCATTATTTTCTGATTCCTTCAATTTAACCTTCTTTTCACTGTCCCCCTCACACTCCTTCCCCTTTTCCTTAACCTCCCCTGCCCACTTCCCCCCCCCACCTTCTCCTCTGTCACTCTCACTCCTTCCCTCTCTTTTTCTCTTCTAGTTTGGGGAGGCTGGTAAGAGTATATCAAATACATTTTAAAAAACAGCCTTTAAGGGAGGAAGAAACTTAAGCAAAAACTTTTATCTCTCAGGCAGAAGACTAGGTACCTAGTGACGTTGATATTGAGGACTGGTTGCACAACTAGACTACATCTCCCAGCTGCCTTTGCATTATTTAATTGTATCTGCAGTGCTGAGATCTTTTGCTGTTAATGCAATCAGAATGGCAATGTGTGATAACATTTCACAAACCCAGATCTGGCAAACTATTTAAGCAATTAAGCATGAATGGGATTCTGGGAGCAGAAAGCCACTCCTCACAGCAGACAGCCCTGGTGTCAGCTGCCTGCAGTGGATCAAGAACACCCAGGAGAAATGCGAGTTCAGGGAGTTCCAGCTACTGGAAGTCATCAACTTGGTGAAAGACGCTCTTTGGTCTGCCCAAAACTTGTTGGCCTCCCAGCAGAGTGAGATGTCCTTGGAGGGTGAAACACCATTTAAGGTCCTTCAGTTGCTGGACAATGAAGGGCACCCTTCAAACAAGGGGAGGGATATCATCACAGGGTGCTACTTGAGTGGCAAAGGTGTTTTGTTTAAAGATAGGTGCAAGCACTACCGAGAATGACACAAATGAATGTGTGGACTCTGAGAATGTTTAGTTTAGTTTAAAGATATGGGGCCTGCAGCCTACCATGTCCTCCCCGATCATCGAACCCGCACCATCCCACACACTAGGGACAACTTACAATTTTTACCGAAGCCAATTAACCTACAAACCTGTATGTCTTTGGAGTGTGGGAAGAATCCGGTGCACCCAGAGAAAACCCACGTGGTCACAGGGAGATTGTACAAACTCCATACAGACAGCTCCCGTAGTCAGGATCGAACTCGGGTCTCCGGTGCTGTAGGGCAGCAATTCTATCGCTCTGTTACCGTGCTGCCCCAATGTCTAAAGGGTTTTTGCACAGGTTTTGTTTTGTATATATTCTGAATAAAGCTTATTTTTCCCAGGACACAGAACATATATGTGCTCTTCACACGCAGGGAGGTGGATGTGCAGGGTTCAAGGGAATATGGATAAACTGAGTGGATGAGTACAGAGGTGGAATATAATATAGGTAATGTCTTCATCCACAGACAAAGGAAAGAGGAGTACTTGGTTTAGGTATGTTACAAACTTACCTTTAGCGGCGCTGCAGTTCAGTCACTGGCCATGTGCGCGACTTTGGCGCCTTTGAGGGGGTGGGGGGGCGGGGTTAAAATGCGGTTTTCTGCTGCCATCCGGAATTATATTTTCACAGAGTGCGAGCTTTTGCTAAAGATTCGTTCTGACTGCCGGTAAGTGAAAACATTTTTTTAAAATCGCCCGACTATTTCAGCGCTGGAGTGAAATAAAAATTAGCTTCTAATGCCGTGAACGCCGACAACGTGGACGGATTTTACGTAGGGGACAGGTAAATGAAAGCTGTTTATTTTTTCATATAAACTTGCTTGTTTAGATGACCTTAATCAACATTTCATGTTGCGAAACGGTGATTTATTCCCCATACGAACCGGCAGTATTTTTCTCCCGATATGGGGTTTAAATTCACCGCAACCGCAACATTCCAATCCATTGCGTTCCATAAAATCCCACTCGCAAGCTGATTTAAATGGCCATTAATTTACGGGCATTAAACACTAAATTCCTTCGATTTGGCCTATAAATTCATAACAATGAGATTTAAAAATCATGTTATATTGTGAATTCTTGTGTGAATGTTATTTGGACACTTAGGCTTTTTAAAATTTTTTAATATTTTTTAAAGAAATGGATAGATGTTTAGATCTAGTAATTGAATTTTGCAATTAGCTACAATTGGGTAACTAACTGATTATATGCTTTAATTTCAGGTCATCCAAGTAAGATTGTTTCATATTTGTTTCAGAATACTTCAATCTATAATAACTGAAAATTTCTTTCAGTTCCCTTAATTTTTAAGAAAGTTATGGGTTTTTGACTGTCCTTGATCACAACTTTTGTGTTAAGTCAATGGAAAAGCAATAGGGAACAAGATGCTAATTTCCGAGTATGAAAATGGCCATAACTGTTTTAATACTGAAGATATGAAAGTGAATTAGGTGTCAAATTAAACTTCTTTTTATGCTTTATCTGATGGGATAAATTGCAGACTTGATTTTTTAAATCTCAAAATTTTGTAACGTTGCTACTTGGTTATTTGGTGAGAGATTATGTAGTGTTCCACGGAGCCGTGGGTGTGATTGTAAACACATTGTTGAAGTCCAGCATACAGATGACGCAAGTAATTAAGAAGCAAGTGAAATGCTGGCCTTTACGTAGAGACAATATGAAGAAAGGAAGTCTTACTGCAATGGTATGCGGCCTTGCTGAGATGTACCTGGAGTACAGTGTCCACTTTTAGTCTCCTGGCCTGAGAAACAATTCCTTGCAGCAGAGGAAGGGCAGCCAACATGCACCAGACTGAGAAGAGATTGAGTAGATTGGGATTGCGATCCATAAATCAAATCTCTAATCAAAGCAATTCTTAAAAGGCCCCACATCCTGTGTGTAGGGAGGACATTTCCTCGGTTCCAGGGGGCACAGATTCGGAATGGGGCGAGGAGTGAAAGGGGTTAGGGTCTGTGCTGATGATATCTCTTCACATTGTGAATACTCAACCCCACGATCTCCTGAAAACAAATCGAAATACAGATGGACGTGGGTGCAGTGTATGGAAATGTGTAGGAGGATAAAGCTCATCCGTGACCTTGTTGTATGTAGGAGCATATTCGAGGAGCGGGATGACTGACAATAGACAATAGGTGCAGGAGTAGGCCATTCGGCCCTTCAAGCCAGCACCACCATTCAATATGATCTCGGTTGATCATCCATGATCAGTACCCCGTTCCTGCCTTCTCGCCATTGCCCCTGACTCCGCTACCTTTAAGAGCTCAATCTAACTATCTTGAAAGCATCCAGAGAACTTACCTCGACTGCATTCTGAGGCTGAGAATTCCACAGATTCACAACCCTCTGTGTGAAAAGGTTTTTCCTTATCTCTGTTCTAAATGACCCACCCCTTATTCTTAAACTGTGGCCCCTAGTTCTGGACTCCCCCAACATCGGGAACATGTTTCCTGCCTCTAGCGTGCCCAAACCCTTATAATTCTTATATGTTTCAATAAGATCCCCTTTCATCCTTCTAAATTCCAGAGTATACAAGCCCAGCCGCTCCATTCTATCAACATATGACAATGCCATCATCCCAGGAAATAACCTTGTGAACCTACGCTGCACTCCCTTAATAGCAAGAATGTCCTTCCTCAAATTTGGAGAACAAAACTACAAACTGATACCAGTACCTGCTTCAATAGACCATAGACAATAGGTGCAGGAGTAGGCCATTTGGCCCTTCGAGCCAGCACCGCTATTCAATGTGATCATGGCTGATCACCCCCAATCAGTATCCCTGCCTACTCCCCATATCCCCTGACTACTATTTTTAAGAACCCTATCTAGCTCTCTGTTGAAAGCATCCAGAGAACCTGCCTCCACCGCCCTCTGAGGCGGAGAATTCCACAGACTCACCATTCTCTGTGAGAAAAAGTGTTTCCACGTCTCTATTCTAAATGGCTTACTCCTTATTCTTAAACTGTAGCTCCTGGTGCTGGACTCCCCCAACATCGGGAACATGTTTCCTGCCTCTAGCGTGTCCAAGCCCTTAACAATCTTATATGTTTCAATGAGATCCCCTCTCATCCTTCTAAACTCCCGAGTGTACAAGCCCAGCTGCTCCATTCTCTCAGCATATGACAGTCCCGCCATTTAGGGAATTAACCTTGTAAACCTACGCTGCACTCCCTCAATAGCACGAATGTCCTTTCTCAAATTAGGGGACCAAAACTGCACACAATACTCCAGGTGTGGTCTCACTAGGGCCGTATACAACTGCAGAAGGACCTCTTTACTCCTATATTCGATTCCTCTTGTTATAAAGGCCAACATGCCATTCGCTTTCCTCGCTGCCTGCGGAACCTGCATGCTTACTTTCATAGACTGATGAACAAGGACCCCCAGATCCCGTTGTACTTCCTATGTGCTTATGGGTTGCAGTGACACCGGGCTCACCCCATGCCCTTCACCCTGTGACCGTGGCCCGACAGAGGTTTGCAACGCGGAGTCCCAGGTTGACGGTGATGCAGCTGGCTCGGGGTCACTTGCCAGTGAACCCGGGCGGTGTAGGGGCCGACCTGGGATGAGGGGGCCACAACCTCCAGCCCCGCACCCTGAGATGTTAGGCAGGTGGGAGGGAGCAGAGCTGATGCTGGTGTGTGCAGAAGTCGGGGGTCTGGGTGCATCTGGTTCAGGACGACTAGACACCCCCCACCCTCCCCCTCCCCGATGCTCAGCAGAACACGAGCTGGATTTTCCAACCAAAGAAGTACGCTCCACTCACAACACGACAGTAGTGGGCTGGCATGCACTCCACTGTCACCAACCAGCACCAATGGCACCCCTCCCTCCAGCCTGGGGTGGGGTAATGGAGGCAGTGATTGGTGGGGTGATGATGGTGCAGGGGGTAGGGGTGTGGTGGAGGGGGGGGACAGGTAAGGGGGGGGGATGGTTGGGAGAAGGGGTGGTGCAGGGAGCGGTCGGGGTGTTGATGTGTGGTCGATAGGGCAGTGGCGATCGGGTGCACAGAGATTGGGAAAATGGTAAAGCGGTGTTTTGGGGTGGGGGGTTGGGATTTTTGGGAGAGGGGGTGTTTGGGGTCATGGTGGTGCTTGTTGCGATGGGGGTGCATGTTGGTTGGGGAGGTGAGTGGTTGGGGGGGGGTGATTGGTAGTGTGGGGGTAGGGATGGTTGGGGAGGTGGTGGGACAGTGATGGCGTTGGGGGGGGGGGGGGAAGAGGGTGGTGTAGGGGTGTTGGTGGGTGATTTGGGGATTGGTCAGGGAGGTAATGGGGCAGGGAAGGAGTGGTGGAGTGGGGGTGCGCGGTGATAGAGGAGGTGGGGGGGGGGGGGGTGATAGTGAGCCAGGGACAGTTTCTCAGGGTTGAAGCACCTTGGGCTACGGCGAGGTTTGCGCTGCAGCCTCCGCCTCCCGCCAGCCGTTGGTTGCCGCCCGCTAACTCCCGGCCCCGCTCCGCTCCTTCGGCGGGAGTTCGCGCCCTGGACTTTGTATCTGAGGGAACTTATGGGCCCCACCCTTGATCTGACCGGTCAGGGCAGCGCCTAGAGAGAGAGCGCCGGGCTGGGGGATGCGGGATGTAGGACAGCGGGCTGGGAGCCGGAGCCCGAGCCTCGCCCGCTGGGCGCCAGGCGGAGGTCTACCCGACCAGCAGCCACATACTCCCGGGGACCCACATCAGCCTCGCCGCCGCGACCCGCCTCTGGAGCGGGTTGAGGGAGGTCACACTGTCCGGGGCCGCACCCTTCACGTCCCGGATCCGGACTCAGCTGTCTGTTTGTGGAATGAAACTCTCCCGACACACAAGTACACGAGATAGGCTCAAAATGCTGGAGTTACTCAACGGGGGTCAGGCAGCATCTCTGGAGAAAGGGAACAGGGCGACGCTTCCTTCGGGTCGAGATCCTTCTTCACCCGAAACGTCACCTGTTGTCTGACCCGCTGAGTTACTCCAGCACTTATAGTGTGTCCATCTTCGGTTTAAACCATTCCTGCAGCTCCTTTTTCCACAAGTACATGTGTTCTGTTTGTGGGGTCTTACAGTGCGGGGTCTCCCCCATTATATCAGGGAACCCCCGACCCTCCGAGGCAGTGTCGATCTCGAGGTTGTAAAAGGCCTGAAGTCATGGAGTCAGCAGCAGTGACACGGTGAAGACTCGACCCCATGATCCAGCTCGTCTTCACACAGCCCCACGGCGCTTCTTTCTTTCAGAAACACACCCTGCTCCCTTTTGAACTGAACGGCAGATGGGATTTAATTCAGAGGAGTTTGGGGTTACGCACTTGGGAGGGGAACCAATAAAGATAGAAAATAGACGTTGAATGAAATTGCCTCAGGAAAAAAAAACCCAGAGGGGCCTCAGAACAGGTAGATAAGGTGGTGACGAAGGCATGCAAGACATTTGCCTTCATTACCCGGGCACACACTATAAGAGCGGGGGGGGGGGGGGTGATGGTACGAATTAATGAAGCATTGGTTAGGCCACAGCTAGAGTGTTGTATATAGTCTGATCACACGTGCTTTATATATCCACCAGAGAAAGGATGTGTGACGGTGCACAGGAAATTCACCTGGATGGTGCCTGGGGTGGAGTTTCAGATGACAAGAGACTCCATAGGCTGAGTTTGTTTTCCTTGGAGCAAAGTAAGCTGAGGATGGACCTGATACAACTATAACGTTGTGCGGGGATAGACTGGTTGTAGAAGACTTTCCCTATCGCAAAGGCATCTAAAACTAGTGGGCATAGGTTTAAGATAAGGGGTAAGAGGTTCAGAGGGGGATTTGGGGAAAAATGTTTTCACCCAGAGGGTCGATGCAAAATGGAATGCACTGCCTGCGATGATGCTGAGACAAAGACTCTCGCAACATTGAAGTGGCGACATGAGTAATGGCACTGTCAAAGGTTGGTCTAAGTGCTGGTAAATGGTGTTGGTAAAGGTAGGTCCTGGATATGGTGGACCAAAAGGCCGTTTCTGTACTGGGTGACAGTGAGTAATCATCATCAGTGTCTTCTCTCAGCAACATCTCCAGCCTCGAGGGCAGTTACATTTAGTCCATGGGACACACCACATCATTCACATGGCCAACAGCAACTCCCTGAGCAAATAATATGATGACTCTATTACGGAGGGAGATGACCAAGCACACCGTTCCAAAGATGTTCTTGAAGCCTTCGTGAAGCAAAATCCCTGGATTGATTCCCCTGAATCTCAGCCCATTTTGACTACTCATAATGGAGAAGGGGCATTTGGGATGTTATTACAAACCTCGAGTCCTTGCATCAGAGGTACACACAGATCCTGTGTTAATGGTGGAACGGGCGCGTCCTTGATCCTGAGGAACCGCCTGAAGAAGAATCTGCTCTGTGGAGAGGCTGTGATATTTGCATGTGGTGCTCCACAGAGGGGCAAAGAGCAATTTGGCAGGGTGATGACCTGCAGTGGGCCATAGAACATAACATATACAGTACAGCACCGGAACAAGCTCTTGGGTTCACAGTGTCCGTGCTGAACATTATACTAATTTAAACTAATCTCCTCTGACTGCACGTGATCCATATCCCTCCATACCCTGCATGTCTATATGTCTATCTAAAAGCTTCTTAAATGTCATTATCGTATCTGCCTCCTCCAGGAATTTGTCACTCTCTATATAAAAAATACTTGCTCTGCACTTCTTCTTTGTCTGAAGCCTAGTCAGTATTCCCAAGAGGACAGTGTCGTCTAATCTGCATTCAGATCAAGAGATGGACTGTCTTATCTGTAGCCTCCTTAATGCAGGCTGTGTTTTCAACAGCAGTTTCCTATACTCTTGTGGGATTGAATTATCCGTTTCATTGAATAGATTCATAGACTTCAGAAACAGGCCCTTCAGCCCACTGTGTCTGTGTAGGCCATCAAACATAATCACATTTTTTCTTGTGTATTCCCACCGACACTATTCCCTTGACGATTTAGGTTTCAGTTTATTACTGTCAGTGTAGTGAAGAGCTTTGTTTTGCATGCTATCCATTCAGATCAGATAATGCTACACTTAAATGCATCAGGTCAAACACAAGTACAATAGGCAGAGCAAAGGGGAAGATAGGAGTGCAGAATATAGACTCATAGAGTGATACAGTGTGGAAACAGGCCCTTCGGCCCAACTCGCCCACATATAGTTCTCTGCATTGTAGAGCCTCAATTCCATATACAAAGTCCAATGTCTGCAACGGGATATAGGTGAATCAGACAGTACCCTGGCTATGGAATGGCTGTTCAGAAGCCTAATAACAAATGGGAGTCTGGTGATGTGTGCTTTCAAGCTTCTGTATCTTTTGCCTGATCGGAGAGGGAAGAAATAGGATTTTCCAGGACGCGACTTATTTGATTTTGTTCATAAGTTATAGGAGCAGAATTAGGCCAATAGACAATAGGTGCAGGAGTAGGCCATTTGGCCCTTCGAGCCAGCACTGCCATTCAATGGTACTGATTGGGGATGATCATCCATGATCACATTGAATGGCGGTGCTGGCTCGAAGGGCCGAATGGCCTACTCCTGCACCTATTGTCCATTGTCTATTGATCATGGCTGATCATCCCCAATCAGTACCCCGTTCCTGCCTTCTCCCCATATCCCCTGACTCCGCTATTATTAAGAACCCTATCTCGCTCTCTCTTGATAGCGTCCAGAGAACCTGCCTCCACCGCTCTCTGAGGCAGAGAATTCCACAGACTCACCACTCTCTGTGAGAAAATGTGTTTCCTCGTCTCCGTTCTAAATGGCTTCCCCCTTATTCTTAAACTGTGGCCCCTGGTTCTGGACTCCCCCAACATCGGGAACATGTTTCCTGCCTCTAGCGTGTCCAAGCCCTTAACAATCTTATATGTTTCAATGAGATCCCCTCGCATCCTTCTAAACTCCAGAGTGTACAAGCCCAGCCGCTCCATTCTCTCAGCATACGACAGTCCCGCCATCCCGGGAATTAACCTTGTAAACCTACGCTGCACTCCCTCAATAGCAAGAATGTCCTTCCTCAAATTAGGGGACCAAAACTGCACATAATACTCCAGGTGTGGTCTCACTAGGGCTCTGTACGACTGCAGAAGGTCCTCTTTGCTCCTATATTCGATTCGTCTTGTTAGAAAGGCCATTTGACCCATCAAGTTTACTTCCCCATTTGATCATGGCTGATCTTTCCCTCTCAACTCCATTCTCCTGCCTTCTCCCCTTAACTCCTGACACCCGTACTAATCAAGAATTAATCAATTTCTGCCTTACAAAAACCTATTGACGGCCTCCATAGCCTTCTGTGGCAATGAATTCCACAGTTTCATCATCCTGAAGCAATTCCTGCTCATCTCCTTTCTGAAGGTACATCCTTTTATCCTAAGGCTATGGCTTCTTGTCCCTGACTCCCAATAGTGGAAACATCCTCTCTATGTCCATTCTATCCGGGGTTTTCACTATTTGGTAAGTTTCAATGAGCTCCCCCTCATCCTTCTAAACACCAGTGCAGACAGGCCCAGTGCCGTCAAACACTCTTGCTGGCTGCGTTACTGAGGCAGTGTGAAGTGCAGAGGGAGTTAATGGTGGGATCTGCTATGTTTGGTGGACTGGGCTACATTTATAACTCACTGGAATTTCTTGCGATGTTCCCAAACCACACCAGCCACTCGTCTTTGACATTGGGAGGAAACCAGAGGACCCAGAGGAAACCCACGTCATCAAAGGGAGAACATGCAAACTCCACACAGACAGTACCCAAGGTCTGGATTGAACCTGTGTCTCTGATGTTGTGTGACATTCTTGCCAACCACTGCAGCATTATGTTTTCCGCAGCTTCCTTGTTGCGCTACAGAGCTGCTCTGTAAAGGGTCTCTGTGGCAGCTGCTGTGATGTTCTACAAAAAGGCAGCCAGCATAATCAGAGATCCACACCACCCTGGCCACACTCCCATTTCACCCCTCCCATCGGGAAGAAAGTACAGGAGCCTGAAAACTGTAACGTCCAGGTTCAGGAATAGCTTCTTCCCAACAGCCATTCGGCTATTAAACACTCCAACCTCAAATAAGTTCTGAACTACGTGGATTATTACTGTTTTTATTGCACTATTAGTGTTATTTTTGTGTGTGTACGTAAATGTCCGTATGTAAACATAGTACACAGTAAACAATATTATAAATGAGAGAGAAAAAAGTATATACACATACTCACAAATACACATATGTATAGATCATATATATATATATGTGTGATATATATGTGTATTTGTGAGTATGCGCATATATATATATATATATATATATATATATATATATATGATCCATATGTGTGTGTGTGTGTGTGTGTGTGTGTGTGTGTGTGTGTGTGTGTGTATATGATCTATATTTATGTGTATTTGTGAGTATGTGTATATACCTTTTTCCTCTCTCGTTTATTATATTGTTTACAGAGTACTATGTTTACATGTTCTTTTGTGCTGCTGAAAGCAAGAATGTCATTGTTCCATCTGGGACATATGACAATGAAACACTCTTGACTTGCTGTCCTCTCACAGAGTTACCTGTAGCCTTGGAGTAGTTCTGGGCCCTGTGCTGCTTACAGTCTGTACTGTACAGTGAGACTGCTTTTAGTCACCAGTGCAGTTCCAGATCGCACCTGTTTAGATGAATCGTTGGAGCGTGACCTCACTCAGCAGAAATGCAGATCGATGGCCAGAGTCGGATGCTGTTCCCGCCATTCCCACAGGTGAGGGTGGGCAAAGTGGCGGCAAGACAAACACACCTGTACTCCCCTGGGAACCCAGCCAGCTGACGAAGGAGGGAATTAAGTGCTTGGCTCTGTTTCACCAGCCATTCATCTTAACTAAGCACCTGCCCATTTTGCACACTATTACATTCATTTACTGATGACGAGAGTATTTGTGGGAGTGCCAGATTAATCTCAGTGCCTGTTGGACTGTTAGTGACACTGCAAAGTCCGTGATGGTGTTAATGTTGCTACTAAACTCAGAGTTAGCATCACTGCCAAATACACGGTCTCTGTTCATGAAAGTAATTACTGACAATGCTTGTGTTCGCACAAGATAACCTGTTAGTTGTGTATTATTCAGTGTTTATTCTGACCACTGTATTACAAAGGGGTGTGTTCTGAAAATAAAAATTGTTATATATATATATATATATATATATATATATATATATATATATATTAGACTAAGCGGGACCCGTTGGGTCCCATGTTCACACGGGAGAGCTGGTCCCCCGACGCAATATTCCACCACTCCAACAATTCCAATATTGGTGGTCTGTGGGGGCGCTTTCTGGAGTGCTGGTATGGGTTCTTGGAGTGGCAGCTCAGTCCCTCAAGCCTGATGTGCTGGCAGCTCACTCATGGCTGGTGGGCTGGCAGTTCATTCATGGCTATTCCTTGAAATTCCATTTCAAGCACGGTGCAAGGCCACCAAATTCAAATCCATTTTACTACCATTTCAAGCAGGGTGCAAGGCCACCAAATTCAAGTGCATTTTCTTACCACTTCGAGCAGGGTGCAATGCCACCAAATTCAAGTGCAGTTTCCTACCACTTCAAGCAGGGTGCAAGGCCACGGAATTCAAGTGCAGTTTCCTACCACTTCAAGCAGGGTGCAAGGCCACCAAATTCAAATGCATTTCATGCAGGGTGCAACGCCACCACATTCAAATAGAGTTTCATACCATTTAATACAGGGTGCAAGGCCACCACATACAAAACACCAAACACACAGTTCAGTAGACATTCAGTGTGTTCAGTTTATTTGCAGCTCAGACAATCGTGACCTCTCCCTCCCCCATTATGCAGAGACTGAGCCACACCCACACTTCCGGGTTTTATAACCCCTCCCCCTCCCACCGGAAAAGGTGTGGCCTTCATGACAGGAGAGCGATTCTCAACATTTTTTAAACGCTAATAACACTTTTATCTTTCATTGATGGGAAGAATCCTCTGCACCTGCTGAGCGGAGGGGGGCTGAGTAAGATGGCCAAAAATCACAGCGGTAAGTGGTGGCGTTTTACCTAAAATCAATATACAGTGCAAACAGGAAGTTAGCCAAAGCCCCCAAGCCACCATTTGCAGTAGTGCCTTTTCATAGAATCATAGAATCATAGAAAATAGGTGCAGGAGTAGGCCATTCGGCCATTCGAGCATGCACCACCATTCAATATGATCATGGCTGATCATCCAACTCAGTATCCTGTACCTGCCCTCCCTCCATACCCCCTGATCCCTTTAGCCACAAGGGCCACATCTAACTCCCTCTTAAATATAGCCAATGAACTGGCCTCAACTACCTTCTGTGGCCGAGAATTCCACAGACTCACCACTCTCTATGTGAAAAATGATCTTCTCATCTCGGTCCAAAAATACTTACCCCTTATCCTTAAACTGTGACCCCTTGTTCTGGAGTTCCCCAACATCGGGAACAATCTTCCTGCATCTAGCCTGTCCAACCCCTTAAGAATTTTGTAAGTCTCTATAAAATCCCCCCTCAATCTCCTAAATTCCAACGAGTACAAGCCAAGTCAATCCAGTCTTTCTTCATATGGAAGTCCTGCCATCCCAGGAATCAGACTGGTAAACCTTCTCTGTACTCCCTTTATGGCAACTTCACTTCAAGCCAAAGCCCCCAAGCCACCATTTGCAGCAGCACCTTTTCACTTTACTTCAAAGCAACCATATTTTCCTTTTCAAACCACATTAAGGGCACTCACAGTTGAGTAGACATGTGTCCAGTGCTATTCAGAGCTCAGAGAGGTGTGACCCTCTGGTTCCTCGATCTTGCAGAGACTGAGTGAGGCACACCACTTCCTGGTTTTATAGTCCCTTCCCTCCCTCCAGCAGGGGCAGCAGAGAGAATTGGGAATTTGTTAAAAACATAAATATCTCTTTGATTTTTCATCAATGGGGAAAATCCTGTGGTCCCGGAAGGCGGAGGGGGGTTCTGTGCGAGCTGGCCAAAAATGATGGTCGTAGGTGGCGGCGTTCTCTTGGGAAACACAGCACAGCGAGCCAAAACCGGTCAAGATCAGACTTTTAGTAATATAGATAGATAAATGACAAAATATCTTCTAAAAAGTTATTTCTTTTGGATTTGATATTTAGTTGTTATTTTTTCTCACAAAAAAATCCTTAGTAGTGATTTTTAAATTCCATATTTCAAATGTTTGGGTTGTGATTGGAAAATTCTGTTAAGGATGAAATTCCATTACTCGGTCTCATAATGCAGAGATTTGCTGTGTTAGTTAGTGATGGTGTTACATAATTCTTTAAATAGTTTAATAATTATTTTACAACATAGCAGTCCATTCAACCCATTGAGTCAATGCCAGCTCTGAGAGCATTCCCATTCCCCCACTCATTTCCCAGTAACCTATTCTCCCTCATGTGCCTAACCCTTGCCAGCCGCTTCTCTTGCCACCTGTGACACTGGGGGCAATTCACAGTCGTCAGTTAACCTAACTACCAACCAGCACCTCTGGAACAAAACCGGAGGACCAGGAGGAAATGCACAGGGTTATGGAGAGGAGATGCAAACTACACATCGACCACTCCTAAGGTCAGGATTGAACCCAGGTCAATGGAAGTCAGAGGTAGCAGCTCTGCACACTGCACCATTATGTTGCTCTTTTCAACGCCATTCAAATTCAAATTAACATTTATTGTTTGGATAATTTTAATATTGAAATTAGCATTTATGCAGAGTTTCGTGCTAGCACTGGCAGTATTGTTGTTATTAAAATTAGTTTCAGAGTGTTGCTGGTGTTAAGTTTTATATTAATGTTAACCCTAGTATTACATTAAATCTGTTAAGTTAAGGCTTGATATTTTACTATGGTTTTAGTTATGGTTCTACAGGGGTTAATTTAATGTATTTATTTTTAAAATATATATTTTTATTAGAAGCAATGTACAGTAGTATAAACCGCGGCATATGACAAAATACAGAGTGAAAGAACGAGAAAAAGAAAGAGTGAAGGAAGTAGCGATGTGTAAACCCCTAGACGACCAGATGTGCAGTCCAGGGGTGAACAAGTGATAGCCTATAGAAAAATAAAGACAAAAACCCATAAAATAATGAAAAAAGAAAGAAAAGAAAAGAGAAAAAGAAAGGGAAAAAAGGGAACCTTATGTGTGGATATACCTGCTTCATATCTCACCGCACCCATCACCCAGTTCGTGAATCGGTTTATTTCCAGAGTCTTGTTGCACCGTACTATACTTGTAATGAATCAATAAAAGGAGACCATGTCTTTAAAAATTATTCTGATTTTCCTGCTCAGACGAGTCTCATATCTTCAAGATGTAGCGTGTCCGACATGCTTGTGATCCACATTTTAAGCGTTGGGGTGGATGCATTTTTCCAAACTGCAAGTATACTTTTTTTGCCATTATCAGGCCGTAGTTAAGGAAATGTCTTTGAAATATTGATAGCTCAGAGCAGGCACCTGTTGTTCCAAAAATAATCAATTCTTTATGGGGGGGGTTCAGTTTTGTTTTTAATAATTTTGTAAAGATTTCAAAGATTTCTTTCCAAAATTTATGGAGTTTTATGTAGGAGGCGAAGGAGTGTGTTATAGTTGCTTCTTGAGATAAACATTTGTCACAGATGGGGGATACATTTGGAAATATTTTGTTCAGTTTAGCTTTCGAGTAATATAGTCTATGTAATATTTTAAATTGGATTAGAATATGTCTTACATTAATCGAAGTTATGTACATATACAAGATATTAATCCCATCTGTCTTTGGGAATTTTTAAACTTAATTCCTGTTCCCACTCTCTTCTAATTGCATTAGAGGATGGAATTTCTATATTTAGAATGATATTATACAAGTATGATATTAAATTATTTGCCTCTGCGTTTCTATTCATACCTTCATCTAATATATCTGGCATCAGAGTTTGATACTCGTGTGGATATTTCTTCAAATAATCTCGAATTTGAAGAAATCTAAAATATTGATTACCTCTCAGATTGTATTTGGATTTTAATTTCTGAAATGATAAAAGGTTTCCCATTTCGTACAAGTCTCCAATCTTTTTGATTCCTAGTCTTTCCCAGTGAGTAAACGTTTTCTACAAGGGTCAATTTTACTGCATATGCTTGTTTGGTAATAATTTTGAGGATTGTTTTGGTCTTTGTGTTAAAATTAATATTAATCGAGTTTATGTTAATGGAAAAGTTATCATAGCTGGCTATTGCTGGTAAAATTAACGTTGCTGTTAGTGCTCAAATAATCCTAATGTTAAAGCTATTGTTAAAATGTTCAGATTAGTTTCAAAATTAGTTGCATTACAAATTTGGTTGGTGTTCAGCATTACTCCCAATGGATTAGGAAGTGTTAGGTTTAGGAATGTTAGAAGATGTAGGAATCTTTCCAGGGTTAGTGTTGCATGAAGAGATTTTGGCATCCTGATTTAAAGATAGAGCATTTAACAGGCCCTTTGGCCCACCAAGTCGGTGCTGACCAGCGATCATCCGTACACTAGTTCTATCCTACACTAGGGACAATTTATAGATGTCATTTAACCTATAAATCTGCATGCCTTTGGAATGTGGGAGGAAACTGAAGCACCCGGAGAAAACCATGCATTCAAGGGGAGAACGTTCAAACTCCACACAGACAGCACCCATAGTCAGGATCGAACCTGGGTCTATGGCGCTGTAAGGCAGCAACTCTACCGTTGTGCCACTGAGCTACCCTAATTTGAGTTAGTGTAATATGGAGGAAGGTCAGAGCAAGGATTAAGGATAGCATGGATATTGAACCTGAGGCTAGGCTTAGTTTTAGGCCCCTGTCATTATTCCCTTCTGCCTGCCTATTCCAAGATTGTCACCATTAGGAGCCCTGAGGGATCTGTCCCCTCTCTCCCCTGGACTCTGCTGAGACAGCAGCTGGGACAGTTGCAATGTTTACATCTGATTACACCTCTGGCAAGCAGTGGTTGCTTCTCTGTGTTAAAATCATCACAGGAACATAGGTTGGTGTTGTGGTTGGAAACCTGGATGTGTCAACCATGCTCCTGAAGATGAAAGAGAATGAGAAGAATCACAAGGTTCTTGTTAAGCGCTGGGCTCTTTTAGGGTGACGGAATCATAAATTAAACATCTAGCATTGCTTTATCCAGAGGTACTTGCTTTGGGCAACTCACCATCTCTGTGGTCTGCGTGTGGTCTCTGATCTGTGGCTACGTCATTCAGTATCACTGACATCTAATGTTGAAGTATTTCCAAACTACAACACAGGAAACTATTCTGCCCATTGGGTCCAGGCTGACTCCCAGCAGAGCAATTCTATCCGTCCCATCCCTCTCATTTTCCTATGACCCTGCAATTTGTTCTCTCTTGTGTTCCCATTAGATTATTTTTTCCACTTACCTACATTCCAGGGTAAACTGTCGGCATGTCTTTAGGATGTTAGCGGAAACAAGAGCAATGATTGATGTGTAGGAAAAGAACTGTAGATGCTGGATTAAATCGAAGGTAGACACAAAATGCTGGAGTAACTCAGCGGGACAGACAGCATCTAAGCAATTATTGTTCACTTGTTCGTTACCTTTATTTCCATTTTACTGCTATGTTTTAAACAAAGTGTAAGCATTAGAGCAGCACAGTGGAGCAGCTGGTAGAGCTGCTGCCTTACAGTGCCAGAGACCCTCGGGTGATGTTTAAGTGGAGTTTACATATTCTCCCTGTGATCACGTGGGTTTCCTCTGGGTGCTCTGGTTTCCTCCCACATTCCAAAGACGTGCAAGTTTGTAAGTTCATTGGCCTCTATAAATTGCTCTTATAAAGTGTTAGGAAGTGGATGAGAAAGTAAGATAATAGAGAACAAGTGTGAACTGGTGATCGATGGTCAGCATGGACTCAGTGGGCTGAAGGGCCATGCTGTATCTCTATCTTATGATAGTGGTGCGGAAGAGGCTTTTAGATAGGCACATGGATAGGCAGGGCATGGAAGGATATGGATCACGTGCAAGCAGTAGGGATTTGTTTAATTTGGCATCATGTTCAACACAAACATTGTGGGTTCTGGGGCCTGCTCATTTGCCAAATTGTTAATCTCTTATCATGGATGTTATTGGATACCTTGTGGAAGTCCAAACATACATTAAGCGTTTTTCCTCAACCACTCCACAACATATATTAAAAACGTCCAGTAAATTTGTCAAGCACGATCTCCCTCTCACAAATCCATGCTAACTTTAACCGATCCTGGCATTGTTTTCCAAAAGTTAAACCTTTAATAACGCACTCCCGCACTTTCCCCGCTATTGCTATTTATGCTAAACATGTTAAACTAACCCCTTCCGCCTGCCCAAGATCCATATCCCTCCATACCTTGCATATCAAGCTCACTTGTCAGTAATTCCTGTTTGCACTACCTGCCTTTTTTATACAGTCGTGTTGGCTACCCTCCAATCCATTGGAACTGTTCCAGAGTCTACAGAACTTTGGAAAATGATCAGTAATGCATCTATTAAATCTAGGGCCACTTCCTTAAGCACTCTGCGAAGTAGATTATCAAATCCCAGGGGGTTAATCAGCCTTCAGTCCTGGTGCAGATAGCATGCAACAAAAATCTTTTCACTGTACCTCAGCACAGGTGACAATAAACTAAAGTAAGCTTCAATTTCCCAAACACCATTTCCCAGCTAATAGTCATTCACTTTTGTTCCCCTTCACCCTGGACCGCATGTTTCCCAACATCTCTATGAGGTTATTTATGTCCTCTTTTGTGAAGATGCAAAGTGTGTATCTTGCCCATTCTAAATTCTTTCAGTTCTGACTGTGAGGAACTCACATTTGTTTTCCTTGATCTTTTTCTCTTCACAAATCTACAGAAGCTTTTACGGTCAGCTTTTGTTTTTCTCTGCAAGCTCTATGGGAAATAGAAACATAGAAACATAGAAAATGCAGGAGTAGGCCATTCGGCCCTTCGAGCCTGCACCGCCATTCAATATGATCATGGCTGATCATCCAACTCAGTATCCTGTACCTGCCTTTCTCCATACCCCCTGATCCCTTTAGCCACAAGGAATCAGTCTGGTGAACCTTCTCTGTAGTCCCTCTATGGCAAGAACGTCTTTCCTCAGATTAGGAGACCAAAACTGTACGCAATACTCCAGGTGTGGCCTCACCAAGACCCTGTACAACTGCAGTAGAACCTCCCTGCTCTTGTATTCAAATCCTTTTGCTATGAATGCCAACATACCATTCGCTTTCTTCACAGCCTGCTGCACCTGCATGCCTACTTTCAATGACTGGTGTACCATGACACCCAGGTCTCGTTGCATCTCCCCTTTTCCTAATCGGTCACCATTCAAATAATAGTCTACTTTCCTGTTTTTGCCACCAAAGTGGATAACCTCACATTTATCCACATTATACTGCATCTGCCCACTCACCCAGCATATCCAAGTCACCTTGCAGCCTCCTAGCATCCTCGTCACAGCTAACACTGCCCCCCAGCTTCGTGTCATCCGCAAACTTCGAGATGTTGCATTTAATTCCCTTGTCCAAATCATTAATATATATTGTAAATAGCTGGGGTCCCAGCACTGAGCCTTGCGGCACCCCACTAGTCACTGCCTGCCATCCTGAAAATGACCCGTTCACTCCTACTCTTTGCTTCCTGTCTGCCAGCCAGTTCTCTATCCACATCAATACTGAACCGCCAATACTGTGTGCTTTAAGTTTGTATACTAATCTCTTGTGTGGGACCTTGTCGAAAGCCTTCTGACAGTCCAGATATAACACATCCACTGCTTCTCCCTTATCCACTCTACTAGTTACATCCTCAAAAAATGCAATAAGATTTGTCAGACATGATTTACCTTTTGTAAATCCATGCTGACTTCGTCCAATGATTTCACCACTTTCCAAATGTGCTGCTATCCCATCTTTAATAACTGACTCTAGCAGTTTCCCCACTACCGATGTTAGACTAACTGGTCTGTAATTCCCCGTTTTCTCTCTCCCTCCTTTTTTTAAAAGTGGAGTTACTTTTTAACTTTTTTACTATCTCCCCACAACAGTAAGGAGATAGGGGACCTGAATGTGTAGCTGAGGGGCTGATGCAGGGGGCTGGGATTTCGATTTCTAGATCATTTGGGCAGGGGTGGCCTGTACAAAAGTGATGGACATTCTGGCAGGCAGGTTTTCTATTGCTACAATGATGGGCTTAAACAAAACAGTGGGGGTGTGGAGAAAACAATGTGAAAGCGTATCCATGCAGCTAACTGGAGAGAGAGTGCAGGAAGGGTCAGGTTTAAACTAACAGCGCAGGGGAATGGGAACCAATGCAAGGAGACAGAGGGCCATAAAAGGAGGACAGAAGCAAAAGGTAGAAGGGAGATAAGAAAAACTAACCTGAAAGCTTTGTGCCTTAATGCGAGGAGCATTCGTAACATGGTGGATGAATTGAATGTGCAGTTAGTAGTTAAGGAATATGATATAGGTGGAATTACAGAGGCAGAATTACGATATGATATAGTTGGAACTATAGACAGAAAGGAAGAGGAAGTGGGGTGACATTGCTGGTTAAAGAGGAGATTAATGCAATATTAAGGAGAGACATTAGCTTGGATGGTGTATAATGGGTATGGGTAGAACTGCGAAATAGCCACTGGAAGAACACGCTTGTTGGAGTTGTATACAGACCACCAAACAACAGTAGAGAGGTTGGGGATAGCATCAAGCAGGAAATTAGGGATGCGGGTAGCAAAGGTACAGCAGTTTTCATGGGCGACTTTAATCTACATATAGATTGGCCAGCTAAATTGGTAGCAGCGCTGAGGAGGAGGATTTCCAGGAATATTTTTTTTAAACCAATATGTAGAAGAACCGACTAGAGGACAGGACATCGTAGACTGGGTATTGTGTAATGAGGAAGGATTAGTTAGTAATCTTGTTGTGCAAAGCCCCTTGGGCAACAGTGACCATACTATGGTGGAATTCTTCATTAGGATGGAAAGTGACATGGTTCATTCAGAGACTAGGGTCCTGAACTTGAATAAAGGAGACTTTGAAGGTACGAGATGGGAATTGGCTAGGATAGGCTGGCAAATTAAACTTAAAGGGTTGACAGTGGAGATGCAATGGCAAAGATCTGAAGACCGCATGTATGAACTCCAGAAATTGTTCATCTCTGTCTGGCGAAGAAATTAAATGAGGAAGGCGGCTCAACCATGGCTAATGAGGGAAATCAAGGATAGTGTTAAATCCAAGGAAAAGACATATAAATTGGCCAGAGGAAGCAGAAGACCGGAGGACTGGGAGAAATTTAGAACTCAACAGAGGACGACAAAGGAGTTAATTAAGAGGGGGAAAAAAGAGCATGAAAGAAAGCTTGCAGGGTATATAAAAACTGACTCTAAAAGCTTCTTTAGATTTGTAAAAAGGAAAAGATTAGTGAAGACAAATGTAGGTCCCTTACAATGAGAGACAGGTGAATTTATAATGGGAAACAAAGAAATGGCAGAACAGTTAAACAAGTACTTTGGTTCTGTCTTCACGAAGGAAGCCACAAATAATCTCCCAGAAATACTAAGGGACTAAGGATCTAGTGGGAGGAACTGAAGGGAATCCACATTAGTCAGGAAATGGTGTTGGGTAAACTATTGGGACTGAAGACGGATAAATCCTCAGGGCCTGATGGTCTGCTTCCCAGAGTACTCAAGGAGGTGGCCCTAGAAATCGTGGATGCATTGGTGATCATTTTCCAATGTTCTCTCGACTCTGGACTAATTCCTGTGGACTGGAGGGTAGCCAATGTAAGAAAGGAGGGAGGGAGAAAACGGGGAATTATAGACCAGTTAGCCTTACATAGGTAGTGGGGAAGATGCTCGAGGCGATTGTTAAAGATGTTATAGCAGCGCATTTCGAAAGCAGTGATTGGACCGTTCAAAGTCAGCATGCATTTATGAAGGGGAAATCATGCTTGACTAATCTTCTGGAATTGTTTGAGGATGTAACAAGTAGAATGGATAAGGGAGAGCCAGTGGATGTGGTGTATCTGGACTTTCAAAAAGCCTTTGCCAAGGTCCCACACAAGAGATGAGTGTGCAAAATTAGATCACATAGTATTGAGGGTAGGGTATTAACATGGACAGAGAACTGGTTGGCAGACAGGAAGCAAAGAGTAGGAATTAACAGGTTATTTTCAGAATGGCAGGCAGTGACTAGTGGGGTGCCGCAAGGCTCAGTGCTGGGACCCCAGTTATTTACAATATATATTAACAATTTAGATGAGGGAATTAAATATGACATCTCCAAGTTTGCAAATGACACAAAGCTGGGTGGCAGTGTGAGCTGTGATGAGGATGTAATGAAGTTGCAGGGTGACTTGGATAGGTTGGGTGAGTGGGCAGATGCATGGCAGATCCAGTATAATGTGGATAAATGTGAGGTTATCCACTTTGGTGCAAGAACAAGAAGGCAGATATTATCTGAATGGCGTCAGGTTAGAAAAAGGGGAGGTGCAACGAGACCTGGGTGTGCTTGTACATTAGTAACTGAAAGTAAGCATGCAGGTACAGCAGGCAGTGAAGAAAGCCAATGGCATGTTGGCCTTCATTGCGAGAGGATTTGAGTTTAGGAGCAAGGAGATCCGACTACAGTTGTACATGATTCTGGTGAGACTGCACCTGGAGATTGTGTGCAATTTTGGTCTCCTAATTTGAGGAAGGACATTATTGCTATTGAGGGAGTGCAGCGTAGGCTCACCAGGTTAATTCCCGGGATGGCGGGACTAACATACAGTATGATGAAAGAATGGGTCGACTGGGCTTGTATTCACTGGAATTTAAAAGGATGAGAGGGGATCTTATAGAAACATATAACATTCCTAAAGGATTGGACAGGCTAGATGCAGGAAAAATGTTCCTGATGTTGGGGGAGTCCAGAACCAGGGGTCACAGTTTAAGAATAAGGGGTAAGCAATGTAGGACTGAGATGAGGAAAAACATCTTCACCCGTAGATTTGTGAATCTGTGGAATTCTCTGCCAGTGCAGTGGAGGCCAATTCACTGGATGTTTTCGAGAGAGTTAAATTTAGCTCTCGGGGCTAAAGGAATCAAGGGATATGGGGAAAAAGCAGAAACTGGGAACGAATTTTAGATGATCGGCCATGGTGATCATATTGAATGGCGGTGCTGGCTCGAAGGGCCGAATGGCCTTCTCCTGCACCTATTTTTCCTATGTTTTCTACGTTCTATGTTTTTCTGCCACCGGCCACCCACGGTCCTGGCCGGGATCAACAGGCAGGTACTTCTCGTTGTTGCCATCCACCCATCCTCCCTCCCCGCCCGGGTCGGCCATCGGGCAGCCATTCTCATCACTCATGGCCGGTTGTGAGAGCGGGTAGAAGAAGCTGTCCCTCCCAGTCGGCAGGTTGTGCTCTCGCTCGGATTCCCCTCCTCAGAACCGGAGTGGTGTGGGTCGTCCTTGACCCCGGGGAGACTGTGGAAATAAGAGGACCCCTCTCCTGCACAGGCGTCAAACTTCCTGCGTGTCTCCAGGGACTCACGGGACCACCCGCGACATTGTTTTGACGCCCTGCCTTTTCCTCTGGGGCAGTGTCCCCTCCCCAAGGGCCAATGGTGTTCGCACCTTCGGTTCTGAGGATTGGAAGACGCCTGGACGTGGTCTTTCAATGAGGGCCGGGCGTGGCACATCAATTACCAAATGGGTTTATAGAGCTCGGTCACAGTCCACACAAGAGGCCCAAGATTAGACGCGGGCGTGCACACAGATACTCATGTACATGCACGCAACACACAGCCTCCCCGTGCCCTTCACCTTTATCCTCCCCCACCTGCTTATTCTAGAAGACCTCTATCCCAGGCTGTCTACAACATTTCAGTTACATTCCCACATAGATTTTCCTTCTGTACAACAATTTAATCGCCAGTCTGAAGAAGGGTCTCGACCCGAAACGTCACCCAACCATTCCTTCTCTCCAGAGGTGCTGCCTGTCCCGCTATTACTCCAGCTTTTTGTGTCTATCCTCCATTTAATTTCCAATGCTGGCCTGCTTCCCAGCTCTGGACTTCTTCTCCTGCCTTCCTTAAGGGCCTGTCCCACCAGCATCCGACTCCATGCGATGAGCGCGATCAAACTAGAAGCAGGGGCTGCGCGGAGGTCGGGTGATCCCTGTACAGGGCCGTTCCCACCAGCATCCGACTCCATGCAATGAGCGCGACCAAACCGGCAGCGAGGGCAGCGCGGAGGTCGGGTGAGTGGCGCAACGCAGCGCAAAGTGAGGCGAACTTGGAGCAAAGTCTTAAGGTAAGTTCGCCAGGACAGAGAGGGGCACAGAGGCACACACACACACAGAGGGCCACGGAGCCACACACATAGAGGGTCACGGAGGCACCTACTGATAGGGTCACGAAGGCACGATGTCGGGGCGGTGTGTAATGCGTCGAGGCGACTGCGAGCCGACAAGCCGTTGCCGCGCGGAATTTTTGAACATTGTCAGTTTTTCGGAGCTCCGCGCGATGTCGGGACGAACTCCGCACAATTCTGGCGATCGAAGTGGGACCGGCCCCGCGACGCCGGACGGCTCAAGCAACCACGTTAGGTCGCTCTCATCGCATAGAGTTGCATGCTGGTGGGACAGGCCTTTCAAAGGACTCTCCTTTGATCTACATCTCGTCCAGCCCTTTGGCACTAACCCTCATTGACACCAGTCCATTCTCAGGACTAGAGGCAAATCTGAGTTCGCCCCCCTCCCCCGCAACCTTGCCCCACGCCCCTGGCCTGGCCCTGCTTCCTCACTCTTGTTGCAAGAGAATTGACCGCCCTTGGCCTTCTCGCAGCCCCTCAGAAGATCACAAACCTAATATATTTGATAAGCCATCGTTAAGCACCTTTCCAGACAGCGATCAAAAATTGCTTTAGAATTTAGAGATACAGCGTGGAAATAGGCCCTTCAGCCCACCCTACCAGTGATCACTCCCTACACTAATACTATTCTTCAATCTAGGGACAATTTACACCGAAGCCAATTAACCTGCAAACCTGTACACATTTAAAGTGTGGGAGGAAACCCACGAGGTCACAAATTCCGCTCCACACAGACAGCACCCGCAGTCAGGATGGAGCCCGGGGCTCTGGCGCTGCAAGGCAGCCACTGTGCCACCTATATTGCTGTAATTCACACAAGAAGCTGGAGTAACTCAGCGGGTCAGATAGCACCTCTGGGGAAAAGGAATTGGTGACGTTTCGGGTCGAGACCCTTCTTCATCACTGTCATCATTCTCCAATTTATAATAGTCCTGCTATCTAGTTTCTAATAAGCTCTCGTCCCTCATAATAGTTTCGGGTAGAATGTGAACGGTCCACACAGACAGTATCCAAGGTCAGGATCGAACCGGGGTCCACGGAGCGGCGAAGATCTGTGTAACATAGACTGACTCCACATCACCAACTGCCGGCAATGCGCCCCATTGGAAGAGGTCAGAGAGGGGATCATTTCAAGACTTAAACGTCAATCCAGCCTGCTAAAACATAGATTTGTGCAGGTATTTCCAACATGCTGTTTGTGGTATCTCGCTGGTGTAGAGAATGGGTCCAATCCTGCCTACAATCCTGCAGGGATTCCACATAATGTGTGTTAATATGCTTTTAGTTCATGAAAAGGCGTTATATAAATGTACACATTTTCTGCAGCATCCAGAGAGAGAGAGAGAGAGAGAGAGGACGTTTCGTGTTGTCCTTGTAAACCCAGCCATTAAACGCTCACGCCGCGGTCCAGGCACGACAGTGTCAGAAGCAAAGATACAAGCTGCTCGCATCAACTTCCTCGCCAATGCTCTGTGAATTGGAACGAAACTGCACGCCTCACACATTGTGTGCGCTGGTTAAAGTGTCTGTTTACTAAAAGAAAACAAGGTAATTACATGGCGAAAAGGTCACGGAGCAACCGTCAATTGTCAGGAACTGGAATTACAGACCCTGGATAGTATTTATCTCAGCTCAGCTTCCTTGTGCTGGAGCGGATCTCCAGCAAAGGCTGGCGTGAAATCCCGGCCTAGATTTTCCTCTAGGAATCCCTAGGTGATGCCAGAGCCAGAATGGCAACAAGACAGAGGTAGACCAGATACTGGGGCGTGTTCCTGGTGTTGGGGTGTGCGAATGGGAGATGTACCATTAGCCCAACCCCTCCTCCCAAAGACATGTGGGTTTGTAGGTTAATTAGCCTCTGTAAATTGCCCACAGTTGATGCGGAAATGGGACAATAGGACTAGTGTGAAAGGTTGATGTATGGTTAGTGTGGAACCGGCGGGCCAAACGGCCTATTTCCACGCTGTGTCTTTGAATCAATCATTCAATGGGGGAGCGGACTCAAACAGTGCCATTAGGATCCAATTTGAAGATGCATTTTTGTGTGAATCGGCATTTGTTGCCAATTCTCTATGAATTCTGCCTCATGTACATTCTTCTTCATTGCTAAAATACTTACGTTGGTCAACATTACCACTCATTTGTTTAATTCCTGCCACAAGTTACAATAATCAGGAACAGTGGATAGCCTCATCTTTCCCTTTTGGCTGACAACCTACACCAGTCCTGCACTTCACCCATCATTAAAATGCCCTCGTTGACTAATTTTCCACCATTTCTACATACAATGAGCTTCACACCATCGCCACTCTCCAAAGAAGAGTTTTTCCTCACTCTCCTTCACAGTCCAGACTTTACAACTCAGACTTTCCACAGTTCCCTCTGCCAGACTTTTGCCCCCCAAACCCCGAGACCTTCTCTTCACAGATCTGTCACCCTTGCCCAAACTCTGCTGCCAAAGGGCTGTAACAAATGAGCAGGGGAATGGGGCTGATGGGATTTCTCTGTGGCAAATTGGTGCAGAGTTTATGAGCTCAACATAACTATTCTGCTTCAACTACACAACATGACCAGATGTCCTGCCAAGACTCCCTTCAAGGCTCTCCCTCACACCCACCCAGACTCCCCCTGTGTCCAGACTCCCTCTCCTGTCCAGTCTTGTTTAATTCAGCCTCCCCATGCCCAAACCCCTGCTCACTGTCAGCCCACCTGTACAGATTCTCCATCTAGACACACCTCTGCGCAGATCTGTCCATCCAGACCTCCTCCACAGACTCCTCCTGTCCAGACACAGCACAAAACTCCTCCTGTCTAGACATCTAGTTAAATCTCCCTACCCACTCCAAAACCTGTTACTGCACTTGCAGTCTTAGTTTCGCTTTTTGTTACATACACCGAGGTACCGAGTGACCATGAAACGTTTTTTTGTTGTGTGCTATCCAGTCAGTGGAAAGACTATACATGAGTTCAATCAAGCCATCCACAGTGTACAGATACAGGGCAAAGGGAATAATGCTTAGCGCCAGATAAAGACCAATATAATCTGATTAAAGATAGTCCGAAGGTTTCTAATGTGGTAGATGGAAGTTCAAGGATGCTCCCCGGTTGGTGGTAGGATGATTCAGTTGGAAAGAAACTATCCCTGAATCTGGAGATATGTATGTTCACACTTCTGTACCTCTTGCCTGATGGGAGAGGGGAGAAGAGGGAATATCTGGGGTGTGACTTGTCCCTGGTTATGCTGCTGGCCTTGCCGAGGCAGCGTGAAGTGTAGATGGCATTAATGGAAGGGATGTTGGTTTACGTAATGGTCTGGATTGCGTCCACAATCCTCTGTCATTTCTTGTGGTCTTGGATGGAGCTGTGCCCAAACCACACTGTGATGCATCCTGTAAAATGCTTTCTATGGCGCGTCTATAGAAGTTAGTGAGAGTTGTTGGGGACATGCTGTACTTCCTACGCCGTCGAAGGAATATTTCAACCTTCTCAGAACTTAGCGAATTGGTGGGGCTAAGTGGTGTCTAGCAATACTGGTGCGTCTACTTCCAAACTGGCAGCAAACTTCAATAATCAGCAGTGACCATCTGCCAGTCTCACAGCTCTTTTATTCAAGAAGGTTGTCTGCGTCTTGGCTTCAGCCAGTTTCATTGAACAAACTCAGGTTGTGGAAGGATGCATGATCCACAACATTCCAGCACAGACACACTCAGAGGGAACAGAAACCCATGTCCTTTGTATTAGCAAAATCAAATGGCAATTTCCAATCGGATCAGTACAGGGGTGCAGCTGGTAGAGAGAGAGAGAGATGCTGCCTCGCAGCACTAGAGACCAAGGGTTTGATCCTGAGCTCAGGTGCTGTCTGTGTGGAGATTGTCCAGCCCAAAGATGTGGGATTTGTAGGTTAATTGGCCTAGTGTGGCAGGATTACTTAGAACTACTGTAAACGGTAATCGATGGTCAATGTGGATTCAGTCGGCTGAAGGGCCTGTTTCCACACTGTATCTTTCAATTATTGAACATATTTCAGCATGTTGATAATGCACACTGGAATAGTATGTCTGGGGACATGTTGGCCAGTGTGGGCAAGTTGGGCCAAACAGCCTGTTTCCACGCTGTATCACCCTGACTGAATTTATTGCCTTCACAGATTCAACGGTGTTACTTTGCCACCTAGTGGTATGTCTTCAAATGACAAGAGGTTAAAATTAGAGTAATATAGGACAGAGAGCAAGCCCCCCCGCCTCCGCGATTCTGTTCTCATCCTGGCGCGCTACCACAGATGCTTGTTCCACCTCAATGTTTTCACTGCTATCTGGTCTGGGGTGGCTTCCAGCACTCTTGTTCCTCTACGCTAGCTGCGAGTTCTGTCCCATCGAGTGCCAGCCTGCTTGTCCAGAGAATAATTGGATGATTCCAATTTAACTGCTCTTTCCCATATTCATGCAATGTTTTTCTTCCAACAGATTCCCCTTAATCCCATTTGAAGACTACCAATGAGTTGTATCCACCATCCATTAAGTTGTGGACTCCAAATACATAACAGGCAAAGACACAAAGTGCTGGAGTAACTGAGTGGGTCGGACAGCTTCCCTGGAGAATATGGAGAGATGAGTCTCCTGTTCAGACATAATAGTTGCTTGCAGTCATTGGAAGTCAAGAATCCCAGTCACAGGACATCACCAGTTCCTCAGGGCAGTGAGATGACAAAGACATCCCAGAGGCAGTCTCATTATTGGAACTAATACAGTATAATGGGGATGGAGGACATGCGAGGTACCTGTTGTCTTGGAATGGATGGTTGTAGCTAAGCTTTTCCCTGTGATGGAGACAAGGAGACCCAGGAAGGGAAGTGTTCAGGCCGGGATGGGCTATGTGAAGGTTAGAGCAGAGTAGAACCCGACGGTAAACCAGTCGGCATAAGAACATGGCCAGTGGTCTTCGTGGACCTTGACACATACAGTGCCCTCCATAATGTTTGGGACAAAGACCCATCATTTATGTATTTGCCTCTGTACTCCACAATTTGAGATTTATAATAGAAAAAAATCACATGTGGTTAAAGTACACATTGTCAGATTTTATTAAAGGGTACTTTTACACAGTTTGGTTTTACCATGTAGAAATTACAGCTGTGTTTATACATAGTCCCCCCCATTTCAGGGCACCATAATG
This sequence comes from Raja brachyura, assembly GCA_963514005.1. The sequence continues at coordinate 37,428,534 of OY740802.1, read as the reverse complement.
TTTGAGACACATGGCTTCACAGGTGTTTGTAATTGCTCAGGTGTGTTTAAATGCCTCCTTAATGCAGGTATAAGAGAGCTCTCAGCACCTGGTCTTTCCATCACCTTTGGAAACTTTCATTGTTCTTCATCAACACAAGGACCATAGTTATGCCAATAAAAGTGAAAGAAGCCATTATGAGACTGAGAATCAAGAATAAAACTGTTAGGACATCAGCCAAACCTTAGACTTACCAAAATCAACTGTTTGGAACATCATTAAGAAGAAAGAGAGCACTGGTGAGCTTACAAATCGCAGAGGGACTGGCAGGCCAAGGAAGACCTCCACAGCTGATGACAGAAGAATTCTCTTTATAATAAAGAAAAATCCCCTAACAACTGTCCGACAGATCAGAAACACTCTTCAGGAGTCAGGTATGGATTTGTCAATGACCACTGTCCGCAGACTTCATGAACAGAAATAGAGGCTACACTGCAAGATGCAAACCACTGGTTAGCTGCGAAAAAAATAGGATGGCCAGGTTACAGTTTGCCAAAAGTGCAACCCCAGTTCTGGAAAAGGGTCTTGTGGACAGATGAGACAAAGATTAACTTATATCAGAGTGATGGCAAGAGCAAAGTATGGAGGAGAGAAGGAGCTGGCCAAGATCCAAAGCATACCACCTCATATGTGAAACACAATGGTGGGGGGTGGGGTGGTTCTGGCCAGGGCATGTAAGGCTGCTGAAGGTACTGGCACACTTATCTTCATTGATGATACAACTGCTGATGGTAGTAGCATAATGAATTCTGAAGTGTACACATCCTATCTGCTCAAGTTCAAACAAATTCCTCAAAACTCATTGGCCGGCAGTTCATTCTACAGCAAGACTATGATCCAAAACATACCGATAGAGCAAATAAGAGTTTTTCAAAGCAAAAAAATCAATTCTTGAGTGGCCAAGTCAATCACCCGATGAACCCAATTGAGCATGCATTTGATATGCTGGAGAGAAAACTGAAGGGGACTAGCCCCCAAAACAAACATAAGCTAAAGATGGCTGCAACACAGGCCTGGCAGAGCATCACCAGAGAAGACACCCAGCAACTGGTGATGTCCATGAATCGCAGACTTCAAGCAGTCATTGCATGCAAAGGATATGCAACAAAATACTAAACATGACTACTTCAATTTAAATGACATTGCCGTGTCCCAAACATTACGATGCCCTGAAATGGAGGGGAGGGGGGGCTATAAACACTGCTGTAATTTCACATGGTGAAACCAAAATATATTAAAATAGCCTTTATTAAAATCTGACAATGTGCACTTTAACCACGTGTGATTTTTTCTATTACAACTCTCAAAATGTGGAGTACAGAGGCAAATAAATAAATGATGAGTCTTTGTCCCAAACATTATGGCACTGTACTTGACTGATTATAGGCCTTGTAACACTGATCCTGAAAAGTGTGCAATGGAGAGGCGCAGGTTCATTCCTAGATTCTCTGCTACCTGGCTGCAGATCCTTGCTCCACGAAGTGGCCTGCCAGACGCAACAAAGCCAAGAGATGATTTCAGCAGCACCACCAAAATCTCCTCCGACTGAACCAGGTTTCTAACTGAAGGCTGGAGAAATCTGAAGGTGAAGGGGAAAAGATATAATAGGAATCCAAGGGGTAACTCTTTCACACAAAGGGTGGTGGATGTATGGAACATGCTGCCAGAGGAGATATTTAAGGCAGGGACTATTGCAACGTTTAAGAAACAATTAGACATGTACATGGATAGGACAGGTTTGGAGGGATATGGACCAAACACAGGCAGGTGGGACATGTTGGTCGGTGTAAGCAAGTTGGGCCAAAGGACATGTTTCCATGCTGAATGACTCTTTTAAACCCACCTGGCTGGTGCACCCCTGCGGACCTAGAGGTGTTTGAGGCATCTACAGTTACCTCTGAAACAGCCCAGTTATGTCTCCAGGTGACAGTAGTTTGTTCCTTTAAATAGCAATGCAAGCAGCAAATTAACACACTGCTCCAGTTACAGACACAAATCACAGAGATTGTGTAGATCTTTCAGCTACAATTTATGTTGCTATGTAGCACCAAGTAAAGGTCAGGTCTGTTAACATGGACTGTGTGATCTAATGTTCTGCGTTTGAGTTGGGGACATTTACAATACAGAAACCATCTGGTCCATAGACCAGTCCACACTAACACAGTCATTATCTTCAGCTGCTGTGTGTACGTAAATCACAATCAAGCTGTGGCGACCTCAGGGTTACTCTCATTGAAACATAGAAAATAGGTGCAGGAGGAAGCCATTTGGCTCTTCCAGCCTGCACCGCCATTCATTGTGATCATGGTTGATCATCCACAATCAGTAACCCGTGCGTGCCTTCTCCCCATATCCCTTGATTCCACTAGCCCCTAGAGCTCTATCTAACACACTGTTAAATTCATCCAGTGAATTGGCCTCTGCTGCCTTCTGTGGTGGAGAATTCCACAAATTCACAACTCTCTGGGTAACCAGGCCAGCCAGAAAACTGAATTTCTTTCTGACAATAAATTAACCCAAAAGGTCATGGGAGAAGATTTAGACTAATCCTCCACATTGAAGACTTCATCTGCACACACCAGTCAGTTTAATATGGAGTGAATGTTTCAATCTGAAGAACAAGGATATCCTAGAGACCAGAGGTTTGCAGAATACTCAGTTTGCCAACAGTGTTTTGTTTTAATTTCCATCCTGAGCTTTAGCCTCATTCAGATGAACATATTTTGCTGTACGTGAACAAGAGGTGATTCGCTAAACTGATGGTCAACAACCGGGGCTGATTGGTGGCAAAAGTCAAATGGGCAGAGTTGCCAATGTTACAATGCCTGACATTTTCTTGCACTAACATTGATTTCCTGAACAGCAACCAAGATAACCAGGGAATTTATACTGTGTTGCACAATTCAGTGCAAGGTGTAGTTGAATTACCACGTTCTTTGCCATCTTTACATTTTAAATGAAAAATAATTAAATGAAAACTTTATTACAGGAAAATATACGAAACAAGAAAATCTAATACAAGACATGCTGTGGAATCCAGTAAAAGCGACATAAATCATACACCCGCTGTAGTTATGGATCTTCGTTTTAAAATATCCTCCTTCCATCACTTGCGTCCAAGACTGTTTGGGAAATCACCAGCAGTTGCCACTCAAATCCTGAGCATTGAAAGAAAGGCAGATTATTACATAAAGCTGTCAACAATATACTCTCCTGATTCTTGGGAAATGAGTCTCTCCTGGCAAAGAAAGATTATTACCTGAACACTTTGCTCTCCTGAATTCCTCATACTTTGCCAGAGGAACTGTAGTGCAAGTTTGGAAGGGATTTCAATTAGGCTCATACATGGTAATGCCCCTGTCCCACTTAGGAAACCACTGGAGACTTTGCGCCCCAACCAAGTTTTCCGTGCGGTTCCCGGAGGTTTTTGTCCTCCGGCAACCACCTTCAACTAGCATCGCAACCGGCTTCGACTAAAAAATTACCGATTTTTTAAACGGAAACCACTTTCGACCATTAGGGAGACTGACAAAAACCTCCGGGAACCTCCCGGAACCGCACGGAGCGCAAAGTCTCCAGAGGTTTCCGTTCAGGTTTCCTAAGTGGGGCAGGGGCATTAGTGTCAGCAGAGTGAGACTGGCCATACTGATTTGGCAGAAGGCCAAATTTCACTGTCCCCCTCACCAAGTTGTCTCCATTTGTCCAGTTCTTCATTTGGCCCTTATGACTGAAACTCATTTGTTGGTCTCCCTCCCTGTTCTGAGGAAACGTCTTTTACTTGAATCGTACACAATGACCTGCTTCTCGCCATCGACACCGGCAACTGGCAATCCTGCTCCTTCTCGACCTCAGCGCAGCGTTTGATACAGTGGACCACACAATCCTAATTGACCGTCTCCGGTACGGGGTTGGTATTGATGGCACTGTCCTGAGCTGGTTCGTTTCCTACCTCAAAGGTAGGAGTTTCTCTACCAACATAGGCAACTCTTTCTCTTCCCCAGCTAGCCTTTGCTGTGCGGTTCCACAAGGCTCCATCCTAGGCCCCATTCTCTTCTCTCTGTACATGCTCCCCCTCGGCCAAGTCATTCAAAGGCATGGCATTTCCTTCCACTGTTATGCAGACGATACACAGCTCTATCTCCCCCTGAAACCCAACAACCGGTCAAATCTACTCAGCCTCATGCACTGCCTCGAGGATATAAAATGTGGATGGCGCAGCACTTCCTCCAACTAAACGAGAGCAAGTCTGAGGTCATCCTACTCGGCCCCTCCGACCATCAAAACGATAACAGGCAGCCTTGGAAGCCTAACCTCCTTAGTCAAACCGCACGTCAAAAACCTTGGCGTGATATTCGACTCCGCATTAAAGTTTGACAAGCACGTCAACTCTGTGGTAAAAGCTAGTTTCTTCCAGCTTCGTACCATAGCTAAAATCAAACCATTCTCCAATTCGACGACCTTGAAGAAAATCATCCACGCATTCATCTCCTCCCGCCTTGACTACTGCAACTCCCTATACACTGGCTTCCACCAATCATCCCTGTCCCGCCTGCAATTGGTTCAAAACGCCGCAGAGAGACTTCTCACTGGTACCCGTAAAAGGGACCACATCACCCCGATTCTGGCCTCTCTCCACTGGCCCCCAGTACGGTACAGAATTAACTTCAAGCTCCTCTTATTCGTATACAAAAATCTGCTAACCCACCATTCTACCTCCAGGTCCCTCAGGTTGGCCCACTTGGGGCTACTGACTATTCCGCGATCTAGGTTTAAGCTCAGGGGTGACCGCGCTTTTGCGGTTGCAGCACCTAGACTGTGGAATAGCATCCCTCTCCTCATTAGAACTGCCCCCTCCATCGACTCCTTTAAATCAAGGCTCAAAACGTATTTCTACTCCATAGTGTTTTTGAGGCCCTCTGAGGGGGCGCTGTAAACAGTTTATGTATGTATTGTTAGGTCTGTGTACCATTGTATTTGGCACATTAGTATCTGCACTGATGTACAGCACTTTGGTCAACGCGAGTTGTTTTTAAATGTGCTATACAAATAAAATTGACTGACTGACTGATGTTAACTCAAAGTTTTTCTTTCCAGAGCTGCTGTCTGGCCGCATGAGTATTTCCAACATTTTGTGGATTTTTATTTGAATCACGAATATAGACACCACAAAGCTTTTAGAAATGATGAAGAATGACTAGGATGGAAACAATTAAAAAAAACCCAATGAGTAGATCCACCAAGGTGACACGTGCAATCTGTGTGGAATACACCAGAAAAAGGGTTTGACAATTCTCAGATCAGAAATAGAACGGGTGCAGGTGGAAAAGTGGCATGAATTTTAATCCTAACCCCTTAACAAGTGCTTGGTGGATTTGGCTTCCTTAACTAAACGTGACACCTGGAGAGATTTCCAACACCGTGAAAGATAGGCAACTAATTAGTCCCTGGAAGAGAGGTCCCACAACTAGCACAGGTCCCAGGTTCTTGGTTGGGTGGGTATGAGAGCAGGGTCTGGTTCTTCACCAAGAGGAGTGGTACAGTGTACTTACTGTGCAGTCTTCAACTCAAGAACGGATATCACCACGTCTTTTGAAAAGAAAAACACTATTACAATTGCAAGTGACCTTACCAGCCATGTGCTTTAGGTTTGAAGACCTTAAGCATTTATTTTGGGGGGGGTGGGGGGTGGTTGAGGGCGGGAGGGGAGCTGGCCAGGTGGAGTTAACTAATCCACTATCTTGAGTGGGAGTTTCTCAAGACACGTTTCTCTCATCATCTTCTGAAGGTTCTAACTCTTGTAGAGATATGGATCCACTTGCACACTCTAACACACACCCAACCACTCACTGTTCAGTGTTAACCTGATCGATCAGTTGGCAAAGATCTAGCCAAATTCACTGCACTGCACTATACATGTTACAAGACAACAGCAGAGGCGGGTACTCTTATCTAATCGTAAACTCTCAAATTGTCCCTCCTTATCTTCTCCATTGCCATTCTGCCTTCTTTCCCCTCCCAGCTTGCCTTCAGTGCCGAACACAGATAATCCAAACATCAAAGGCAAGTCATATGCGTGCACAGGTCTTGGCTGAGCAGTAAGCATGGGGGTGAGGATGGCCAGTGCAATCACCAAGAGAGCTTTATTTGCATCTTTAGTTCCTGTGCCAGGTTAAACTTAGCAACATTGTACACCTATCCTCCTCTGATGAAGTGACAGAGACTGCGGTTAAAATACTTTAAAATTTAAATAGGCAATTATTTCACATGGGTAACTCAATGACTTGGACACAAATGCCACATCTCCCATCGCCCTCAATGCTGTTGTCTGGGTCTAATTTGAAGTGGAAAAGTGAGTAAAAGTTAGGAAGCACCTCAGAATTATGGCTCTCAATCAACTGCAGTTACACATTTAATAGTGTAATTCCTTTCAAAATGACACATTCAGATGCCGAGAAGTGTGTTCTGCTCTGGCTGAACACCTTCTAATCTTGTGTGTGGACTCGATAAGAAGAAGACGACCACCTTCCAGTACATGTTCCAGGCGCTCACCACCCTCTGTATAAAAAATATTTGTCCCGCACATCTCTTCTAAACTTTACCCCTCTCACTTTAAGGCTTTAGTATTTGATATTGTCATCCACTGAAAAAGTTCTCCTTATCTATGGCTTATTTATTTCTATAAGGTCTCCCCTGAAACTCTTCAGGCGTTCGGGGGGGGGGGGGGGGGGGGGGTTCAAATCTGTCTAACCCCTCCCTGTAGCTAATACTGTCTAATCCAGCCATCATTCTGGTAAACCTCTGCACCTTCTCCATAGCCTCCAATTCTTCCTCTAAACATGGTCCTAAAGATTCTCCAATAACTTCCACGACAAATATTGTCGATGTTGAGGGCAGTCAATTATGTACATCAAAAACCCTTGGGAGCCAAATTAAAAATTAAAACCTCAGCAGCCACCAAAGAGGACAGCTCACAGCTTGAGAAGACACCGGGAGGATTGGTGCATGCAGGAAGCCAGGCTGTTGTACTCACCCTTTCTTGTTCCTGGGTTTCAGTTCCTCTGCAGCATTACGCAGGAAGATATAATTTTTCTTCTGTGGGTTAAAATATTCATGACCCTGTAAAAAAGTCATTTTTAAAAACATATTAGTCATGTAATATAGTGACAGCACAGCCCCCAAGACTGAAGGCAAATAGTGCATGGTAACCGATCTATTAGGGCAGCACATGCCCATTATAAACAACTTCATAGTTGTGGATCATTTTCCTTCCTCCATTAAAAGCAGGATTTGAATTGAAACAAGCTCTTCGGCCCACGTTGACCACCAATCACAACTTCACACTAGTTCGGTTATCCCACTTACACATCCACTTTCTACATACTCAGGGGAATTTATTGAGGCCAATTAATCTACAAGCCTGCACATCTTTTGGAAAGAGGGAAGAAACTGGAGCATCCGGATGAAATCCACGCTGTCACAGCGGGAACATGCAAACTCCAAACATACACCACACGAGGGCAGGTCTCCAGCGCTGTGAGGCAGCAGCTCCACCCGTTGCAACATTGTACTGCCCTTCTTTCAAATGTCAGCCATGAACGGGGGTGAACCTTTGCTTTTTGAAGTTGTAAGACAATGGTGACTCCTGTGGCTTGTTGCACAGAATAGCAAAGCAGGAATATTAAGATCAATTAGGTGGGCATAGGACAAGCATATCTCTAGCCTTTCAGAACATGCTGCCCTCAGCACAAAACATAACAATCCCATTGCTCCAAAACAGTACGAATCAGGGCTTGAACCGGAATGCAACGGATGCTAATCGTTACAGTACAATTTTCACAGAATGAAAATTCTATTAAGCTTCTCTGATAGATTGGCCAGCTTACTTGCCAACAACTGTTCTCTGGATCTGATCCCTAATTTGTGGCATTAAGGAATACTAGGCAGGGCAGATTTAAAAAGTCTGACAAAAGTCAACAAGCAATGCCACTCCTGGTTCCTGTACAACAACTTCCGTCATGGATATAGAGCAAGAGATGAATCTTGGCACAGACTGTTCCCAACTAGTCATGCAATTTTAGTTGGGAACAGTAATGTGCAGTGGAGTGAGATCCAGATGTCAATTCCCCTTCACCTCACCAGAAGCTGCACTTTGCAGAGTTGCCCCACACGTATTTCAGGCGCACAATGTTATTTGGTGAATTGGTCCATCTTCCTCACCTGTTGCCTCTTTCCCAAATATCTTCACAGAGATTTATACTTACTTTTGACCAATCATAACTCGACGAATATGCAAAGATGTTCCCATTATTGTTGAAGCAGCAGGCAGCAATCTGCTGGTCAAGCTGCTCCGACGTTTTCAGTTTGGTCCGAGCATCTTTGTCCCAAAAGCTGAACCTGCCGTCAGATCCTACAGTGGCAAGAGTGCCATGTATTGGATGGAATGCAATTCCATTTACCTGGGAGAGAAAGAGGGGCGTTATATGGCAACTTAGAACACTCAGCATCAAATTAAGAGCACATAGATAACAACCTGCGAGTTCCTGGGATTTTGTTATGGAATTTGAAAAATTCAAAAGGCCCGATTGGGCTTGGGATATCCAGCCTATTTATTACAGGACAAAAACATTATGAATCCAGATATGGTTAATTTCTGAAAAGTCAGTAAAAATTGACAAACACTTTCATTAGGCACGTGCATGCGCACATTAACTTTAATCAATGCATTTGATCAGTACATTTTTAGATAAAACCCCCACTTACGACAACTTGCGCGCAACCTAGGAATCCAATGTAAGGAAATGTTCAAGGAAACGCAAGAATATTTGTCTTGGAGCTGCAAGATGGCACGAGGAATACACAAAGTGCTGGGGAAACTCAGCGGATCAGCAAGCATCCGTGGATGGAATGGACGGGTATGGTAGATTAATTGGCTACTGAAAATTATGTCAGTATAGATTGAGTGACAACAAGAATAAAAAGACTATTGATGGGCATGCAAGTGTATAAATTGCAGGGTTACACGTGAATGTGTCTAATGGTGGGAATGGGATTGCATGACTGGAAAGGCCTGCTCGGGTGAATGGACCATTCTGTGCCATAACAAGCAAGTGTCTACGATACATTCCAACGAGAACAGCAGGTTCAACAATTAAATGCAGCTAACATTTCCAATATAATTTTCTATAAAATTTGAGCATCCAGAATCTCAAGGACACCTTCTTTTGCTGAGACGTTCGCAACATCCTTGCTGAAGACTGATGTAAAGTACACATTTAGTATAGCAGCCATTTCCTGAGCCTTGATGAACAGGTTTCCTTTCTGGGCTCTGATCAGTTCCACCATTCCTCTATCAACCCCTTTCCAGATCACATGCCAATAATGCTTTTAGATTTTCTTTTATATTGATATTTCCTCAACCTCTTGTTCCCGTTATTTGTTTCTTTATTTCTCCTCTGAGCTTTCAGTAATCAGCTTAGCTCTCACACGCTAACATACATTCCTTTGATGCCCGACTTTAGTCAATCATTGATCTCTTGTCTCTCTTGGGAGTGTCCCGTAACGCCTTAAAAGGCCTCTGCTGTTCAACTACAGTTTTGCTTTTAAAATCTCCCACTTTCCTGATCTTGTCGCAAATATATAAAAAATAAGGAAATAATTGTGTATCCAATTAGTGGGAGCACTGATAACCATGGTCAGACTGTCAGGTGCCGGACTTCATGTTAGACGAGGCTTTTTACCCTCAGCTGATGACCTCAATGAACAGAACCACAAGGAAAAAAAATGAACATTACATTACTCACAGCGTAAATGTCTTGAGGTCCAGATGTGTTGGTTGTTCCATTAGACCGATGGCACTTGAAAGTGAAGTTGTCTTTTGCGCTAATTTGTGATGAGGGAGCAAGAATTATTAACCAAGTAGCACACACCAAGAAAGAGAAAATGGTGAAAATGTGGGATCACTTACGGATTGGGAGGATTTATATAATGAATGGCTACTCGTCCTTCAATGCTACCAAGTGCAAATCCTGTCGGCTTGTTCTGTTTGTCTTTGAAGATGGCAACACAACGATGCTGAAAATGATTAGCGTGTAGATATACTTAGAATGAAGAGCTGAGAGCATAGGAGAAAAGCATAGGGATCCTGTAGATAACCTTAATCCCTTTAATATCCTTTCTCAAGCTGACTCAAGGAAATGTTCAGACCCAATGACAACCAAATGTGTCTTTTGCTTGTCCAAAACAGCGCAAATCAAAATATTTAACGTATTAATAGAAACATAGAAACATAGAAATTAGGTGCAGGAGTAGGCCATTTGGCCCTTCAAGCCTGCACCACCAATCAATGTGATCATGGCTGATCATCCAACTCAGTATCCCGTACCTGCCTTCTCTCCATACCCTCTGATCCCCTTAGCCACAAGGGCCACATCTAACTCCCTCTTAAATATGTGCCAATGAACTGGCCTCAACTACCCTCTGTGGCAGAGAGTTCCAGAGACCCACCACTCTCTGTGTGAAAAAATTCCTTCTCATCTCGGTCCTAAAGGATTTCCCCCTTATCCTTAAGCTGTGACCCCTTGTCCAGGGCCTCCCCAACATCGGGAACAATCTTCCTGAATCTAGCCTGTCCAACCCCTTAAGAATCTTGTAAGTTTCTATAAGATCCCCTCTCAATCTCCTAAATTCTAGAGAGTATAAACCGAGTCTATGCAATCTTTGTTCATAAGACAGTCCTGACATCCCAGGATAATATTGCCAGACGGTTTAATTTACACCTAACTAATTAGTAAATCATAAGAACATGGCATTTTACAGGCTATACATGTACATTTACATAATGTTACATAATTATGTTGCAATAACTTCAACCAAATCACGATCATGATAAAAGGACTGATTTTATAGCTAGAATTCCAGATTTTGTGACACGGGACAAAGAAATAGGAAGGTCAGGCAGAGGAGGGAATCCTTGTATTCTTATAGTTCATTTCATGCCCTTGGTTTTGTCACAGAGCATTAAGGTCAATTAAGTATTTTCTCAAATATAGTGGCTGTTGTGATACTGGAAATATAGCAAATTAATGTTTGTTCTTTGTGGAAGCTTGCTATGTCATTAAGAATAACCAGATGCTTGGTCAGACAACACCCGTGCATTCCTCAAGAGCATCATGCAATTAATTGTTCCCATTCTTTTGACTGGACAGTCAGTCTTTGTTTAACAGCTCAACTGAAAGAAGGTACAGTCCACCCTCGTTATTATGGACCTGGTTGCAATGGATTTTGGATATAGCGGACGGAGTGCTCCACAGTAATCATGCACCACTGTCTCCAAGGACACATGCTGCTAGTTACACTGTGGGAGGGCATGAGATTGACAAGTAATTGCTTCGATTGACACTTCTGCAAAGATAATCTATTAAACAATGTAACAAACAGCCTTTAGTATTTTTAGCTTGCAGTAATAAAAATATTTCTATTAAAAAGAATGGTATTTGAAAATAAGGCATTTCATGGAGTGACCGCTAGGTGGCCTATGTACAATCGGCAATAATGGACACCATTCCCCTTCCACTCATGGTCCGTTATAACAATGATTATCTGTAACTTCAGTAGCGTAATTCCGTCCTCTATAACCAAAATCCATTATAAAGAGGTCCATAATAATGAGGGTAGACTGTACTTTCTTTCAGTTGAGCTGTTAAATCTCAAATGACACGTGAATTTTCTGACTCGAGATGCAATACAATGGCTAAATACTCCAAATTGTTGAAAACATGTAGAAATAAATTATATCACAAACCCTCCTTGTAAACCAAACAGGTTCCATACAGCAAGTGCACAAGGTGAGTGGGCACCTGGGTATGTCTATATTAGTATCTGCAAGACCATGATTTTTTACTGTGTTGCCGCGCTGTACCTGGTGCTTGAGGGGAGAGTCTATCCTCTTGAATTCGGATGGCTGGTTCTCGAGCTGGTAGACTATTAGACCTCTTTCTGCTGTGGCAACGACAGCCATGGGATACAACTGTCAAAAAAGAACAAGTCAGGGATCATGCATGTCCAGCTGAGTAGCCTTCCTATTTGTCCATTACATCTTTACAAAACACCTTTAATTGGAGGCACACAAAATAACCACAGCAATATTGCAAAACCCTAAATGCTCCGACACTACCCCTGAAAGAATGCCTGTAACAAACATTATGCAGTATCACGTCAAGTGGTAGCATCAAGATCACATTTCTTTCCTTCTCCACCATCATAACTTATAAATGAAAGATGTTTGGGGTTGCCGGAAATTAACTCCACTAAAATACGATCAAAGATAGTCTGAAGGCCTTGGAGGGAGATAGTAGTTCAGGTACGCTCTCTAGTTGTTGGGAGGATAATTCAGCTGGGAAAAAAAGTGAATCTGGAGGTGTATGCTTTCACACTTCTATACCTCTTGCCTGATGGGAGAGGGGAGAAGAGGGAGTGGCTGGGGTGCGACTCGTCCTTCATTATGCTGGTGGCCTTGCAGAGGCAGCGTTAGGTTTAAATTGAGTCAATGGAAGGTAGGTTGGATTGTGTGATGATCTGGGCTGCGTTCACAATTCTTTGCAATTTCTTGTCGGGCAATGTCATGACCAGATTCCTGCTTAAATCTGAATGTTCAAGGTTCAAATTCCACTTGAACATTGGGTGGAAATCCATTTGGATTCTTGCAAAGGGTGCATAATTACGATTTAATTTTTGAAAGAACTCTGCCTTACGCTGGCATTAAGACATTTATGGCTACAGGAGGAGTGTTCATCTCATGCCTTGCCTGTTGACTCTGATCCTTTCAACTATTCAGAGAAAAGAACACAGACATTTGAGATGAACATTTTTAATCAGCATGTTCTAATTTCATCTATAACTATCCTGACCAACAAAGTACAAAAGGGACAAGGTAAGCGAGGAGGATTAAAGTTTGCTCTTTTCCAAAGACAACGTAGGTGGGCAATAAATGCTGGTGTGTTATCAACACCCGATGTATTTGGGAGCATTGTTTTAAATTTATCCACCTACCACATCAGCACAGTAACACCTCTCAGGCAACTGCAACGTCAGCATAGGGTTTGGCGAACGGGTGTCCCAGAACTGAAATACAAATAGAATAGAATAGTTTCTTTATTGTCATTGTAACATGAACCATGTACACCGAAATTTAAAAATGTCAACCAGTCAGTGCAACATTCAAACCATAAAAGCTAACGATACATACAAGGTAAAATATTAAAAAAGATAAACAACTAAAATAAATATGAAATATGAAAATAGCACGCATAAACACCCAACCCTACATCCTTCTGTCGATTTCACAGTGTACCAGCCACAGTCCCTTAGTCCCCGCGTTCCTTCGCGGCTACATTTAGTGCCTTTATAGCAGTGGGGTAAAAACTGTTTTTAAGTCTGTTTGTCCTTGTCCTTGTAGATCTGTACCGTCTGCCTGACGGCAACAGTTCAAACAGGGAGTGTCCGGGGTGGGAAATGTCCTTTATAATATTCTGGGATTTTCTGATGCAGCGGGAACTGTGTAAGTCTTCCAAGGTAAGGGGAGGGCAGCCGACAATCCTCTGGGCGTTGTCAATGGCCCTCTGGAGCGCTTTCCTCTGAGCTGCTGTGCAGTTGGTGTACCACACGCATACACAGTATGTTAGGATGCTCTCAATGGAGCACCGATAAAAGGACAGCAGCAGTCTCTGTGTGATGTTATTCTTCCTGAGCACCCTCAGGAAGTGCAGTCTCTGCTGGACCTTTTTCAGCAGCGCAGAGGTGTTCACGCTCCATGTCAGGTCCTCCTCAATATGGATTCCAGGAAGCGGAAATCCGCCACCCTCTCCACACAGTCCCCTCTGATGATTAGTGGTACGAGTTCTGTTTTGTTCTTCTTGAAGTCTATTATTATCTCCTTGGTCTTTAAGGTGTTCAGGAGCAGGTTATTTTCTCCACACCACACTGTCAGCTGCTCCACCTCATCCCGATAGGCGTACTCGTCCCCCCCGGAGATGAGCCCCGCCACCGTAGTGTCATCTGCAAATTTGACAATGGTGTTGCTGTGATGGGCGGAGGTGCAGTCATGTGTGTAGATGGTGTAGAGCAGGGGGCTCAGCACGCAGCCCTGTGGAGAGCCGGTACTGAGGCTGAGGGCCGTGGATGTGTGATGGCCCATTCTGACTCTCTGGCTGCGGCCCGACAGGAAGCTATTTATCCACATGCAGGTGGATTGTGGAAGTCCCAAGTCCCCCAGTTTGTCCACCAGTTTGTGGGGAAGGATGGTATTAAAAGCAGAGCTGTAGTCCACAAAGAGCATTCGCACATAGCTTCTCCGCTGCTCCAGGTGGGACAGTGCAGCATGGAGAGCTGTGGCTACAGCATCCTCTGTAGATCTATTTGCTTTGTACGCAAACTGGTGGGGGTCAAAGCTTCGGGGCAGGAGTGATGTGATGTGACCCCGGACCAGTTTTTCAAAGCACTTCATCACCATTGGTGTGAGTGCGACTGGCCGGTAGTCGTTGAGGCTGGAAATGTGGGTTTTTTTGGGCAAGGGGACTATGGTTGCGGACTTCAGACAGGGTGGGACAGTGGACTGGGCCAGAGACTGGTTAAATATCCTCGTGAAGACTCCAGCCAGCTGGTCTGTGCAGTCATTCAGCACGCGTCCAGAGACGCCGTCGGGTCCAGTAGCCTTCCTTGGATTGATGGCCCGCAGCGTGCGCCTCACCTCATGCTCCTCTATCGTGAGGGTTAGGCTACTGTGGACCATATGGTGTGTTGTGGCCGTCTCGGGTGGCTCCACTTCAAAGCGAGCAAAGAGGTTCAGCTACTCTGCCAACGAGGCGTCACCCTCAGCAGCTCCAAGGTTTGTCTTATAATTGGTGAGATACTGGATCCCCTGCCACACCTGCCTGCTGTTGTTACTGTCCAGGTGGTCCTCTATCTTCCTCCTGTAGTCTGACTTGGCCTCTCTGATGCCTCTCTTCAGGTTAGCTCGGGCCGTGCTGTATAAAGCCCTATCACCAGACCTAAAAGCAGTGTTCCTCTCTTTTAACAGCCGCTGGACCTCCCGGGTCATCCAGGGCTTCTGGTTGGGGTTGACCTGGATTTGTTTGTCCACTGTGACCGTGTCCATGCAGTTTTTAATGTAATACGATACACTGTCTGTGAACAACTCCAGGTCCCGGTGTTCAAACACATCCCAGTTGGTCCTGTCGAGACAGTCCTGCAGCTGCTGAGATGCACCATCAGGCCAAGTTGTGATGGTCTTTGTGATGGGAGGAGCGGTTTTCCTGAGGGGGGCATATGCAGGAATTAAAAGCAGGGACATATGATCCGACTGACCCAGGTGTGGCAGTGGTCTAGCCCTGTAGCCCAGCTTGATGTTGGAGTAGACCTTGTCTAGTGTGTTAGCTCCTCTTGTAGCACATTTAACATGCTGGTAGAATTTTGGGAGCATTTTCTTCAATTCCGCGTGATTAAAGTCCCCTGCTATGATGTGAACACCGTCCGGATATATGCTCTGTTGATTGCTAGTGCTACCGTACAAATGTCCGATAGCCGAGTTAGCATTAGCATCCGGTGGTATGTACACAGCAGTTATCATGACAACAGTAAACTCTCTAGGGAGATAAATGGGCCTGCATTTAACAGTCACATACTCCAGGTCCAACTCCAAATGAGAAAAGTTTTATATTTCAATCATCAAAACATGAAAAAGAACAAATATTATTGTGACATTCAAACTTGGCTCGTTTCATAAAACCTTTTAAATGAACGGTTATCTAAGGAGATGAGTCTGCAGAGCTCAGCAAAGGCAAGGATAAAGGTCCGGCAAGTGGACTCAGTCCCACTCATCATAATTCAGTCATGTTTGCAGTGGCAAAAAGAGAAGCAGGCTCGCTACAACTTACAAGAGGACAAGGTTACCAGGTACTTGAGAACACCATTATCTCAAGCTTCCCTACAACTCACAGCAATCTGACTTGAAATCATGGTATCTTCATCGTCACTCTGCCCAAATCCCAGAAATACAAGTGAAGTGACCGCATCTCATGGACTGCAGAGGTTCAAGGCCACCAACGACTCCAGTGTAATTTGTGTAATTATCACAACAGATAATCCTCCAGCATGTTCGCCACATCCAACGGGATCCCGCCACTGGCCACATCTTCCCATCACTTCCCCTTTCGACTTTCTGTAGAGGCAGCTCCCTCCATAACCCCCCGGTCAATTTATCTCTTTCCCGCCCCCCCTCCCCCCCCCCCCCCCCCGGTACTTTCACTTGCAACCGCAAGAAATGCTACACTTGTCACTTTACCCACCCCCCCCCTGACTCCATCCAAGGACCTAAACAGTCTTTCCAGGTGAGGCAGAGGCCATTTAAGACCGAGGTGAGAAAAAACTTTTTCACCCAGAGTTGTGAATTTGTGGAATTCCCTGCCACAGAGGGCAGTGGGGGCCAAATCACTGGGTGGATTTAAGAGAGAGTAGATAGAGCTATACTGGCTAGTGGAATCAAGGAATATGGCGAGAAGGCAGGCACGGGTTATTGATTGGGGACGATCAGCCATGATAGCAACGAATGGCTGTGCTGGCTCGAAGGGCCGAATAGGCTCCCCCTGCACCTATTTTCTATGCTTCCTCCAACTTCATCTATTGCATCCGCTGCTCTAGGTATCAGCTGCTCTACATCGGTGAGACCAAACGTAGGCTGGGCGATCGCTTCGTCCAACACCTCCTCTCAGTTCGCAATAACCAACCTGATCTCCCGGTGGCTCAGAACGTCAGCTCCCCCTCCCATTCCGAATCCGACCTTTCTGTCCTGGGCCTCCACCATGGACAGAGTGAGTCCCACCATAAATTGGAGGAACAGCACCTCATATTTCGCTTGGGTAGTTTACACCCCACCGGTATGAACATTAACCTCCAATTTCAGGTAGTCCTTGCTTTCTCCCTCTTTCCCCTCCCATTCCCAGCTCTCCCACAGCCCACTGCCTCCGCCTCTTCCTTTCTCCTTCCCGCCCTCCCCCCACCCCATCAGTCTGAAGAAGGGTCTCGACCTGAAACGTCACCTATTCCTTCGCTCCATAGATGCTGCCTCACCCGCTGAGTTTCTCCAGCATTTTTATCTACCAGTGTAATTTGAGATGGCCAGTGAATGCTGAATTTGCCAGTGATACCGTGCTACAGGAACCGAATGTCATCAAAAGTTCATCCATACCTTTAACGTCTTGTCCCAGCTTCCTGTCATTATACAACTGTAGTTAGGTGCTTTGATCCAGTGGATGGTTTTAATAGGAGCGTCGTGCTGTGGTTCAAACACATATTATATTACGTGCTGCAATCAGACTCAGGAAATTGACACTGCCTATGTAATGTAGCCACCTTAAATCCTTGCGCCTCTATTTGTAAACAAGAGAAAGTTGCAGTCTAATTCC
Organism: Raja brachyura; assembly: GCA_963514005.1. The sequence continues at coordinate 37,411,039 of OY740802.1, read as the reverse complement.
ATTCAGTTTTTACATGTCTACAGTGACATGTCCTAGAGGTCGGCCACTATACTAATGAACTTGTTAATAATAATGATCAGAACCTCACTGACTTGATGTCATCCTGACTCCACTGGAAGCTGGAGACTATTCAGCTCCCCGCGTCTCTTTCACTACTTAACTGGATCATGATTGATCTATAATCACAATTTTCAGTTTCTGCCTTATCCTCAGATTCTGATATAACAATGAACAAAGTTCATGAACAAATTCTCCCAGCATCAACTGATTTTTGCTTGCAAGAAGGAGTGGTATTTCACTACCACATGCCTTTTCTCATTTCATTCCTGAATGTTACACCTTAACTTTTCAAGACCAAGTTCTATTGTGTTGTGTTTTTTAAAATGTTTTAAATATGTCGATCAGATCAAACTGTACCCCTCTAAACTCAAGGGATAAAGCCAACAATGCAATTTCTGGAAACTGCTCCTCAATAAGCCCGGCTATCATATATAGAATTCGCTGCAAGACCAATATCATTAGTTGCTACTCAAACACAGTGAGTGTGCAAATGTTACCAATATGATTTCCAGGCAACATTTACTTTTGCCCAAAGATGCAAAGGTGCATTTTTGACACACTTTTGCACATTGTGCAATTGCACAGGACACTCTGGATACATCACCTGAATGTGTCAATTCTTTAGAAGAAACTCGCATCCAGAAGGACACGAGAAAATGGCTTGGAGATTTTGCTTCACATTTTTCCTTTTGTGGGATTAGTTACTTATCCTGCTTCACCATTGCCAGAGATCTTGCCCCATGCTGTCCTGATAACCCAGGCATGCTTCAGTTACACTGATTGCAGTTTAACTCGTAACCAAATAGGATTCCAATCATGGTGCTTTTAGATTTACATCATTTGAAAAGAAATACATACGTTCCAAACCCAAGAGGTTGTACATTCTGCTCCTTATGGATTTGGTTCTGAATACATTAATTTGAACTGGTGCTGAATACTGTATTCCTCACTTACCTGAGCAATTTGTATCGCCTGGTTGCTGTTGAGGTCCCACATCTTTGCAGTTTTATCACATGATGCTGTGATCACTTTGCTGCCGTCCTTATAAGGTAGGATATATTAAAGATTAAAGAATGACATTAAGAATGTGAACAGTTCTTAGCACACCACTCTACAGAGAAAATACATTGACACACAGTTCACAGAAAAGTGATTCCACTGTCAACATACACTTTATACACAAAGGCAACAGGTGCTTGATGAAACACTACCTTTCTGCTGTTTAATAAAAGTTTCTGTAGACAACACAATCCTCCACCATCAACACTGGATCAAAGGGGAGGATGTTTCCACTAATGGGAAAGTCTAGGACCAGAGATCACAGCCTCAGAATAAAAATATGTTCCTTTGGAAGGAGATGAGGAATTTCTTTAGTCAGAGGATGGTGAATCTGTGGAATTCTTTGCCACAAAGGGCTGTGGAGGCCAAGTCAATGGATTTTTAAAGACAGAGATGGATAGATTCTTGATTAGTGCCAGTGTCAGGGGTTATGGGGAGAAGGCAGGAGGATAGGGTTGAGAGGGAAAGGTAGATCAGCCATGACTGAATGGCAGAGTAGACTAGATAGTGGGAGGCGCTACAGGTCTCTCCGTTGCCGAACCAGCAGGTCCAGGAACAGCTTCTTTCCGGCGGCTGTCACGCTACTCAACAACGTACCTCGGTGACTGCCAATCACCCCCCCCCGGACACTTATTGTTATTTATTCAAATCATTTGCTGTGTCGCTCTTCCAGGGAGATGCTAAATGCATTTCGTTGTCTCTGTACTGTACACTGACAATGACAATTAAAATTGAATCGGAATCTGAATCTGAATAGGCCGAATGGTCTAATTCTGCTCCTATCACTTACGAACTTTGATGGCTGCACAACAAAAACCCATTAAAAATACTTTGTTTCTAATGGTTAGCAACTGTTCTGATCTTATTTGGTACTAGGGTAGGTTTTCAGATTTTTTTTTCAATCTTGGGATTAGTGGGATGGTCTGCATTTTAAATACTGGTAATTGGTGCATTCTTGGTTCAGTGAAGGTGCACCCAAAAAACAATGGCCTTAAAAGGAACAGTAAAATACATCCAAGTCAAGATAGTGCAGGATTTTAAAGGAATTAGATGACAATGTTCCATTGCACTGTGTGTATTTGAGATGATGGGAGATTGTGGTGTTAGGAAATGTTGCCTATTAATTATGCATAGAATAGCTGGTGAAGAAAATTGATGCATAGTTTGGCAATCCATTGATGTGAACTGGGCTGATACTGTGCTTCTCAATCTGTAACTGTAGCCATTGGAATATTCCATGAATATTCCATTATATAGGTATGTTACAAAACGTACCTTTACCGGCGCTGCACTTCTGCTGCTCCCCGTGTGCGTGACTTTCGCGCCTTGCAGAGGGGGGCGGGCTTAAAGTGCCGTTTTTCAACAGGCAGGACAAATCGATCAATGTCGGGCGATTTGGTTGCTGAAGAAAAATCGCTCCGACATTTCATGAATGGTGGTATTTTTAAATTACTCTACATTATTTATTAACTAGAGTAATTTAAAAATCACCTTCAAAAGCCGTGAGCGCAGACAACCGGAAGCATTTTGCGTACGGGAGAAAAAAAGGTAAATACTTTATTTTTATATTAAAAGTTGGTTTTTCGGGAGGCATTAATAATATTTTTTTATGTTGCAAAATGGGGTCCCCAAAAAATGTATGAACCCCCAGTATTTTCCCCCCCGACTTCACCGCTAACCGCAACGTTCTAATCCACCGCATTCCACTAAAACCCACTCGCTAGTTGATTTAAATGGCCATTAATTTACAGCAAAAACACTAAATTCCTTCCATTTGGCCCAGAAATTCATGAAAATTAGATTTAAAAATTATGTTATATTGTGGATTATTGTGTGAATGTTATTTGGACACTTAGGCAATTTTAAAAAAGTTTATCTTTTCTTAAGAAATTGATAGATGTTTAGATCTACTCATTGAATTTTGTAATTAGCTACAATTAGATAACTAACTAATTATATGCTTTAATTTCAAGTAATCAAAGTAAGATTGTTTAATATTTGTTTCCGAATGCTTCAATCTATAATAACTGAAAATGTCATTGAGTTCTCTTAATTTTTAAGAATGTTATGGACTTTTAACTTTTCCAGATCACAGCTTTTGAGTTAAGTCAATTGAAAGGCAATGGGAAGCAAGAAGCTCATTTCCGAGTATGAAAATGGCCATAACTTTCTTAATACTGAAGATATGAAAGTAAATTAGGTGTCAAATTAAACTTCTTTTTATGCTTTATCTGATGGGATAAATTGCAGACTTGATTTTTAAAATCTCAAAATTTTGTAACATTGCTACATTATACACTTCTGAGCTCTACGTCATATATTTTCAAGTTTCAGATCATCTTTGAAATCATAGCCGATATGACATGTATCCAAGACCATTGTGCCCAGTGGCAGAACAAGTATCACTCTATACTTCCCACTAATCTGCAGACAAAATGCCAATTTTTTCTACCCGTTCTCCTATCATTTCCATGCATGGTCGTTGTAATCATGCAGATTTAACTATAAAACTTAATTGGTGGAGATAGACACAAAGTGATGGAGCACCTTAGTGGATCAGGCAGCATTTCTGAAGAAAAGGAACCGGTGACGTTTTGGGTTGGAACCCTTCTTCAGCCTATTATGTGCTTCTTTTATCGGATTTTTAAAGGACACACCACCATTTCCATCAAGCCTCACTGTCACGAGTTCAAATGTTACTCAAGTGCTCTTTTTGGTAGCAAGCCCATGCTTTCCTTCATTGATTACATCCACTAGATTTGTCCCAGATTCTATCACCAAAACTCTCCTGTTCGAGGAAAGAACCTTTAAGCAGGGTATAAGATTTATATTCTTCAGGCCTCTGACAGCATTCCCATGTCTAACCTCACCTAACAAGATGAAGTCAATAAAACCAAAATTATTTTTCAATCCACTGAAGTATTCCCAGGCATTAAACATTAACTCTTCCTTTCCCAGTTCCCTGCATCTTCTCTCCTCAACTTGGTTCACAATGGCACATAAACTGGACTTAACATAACCGCATTCTGCTTATTTTTTTATTTTCTATAACTCTACATATCCAGGGACCTTTAGCTTTGCTTTTTGTGAAACGTGTCTACCCTTTATCTGAACCAGCACCTCTGAAAACAGCCATATGTTAATTTACAGCTATGCCGGTCCACCTTCGATTGATCCAAGCCAGAATACTATTAAACTCAGCGAATTAGTCCTGAAACAAGTACATTCATTGACTCTTGCTGCAGATGTGGGTCAATAGAAGTTTAATGGGAATGATGATTGTCAATAGGTCTGACTGCATAAGGACATAGACTGCAATATTGCCTGGAAGCATAGCCAATAAAGCCATTTACTGTGCAATCATCAGGAAACAAAAGTACAAACATATGAAGGGAAGGCTAATGGCAAAGTTACTGAGCCTGGGCATGAGCCAATGAACCCTGTGAGGGACAAGGGGAGAGAACTCCACTGATCTCAAGCAGCTACTCCTTCATATGCTTGTTGGAGAGAAATACAGTTGGGTTTGGGATGACGTACATTGTGTGCACTAGCTGGTCAACTATCAGATTCACATGGATGATGTACACACTTACACTTAGTATTATTGTGGTTAATGTACAGTAGGATTGTCACTGAACTGTATGCAAAAAAAAAGAACTTCACTGTAAATATGTTCACGTGATAATAAAGTACCATTTAATCATTACAGAGGATATCTAACATCCAAATGTGTTCCCTATAGTAACCGGGAAAAAAAGTTGTTTTTGACCAGAAGTAAGTGGGAAGCAAGCAAGAATATTATACCATTCTGATGGGCTCTTCTGCTAACTGACAGTATGATCACGGGCGTAGGCAGACTTGCGACCCGGGCCTCTAATGGCCACCACCAGTCCCCCCCTGCTCATTCCGAGTTATACAAGGAAGTTCAATAACTGGGGACTTGTAGTGCGGCAGGGAGATCTCGTCATGGAAAGACACAGCTTGTTAAAAGATGGCAGCTTTAAAAAAGTTAAGTGCATCACATGGTTAACAGGAAATTGTGCATCCGGAAACAGAGATGCACAATACACATGTAATACCAACATAACAGAGCAACTTAAAAACACTATTGTGCTAATTGGCCTACTCAAAGTTAGTCTGGCATCCATCCTGTTTCAGTAACTGTAAATAAGCATTTTTACCCCCCTCTGAAATCTCTGTATTTGCCTTCAACCTCTCCAAAACACAACAGCGGGTGCCCTGGGAAGTATTGTATAGGAAAACATATAGGAGACTTCCTAATCATTTTCCTAATTGGAACTTGGAACTAATTGGAACTCAGTTCAACAATTGAGAACAAATGTAAAGTTAATAAATAGACCTACATCACTCCAACAGACGTCCAACACTGGACCCGTGTGCATCTGTTGGGCCTTTGGTACAGTTTGTCCATTGTCCTGAATCTCCCAGCAACGCACCTTCAAGAATAAAAACACAGTTCAATAACATTGCACAAATGCAACATTTATGATATTCGAACAGCTTAAGGTGGTACAGAACAAACAGAACACACAGATCGTTGCAGAACTGCTTTGGTAGGAGATTTCTGCCTGTAATAAACAGCCAATGAAAAACAAGTGAAGGGGAAATCAAATATGAAGACTAGAAAAGTTGTTCCAAAAAAACAGGGTCACAGAGATGACAAATCTGCTCACCCCAACTTCTATCAGGACTGTTTCCAGTCTACACACAGGATTCTTTTCCAAACAGCCTAGCTAACTGATGTATCCTCAAACACATTGAGCATCAAAAGCTATGACTTCAAAAGAAAATAGAGGAATCCACTGAATGCAATTTCTGATGCAACTGAAATTGGGAAGTAGCACAAAATAGTTGGTCAGCAGATATCAGTGACCCCATTGGTAGGCAGATGAAATCATGCAGGTTTATTTCCCAGTCAACACTGTATTAGCCTGTAACACTCAATCATTCACGTGAGAAAAGGGAATGGAAGACTGGACAATGGCCACACACAGCAGGATGGTGGTCCTCCATGTAACAGGATGCAGCTGGCACCTATCGCTGTTTATTATAGAATAAATTTGTCTTAGATTGTTCCATCTGTATTTGGCCGAAGCTGCCACACAGTTATGCCTCTCCTTGCTTCATATTGATGAGCGGTGAGATGAATCAATCAGGCACCATTATTTGTTTAGTTCCAGCATGCAAAATAAGACTATTTAAGACTCGAAACTCGATGAATTATAAAACTACTAATGAGTAGGCATAACCTGTCACGATCTTTGAAGAAACGCGTCATAGAACGATAAAATAAGTGGAAATACAGAATTGACTTGTTGGTCTGACTACAAAGAAGAAACACAATCAAGTCACTTAGCCGTGATGGAGAAAGGGAACGTTTGTGCTATGGTGCAGAATGATCAAATAACAAAACAGAAGATGGCACAAGTGAAAAGGGAAAAGAGATAGGACAAGTAAAGAAACAAAAGTTTGAAATCAGCAAGTGCTGAACAGTAACCAGCACCTAGTTTCCCCAAAACCTGGTTACAAATGAAAGCCATCAGGATACAGAACATAGCAACTAATAAAGTGGAGCGTCAGTTGACAAACTAGTGTAGACAGAGGACACCTGTTAAGACATGTAGGATTGCAAATTGGAGGCATCACAAACAGATTTGTTACTCACATCATTGGCCCAGGATCCAGCGATTAGGAAGTTTCCTGGTAATGTAGGGGGACTAAACTCTAGGCAGCTGATGCTATCGTCGGGAGGAGATGCCACTTCAATATCCTGTGGAAATAATTTGATTAAAATTAGTCCAACAATTCAAATGCTATCACTAAACATAATCCGCTCCAACGCAACCACAATTAATGCCAGGCCTAAAAAGTAAAATAGCATTTTTGTTTCTGCAATAATTACTCAGAAATTTAATCCTGTATCTTTCCTCACTTCTAACTAAATGACATTGAAATTAAATGCTCCATTAACAATCGTTCACAGCACACAGGCTCATTTTCTCCAGAAACAAGCTTTTGAAACCAAAGCCTGGCAGCAACAATCACTCTTGATTAATCTTCTAATTTTTATACTTGCTTGAATAGTAAAATCAAATGTTTACATACAATGCTTGAAACACATCACCAAATTAGATGAATTATTCCAAAAGGAGTGAACTCCAAAAGTTATAAAGGAACACATCATAATTATTCATGGTACCTTTTCCCTGACATCTGAGTTTCTCATTCCACCTGCTCTTCCTCAGTCTTTACACAGATTTGCTACTACATTAGTCCGAGTTCCTTCTCAAATTTTCACCTTTCTTGCAACAATGGGGCATCTTCAACCTCACCTTCCATCCATCTAGCTTCAACTTTACCAGACCATAATTAGCCATAAAAAAACTCTGCATTTCCCAACTTCACATCCAGCTGCCTACTTATTGGCACCATGCGGCTGTAGGGGGATTAAACATCCCCATTTATCATCTCATCAATCACTTCCAGCATTTGCAATGCACAACTGCCGGCAGAGGTGGAGGAACAAATAGGTCAAAATTGGAGAACAGAAGGTATCTTAGTGGGTTGCAGTTTGACGAGAAGGTTTGGACTGGAAGGGGGGGGGATTCCAAAGAGGTACAAGGACAAGAACAAGAATTTTGGAAATGACATGCCAATGGAGTGGGAGCCAACGAGGGGCATGGATCGAAGGGGTAGAAGGTGCAGTTTGTGGGAGGCGAGCCAGAGTACTATGGAATGGTCAAATGTAACAAAGACTAGTATAAATCTTAAGCAAAGGTTGAGCTGAGGCAAGGTCAAAGTAAACCCATGGAATCTGATGTTATTTTAAACTGTGTCAAGTTTAAGCAAATGAGACACTTAGGTGCCGTGGATAAATCCTTGAAAGAAACCTTTGCAGGTGGCTACAACTCATAAGAATGAAACTCGGTGAGTCTAGTTCCAGATGGATGATGGAAGAGATCCTCTGCAAAGGAATGGCACAGTCCATCGGGGCTACAGTCAAGTTGAGAAAGTTAAGGAGGAGGAGTTTAGTATGGCCATAGAGTAAGATGTCATTACTTTATTTTGATATAGTCACTGCAGTACTGTGATATTTAGAAATCTGAAAAGGGAGATTCACATGTGGTGGTAATGCTGTCGGGGAGAAGGGCAGAATATGAAGAGTACAGGAAATGGAAGATTGGAAAATATGAAGACAGAGGTCAATAATATTATTTTCAAAAATGAGTTATTTGAAGATTGGAACAGTGCATGAAAAGAATCATTCACACAAACTAGCTATGAAGGAAACTCTGAAGATGCGTCGCGACCCAAAACGTCATCTGTCCATTTCCCACTTCAGATGCTGCCTGGCACGCTGAATTACTCCACTACTTTGCTTTTTGGTACGAAGGTAAGCTGGACAAGTCAGTGGTTTGATGTAAATAGGACTTGCAGAATAGGAAGTTTATGGCATACAAATATGAGCTCAGGGATGGCAAGTTGCAAGGAAAGAGAAAATCTAGAGTAAAATGAAAATTCAATGCAAGGGCACTAGGAAAAGATAGCAGAGGTTTAGCATTAGGCGCAAGAAACAGCAACTGTTCAAAAAGGGGTGAATCTTTTTGCTTAGTTTTTATTTTTCAAGCTTTTTGTACTTGCTTTCAAAGAGATGAAGGAGACAGGGGCTTAAGAAATGCTCAGGAAATACCTTGGAGAAATATGCTTGAAATACTCAGCAAACCAGACAGCAGCTGAGGAGGAGAAAGAGTTATGTAGGTCAACATCCTCTCAACAGATGACTTGATGTGTATTTCCAGCACGTTTGACTTTAGCTCCTACTGATGTACTTACCTTCATTGGATTGTGGTTGTCTGTAGCTGTCCCTCCAAACATGCCCCCCGTTCCAAACCCTCCAGTTGTTCCAAATAGGCTCATGTTAGACTCTGTTAACAATTACATTTTGACGTCAGATGGCGATCATAGCAGCACACTTTAAAATAGCCGAGAACCTATTGACCACTGCCATTTATGACCAGCAGTATGTGGTAGTAAGCTTAAATCAGTAATCCCCAACCTCTTTAAATAAAAGCTCCACTTGATTTTACTCTGTAAATTGTGTGCATGCTCAACTCCTCCATCCCATTATTGCCTGGTCGTATTACAGGCCGCTCTTTTTAGACCAGCATGTCAAGCAATTTTTAACATTTCATTACACTATTTTTGTGACCTTTCCAGAAACCTACCATAACATCAAGTCATGGTGCATCTTCCCACTACACTGGTCTGCTCCGTTCCCCAAGTACACCAAGGTTGGAACCACTTGTTCAGAGGTAAGGTGGGAATATACTGCAATAGGACAGACACCCACCAAAGCCTGTTGGGCTGAATGGCCTGTGTTTGTGTTATGGAAGGTATTCCAACCTATATTGCCAAGCACATTTTAATAACCAACTAATTAGTAGGAACAATAAAATTAACGTTGTAGTGGATGCACAATAAAATCAGGTGTTATTTTTAATTTAAAGAAAAGACAATATTTCGAAACACATTGATCGATGTCAACTAACATTAATTTAAAAAAAAAAACATGCACCAGTTGTTGTCATCGTGATTAATTCTTGAGCCTGATATAACTGCACTGGCCGGTCATGGATTAATTACTGAACATCAGGAACAGCATGTTACAGTAGCAGGATGGAAAAAAAAGTGATAGAATCCAAAGCGATAAGCAACAGTAGTGGGAGCATCACAGTGGAGAAACCTTGGCATGTGTTGGCAACCCAGCCAAAGTAAGTGGGAGATAGACGCAAAAAGCTGGAGTAACTCAGCGGGACAGGCAGCATCTCTGGAGAGAAGGAATGGGTGACTTTTCGGATCGAGAACCTTCAATGCAAGTGGGGTTGGGGAAAGAGATAGTAAATGAGGCAGCGAGGGAAGATTCCATCTGAGAACACAGCAGTTCAGATGGGAGTGATGTAAGCCCCATCTGATGGCATGGAGATTGGAGGGGAATGAAAAGGTGATACTGAGATGGGGGGGGGGGGGGGTCTTGGAGTGCTTGGGGAAGGGGGGGAGGTACAGCAAGTACAGGGAGGGAGACAGGCAGGTCTCATGACTTGTAAAGGGATGCAGTGAGAGTCGGGGAGGTAAGTAGAGCGATGACCTGCGGGAGGGGCAGGTAGCAAGTGCCTGGGGATTGGGGAGGCTGCGAGTTTGTGCAAGTGCCTGGGGATTGGGGAGGCTGCGAGTTTGAGGATGGGGAGTAGGGGAGGCAGTGAGATCCTGTGGCTGAGGAATGGGGCAGGCAGCGAGAGCAGGGGGGTTGGGGCCAGCCTGCCAGCAGACCCTGGGGATGGGGATGGGGATAGGGAGGAGTGAGTGAGGGAGATAGGGAGATGCCAGCTGAGGGCATGCGGCAGCAACCATCCCGCTTTACCCGCGCCCTGTCGCTCCCCGGCCCCGATGCCACCCGCACGCCGGGCCGCCGAGTCCCGCTCGCTACCTGGGGCTTGATGCACGCACAGTGCCTCACACGGCCGGCTCCTCGGGCCTCAGCTCAGTGGGACCCGCTCTCCCGCTCTCCACGGCCCCGGCGCTCAGCTCAGCTCAGCAGCGAGGAGCGGGCGGGCGGGCGGACGGACGGGAGCCGCGGAGGTCGCTCTAAATGCGAACGTACTTCCGGGCTCGAAACTATGCGCCGCCACCAACACCAACAGCAACACCCGCCTGGACTCGCCTCGCCTCGCCTCGCCTCGCCGGCAAGAAGGAGAGAGGGTCGGGTCGGGTCGGGGTCGGGGTCGCTCTGCGCGGAACGGTTTGAAGATTCCTCAGTACCAAGCATGTCCTTGACCCAATGGCGGGGACTGGAGCCGTTACAGTGCGCCTCAAGGGTCCCATTGGGGTTGACCCGACCGCACACACACAGTTTCTCACTGGGATGGTGGAGGTCTGGAAAGCACTGTGCTGGGAAAGGCATTAGGGACAGCAACTTGTAAAGTACTGTGCAGGGATTTGCAGCTTCTGCACCCTCACCAAAGCCTTCCTGTAATGGCTGACCAGGACGCCACCCAATACTCCAAAAGCACCCTAACCAAAGTTTTAAAACGGAAATCCTACCCATCACATTGTGGTCCATCCAGAAACTCAGATACCTTCCATGTTTAAAGAATTTCTTAAATCGCTCTTCTCACACCACTCCGAGATCCTGACTTAACGCCACACATCTGCAAACGCATGCTTTCTACTTCTCTCCAGCAGGACTGACTCACTCTGATCTCCCTTTGGTTCTACTTCATCCTCCGTTGCATTTCAGTGCTTTAACAAATCAGCTTTTTTCCTTTCTGGCACCAAGGATCACAGTTAAATTCGAGCATTGTGTATCCTCCCTCTCTTCACTTACCCCACGGGGTGATATGCTTTACGTGTTTTTATTATTTATTCTGCTTCTCTCATTTATTCCCCCAAATAATCAGTCTAGCAGAGATTTTGGCTCCACCCCTGCAAGCCCAAGTTCTAAGCCCCTTGTGATGTTGAGTTTTTTCTGCTGCTTCTTTCTGCCAATTTTTTTGATCAAGTCTCTTCACGTCAGACTGTGGACCCTTACTCCTATTTTCAGAATCCCTGATCCAACTGAACCTGTCTCCCTCCCGATGTTTTCATTCACAAAATTAAATCTCAACTTGTTCACTGCACTTACTCACTCTACCCTAACCATCTAACCATGAAGCACACTGCTCAAATAAGAACCAATCTGAATATTGCCATTAGAACTGCTGACGAGGGTGGTTTGACAAACCGTTCTCTGCCTCGTAGAGATGAATGCTGCCACTCTCCCCTCTCCACAAAACTCCGTTTGCAACCCGACCCCTTCACTAAACATGAGGTAATTGTTTCCGAGACAGTCATTTATTTCATCTCTGGACATCTTTTCTCCACATCCTCATGTTTATTTATGACATAAGAGAAGGTCATTTGGGCACTATAAGGGGAATGACTCGGGGTATAAATAGGTTAGAGGAGAGTGAAGGGGAAGGAAGCCTCATAGCCCCCAACTATACATATCCACTTATACCTCCTCTCCAGGAACAATTAGAACTGCCCTGATAGACCAAATTGACCAATCATTTCAGACTGTTCTATCCCACTTTAATTCTTCCTTGACTACATTCCTTATCTCTGTGCCTAGTCTCTTCCCATTTACATCCCCTGACACCTTCAGTTACTTCAAAAATTTCTAGTTCCCTGGCCCAAGCTAGATCATTTTCACCATGGGTAATCAGTCTTTCTATATCTTGATCCTCATCAGGAAAGCCTGGTAAGCTCCTCACTTTGTTGAATAGAGACTCACAGTCCTCTTCTCCACCATTACTCTTCACTCAGCTGAACACAAGCTTACATTGACCATCTTTAACTCCAATAAAAGGTGTTGCTATGGAAGCCCACATGGGTGCAAGTTCCACCTGTCTTTTTGCGAGATGCATTGAAACAGCGCTGGAAACAGTCATCTTCGCTCAATTCCTTTTCCAGTTGATCAAAGACTGTGTAGGTGCTGTTTCCTTTCCTCGAATGGATCTTCAACATTTTTGCTCACAATTTTCACACTCCTGTCGTTTTCACATTGTCCAACTCTTCCTCAAGTTTTTTTATCTCCACCATAGGAGGTAGGTTAGCAACTAGAATCCACAGCCACCGAATGAATTATTATCTTGATGACATTTCTTCCTACCTGACTTCCTTTTCTCCTTGCACCTGGGACAAGGCAGGATGCCTCTCATTCACATAATCCATGCTACCAGCAATCACATTAAATGGATCATTGCCCATAACGTACAACACAATGGCACCTTCCTTCCCTTTCCCTTCAACTGTCTGAATGGACTGTTGCATTTATGACTTACCAGTTTGCTCTTCCATTTCTACTGAAACCCACCCCTCTTTGAGAACTTTCCCATGCAACTGCAGGCAATGTGATATATGTTCTTTTACCTCTTTTCTTCACATCATTATCAAGCTCAAACAGTTCATCAGTGTGAAAGAGTTTCACTTTCAATTTATTACATAACATCTGGTGTTCGTGATATTAGTGAAACCAAACGCAGATTATGTGTCCCACTTTGAACTCTCTATCTTCAGGCACTGAGGATGTTAGCAGGATATTAGTAGAATTGGATTGACGGGCTTGCTCTGAGCATAGACATGATCGTCTGAATGACCTTTGTACATTGTGAGGAAATAATATGAAATAACTTGTCTAATGACAACCAGCAATGGAAATGGGTTTTAGGAACTAGGGTCCGTGAGGCTGAGGTTGGGAGGGGAGGTTATGTGCGGTCATACCCATGTAAGAGTACAAGAAAGCATAACTTGTCTAGTGTGTATTTATAATATAGTTTATTGTGTATTATATGTCATAGCTGCTTTCTTGCATCTCTCTCTCTCTCTCTCTGTTGGCTGCAGCCATCATCTGCTTCGGTGAGGGAAGCAGGTTGGTGATTGAACACAAGGCCCCTCGGAGACTGTGTCTGATTGGCTGCCGAGTGACCAGCGCATTATGTGATTGGACACATTGCCCTTGGAGACAGCAGCTGATTGGATGGGAGGAGACCTTTTTGTTGATTAGACAGGAATTTTAAGGGAAGCTGGTGGGTGATTGGACGCAACCCTCTTAGAGACAGCGGTTGATTGGACGCCAAATAATCGGCACAAAAAATTGACAAATAGGAAAACAATAAAATCGGAATTCCGATTTAAATCGGAAGAGTATCATGCGTGATTTGCAGCAAAGATACTAGTATCCGCTCTAGTATCTTTGATCTGCAGTTCCTTCCTATTGAAGAAGAACCCTGGCCCGAAACAACTCCTAATCCATTTCCTCCACAGATGCTGCCTAGCTCGCTGAGTTCCTCCAGCACTCTGTGTTTTTTATTTAACTCTTGAAATTGAAGTTAGACATAAAGCTGGAGTAACTCAGCGGGACAGGCAGCGACTCTGGAGAGAAGACCCTTCAGACTGAACTGAACTCTCATCGGTGAGAGTACTTGTGATTGTCTACAGAAGAGTCTTGACCCGAAACGACACCCACTCCCCAGTGCAGCCTCCCATCCCGCTGAGTCACCCCAGCCTCCCCATGTCTACCTTCAACTCTAGAGCCAAACAATAAACACAGTGCTGGTGGAACTCAGCGGGCCAGGTGGCACCCTTGGAGGGAATGGACCAGGAGCCACCACGGGCCAGGGTTCCCCCCACCCCCCAACAAGAAGGAACCGCAAATGCAGCCATCCCCGCAAAACGCCAAATGATTCCGGGAATGCCGAGGCCAGAGGGTGAGAGAGAGTGAGAGATCCAAAGGACGGATTTGGGTCCCAACTATGCCTCACTGAGACCTCACCAGAAATTTCAAACCTACGGCCCCCTTCAGTTCGAGCCACGTGATCCAAGATACCACGTTGTAAACAATAACGGTCGCTACTTTGACTGGGAGTTCGTGTTCCGCCAGCGGTTTACAGCTATTTGATATCCGCTTCAGGAAGGAGCGGGTGGTTTACGAGTTGAGTGTCCAGGAGGTGATCTCCGTTTATAGCGGAGAGACAGCAGGTCTGATGAGGGCCAAGTTCTTAGGCAGTCATTATGGAATTGGGAAAAGTTCCAATGAGCTGGTGAAAGACGTGGACTGCCCTTACAGTGCCACTTTCCTCCACACTCTCCATCTCATGGAGACTGGAAACTGAAAAGGGGAACGTCGTCCCTCTGCACACCACCCCATTTCCATCACTGATGACAACCCACATTGAAATCCTCAGGAATTAATCTTGAATTAAATTGTATTAGATAAGCAGCCTTTCCAATTTTGTGATCCATATTTCCTGTCGCCCCTTCTGGTCTTTCAGATTGAATTAATCTCCTTCATTTTATCCTTCTTCCCAACACAACTTTAACACTCTCAGTCACCACTTGTCATTCAGCTTCACTTGATCTCTACCCTATCACACACTTTCTCCTTTGCTCCTTCCCCACTTCTCTGGTAACACAAAACTATATTTTTTCACTAACTTTTCTAGGTTTTGATGAAAAGACATTGACGTTTCTCGGCATACTTCCAGTATTTTCTATTGCGTCATCTGCTGACCAGCATGCTACCCGAGCCTCATGGTTACCTGCCCTCAAAACCCTCTCTTTCTCTAATAGTCTTCCTACAGGAAAGCAGCTCCCGGCCTATTAGCAATCTTCAAAAGCGCCTTTTGTAATTGAAATTGGCAGGCCAAATCCTGGGAATTTGACTTGGGCTTATTCAATGTCTACGCTACCAGTCAAAAAGATTGAATCCTTATGAATCTATCTGCAGAACTGAACTTGCCGAGACTAATTTGAGCACTCAGGAGATAGTGAGAGATCCATGTCAAGAGCAAGACTCAATTACACTCCTCGGAAACTGACATTGAACGAACCTCAGTACACATTATATCTCAAGATGAGCATTGGGTCCACACTACCACTTCTACAGTGCCCTCCATAATGTTTGTGACAAAGACCCATTAGTTATTTATTTGCCACTATATTCCACAATTTGAGATTTGTAATAGAAAAAATCACAGTGTCAGATTTTAATAAAGGCCAGTTTTATACATTTTGGTTTGCCATGTAGAAATTACAGCAGTGTTTATACATCATCTCCCTGAACTCACACATGCATTGACTTCACAGCCTAACCCCCGGACTTTCATCTATCCACCTACTGTAATTTGTACTGTAACTGTAACCCATACTGGATATAGGAATCCTATTATCCATTCTATTTATCCATTGTCTTTTTATAGATATGTATATAGCGCTGCAGAAACTTTATGTCTTGTTTTTGCACTGAGTAGGAGCAGTTTTTAATCTCACTGTACATGTGTATAGTGACAATAAAAAGGCATTCTGATTCTGATTCATTCATTCTAGTCCCCCCCATTTCAGGGCACCATAATGTTTGGGACAGCAATGTCATGTAAATTAAAGTAGTCCTGTTTAGTCCTTTGCATGTAATGACTGCTTGAAGTCTGTGATTCGTGGACATCATCAGTTGCTGGGTGTCTTCTCTGGTGATGCTCTGCCAGGCCTGTATTTAGCTTATGCTTGTTTTGGGGGCTAGTCCCCTTCAGTTTTATCTTCAGGATATAAAAGGCATGTTCAATTAGGTTCAGATCGGGTGATTGACGTTCATTTGTAGCTTTAAAAAACTCATTTTTTTGCTTTAGCAGTATGTCTGGGATCATTGTCTTGCTGTAGAAAGAACCGCCGGCCAATGAGTTTTGAGGCATTTGTTTGAACTTGAGCAGATAGGATGTGTCTATACACTTCAGAATTCACTGTGGTACTATCATCAGCAGTTGTGTCGTCAATGAAGATGAGTGAGCCAGTACCTTCAGCAGCCATACATGCCCAGGCCATAACACCTTGACCACTGTGTATCACAGATGAGGTGGTATGCTTTGGATCTTGGGCAATTTCTTCTCTCCTCCATACTTTGCTCTTGCTATTTTGCAGATAACCAGTGGTTTGCATCTTGCAGTGTAGCCTCTGTATTTCTGGTCATGAAGTCTTCTGTGGACAGTGGTCATTGACAAATCCACACCTGACCTCTGAAAAGTGTTTCTGATCTGTCAGACAGGTGTTTGGGGATTTTTCTTTATTATAGAGAGAATTCTTCTGTCATTAGCTGTGGAGGTCTTCCTTGGCCTGCCAGTCTCTTTGCAATTAATAAACTCACAAGTGCTCTCCTTCTTCTTAATGATGTTCTAAACGGTTGATTTTGGTAAGCCTAAGGTTTGGCTGATGTCTCTAACAGTTTTATTCTTGTTTCTCATAATGGCTTCTTTGACTTTCATTGGCACAACTTTGGTCCCCACGTTAATGAACAGCAATAAGTTTCCAAAGGTGATGGAAAAACTTGAGGAAAGAGTAGGTGCTGAGAGCTCTCTTATACCTGCATTCAGGAGGCAATTAAGCACACCTGAGCAATTACAAACACTCGTGAAGTCATGTGTCCCAAACATTATGGTGCTCTGAAATGGCGGGGGGACTATGTATAAACACAGCTGCCATTTCTACATGGTGAAACCAAAACGTATAAAAATGGCCTTTATTAAAATCTGACAATGTGTAAATGTGATTTTTTCTATTACAAATCTCAAATTGTGGAGTACACAGGCAAATAAATAAATGATGGTTTTTGTCCCAAACATTATGGAGGGCACTGCATAACACTGTCTGACTCTGCCCCCACCTTAGATCATCTCCCGCTGAAGTGGCTCGTCCAAATCTTTTTGCCCATTCCAATACACTTCCTTGTAAGCCTCCCGTTCTACTTTCTTTAAACCTAACCAAAAATTAACTCCTCTAATCCGAATTCCGCATCACTGCACTTCTTGACCCACAATAGGTCCCTATTAAATGATACATTTCTTGTTTTCAATTCTTATCTATGTCATTTAGCCTTTCTGTAAAGCTACAAAGCACTGTGATATATGGGTTCCTCTAATTTTCCCTGGTGCATATGTCCAAATTTAATTGCTCAAACATTGTCATACTTGCCTTTAGATGCCAAGGCCTTAGCTCTGAAAATCATATCCTAAACCTCTCTCGATAAAAAGGCTGTGTTGTCTTCCCCCCCCCCCCCATTTATTTATGTGGCCCTGTGTTAAGTGTTGTTTGTAACAGCCTTTTTCAGAGCCTTAGGGTCTGCTGTGTGGAAGACAATGTACAGACTGTATTTTATGTTGTTATTTCCTCTTTATAAAGTTGTTGATAGAAAATAAAATTAAACCATGCATAAAACTGGGTGGATTCACATTATCCATTTTGTGTTACTTCTGAAGCTCAATTGCAGCTCTTCTTATATTGATAGTCGAACAAATGAATAATCTAAGTATCTAGTGAATAATAGAACAGCAATAACTTTTCCAGATGAGTGCGATCAGGTAACAAGATAAAGGCGCATTCTTAAGGAATATGCTATATACATTTCCTGCCAATTAAGGACTTTAAACCTCAAGTTGCTTCAAATGCACGTGAACTAAAGTTTATTAATATATGTAATTAAAGATTACTATAATTAAGAATATTACTTTTTTGACTGCTTCAATTATTAATTTGACATGAAAAGACCAATCAATCAGAAAAACCAAATCTGTGACTAACTCAACCAGAATTCCAAAATGAATATTACTGAATTAATCAAGACAGACTATAACTAGAGTACTAACTTGGTTATATTGCTAACCACCAATCAAATACAATAGGCTAACAAATTAACAGAATATGTATGTCCGGTTGAAACACTAATGCAACCAAAATAACCAATTTCAGGCAAATAAATTCAATAAGAATCAATAACAAGGCTAGAAAAACAAGTCAATAGCGTATCAAGAGCTACGCCAACTCAATTAGATTTTTTTTCTTACAAAGATGGGAACATGTTTGGTATTTTAGTTATATCCAACCACCAAACTTGAGTTTATTTGGCAGATATACTCTTGTAAGGTAGTTGGAACTGATGGAAGCAAGAGCCTGGATCTCAGCTTTCACTTTAGATGTTTCCATTATTTCCATCTGAAAAAAAAGAATTAATTACTGAGAGTTTGCTGCAGCAATTTATAAATTTATACTTTAATAAATAACAATATTAGCAATAAGTAACAACATCTAAAAAAAGTGTTATTTCATTCTTTTGAATACAATATTCTGATTATTACTCAGGGAGGACTTTATCACTATATCATTTGTAATTATCACTTGTGTAGAATAACTCAGATTGAATGAGGTTGGCATTAATTCAGTGCAATGCCTTGCTGCTTAATTAACACCGCAATACCAACATTTATTGAGCTAAAATAAAACTCTAAAATGAATGGAATTCTTGCCAGTAAAAGCTTGGTCATTATTTTTCAAAATAACTCCTGATAATATAATACATAATTACATTTCAAAGAGATGTCAGGCTGGGCGATAGTAGCCCTTGTGGGGTATTATAGATGTCTACTTACCCCTCAGTATCAAACCTATCCGAAACAGAGTAAATCTGTACCACCAGTTTTGAATTGTGATGATGGTCAGACTAAGTTTTGGGGAAAGGGGCAATAGAAAGAGGAGGTTGGGATGTTGTGAACACATCAATGGGAAGTCCTTTTTATTTCATCAAGATTTGGTTTTAAAGGATTTACTCAAGCAGGTGGCCATGATGGCTTCCAGTCTGTATTGTGTATTTTCTACAATATCCTTTGGCCTTGAGTGGGGATATATCCAGGTACATCACTGGTCAACACATTATTCAACTAAATCTGCTGTATGTGAAATGAACTAAGCGAGGGATTTCTTGTATATTTTGTGTAGGATAATTATTCTATTATCACTGATTCATTACAAAGATGTTTTAGATGTTTGCAATTTGAGACCAGCCCAAAGTTGCATTTTTTGTGTTGTTTTAGTTTAAATACATTCGCACTCTGAAAATAAATAATTAGTAATGTTATGATATTATCATAACATTAATTGTGACAATGCCTGCAATTTAAAAAAAACTTTACTTGTACATCAAAAAAAGTCAAATCCAGTGAAGCTTTACGTAGTTTGGGGAGTTTAAACCTTATGATCAGAACAAAATATAACCAATGTGATAATCATATCCATATTCTTTATTGGATCTGTTATGTGTCTACATCATTACTTAAATAAATGTATTATTTTGAATCAAAAATACAAGTTTGCATAGAAAGTAAAACAAAAACTGCTGAAGCTGAAATCTGAATTAAAAACAGAAAATGCTGAGAACATTCAGCATGTCAGGCAGCATCTAGAGAGGGAGAAATTGAGTTCTTCTTGTTTTGTGTCCATCTTGTTACAAATGTTGACCCCGCCGTCATGGTCCGTCCTGAAAAGGAAGGAAGCTTCTGCCGACAATCAGTCAAAGCCATCAGTTGTCGTAATAGATGATAGTGGTAGCTGAATTAGCTCAGGATACTTCCAGTTTCCAGCCCCGCGACGTGGACGCTTCTGCTATGGGGCCAGAAATTGAGTTAATGGTTTGGTTGATGAACTTTCAACAGAATTAAGAATCATGAATAAAAATACAAAGAAAGAGCACGGGTGGAGAGAACAAAGGGGAAGTTTGTGAAGCGTAGAGATCAAGAGTAAATAAATAACTCTACTGGTGATGATGCTGGCTAAGAAAGGGAGGTAAAAGCTCACTAATCACAGCTGAGCTACCCTGAGGAAGTGAGAAAAGAAAATGAATGAGGACAGAGGACAAAAACTAATTTGTAATATTTATGTTGTTTTGCTTAATGATTTTACCTGAAACAAAGTTTCATCTGAAAGGCCAAATGTGTTCCTCTATCCTCTGATGTTGCAAGACCTGCTGCACATTTTAAGCATTTCCTATTTTTAAACAAGTATGCTTTATTAAAATGCTTATATTTTCTTCTGTAGAAGTGAAGCCACATTTTAAATTCATTTTAGGCTGGGTACAGAATAACAACCAATGTATCACTTAGTACTGTCATTAACGGTGAGGTTCTCATACTTCTTTTTTCCAAAGAGGTTGGCAGTCAATGTAAGGTCTCTTCTGTAAATTGGTCAACTTGCTCATGTCTTTTTCAGTGAGAGGAATCAAAACTTCTTTCGGAATATTTAATCTAAAGATAACAAGTGAAAAGAAAGCACATCATTTTCCCAACTCTAATTTCTCATTTGAAACAGGTAGTAATTTAACATTAAGTATCAGTCCAGCAAACCTGATTCAGCAGAAACCTATTATGGATGCAAACGGTCATCATTCAAGTGTATTTTGGCACGAACTCCGTTCCACACATGATATAAAAGTAGTGAGAAGTTAACTACCTACTTTATTGCGTCTTCATTTAAATAAAAACCCTTTTCACGTATTTATAACCGGAAATGGATGATGTCACCACTGGAGAGAATTGCACAACCAAAATGATCATGAAATCCAGCGTATAGATTGTTCTCCCCTTTTTGAAACTTAAATTTTAGGAAAACAACATCTAAAAAATCCCGAGCATCCTTCCATAAATCGTGTAACAGAACATGGTATGGGAAAACTTGCAGTCCTGGGTATAAGATCTGAGAAGCTTGGAAAGCAAAGCCTGAAACTTATACCTTTATTTGTACTCCTTGGACAGGTGCCAAGTAGGCGAGTACTATAGGCCTTCATAATTCAGGCGGTGGGAATGGATGTGCTCCTTGCAGAAAAATTATTCAGGAGAGGAACTATATCTTGTCCAGGTTTGTGAATTGGGATAGAAAGAGAAAGGGAATTGTAGTGAGTGAGTGAGAGAGAGGGGGCATTGTATGTGGGACATTGCTTAATGCTACACTTTTAATGCTCTCCTCTTTCTCCTACGCCTGAACTCTCCCTATCGCGCCCTCACCACTTTCTCCATCTCTCATCATTCATAATCACTCCCTAACGCTCTCCAGCTCTCATCCTCTCACCAGATGGCTTGTTAGTGAATATGTTATGTGGAAATAAGAGGCAAAATGTGACTGGTGGGAATCCCTTGGCATAGACTGAATGGGCAAAATAGAAAACTTGAAAAAAACCAATACAAAACAATTGAGCACAATTGCTTGCAAATTAAACTACAATTATCAATTGTTTTTGATTACAATGTTTAACCATGCCACTGAATACAGAAGATAGCCATGTTTTTGTTGAATAAGTGCAACACTTCTCGAGAAGATCAGGCAACGTTTCTCCTTTTGCAGAACAAAAACAGAAACACCAGGCAAATTGTATCACCCTTATCAGACTACTGTGTTTTGTATCAATAAAAGTTGGTCAAAGATTGTATGCCTTAATACTGACCGTTGAATATCAGATGGAAGTAGACCCAACCAATTAATAATTGGAACAGTCAGACTGTGGGCATCAAATGACATAGACTGATGAGAGAAGAAAATAGTCTGAGTATTTCTGCACAATACATTTATTTGAGTATTTATAATTGCAATGAAAATTGCAGGTGGAAATATATAAATATATATATGGCTGAGTGAACAGATGAGTGGGCACAGTACAAAGCTAAAACAGCTTGTTTGGAAAAAATAATTGGTATTGGTTTATTATCACATATAAATGTGATACCGAGAAAAACTTTGTTTTGTGTGCTATTCCTGTAAATAATACCATGCACAAGTAGAATTAAACCATGCATGCGTATGAATGCTAGTTCAAAAAGATAAAGGAGAAAGGATGAAAAGATTAAGAATAGTAAGGAAGTAATAATAATCAATATAAGAATTTAAAAAAGAAAATAAAGTATACCATAAAATGTTAAATCCTAATGTAAAGAAGTGCTGAGCTCTTGGAGTAAATACATAGAATTTCTAAGTGGGAGCTTAATCTGGAAAAGATCTAAAGAAAGGCACAGTTTCCAGCTCATGCCAAGGGAGACTGATCCAAAATAAAGGAAGTGGCACTGAATTATTAGCAAAGTTGGTTTGGCTACATTTGGAATAGTACAGCTTGAAGTAGAAATTAAAGTAATGAGGAGTGGTTTGAAGCAGGTCTTTCTCTGCAGGAAAAGGACGGAGGAACATTTAACGTTTAAGAAGGAACTGCAGATGCTGGCAAATCGAAGGTAGACAAAAATGCTGGAGAAACTCAGCGGGTGAGGCAGCATCTATGGAGCGAAGGAAAGAGGCAACGTTTTGGGTCGTGACCCTTCTTCAGGCCCGAAACATCGCCTATTTTCTTCGCTACATAGATGCTACCTCATCCGCTGAGTGTCTCCAACATTTTTGTCTACCACCGAGGAATATTTAACAGTGCTTTGCCAAATTATGCACTTTTGAAAGAATACACACTAAAATAAAACATGATTCCAACGGTTTGAGAGTTGGTAACATGGAGAACAAGCATCAAATAATATTAATAAATGAAGGAAGAAGTTAGAAGGTAGAAGGAGAGCATTGTGCACCACGGAATACGCTGCTCAAAACTATTGTCAGAAAAAAAAATCACTCAAACTAGATAAATACTTGATAAGGAAACACAGAACAGCAGGGAAAGAGTTTAGAATAAATCCTGTGTTCTTTCTCCATAAATAGAAGATGAGGAAACTTTTCTCAAACTTTCATTAGGCCACAATGTTTTCCTCACATTGGAGAAATCAAATATATATTAGGTGACCGGATTGGAGAGCTCCTTTGTAGGAGGCACAAGACAGATGTCAGAGATTGAGATGGAGTATTACCAAGACTGAAAGCTCAGGGCCACCTTTGCAGACGGAACAGAGGAGCTCTGCATTGTGGTCACCCAATATGCATTTGATTTCCCTAAATTAGAGACCACATAGTGAGCATCAAATGCAATACACTAAATTGGAAGAAGTGCTACGTTTCACATGACAGCAGCAAAAGCAACTTTTCCATCTGGTGAACCTTGACCTCACTCGATCATTGACATTCTGTTTTCTCTTCCCTACCTTCTCTGCAGCTTGAAACACACTTTCCATTTCTGATGAAGAATCATCAACATGAAACTTAAATTCTGTTTCCCACTCCACAGATGCTGTCAGTCTTGCCAAATATCTCCCATATCAGTGACCATTAACACAGTTCTGGAGACCTGCTCCAAGCTTCTGTGCATCAAATGCTTTGCAACATTCTTCTGCACGTTCATTGAAACAGGTATTGATCCTCCTGATATGCTTTTACGAGGAATAAAGGAGTCCAAATTTATCTGGTCTGATGCAGAGGGGTCTTTTGAGGATTTCTTTCATGGTTTTCAGATCCATTCTATCTGATAATATCCTCGGGCCCAACTGCTGGTCTTACCAATTCACCACAGCAGGTCTGCCCTATAATTTGCTGTTCCCCAATCACCCGTCTGACTGATCACTAACATAATCAATGGTCTGGATCAATCCAAACTAATAATTTTCTGTCATCATCTCATCAATTGGTTTTCATTCAAATCATTAGTTCCCAATTGTATGTCTAATCAGAAACAACCACTAGCTGACTTTCTAACCATCACCAAACTCCCACTGACTATCTGGTTGATCACAGAACCCTATATCCAACCCAAATAATCCCCATCAAGGTCCAAATGACTCACCGCAGATCTTGACCAATTCTCTATTTACCCTTGAGGAGGGTAAATAACCTGATTCTTCTATTCTGTTACGATGCCACAAAATCCCCAACAGTATTTTACTAATTGGGAGGTTATGACGAGGGCGACTGATAAAAACAAGAATGAGGCATTTAAAATCTGCGTGCATAATTTGTGTTTCCACCTTTTCCAATGCTGGCTGTTCCTATTAAGATACAGTTTAAATCCATTGCAGATTTGAATTCATCCTTATCAAGTCTCACTAAAGCTCATGTGTACAGTCCTTTTTGACCCATCAATGTGCTAAAAAATTTAGATTTTAAATAAACATACTCACCATTGACCCATATTTGTATATGCACATGATTTCAATACCTGAACAAAACCAGAGCAGGAATAAATGTATTATTTATTGTAATGAGAACCAGCAAAGCTACATTTGTTAGTTGAGATTTAATATTATGACAGTGGTTAAACCTACAAATTCATACAGTAAGTGGCCTCAGAAACATCTATGTACAGGTCTCACACCATGGTTGTACAAGAAAAGCAAACAATCCAGAGAAGTTTCAAGAAGGGTCCCGACCCAAAACGTCGCCTATCTCCTTCGCTCCTTAGATGCTGCTGCACCCGCTGAGTTTCTCCAGCTTTTTGTGTAACCCCCAGAGAGGTTTCAAGGTGGGTACCACTTTTGATGAGTTCAGATGATTAAATGAAGTCAGCGGTTCTGAAAAATGTATACAAAACCTTAGGTATGAGTATGGCAGAGAGGATTGGTTCAGTTATTGATCTCTTGTTGTCTAATATTCCATGTTGTAATTCAAGACCACCGTGCCTTTTTAAAGAAGCTTCATGGAAGGGGGAAGAGTCATCACGTTAGCGTCGATGGGATGTCATGTATGTTGAGGTCTGAAATGTCTATGGGCTTCCATCCCAAATGGCCTAATTTTTTTTTGTGTGTAAATTATTTTATTAGAATACATAATAAAAAACATTTTGTTTGTAGTAGTCATACATTATTAATACTGTCTATATTATCAATTGTATAATAATTGTACTTCTATATATATTTTTTATTTTTAGATAGATAGAAAACAATAGAGAGGAAGAGAAGGTATAATAAAAGAGAATGGAATAATTAGCTAATTATACATCATTGGAGATATGTCCGTGAGTTATAAAATGTAACTCTTCATCTAATCCTTGATTCGGGTTTCAGTCAGGTTCTCGTGCCGAACCGGTTTGCCCCTTCAAATAGTCAATGAATGGAGACCATATTCTGGTAAATAGTTCTTGTTTGTCCATTAAGCCAAATCTTAATCTTTCCAAATGTAGGGTCTCCGACATTTCCATAATCCACGTTTTAATTGTGGGGGATATAGGGCCTTTCCAAAATTTTAATATTAATTTTTTCCCAATTATTATACTATAGAAATGGCCTAAATTTTATGTCAACCTAATATAATACATTTAGCAATGCTGTGGCTGATGTAACCTACACAAATCCAAAGTGATTGTGAATGATGGAGTGCTGGCTGTTAATTATTTTCCTTTCATATGCGTCTTCTGCCATTGCACTTCATGTCCATCCATGAGAGTTCCTATTAAATGTGGTCTCTACTCACTGTAACCATGTTTTGCTTTTATTAATGCAGAATTACATGAGATTCCTACTGGTCGTTTGCTCTACCACCCATTAAATGAAACAATAAAATTCTATTGAAGAAGGGGAGGATACTATTTCATTGAATCTGGCAGCTCTCTCAAGGACTACCAGAATACAGTGGGGTTTAGATGTACACATTATTTGTGATGAAACGTTTTGCATTATGAAACTACAGCTGTTATAAGACAAGATAATCTCCACTCTGCACTAAGAGGTTGAGCTCTTACACAAATTCTGGATCCTTAACTCGCATCTCCTCTGTGTCCCATAGTTCTGCTTTTGCTCCCCCTACCCCCAGAAGGAACAAGGATAGAGTTCCCTTGGCACTCACCTTTCACCCCACCAGACTCCAATTTTTCAAGCAGAGCAGTCCAGTAACAGATATGTGGCTTAGCGCCACTTTGTGAAGAAAACATACCACTGTCACAATTAACTTGGAAAACCTTGACCATAGAAAGTTGCTTCATAGAGAATTCAAGGTTGGACTGTGGATCCTTATATATATTGTTGAAGGATAGGATTACCCGGCATAATCCGTTTTCCCTCTCTCATATCTGCTTTCATATGCTGATCATCCACAATTGGTCTTCTGTGGCCTCTTCTTTTGCTGCATATCCAGCAGCAAGTCCACTCGAACAATTGCAACAAACTCGTTATACCTGAAGGAGTTTCTATTATGGTCACTAATTATCTCAAAATTCTGGCCCTGTTGCCCTCACAGACTTCTAACCTTGGGTGTCATTGAGTCCACATGATAAAGCGGTTGATTTCCCTCTAAATAATACTAGCGCTGTGCTGAATAGTCCACGCTCTTTTCTCATCAAGACAAATATGAAACAATTTCATTGTGAAGCTTCTAAAAGAGCGATGCACAACAATTAATGTCATTCATGTGCACACCACGTGGCGATTGTCCTCACCTATTATAGATGTGCAAGTATTGACTCGAATTTTAAGAGCCACACAAATTTAAGTTTTCTACATTAGCAGCATAAACTAAGAACCTAAAATGTGTGATTTAAAAAAAGTTACAGTACATAGTAGAATTTCTGACTCATGATTTTGTTTCTCCTCCACTTCATCAGCTGGAAATTTTGACTGTCATTCATTCATATTTACTGCTTTATTAAGTTTTGCCAGAGAGAAGCTTGGCCCTTAATTTCAAACAAATCTATTTATTTTGTTGTTCCTGTTGTCCCTCTACTGGCTTTCCAGCTGAGGAGCCAATTACAGTTCCCACTTATCACTGAAGCATTATGGGCATAATTATGTTCATGGCCAACTTGGTTCAAATATCACAGGAGCTGAATTAGGTCATTCTGTCCATCAAGTCTACTCTGCCATTCAATCATGGCTGATCTATCTTTCCCTCTCAAACCTATTCTCCAGCCTTCTCCCTGTAACCTTTGACACATTTACTAATCAAGAACCTATAAAAAACTGCTTTAAAAATACCCAAAGACGAGGCATCTACAGCCATCTGTGGAAATGAATTCCACAGATTCACTACCCTCTGGCTGAAGAAATTCCTCCTCATCTCCTTTCTAAAGATATGTCCACTTAGTCTAGGACCAGAGGGCACAGAGGCTGTGCCCTCTGGTCCTAGACTCTCCCACTAGTGAAAGCATCCTATGCACATCTATTCTACCCAGGCCTTTCATTATTAGGTATGTTTCAATGAGCCCCCTCATCCTTCTATACCCAAGTGAGTACTGGCCCACACACTCATCATACATTAATACGTTCTGATTCATCAGAATGTGCACCATGAAATCCGCGCCTAGTTGCTTCTGAGCTGCAAAAATGATAATTAGCAGCATCTTTCTGTAAGATCAACATGTGCATGATGAGTGAGAGAGAACATACTAAAACAACAGACATTCAATGTCTTCTGAAGAAAAGTAAGTACAATACAGTTACAGGATATAAAGAGTTTTCAATTTTCAAGAACATTGGGAATGTTTGAGGGATAGCATAAGGCAAAGTGTCTTGGACAGCCTGTATCAGTATTTGCATCAATGATACTGGCCCCGAGCATTCCCTCTCGCCCACCTTGACATCCTGCAAAACACAAAATATGTCACTGCCTGAAATTTAATTTGAAATGCTAACCTGAAGCATTAATTACCATGTGGGTCAGCATCCATTAGGGCAAAGATTGGGATTTCTTGTGTGTCCCACAGTTTTCGTACCATCAACCTGGTGCTCAGATCTGGCACGCCTTTACCCTGAAAGTAATTCCGAATAATAAGATAAGGAAAACAAGTACAAGCATGCTGCAATACATAATTCAGCTAACATGCAGAAAATAATTTACTGATCATAATTCCATCTGTATAATTACTTGTGATACACTAAAGTATCCTTGAAGCTAATTTAGTTTTCATTTAAATAATAGATGGTAATGATGGGGAATAAAAGACTATCTACTTTGGGGCTAGGGGCAGGACTACAAACAGCACAATGTCACTGTAAAGCCTACTCTTCATTTCAAGAAAAGCTCTAATTACTCTGTAAAATTGTCTTATTTTCCTTGAGCAGTAGCAGTTTTGTACTTGTGTCAATGAGGAGCTGGATTCATATCCCCATTTGCATTTTATAATAGGACCACTGCTCTCAGCGGTGAATGGACACTTATATACAAGCACTCTGTATTGGATTTTAGTCAGATACCGAAAGATGAAAATAATACTCTACTGCTATATCAACTAGAACATCTTACGCAAATTAAGCTTATGAAGATTTTTTTCACATTATTCTGCCACTATCTTCAATTAAAGTAATAAATTACATGCATAACATACATGCAAACCTGAATATTTAGAATCTACACCGAGGGATTAGCATGGAATATTCCTTAATGCTTGAATCTGGATCAAGCAAGTGTGAGGGGGAGACCAGCTGGTTTCCAGACTTTTACATTTTTTGTACATAAAATTCTATACACATAGTAATATTTATTTAAGAAGAATTTCTTTAGAAATTATAATAAATTGTTAATATTCTGAGAAAAGCATTTACGTTTTTGGTCCAAAACTGTTGAGTGTTGTTACTTGAGCTTTTCTGCATAGATTTACCAGAATTGAGAAAACATCAAATGTAAATAATTTACTCAACCTTGTCCTTTCCAATGTTGCAGAAGAGCCCTTTGGTCAAAGTAACAGCAAGAGTAACACACAGTCAGAGGTATGAAGTCCCCCAAAATCAAGAAATTATTCAAGTTAATTTACCATATTCAGTCATGGTGATCAATTAAGCATTTAAAAGGAAAAGGAGGAGCTCTCTGGGTTTGTTGTTCATAGCCAAAGCAAAAGCCACACAAACATATATTTGCAATATTTTCAAACATCTCAGTGGTACTTTGTCACATATACCTAGGTATGGTGAAATTCTTTTTTTGCAACCAATCCAGTAAAAATCTGACTATACATAGGCACTATCATACTTAAGTACAAGAGTGTAGGAATAGTAGATTATGCTGAGGTAGTATACAAGAGCCGACATGTTTCCGGTGCCACTTTGTATGATTCAAATACAAAGTTGTAAAAAGATGTGGTCTTAACTTGGCTATAAAGGGACAGTGTCTTGGCGGCAGCACTGTGTTGGAGTTGGCCTGGGCAGGCGATGTTGGTATCCTCCACCACTCCATGTTGCTAGAGACCGCGTCCAATTCACACACTAATCTCTTGGAATGACATTCGATCTTATTGAGCCATGCTGCTGCAGGGCCTTCAGCTGCCTACTCCACTGACATGTCGAAGTGGACACACCGACCCATGAACATGCTATTCCACACCTCCTACGATGACAATTCCGACTTTGTGCCCTAGGGCCCCTTCCTCTGCCGAGACCATCTTCGAGGGCGCTGAAGGCAAGACCTCAGCCCACTCACCGGCACCATTGTTTTCCTGCGTCTGCAGCCAATGCTATCTTGATTGCTTACATCAGCCAAATCCCTTTCTTAATCTCTTCAAGCTGCACAAAGGTTGCCATTTGTATCTGTGACTTGATTCTAACTCTTCATTATGTAGGGATAATTCCTTGTTATTTTGGCCAGAGATGTGTTGAATGGATGAACCTTCACAATTTTTCCCCCAAAGAAACCACAATCCCATAGTGACCAATAATTCTGCATAGAAAATGCTATGAGTTTTATCATGGATTTTACACTTCCAGTGTCTTCCATAATGTTTGGGACAAAGACACATCATTTATTTATATGCCTCTGTATTCCACAATTTGAGATTTGTAATAGAAAAAAAATCACATGTGGTTAAAGTGCACCGTCAGATTTTAATAAAGGCCATTTTTATACATTTTGGTTTCACCATGTGGAAATTACAGCAGTGTTCATACATAGACCCCCCATTTCAGGGCACCGTATTGTTTGGGACACATTGTAGATTGGTTACTTAATACTAACCAATTGTAGTGCTCTATTAGTACGCCTTCTACGCGATTTATATTATTAGAATGCAGTTCGTACAGTTAGTCTGAGTAGCTGTTACGCTTGCCTTAACTCTATGCTGAAGTGTACATCAGAAGTGGGATCCGGGGGGGGGGGGGGGGGGGGTGAAGGGTGATAGCAGGTGGAGAGATGGTGGGAAAAACGGAGTACAGGGAATAGTTGAATCAGTTGTCATCTAATTGAATGACAACACTTATTCAAGGGACCAATTGGGGGGGGGAAGAGCTCCTTTCACAGCATGTGGAGAGTCTGTGCCAGGGGTAAAGTTGTGGGGAAGGCAGGAGTGCTGAGAAGGAAGGGGTCGGGGATACTGCCAGTAACTCACTCACTCAACGCTGCCACAGCTCTCCGGGCGCGAAGCCACGCACAGTAGCCGGGGATAGAAGCGGCCGCCGGGACCCGACAGAACTCGCCCCCACTTCAGCGCCTTCTGCCGGCCCGCTCACCTTTGGCAGTGCTCTCCGTCGGAACACCTCTCACCTGCCACTTGCCGACTTCGCTCAAGTCAGCGGCTTCCTGCAAATCCGTAAATTCCCACAGCCGAGTAACCTCAATCGCGCTGTCGGAATTTAAGTACATGAGTGAGGCCAGCGAGCGGCAGGAGAGAGGTTTTGCACGCCTACGTGCAAGGAGCGTCGCATGTGGCATTATCCCAATCCCCTCCTTCACAACATTTGTGCCCTCCCCGCAACTTTACCCCGGGCCAGACTCCCCAAACGCTGTGAAAAGCGCTCTCCCCTCACCCACACACCCCGGGAAATACGGTCTTTAAAAACATCACCAAGAAATGTACTTACCACATCATTGGTACACAAGCTCCATTCTTCTCTCCCTGTTTCCTAAGGTACACTTAAAATAATGCCAATCCATATTTGAAAACCCCGCCAAGAAACTAGCGCTGCGCATGCGCAATAGGCTGCTGCGCCTGCGCAGTGCCGCAAAGGCAGTATTTCAGCTGCCTTTTGCTCCGCTTGAAATTGACGGCTTCCAGCAGCGCTGACGACACGTGGGTTACACAGACCTTCCCGTGTTCCAAGCGCTGCGGATGAAAGGCACGGAGAATAGTAAGATTGAACGAGAACTTACCAGTTCGAAGGTTGATCATTATTTCATGAGGAGTCGAAGTGAGGGATTTCGTGAAGAGCCCGCCGGCGCGCATGCTCGACATACTTCAAAGTAGCGGCGTGGAATCACAGAAACCAACAAAGAAATGACTTCGCATAGTAAGATTGAAGTGACTAAGATTACCAGATGAAGGTGATTGAGGGTTGGGCGAGGAGGGCACGAAATCCCTCACTTCGACTCCTCATGAAATAATGATCAACCTTCGAACTGGTAAGTTCTCGTTCAATCTTACTATTTCATTTCGGAGTCACGTGAGTGACTTCGTGAAGACTTCAAAGCTTCTGTGATTACACGCCCTGGACCACGTCCATGCTGACACACCACTACCAGGGATGGATGGGAGGAACAAACTTGCTCAATAGTTCATACTGCAAAACAAGAGCAGAGTTATTAATAACAAATCAAAACCCCTCATGCGGGGACATCTCCACGTTCGTGACCTGCATTCAGCACGGCTTCTGTAAACTGTAGAGGAGCAGCAACAGGCTTGTTATAAAAACGCTGGAACACAGCTTCATTAGCCCATCCTGCTGTAGCGAGAATTTTGTCCATGGGCACCTCCATGACCCTCGCCGATGACGTCGATGCAGCCCTGTTGGAAAGAGACTTGAACACATTAGTGTCGATACCTGACTTACCCAAAACGACTGGAAGCCACATGGATATCGTCTGGACTGTCACTCGATGATGAGGTCTCTTATGAGTGACAAGCAGGTATCGCTCCATTCCTCTGATGCGTGCCGTCACCTTGACATAGTGGCGGATATGTGAGGCTACACATAGCCTAGCATCTGCGGGGTATGCCGGGAACTTCAGCTGCAGCCCTGTGCACCCAGGTCTATGCTGCTTTAGTAGCTCGTCAATGAAAAAGACTACTTCTGTGGGGGTAGACGTCATTCTGTCGACACGAAGTTTGTGTAGTGTCTGTACCCTCTGAGCTGAAGTCAGCGCTAGTAACATCACCAGCTTCATGGTGCGTTGGTCCAGTTGGAGCCCTTCCATGGGTGACCACATCCTGAGCAGGGTTAATACGTCCCTGACATCCCAGGTGATATTATAGCGTGGTGTAGGCGGATTCATATTGAATATACCCCGCATGAGTCTGGACACTAGCCTGTTGGATCCTACCTCCAAACTGAGGTAGAATGATAGCGCACTTCTGGCGCTGTTGATGGCACTGTAACTTAAGTGTTCATCATGGTGCAACCCCGCGAGGAATTCCAGGACGTCGGTTGTTGTCACGTCATCGTACGTGATGCGAGAGCGGCTGCAGTAGGCTTCCCACTTCTTAATATGCGAGCGGTATCTTCGCCTTGTAGACTCTCGACACGACGCCCCGGTGGTATCCATGGTCCGAGCCGAGAGGCCGTATTGGACTAACGGCCTGTTCAGAACCTGCAAGCCAACAAATTTAAATAGCCATGGCAGGGATGCGGCTCCCCTGACACAGGGTGAGTAACCAATTGTGGGCAACCCTTCAAAAGGACCCAAGGTTCGTTGAGCATGTCAAAGACCACCGGATACCAAGGCTGTGTGGGCCAGTCGGGTATAATAAGGATGCCCTTGGCAGCATCTGCCTGAATCTTTCCCAATACCCGACTGATGAGGCAAAATGGGGGGAAGGCATAGAAAAACCACTTCCCCCAGTCCAGCGAGAATGCATCTAGCGCTATTGCCCCAGGATCTGGTTCCCATGAAACGTAGGTTGGTACCTGATGGTTCCACCGTGACGCAAAGAGGTCAATGTCCGGTTTACCAAATTTGGCTGTGACTTTAGAAAAGATCTCAGGATGCAACATCCATTCAATGTTGTCATTAAATTTGCGTGACCTGGTGTCCGCCACAGTATTAAGCTCACCTGGCAAATAGGTAGCTGAAATCCAAATGTCTCTTTGAACACACCAGAGCCAAATTGAGTTTGCCAATTTGTCACACGAAACAGGCCTGGTACCACCCATATGGTTTAAATATGCTACTGCTGTGGTGTTGTCTATTTGGAGACGGACATGTGCTCCACAAGCTTAGAACAATACGCACGAAGTCCGTGGAATGCTGCCAGCAACTCCAAATAGTTAATCCCTTGAGCTAACAACATCGTTGATTCAAGGGTGTCCCATCTGCCACCACAACTAGAGCAATTATTCGTGGATCCCCAACCATTGGAGCTTGCATCAGTTTGCAAATATACCACCGGATTAGCCTCCCTAATAGGCTTGAATGAGTTGCTAATGTGACACACCCACCATTGCAACTCATTTATCGCTTCGGGCGGCAGCTGCATGGACCGATCATAATAACCAACGTTCTGTTTTAACGCAGCAATTTTAGCTCTTTGCAAATTCTGATAATGCAAAGGTCCATATCGCGCTGCCGAAAACAAAGCTACCAGCTTCCCAATTATTGTAGCTAAGTGCCGAATCGATGGTATATTGGTGCGGATTAAATCTTGACACACCTGGGTAACCTCCTCAATCTTGTTAATTGGAATGGTAACCCTCATGCTTATAGAGTTCACCGTGAACCCTAGGTAATTAATCACCTGGGCAGGGTAGAACTTTGATTTCTCTGGATGGACAATAAACCCCAATTGTTGAAATATATTGACAGCAGCTGCAACACCCTGCTCAGCCAATTCCAGGGTGTGGCCCACAATTAAGACATCATCTAAATAGGCCATACTATATGGTGTCGTTGTCTCAAATAAGCCATAATTGGCTTCACTAATTTAGTGAACAATCTAGGGCTGTGGTGAGCTCATTAGGCAAAGCCTTGTACTGCCAGAGTTGCCCCATCCAGATGAATTTTTAAAACCTTCTGTCACATTTCTGGACGGACACGGAATAATATGCGTCTTTTAAACCGATGCATGCCATAAAACAACCATGAGAAATCAATGATTTGGTTGTTTCATCGTATCCATTTTAAAATGAGAATATGTTACAAAAGTATTCAAACGGGTTAGATCAATAATGACACGACAACTTCCATCCTTCTTAGGTCTGGTGAATATGTTCGAAACAAATTCAACTGGCTCATGCACCACTCTCTTAATCACTCCTTTGCTCAAGACTTAACAATTCCTTATAGCCGGCTGCCTGTTCTGCAGCAGATAATTTTAAATGTTCGAGCGGGCATGTGCTGGGATGGAGGAATGTCGCCATTAATAAACTCAATTTTATGCCCCTGAATATTCTGCAACACATACTCGTCACCAGTGAAATTACCTCATGCACCCAAAAAACCACCGAAGGTGACCACCAACATGTGAAGTTAAACAGAGAGAAAAGAGAGAACCAGACCCCCTCACCTCCGTGGTTACCGGCGGTCCTTGACACGCGTGTGTGGACGTGGAGGTGCTGGGTTGGCTTGAGGGCGCTGCGTCTTCGTTTTCCACCAGGGTCTCTGCCGACCCTGTCCTAAAAAAGACCCCTGGTGCTGGGTCTGATGTTGCTGTCGTTGTGGAGCTTGAGGCTGGGTCCTCGTCGAGGTACTGGCAGACCCTCGTGATCGAATGTATGGAGACTTTGAGCCTGACGGTGTGGGGGCACTCTGAGGGCGCATGATCCCCACCGTTTTGGCTTGCTCGTCAAGCTCTTTGACTCTCTTCGAGAGGTCCTTCCCAAAGAGCTGACGGGGCGGGGGCGGCGGCGGTGGTTTGCACACTCCTGCAAACTTTGGATTGAGCGCTGGGCGGATGCTGGTTTTGCGAAACCCGTTAATTTCGTGCTGGGTCGCGCACAGGAGGGCCAGGGCATCCCCCTGGTCCAAATTCAATTCGTCCCCGTCCACCGACCGCACAAAGGCGGTAATACCGGCCGTGAGGAGCTTCAGGATCCGCTGCAGTTTTACCTCCTGTTGACGGATAGCCGCACTGATGTTGCCCCATATCGGCGTATTGACCACAGGCACGTTGAGGGAGTTGCAATTGGATGGAGCCTTGTGACGGCTCATTGCCTGGATGCGGACTTCTTCCTGCTGCTCCAGGCTGATGGTAGATGTTTGTGAAGACGCCCTGTGCCTGTTGCTGCCCTGCTGTTGTTGACGTTGAAGCAGGAGCTCCAGCAGCCGCTCCATACGGTCAATACGCCCTTCACCCTGAACACTCAGGTGGTCGGAGTCCTCCGGCTCTGAAAAGAAAACCGGGCTCCTGTCATCGGCCCGCACCTCGTCGAGGCCCTGCCGGTGCCGGTAGTTGTCGCTAACAGCCGCCGAGGCGAACTGCGCGATTCCTGCGCGGGCGTGTTCAACCGCCTCCGTTTAGCGGGAGCTGAAGCCGCTGCCACTAAGGGCACTTGCGGCGAGGTGTCGGCACCAGCCGAAGCATGGCTGCCTGGGGCCCGCGCAGTCTTGCCGGCTGCCCACATCGTGGACGTTGCCGACGCATGGTCTCGCCCACCCATCCATGGGGGCTCGGCGACCGTGACGAGACCCGACTCGACCGACCCGTCCCGGCGTCGAGAGTCGGGGCGTGCCGGCTGGACCTCACAGCCGCCCCGGGTCTTTCCCTGGAACCTGACCGCTCCTCCGTGTCAGGCAATGCCTTAGCCCTGGTAGGGTTAGGCTTCTGGGCTCCTGCCCTTCCCCTTCTCGGAGTGGAACAGGCCGTGCAGCCGCACGCACCCAGCTCGAGGTCGCCAGCGAGCCCGCTGACGACCTGACTGCCATGGCAGGGTCCCCCTGCTCTGGCGGCACACCACACTCCTCCTCGTCGAACTCCTCCGAGCTGTGGTGTGCTGGCGGATCTGGACCTGTAAACACAGGGCTTACCCACATCTCCGCCTGAGTCCCGGCCTGCGATGCAGGTACTGCCGATGGTAAAGGCCCCGGAACTGTTGACCGGCGAACTCGTCCTGACGTCCTCCGGCCCTTGGAACTCCCATCCATGTCCTTGCTGCAAGACAAAACCAACAACAAGGACCACCAACTAAAGGTAGAATACTTACCTCCGTGGCCCCTTCTGAAGGGCTGGCGAGGAGCGCGCTCCACCGCCAGCCGTCGCAGCAACGCGGTACGACGATATGTCGAGCATGCGCGCCGGCGGGCTCTTCACGAAGTCACTCACGTGACTCCGAAATGAAATTATGCCTACCTAAGAGATCGGTCTCTTACATAGGCATAATTCTCCAATGCCATTACTATTTATATTTAGTAATTACTATGTTATAATTTTAGTCAGGGTAGGCAGTGCCTACCTTGCCTACCCTGACGGCACATGCCTGCTACTCACAGTTTCGACCTACAGGCCCTCAACGTTGAATTAATTACGTATGCACAGCAATTAACTCATGCCTTGCCAGGTCTGTATTCCCAGGTACAAGAGGCACAGAAGCCACTACCAGTTGAACACAGGGACAGTCCATAATACCGGGAGACTACGTACTGATGAGTTACTGGGATCGGAAGAAATTGGGAATGTGTTGAAAGGGGCTCTTCCAAGTACTACTGATCACACCTACAGTAGTGAAGGTCGAACATCATCCTCGTTTCGACACACCTGATCGATTGTAAAAGGATTGGTAACCGGAGAAAGGACAATAAAATGAATGACTCTCCTAGGTGTTCTGGGAATTACCCAGATGACCTGGACTACCTTTTTGTCTATGAGCACTCACTAGTGCCAATACCCCTAAACCAGACTGAAAGCCTATGGCCCTACTCTGTTTTCACAACATCACTTGGACGTTGTGACATCATTTACACGTCACAACGTCCACGAACAACAATGTATATTTTATATGAGAAACCATTGTTTAAAAGAAGATGCTCGTGCCTAATCTGTTATAACTGACAATTTTGTGCACATTCTAGAATCAAGGACAAGTCAAATAACTCCAGATAATAATGAATCAATGCTAGAATTTACACAAAATGGAATTGGCTAGGGGTTAAGTCTTTGTCTAGAAACTTGGTCCAGAAACTAAAATGAATGCATACAGTAGAAACATGTACAGATGCCCGAGCCAAGTTGGAGAATATCGCTGATATTGCAAATTTACCAATAACTTGTTATTGGTTTAAATTATATATGGGTCCAGCCTCCCGTTTCCCTTAGGCTACGGATTTTTCAGTCAGATTGGGATGGTGCTATTGATAGGAAATGACTATAACTGTACTAACTTTTCTTTTTTCGAAGTGTGTGACAGGGAAGCTAAGATATATCGCTTTAAGCACACTCCGGCTAGCGAATAAAATAATTTAGCCTTACCTGGTGTTTGACTTGACTGTGATGAGTAGAACCTGAACCTTAACACAGGTGTGGCACCATCAAGAGCACCAGAGTTTTAGGTGGTTCTAGATCAAGTGGGACCCGTTAA